>CM056777.1:3760000-5010000 GCA_029852875.1 Mythimna loreyi | reverse complement strand
GCCATTGACCACTTAAATTGCGAAACGGTCGCGTGCCTGAGACGCCACCGACGAAGTTGTCAAAATTTTGCTATTTCTGTACTTAACAATACTTTTGTTTTATTCAGGATCTCCTAGTGACTGTCAATGGATTGCCTACGACAGTAAATTTTTACTTGGCTTAGCGTCGGAGGTAACATAAAAAGGCGTTGGCGTTCAAAAGGTTAATAAATTAGTGCGCCTCACTATCACTGCGCACCGTAATGAGGTTGATTGCAGTCTAAAAAGGTTTTTCATCGAACCTGTAGGACGCGGTTTCTCAGAAACGGAAGACTTTTGCATAAATAAATAAATATTGCAAGCTTTTCTTAGTGAAATCATAAAAAATACGGGCCTTTGATTTGAATAGCAATTAGCTTAGGGCGAAACACGGAACTTAACGGAACATTCTAACGATTACTTGCGCTTCTTATAGTACTCGGCAAATAAGTTGAACCCGTTGCTATAGATACGCGCAGCCTACACTTCGATTGAGATCCGATTTTTTTTACTGTGCATTCAAGGTCGACCGCTGTAATGGTTCAACTTGTGTGCCAAGAATTATGTGTGTGAATACACCGGACGATTTGTGAGAATTTTTTTTCTCAGGAAACTTAAGCTTCAAAGATATTGCACTGGAACAGTTTTGTATGTTGTCTTGAACTAAACAAATTGGTATATTTTTGGGGCTTGTCTTTGATATCAAAATTCGTTTAAATAAAAAAAAATGTCAAGAAATGTTTTTATATCTATAATATAAAAATGAATCGCAAAATGTGTTGGTAAGCGCAAAACTCTAGAACAGCTGAGCCGATTTCGCTAATTCTTTTTTGTTGTGTTTGTTATTGTCAGTAGAAGGTTCTTATGAAAGAAAAAATGGGTAGAGTAGGGTAGAGTCGAGTAAAGTAGAATAATTTGTTTACGGGAGCGAAACCGCGGACACAAGCTAGTTTTAATAATAAAAATAAGTACTACGAGTTGGTAAATTTTACACGAATTCAATAGGCGTATTTGTCATCAAGCCATTGACCATTCCTTGAATATTGATCATGAATCTTGTGATCCAAGATCAATTCTCTAGTAAAACAAACCACGTAATTAATTATCATTAATTATAAAATACTAGCTTTTGCCCGCGACTTTACTCCCGACAAACCGCTTGACCGATTTTGCGCAGAATTCACATAAACCATCTACTAAATAGTCCGAACCAAGCATTTGGTTTGGATATATATTATGAGCCCGTTCTTAAGTTATAAAATAAGAAAGAAAAAAGATAGCGGTCAAGCGAGAACCTACAATCAGTAAAAAAAAGTGGCATTGATTAATACCTATACTAGCGACCCGCCCCCGCATCGTACGGGTGCAATGGTGATATTAAATATATTATGCATGTATTATAATACATGCATAATATATTTAATATACATATAAACCTTCCTTTTGAATCACACTATCTATTAAAAAAACCCCATCAAAATCCGTTGCGTAGTTTTAAAAATCTAAGCATACCTACATAAGAACAGACACGACTTTATTTTATACTATGTAATAATACCTATATAGAATGGTAACCTCTATAATTTGATAAGGCTCTACGATATTTATATACAACATTGAGTTCTATTTTATTGATCTTTCAATGCCTACCCAAACCAGGAAACATTTTTTAGTCATAACTACAGAGAGCTGAGTTAAGATAATCTACCTATGAAAATAATGGGCTAAAAATAGGTGAGAAATCCCTATAAAGATTTTTTAGTAGCAAGCCAGAAAATACCCAATTCCCCCTGAGTTCCAGTCCAGATGCCTTCTGCCGGAGGCTCTACGCAGGCATCGTCCAGTTCATGGTCCTTTTTGGAGCGCTGGTACGACGCTGCGGAAGCAACTGCCGCGGCAAGTTGTGACACGGCGGACAGAGTTCTGGCGGGATGATCCAGTGCTAGGAATACTACAATTATGACGGTAAGCACCCTCTTTGAGGAGTTACTGGAAAGACCCCATAGCATCCGCACCTTCCGCACTACTCAAGTTCACACCGAACACGGTCAGTTCTCGGATCTGTCGCGTCAGGCCTTGGTACAGGCCATGGTTCGAAGCGAGGAGGAGAGGCCTTCTGAGAAGCAGTAAGGCTAGCAAACAAAGAGGCTGCACGAGGTTGGCAAGGACCTTCACTCCGCAGTCATCGCCGGGAATCCGATCCCGATTTTCGGCTAGCACAAACGACGACGACGAGCAATGGGTAGCTTGCCGTCCGACCGTCTGGTAACCGTCCGGGACAAGCCCATGTCGCCGACGGTGCGAATTGTTCCACGCGCGTCTCAAGGAGTGGTCAGTAAACCGCAGGGGCCCATCTGGGTCAAAGCCTACTGAGGGAAAAGTCGGTTTCAGAAAGAAAGACTAACATGAAGCCCGGTATGACAGTCAATGTAAAAACAGGAGTGGGTTTTTAGTCAGTAGCAGTCTCCCACCCCACCCAAGAGCATCATTGGATGATAATCCCACCTAAAAAGAAATCCTGAAAATATATAATTAGACCTAGGTGGAAAAGAGGTGTGTTTCAGGCTTCTTTGAGTGTAAAAATACAAGGGATTATTACAATTACGAACAGAAAGGAAAATTACACGAATTTAGATGATGCGTCGAATATCTTAAGATTTAAAAAGTCGGTATGTGCACATGCGTAGGTAAAAACATATAATTAATAAAATATTCGTTATCAAAAAAGCTCCTGAGTAAGTAAATAAGGTAAGTACCTAAGAAATGGTACCAAAATACGTTGAACACATCCTTTTTACTTCAATAAATTACAAAAAAGTAAACAGTCCGTAAAAAAGTACTATAGGTCACCAGTTAATACCAAGATTATGTATAATGTCGTAAAACATCTTACGTGCAGAGATACCAGCAGGTTCACCTAACTATTGTTTGCAATGATAAAAGATAACGGCTTCACTTGCTGACGGTCGGCCGAAAAATCTTAATTTTTCACAATTTAAAAGTACGTCAGGAAGTGTTTAGAAGTTAGCGCGCCAAACTTTCCCGCGGCGATGCAACCCTCGAAAAGTTACCAACAATTTGTCTCCGAAGACATGCAACCGTGAAGCATTCGATGCCAATTTTTAGGATTTATTTATTTTTAATTTATTAGTAAAATATTGAAGCAATTTATGTAACTTCACTGATTTATTACCGTTTTGTGTGGTGTTCTATGTGCCGCGAAACTTACGGGGTGATGCAAGAGCGCGCGGGCGTAGTGAGGACGTGCGACGGAGCGCACGGGTGGGGACCGACTGGCACTACAACTGATGGCGGGAACGCAGGCGAAGCCGTCGCACATCACTGTGATTGCATCTCGCTGGTTGAATAACTCATTAGGCGTTGGGATTTAGAGGAAATCGACCAACGAACACTGTGATCACTTGAAAACGAAATAAACACTCCATTAAGGATTGTTAAATGCACTCTCGACTATTTTTGGTTAAAATTAGGAAATAACAAAAAAGAGAGCCGTATTTTTGGTTGCAGGTATTGTTTATCGGCTTTTGTGTGTATTCTTTAATACTTTGTCAGTGTAGCTCAAGGATGAAGAGGACATTTTTTATTGCAAACATATTGTAACTGTTGGAATTGATGGCGTAAGTACCTATTTCAGAAAAATACCTGTGTTTAATTGACTGATACGTGAAGTGTGAACCCTCTCTGCAATGGAGGTCCCAATACAAACATAAATGAAAAAGTCTCAATTTTTAAAAGAAAAATAGCTATTCGACATTTCTATGTATAGCATCGACAAATTAAACTAAATAAGTTAATTTCCAAACTATGACTACTACTTGGATTTTTTTAAGCGGGACCTAGTTCGTGAATTTTTAGACGTCACGTCGGTTAACTTCTGTTCCGGCTAGATCTGATACCTACTTGTGGAACTTTAAAACGACACTTGTAAGGATTAGAGGAGCGACCCGATCTTCTCAAAGGTGTTAAACCAACTTACGACCACACGTTCAACTCAGAAAATGCCAGGATTTTTTTTTCTAACAATCTTACTACATGTCTGTAAGAGACGAGTCTTATTTATCTGTTCTGTGTATTTGCTTTGTGGAGATTATGCGTACCTTTAGCATAGAAAGACCTTTAACATAAAGCTTTTGTGTGCTCTCTTTTTCTTTATTCTTTACTGTACACAAAATATTGAATTCTAGTAGTAGTAGACAGTACTCAGTAGTTAGACAAATTCACATAATTTGTTCAAATACTAATACAAAGGCGAGCTTAAGTCAATAATGAGCTTTGTCCCAGCATACCTTTGAATAATACAAAGAGACAACAATCAAGGTTAGAAACAAGTGTATATAAATCTATATATACCTCTATAAACGTGCATAAATAAGTCAAATATATAAAAATGTACGTACATACCAGTAAATACAAATATATACAAATATTATGACAGCTGTGAGAGGAAATGCTCTTCATTTTTCCTCTTGAAGACCTCCAAAGACAGGCTGTCACAAAGGGAATGTGGGACAGAAGTCCAAAGACGCACTGCAGTTACAGAGAAGAAGCCATCATAGCGGCTGGAAGTGCGACAGGGTTTACCCCGCGGAATGAAATACTCAAAGCGTTCTCGAAGGTGTTGAGGAGCTTTGGGATAGTGGAGTATAGAGAAGGGATAGAATATGGGTATCTTGTCGACGCCGAATCGGCAGCCACTTTAATCTGGCTTGAAATTCCGACACGAGATCGTATTTGCGACGAACAAATATAAAGCGGGAGCACAAATTTTGTAGTCGCTCGAGTTTGCTTAGAAGCGCCTCCTTAGCATCTAGAAAACAGACCACATAATCTATGAGCAGTAGAAGAAGAGATTGAGCAACTCTTGCTCCTTAGAGTCAAATGAAACGTTTCATTTAAGAGACTTAAAAGGGTAATGGATCCTCCTACTCACATCAGCAATATGAATCTCCCAAGAGAGATTTGTATTCATATGGATGCCTAGGTATTCAGTACTTTTTTAGTATAATGTGGGCACAGAATCATATACAAGTGGTGGAAGAGCCTGGTTGTACAATAGGTTCAGCATGTATCTACCACCAACAATGAGTGCTTGACTTTTAGCTAGGTTTATTAGGAGTCCAAAACATTTAGCCCACTTTTTGATGTTTTCAAGGTGATCATTGATGGCAGCCAGTCTCAGCAAGTTAATTTACTATAAAGTGACGATACAACTGCAAGTCCTCTGCATAGAGATGATAGTTGGAAGTTAGGACCTTAGTGATAGCATTTGTAATAAAAATGGTGAAAAGGTGAACTTTTTCTTTTGAAAATAAGCAATAGTATGAAAAGGATACAATTTTCAATTTGTTTTCATATCTATAAAATGCTAAGAAGTGATTTACTGAAGGCCAGTTCTCCTGAGTAAAAAATTCAAATTCAGTCGCAATATCTTCTCAATTTAAATTATTGTTGAAAATCAAAACAATGAAGTATTAAGTACTAGAAAGTTGATATTATCTATATCAACTTTCTAGTACCTAATACTATAAAAATTATATATAATACTGGCAGTGTTCTGTTGATACATTCTCATTTATATTGTGAGTTCACACTTGCACTAAGGCCAGTGCTTAGCATATTTCTAGTAAACGGATTAGCAATGAACTTAGACGCAGAAACTGCTCAGATTAGGGCCAAGATGCATTTGTATTGTTTACTAAGGATTCCCTATCCAACTGATTAAATAAATCGGTTTACTTGGTGTAACTGTATTTTTCGAAAATGTTTTGTTTTGTGTTTACGGTGTATATGTACTTAATAATCTTTTGTAATATCCTACAGACTTTTAAACTGTAACTAAACCAAGAGAAAACTACAACAGAAACTTGACAATGATATTTAATCTCGAGTTTATCTTTAAAAATACTAATCAATAATAATAGGAACATAGAATAGAATAATACTTTATTGTACACCAAAAATTACAATTTCACAGAAACTTATATGAATGGGTAAAAAAAAAAATAAACACGTTACATAGATACATAAGCTTAACAAATAAATATAAATTAAGAAAATATATATATATACCTACATATACGTGTTCTTCAAGTAGTAGTTTATAAATCTCAGCTCACCACTTTTATGTCCACGATTACGAAACATCCCAATAAATTAAAAATAATATTCAAAGCACTTTAAAAAATAAAAACGGGAAACGTTATTTGACGTGTAAATATATATTTAGCCCTCTCTCCGTGAAACACAATTTACTTCTAAGTAGCAAAGTATGTAGCCTTATCTTGCGATTCACCTCAAGATCACTCTTTAAGTAACATTAATCGGGTTTCTTAGCTTCAGCCCAACTACTAAAACGTCGCATCTCCGTCGACTTACATCCAAGTACTTTCTTCTTTACTAACTAATATACAAAACACATTTTTGTTCATATCGAATGTAAAATCTTGAGATTTTTGCTGAAGTAACTAAGCGCATCATACGTCACAATTTGTAGCTCTAAAATGAATTATTATGAATAGGTGAAGTTTAGCTTGACGTGATGGCGATTATCCACCTAATTAGCGTATTTTAACAAAAATAATAAAATATTATTAAACAGCAGGATTTACCTTTTATCTGGTGTTTTTATTGGCGTATACACTACCCAATTTCATATTCAATTTCTATATTCTTACGCAGTATTTTTTATAGCCGCGCCTAATTGCACATAGTCGAAGAGTATATATACCAGACTGATCAAACAATGGGTGGCAGAAGCGGTAGAGAATAGTAGAGATGGAGTTTCTACTGGCGGATGGTGAGCATTAGTGACAGATCCAGCTAGCTTAATCGTAATAGTCCAACTTAAGTTTGCCTTCAAGACTTGTCATAACGTTTTTTTTAATCCCCAGTCCGTAATCAACTGTGATTTCATTTCAGCGATACCACATCGTCTATGATTGATATTGTTCATTTTAAGATATTTTACCTCTTATTCCCTAGGCAGAACGGTTACGTTAGTTTAAATTATCTACTGCCTATTAGCCAGTATATGAGTATCAAAAGTTTACATGCAAATGTTTATAAACATTTATACTAAAATGTAAATCTATCTATATATATAAAAATCAATTGCTGTTCGTTAGTCTCGCTAAAACTCGAGAACGGCTGAACCGATTTGGCTGATTTTGGTCTTGAAATATTCGTGATAGTTCAGGGAAGGTTTAAACGGTGAGAACGAAAAAAAAAAAAATAGGCGAAACGAAGTTTGCCGGGACAGCTAGAACCGATTTAGCTGAAAATTGGCAGGGAGGTAGTTTAGAGCCAGGAGAATGACATAGGATACATTTTTTTTTTTTTTTTTAGAGTAGGGTAGAGTAGGGTAGAGTAGGGTAGAGTAGGGTAGAGTAGGGTAGAGTAGGGTAGAGTAGGGTAGAGTAGGGTAGAGTAGGGTAGAGTAGGGTAGAGTAGGGTAGAGTAGGGTAGAGTAGGGTAGAGTAGGGTAGAGTAGGGTAGAGTAGGGTAGAGTAGGGTAGAGTAGGGTAGAGTAGGGTAGAGTAGGGTAGAGTAGGGTAGAGTAGGGTAGAGTAGGGTAGAGTAGGGTAGAGTAGGGTAGAGTAGGGTAGAGTAGAATAATCTGTTGCCGGGAGCGAAGCCGCGGGCAAAAGCTAGTTAAAATTAAATATTTGCATTCCTTATACCAATTTGAACTCAAATCATATAAAACTTTAATGCTCATAGACCATAAATTGCAAACATTTTTATTTAATTTTTATTTTAACCCACAATTGAGGACAAATTGGTTTACATGAACTTTAGAACAAATTTAGGTATATATATATAAAAAAAGGTTTTATCCGTAAGATTATTTCATCGTCAATAAAAACTGTCTCCATGACATATTTTATTAGCTCTTTGTCAAACCACAAGATTAAAATCATGTGAATTAATTAAGTACCCCTTCGCTTTAGCGGTTAAGATCCAATTCACATTTCTCATTGTATATCTGTCGAGGTATGCTTGAAACTTACATACCATATTCTAAACGTATAAATAAAACATCATGTAGTTGCTCTTGAAACCGAGACTCAAAGGAAAAGCTGCGCAAACGTAGCCGCGATATCAGCTAGTATTTCACACAACACAACCAACTTGACTACGGTATTAAAGTAAAGGTACACTGGTAAAGCGACAGCGTTGCGATATTGCCTATCTTCAGAATATTTACTGACTAAAAAGGTTTTTAAAAATGTCACTATATACATAGATTCAATTATTTTTAACATGCAGATGTGAAAGGAAATGCCAAGTTTGGAAGGGTCCTGCACCGGATTCAGACGAAGGAAACGACCAGGTGGTAGTGATAACCAGTGGACATGGTGGGCATACGGTGGAGGTGTGCCCCGCATTGGTCGAGCACCGTCATGTCTTCGTAAGGGCAATCTACTCGGCAGGGACCTTTCGCACCGAGTCCTGGTTCTGGCTATGGTCCGGAGGAGTGACAGGCGGTAGTCTCCTTCTGGAAAACAGTAATGCTAGCGAAGGAGGAGACCACACGCGTGAGGAACGAACCTCATCACGCCGCAGCCGCCGAGATTCCGACCCCGACTACCAGCTCCGGAAGAAGCGGGCTTGCACACGCCGAACAACGTTTGCAGACGTTAAATCGCCGTCTTGCCATCCAGTAATCGACCGAACCAAGCGCAAGTCAACGACAGCTCGTAATAATTCACGCGCTCTTCAAAGAGATGTCAGCAAACCGCAGGGACCCAGCAGGACCAATGCCAACTAGCTAGGACCAAGGAAAATTTCTGACAATGGAACCGTTTCTAGTTCTGGCACGCAAACGGCAACTGAAGGACACAGGTGTTATTTTATTCGGTAAAATTCTGAAATACTTACCCACTTCACCCAGTGACAGAGAAGTAATTAGATGATTTCCAACCTGCCAAAACCGGTCAATACTCGCAACGCTAATGCTTAGCCAGTGCAGTATTGTCCTTAAAGATAAGATGCTAGAAACATAATGTATTTAATTAATAATGTAACATGTGATTTATTTTGTTATTATCTCGTCGGCTCACAGCAATTGACTTATTATCAAGAAATACTTTCGAGATGATGTGAAAGACTGACGTCGACAGTCAGAAAGCCCATGGATACATCAATCGTCATTGAATAACCAATATTAGTCTTGACGTGGTGCACATTTATCATTTCAATTGGGAATCGTTTTTATTATGTGTGTCTGCTCTCTACATTACTGTCATTTTGGCGATACGTGTATTTTGGTTCAAAAGATAAACAAATAATATTACTAGTAGATTATTTCTTTGGCTGCAAAAGGAATTCATAATAGATTTTGTCACAATAGAGGCTACACAGGTCTATCTTATTTCGTGCTTTTAGGTTTTCAAGGTGAAACTTTGACGTATTTACTGTGAAATTATTTTTCATCCTATGAAGGTTTTTGCTTGCTTTTAGGGTTTATTTTTTTTTATTTTTTTTTTCCATTGCCTGAAGAACTTTTATGTGCAAGAAATAATATGATCCTTTCATCATCATTTTCTTTCTCATTTAACATCATTTTCTTTCTCATTTTTCAAAACGTGTCTAACCGCCATTTTAATTTCTCAGCCTGGCATTTATTGATTAAATATTGTTTCCAAAATTAACATTTTTATTTTGAGTTTGCGGAAAGTTAAGTTTTTGGTAGTAAACTTATGAAACCATGTGTCGAAAATAGTTGCAAGATAAGTAGGTAGGTTTGGTTTTGCTTTTGCGATTGACTTAATAATTTTCAATATTATCTACTAATGACCCCAGCTTCGCACGTTTTTCAATAATCTTGCCTTTCCTCTGTTACAGTATGCACGTATTTGTCAAAACCGCTTCAAAGTCAAATCAGTAATTGTTGAGTTTGTCGCGTTCACGCAGACAAAGAGACAGGAGGGTTTCAGTTTGTAATATGTATACCTAATCTATATTTATATATATAGTAACGTACTAAAAAGGAAAGATTTTCATTTTTCCATTTAGCGCTATTCACTGTTGGATGTTCACTGATATAAATCGAACGAGGAAAAGAACTAGAGGTCTAGTTATTGAATACACGAGATATGATTAATTTGACGAGCAGAGATATTATACAAAGTGACAAATAATTCATTGTCAACTTTCATCTTTGATTAGGTACTAGAATTAAAAAGCAATCAAGTCAAGCATTAGTTTACTTATAGCAAATAAAAAAAAAAAAAATTGTGGTGGTTTTGCGAACACTCAAGTTTGTAGCGTAGGCTTTTTTAGGTTCATAGTGTTCGCTGTCCTTTATTGCGATTGCAAACAACATGGTTATAATGAATCGGAAAATCAATAATCACGTGAATGGTTCATTTCTAATTTAGATCGACATTTCGCACTGTTGTAATTAAAACATCATTCATTCGCTGAATTGTACCTGTTGGACCATTACTCATTACTGTGTTGTATTATTATTTGTTATTTTAGGAAGGGTTTTTATGCGCAGTTTAATGAAACCAGCAAATTAGTGGTTATATTAACCTATTGATTCTTAGACGCAGCTTTCAAACAATAGTAGGCTGCATTTAGATATTTTATAATCTTTAATCTGAAAAACTATAGATGAAAACGGTGCGAACGACTTACTTCCTCATTCCGCGAAAATACCGAGTATGTAGATTTATTTGTGTTATAGTTTATTTTCGCCAATTTCAACATAAAATAAAAACATAACAAAAGCACGAGCGACTCTCACGCTTCATTTTTAGACAGTTAGTTTTCATTGAACAGAAAGTACCTGTCTATAGTATAAAAGTTGAGTACAAGAGAGCGTATTTTCTGGTTTGAAAGAAATCTAAAGTTCGTCATATCTGGTTATATCTCTGTATTATAATCTACCTAAAGCAAGCTGGAATAAGGCAAGGAAGGTACGGGGTAGGTTTTTTAGTCAGTAAGAGTCTGACACTGGTCTCCCGCTCCGCCCAAGAGTGGGTTTAGTCATTGGATGATTTTCACCTACCATAAAAAAAAATAAAAAAAAAAATAAAAAAAAACCTAAAGCAAGCTGTTTGGTGATGCCTTAGCAAAAATACCTCATGGACTTTCACTGTGATTTTTTCTCCTTTGAATGGATATGACAGAAAAGAAGAATAAGTTATGCAGGTATTTTGTATGTATATGTCTTGCCACAACATGATATGACCAACTAAAACTACTTAGACCGTTGAAACGTAAAAGTTTGATATGTTAATCCTCGGTCGGCCATATCATTGATGTAGGATTTCTATGACAACAAAAAGTCGGCTCAGACAAAAATATAATTAAAACGAGTATTATAGTATCATGAAACTTTAACGTTTAAAACGATCCGGGCAGTTTTAGTTGACCATTTCATGAAGTGAAATATTTCTAAGATCCGACGATATACGTAATGATAGTAGAGAAATTTATACTCCAAGACGGATAGCCAAATATAACTATACTTCCTCAGGATGTCAGGCGTATAATTACATCACATTACGCCCAACATCATGACGTGGATGCTAGAGCTTATAGGGATGGGCACGGCCTAAAACCCCCCCCATAATACATTATGCCTATGCGTCCTAGAGAGGAGGTCTGTGTCTTAATAGTGGGAACAATAAAATGGCTGATGACCATGACTATTGATCAAAACGAATGAAACACTTGATTTACGGATTTTCATATTTAATCATTTCATATTTAACTTCTAGCTATACCTATAGCTAGCTAATGATTACTGATTGTGTCACTGCGTTTTAAAATTGTCAACAATATTTCAATTTCAAACCACCGCCACCACAGATTACTAAACCGCCACGCTGGTCACTAAGATTTTGTCATGGAAAATCGTGTTATCCTCGTCAACAAAGTGTTATGACGCTCACCACCGCCGCCATGCCATCCATCCGTTCTGTAGGAATTGCGTTGACCCAGCTTTACATGAAGTACACGCCTTTTCCAAAACTGAATCGTAAACTGACTTGCATGTAGGAGTGAGTTAATACTTTATATATTTCATCTTACGTTAAATAAAAGTGCTCTTAGAAACACATTAATAATGTGTTTCAAGTTTACTACACTGACATCTAAGAGCAGTGGTGGCCGAGTGGTAACGGCCCCGACTTACGAATCGTAGGTCGGGGGTTCAAGCCCAGCCAGGCGCATTACTTTGTGTAATTTATTTCATCACCACTGCTCTCAAAACGGTGAAGGAAAACATCGTGAGGAAACCGGCATGTCCTAGAACCAAAAAATTCGAAGACATGTGACATCCACCAGTCCGCACTGGGCCCGCGTGGTGTATTATGGCCCATTCTCTCTCCTAGAGAGAAGAGGCCTGAGTCCCTGCAGTGGGAACATTAAAAGGCTGATGATGATGAGGTAAAAATCATCCATTCACAACAAAAACATTATACATTTTTTATTTTATTTCAATGGGGTCCCGTCTACTGAAAGTTACACACATACAACTGAATACTGATTGTCTCAGTGGTCGCTACTTGAGTTCCAAGTATACATGGGTGTGATTAGGCGGTGTTATCAGCATATTGTAAAACAACAATGACACAATCTCTATATTTGATTGCATAACAACATGTCGGGTGTCCCATTTATTAAAACATTCTGAGAAATCATTAGGCGCTTAAGATGTTAAAATTTTCTGTGCTCGCGTCATTTGGTCGAATCAATTGAGGAACCAAAGGTTCACTCTGTACCTACTAAAAATGGTGCCTTGTTACTTGAAAATTGGACACGTGATGGACAAGACCATGACACAAGCTGAACTTGTGAATGCTTCTTAATAATGCTTCAATTTCATGAGATTTATGAGGCACTTTATATGCCTAAGATGTTATTTTTCGGTTCTGTCATCTGTTAAATTGTAAGTTTTTACTTATTTTTTAGTTTTATATTATATTACTTGAATACAATATTCTTGTTCAGTTGTGACATTACCTTCGCTACCTTAATAGCTACTAACGGGCAGATTAGGAGAACATAAATTTGCAAGAGTTAGGCAAAGCACACTTTCCCTAAAAACTATGAAGACTTGAAACATTCGAGCCAAACTCTTGCACTAGAATGTGTTCTAGTTATTTATACTGCCTCTGTAACGTTAATGTTGTCACGGCGTGTTACTCATACACTATATTATAACACGTGACATCACCCAGTGATAAGTCCAGCGCACTACATTCCACCATTCTCGGTTAAACAAACCAACCTTCAATTAAAAGATTATCACAAGTTTGCCAACCTGTATTACTGTTTAGTGTGTACGACTACACCATATCCAAGGACCAAAAGGGGTTGTATCTGAGGGATGACTAAGTTTTAATGAGGTGACACCAAATGGTTGGATTCAGGTGGAATCTCAGTCTGGCATTATTTTATATCGATTAAACAAAAATTAAAAAAAACCAAATCACGAGAAATTAGTATCTAGATCTTTTTCATAATGATATTCATCAATAATTTTTCAGTGCGTTCACAATATGAACTAGCCAACAACGTAAAATCAAAGCTTCCAGAGGATTTTGACATCGTAACATTCATCAGCGAAAGTAGCTCTCAAAATGATATTAGCTTCAACCTTATAACGATCCCACTGCTGGGACTCGACCTCCTCTCTAGCAGAGGGAATGGGCCGTAATACCAATGGTACACCACGCCGCCCCTTGCGGGTTGGTGGATGTCACATTTTTCGTATTTTGGTTCTAGGAAATTTTAATGCCGGATTACTCACAACGTTTTATTTAAGGGATGTAAGTGAAGTGAAGTGATGAAATGAATTTCACAAAGTAATGAGCAGGTCTGGGTTTGAAACCGCGACCAACTAACTACAACTCGTAAGTCAAGTCGGGGCCGTTACCACTCGACTACCACTGCTCTCAAAATTATATTACGTCATCACAATGACGTGTATGGTAAACCCTGAATATTTTCGAATTATGACAGTCGTTATCTATATTTAAAAAAGTAGGCAAGTGGGAGTCGAATTAGCACACTGACGGTTCCATACCAAACAACTTATGAAAATAATTCAATTCCCGAAACGAGTCGTAAAGAATTTTTCGAAACGAAAAAAGATTTTTTGTAACGTTACCAAAAATTATCAGTTTTCTGATTTTTTTATTCCTACGAAAGGGTCGCAATATACTATTCTAACCTAACCCTAAAAACAGTAATATTAGCTATTAAAAACTGCTCTCAAGTTAGATTAAGACTGAAAGGATGTTAAAGTTTGTATAAATCTTTCTTGTGAACGAAGTAGCGAGCAAAGTACTTATAGAGCACTTATAGCACAGTTATAGAGTGATATTCATTAACGTTTATGGTACATCTGACGGGTATCGAGTAACTCTACATATGGAGGATATTTCGGACTCTTTTAAGGTACTTGAAATATTTTTAATACTCTTGGAGCACAAAGCCTTGTTTGAACCATCTCATATTAATGACTTCTTACGCTGTACTGCGTCATACACGGCATTCCAGCTCAGATACAAATACTTTTGACCCTCCCTAATGAGAGCATGCATCGTGAAACACCTATAATGAAACTGAAAATTCTTTTCATCAACTGTAATAAAGTTGGCCACGAATATTGGTGAATTTATTTACAACGCAAGACTAGGGCAATAATAGCTGGATATACTTGCGCGGCCAGCCAAATTCACTAAAAACATTATATTATTTACGTAGTAGTCAAAAGGCCAGTTTTAAACAAAATTAGATATAAAAAAGTCTTATATCAGTAGTTCATCTTACTTTAATAACTCATTGTTACTATTTTGGTCTACAATAAAGTTTTATTCTACTCATTTAAATAAATATTGATATTCAGTGAGGATGGTCAAAGCTGGTTTGCGATTTGATGATTTACAAACTAACTTTTTGAGGACAAAGTGTTTTATTTAAAAAAAGCTAAACCTTGGTATTTGTACAAACGTTGACAAGAGTAAATAAAGCTTTTAGCTGTACGAAAAAATGTTATCTGATGCTCCAATCAAAAGAATTTTATGCAAATATTTTACATGCAAAAATGTGTAAAGCTTTTAAAAATATCACTGTCTTTTGTACTGCCCCATTGAATTGCAAAGAGTGCATTGTATAACAAAATACAAGTTTTTCTTTGCTCATAATTACCGGAGCATACTGACAAACATAGTTTAAACAAAAAGTGAAATAGTAAGTCGGAACTATGTCATAAAATGTGGTAAATGAGGGCACTGCACGCAACGGCCCGCGGGCTCACAGGCCTCCACAAATGAAGATAGTAGGTACGTGGCTGGTAAAAATAGTACCAACACCACACTGACACAAAACTTTTGCAAAATACCTTTTACTGGCCTGTTGTTTACTTTAGCGTAATTTTGTTTAGTAATATATGATTCATTTGAATTCCATTTTTACCCACGACGGAACGGAGCAGGTATAATGCGTTTAAGGTAAGAGATGTTTGTGTGTGTGTTTGCGCAAAGTAATGTTCCCACCTATCTTCTATACTAATGATCCGATTTTGATGCGGTTTTCAATAACCAGTTAATTGTGTTTGATGAGTTCATGTTCTTAGATACTCGTAGGTATCATGGCTGTACCTAACTCACTAGCGGGCGCCACAAATTAGTGCAAAACAATGTCGCAATATAATCAATACGAAATGTCCGACTACAATTCTGTTTTCAGCAATGTGTACGTGGTAGCTTAATGCCTGTTCCCAAATAATAAAAATTACTTCTGTAACTCACTAGAGGGCGCTACAATATTAGTGCAAAATAATCTTACTAATATTATAAATGCGAAAGTTACGATGTTTGGATGTTTGTTACTCAATCACGCCAAAACGGCTCGACGGATTTGGATGAAATTTGGCACAGGCACATGATACACTCCGGAATAGGACATAGGCTACTTTTTATCCCGGAAACCCCAACCCCAATACCACGCGGACGAAGCCGCGGGCAAAAGCTAGTATTACAACAATATTAAAACGAATTGTCCGATTTCAATGCGGTTTTCATCAGCAATGGGTTCGTAGTTGATTGGTGCATGGTCTAAAATAAGTTTTATGATTTATCAGTGATCGATGGTTTTATGTTATTAACTTACTACGGGGCGCTGCTAAATTAATGTGAAACGATTATATTGCAACATTATTAAAATTAATAATAATTATCCGATTTCAATGCAGATTTTAGGAATGAGTTTGTGGGTGATTGGTGCGTATTCTCTGATAAGTGCTATAGAGTATACATTATAACAATGTATAATGTATATATAAATAATCTGAGTAAAATTTCAAAATTATGTGGATGAATCACACTTATTGTTTTGCGAGATCTTACCTACATATTATATAGATTATAATTCGTTTATGCTGTCTAAAAAATCTGAAATAAAATTCAGCAATTTTAAAAATCCCACGACGGTTAAAGTCTAATCGAAAAAGAATAAAATAACTCAAAAACCCCGACTTAACCCAATTATTATGTAACAATAATAATTTTACCACAATTCATAACCAAGGAATATCCGCCGGGGGCTGCCTTTTCTTTATAAAATTCCAACAAAAATTTAATAATACTCATAAGTGTATTTTACGTCGTCGTTAAACATCTACAATTCTTCAATAATTGTATTCGCGTCACTAGAAAAACTAGCTGGTTTAATGGCAGCCCCGGCGGATATTCCTCGGTTATGTATTATGGTAAAATTATTATTGCTACATAATAATTGCGTTGACTTGGGGGTTTTGAGTTATTTTATTCTTTTTCGATTAGATTTTTACCGTCGTGGGTTTTTTCAATTTTTTTTAATTTTTCTTCAATTTTTTCGTTTTGTTTCTAACTTTTGGGATAGAGTTAGTTTAGCAGCTTACTTTTGACATATGAAAATTTTATAAGTCTTAATTAAGCACCACACTTCTTAATCATTCTTACAAGTAAATTATTTTTCGGTTTGTGTGCAACTGTTACCGCGGCTCTGGGGAATAAGGCAAGGAAGGTACGGGGTAGGTTTTTTAGTCAGTAAGAGTCTGACACTGGTCTCCCGCTCCGCCCAAGAGCGGGTTTCGTCATTCGATGATTTTCACCTACCATAAAAAAAAACTAATTGCTATTGATCACCTTCTATTTATAAAATCAAATTCTCAGGAAGGTTCGCACTGTTATAACATATTTCATTAATTGACAACACATCATTCACATTGCAATCAAGTAGTTAATGAGCCCATTTGTTTTCCTGATGGCATTTCCTTAATCAATACACACAGGATGAGTTTTCGAAATGAAATGTCAGGACGAAAACTGTTACTGTGTTCAGCAGCTCAAATTTTATCTTCTAAATTCTTCGTGTTTGTCAAATTATAATTTTGTAGGTAATAAAATCAAAACATAAAAACACATCAGCCTGTATATGAGCGATGGTGTTGACGATAGCGATAACAGTTTTACAAAACACTGTAAAGCGGCATTTTAAATTAAATGAAAAATGTATTCTTGTAAGAAAGCAAAAATCACTACGAAATTACGTTAAAAAATCATGACAAAATGTGGGTTGTTCCTTCTTGTCTATCCTAGTAGGTACTATTTTAGTGAGTTTAAACAAAATAAATCGGCCAAGAGCGTGTCGGGCCACGCTCAGTATAGGGTTCCGTAGTTTCCCGTCCGTCACGAATTTCTTATAATGTAACAAAACCCAGTAGCCCATATAAAAATTAGTAACCCAATTTCCCGAGAGATGGCTTTGTACCCGCTGGTAATTTTAATTTGCGTGAACCGATTTTAATCTTTTTAATTTATCTTTTAGGGTTCCGTAGTCAACAAGGAACTCTTATAGTTTCGCCATGTCTGTCTGTCTTTCTGTCTGTCCGTCCGCGGATAATCTCAGCGACCGCTAGCACTAGCAGGCTGAAATTTGGTACCAATATGTATATCGACCACGCTGAAAAAGTGCACAAACAAAAAGTGGTAAAAAAATTATTACGGTACCTCCCCTAGACGTAAACTGGGAAGTGTTTTTTTTTTCATTTCTACCGTAACGTGTGATATATTGTTGAGTAGGTATTTAAAAATGATTAGGGATCTGGTAAAATATTTTTTGATCGTGTAAAATGTTCTCGGAAATAATCGCTCTAAAAGTAAAAAATTAGGCGTCCCCCCCCCCCCAACATTTGAACCATAAGTTTAAAAAATTTGAAAAAATCTCAAAGTAGAACTTTGAGTAAACTTTCCAGGAAAATTATTTAAAACTTGAGGATGGAGAGTTTTTGAAAAATTAAAAAAAACGTTCTGAATTAATTTTGTAATTTAACCGTACATGTAAGCATTTTTTCTAACTTTTTTACATATTTCATTATCCTGAGTGAATGTACAAGGGTTCCTTGTGGACTACGGAACCCTAAAAAAGGAATAATAAACATTAACAACTAGCAACAGTGTTAAAGCTTAGGTATAGGACACGGCAAACAAGTTGGACCGGAATAGCCGTCGTTGGCTTTTGAGGCCTCCTCGTTTATTAAAAGTCTATGAATCACTATATCCTTAATGACATTTAAATTATTATTGTGGAAAGACGACAGCAGGTCAGTTGTTACAATCCTTCTATGTATGTATATAATCGATGCGAAAGGCTTAGTCCGGATTTCCGGACCGTGCCAGTTTCAACAACTTAGGGTAATATTTTCGTCCTTTAGTGTAAAGGAAGCTTAAGTTTTATTTATAGTTATTATTATCTCAATTACTGCGTACGAGTAGTGATAAGTTGACAATTACTCATACAACCGTTTAAGGCCTAAATGCGTTTGCATTCAACTTGATTATCATACATATGCCTAGTTTATCCCGCCAGTGCCTAGAGTGACACATAAAATGACTAAATATCTATGTTGACATCACTCATTCTAAAAATAACATAGGGTAATAATATCATTGGGTACACTATGGTTATGAGGTTTTGTACTATTGGCAAACTTAGTTATATAGAACCCATTTACCTACATAACACTAAATAAATAAACCTTGTAATGGCAGTTTTCCCTATTGCATTTCAGATCATTTACGTCCTTGATTAACTGTGAAGAAAGAAGTTTCTCTAACTAGATATAAAGATCTCCGTGCAACGGGAATGACAGCTTCCTACCTAAGTATTTAATATCTGAGTTATTTCATACATTTATATGTAGATCTTCCAGGCCTATAAGGAGATTACTTGGACCATAAGTAGGTAAGTATGCATTAAGTCTTATTTACTAGTAATAAAGATTACTTAAAAATCAGCTTAAGAAAAAAATCGATACCTACCCGAGATCTTGCCAACTAATATCTAAACTTTATGTAAGTAACTCTTTCAGATATTCCCACGCCGATGCCGCCAAGAACAGCTATAGACGACACGTGTGACTAATTATTATTTAAACTAGGTTCTGTTAAGAGCTTCGGCTTTGTTCTCGTGAAAAATGAAAATGATCCTAAAGAAACCTAAATAATATCCTATGTTTGAATTGAAGGGGAAGTCGGTCAAAGTGCCATTTGCATTTATAATAAATACTATGGATGAAACTAGACAACAACAAATTATATCAGAATGCTATGGCCTAATGAAGACTGTATTAAATCATTACTTCACAGTAATAAGTACAGTCACCGCTTGATAGATAAAATAGATATAGACTACTAATAATGCTAGTACTAATACCTATTTAAATACATACAGTCAATATCCTTGATCCATACTAATGAGAAAGTAACAATATCTGTTTGTCTGTCTTTCAAGGCAAAACGAAGCGACGAATTGACGTGATTTTCAAGTGGAGATAAATGAAGAGTCCCTCTTATAGGCTACTTTTTGTCTGTAACCCCACTTCACCAGAATGGGGGGTGGAAGTTCGAATGGACCATTCCGCAATTTTCAAGGTAGAAAGCTAAAATTGGTACTCAGACTATTTGTGACTGACAAAAAACCGTGAATCATTTTTTTTTTGCATATCTGCCCCCAACCCTTAAGCCGCGTTTCCACTAAACAACAGTTGGCGCGCGACACGTGACGCTCAACATGTACAGCAACGTTGCACAACAGCGCGCGACGTTGCCAGCTTACGCGCAACATGACGCGCGGTTTGTTGTTTTTTTAAAGAACATCGTAACATTTCCTATATTTTATAGGTAGGTTCTATCTCACCAACATGGTATTTTCCTTTTTGATGCATTTTTCGTTTACCTTATAACCACTGCCACTGAAATCATCACAAGTTCCTCTGGCAACATGTTGGCGATTACTTTCGTAAACTAGTAGATGCTTAGACGGACAACGTTGTTCAACAAAAGTTCCGCGCTGACTTTCAACATGTTCGGGAATTTGTTGCTCAACATGTTGCACGTCAATTGTTTCCTAGTGGAAACGCAGCTTTCAAATAGGTGACGAAATTTTATATGGCACTCTTCACAATTTTCAAGGTAGGAAGCTAAAAATCGGTACACAGACTCTTTGTTAACAACGAAAAATACCTGCCTCATTTTGTTTTTGGAAATCTTCCCCAACCCCTAACATAGGGCATAGGGATTTGTGTGAGACTGAGACAATATTCTGTTCCAAGTTCTCTTCCGTGTTCTAAATCAAGAAAAGAGAACCGTTTTACTCCGAATTGAACGTGAGCGAAGCCGCGCACAAAAGCTATATATAGCTTATGTTTCATTGATAATTTATTAATTGACCGTACAACCAGATTAACCACAATCATAGCTCATATCTTGAGGGAGTCAAGAACGGTAACCTTTCATTACGTCGCTTTCCATCAGGTGAGATAACAGTCAAGCGCGAACCTATAATCAATAAAAAAACGAAGAAAAATAATTTAGCTAACTATTTATTACAACAGTAAAACTAGTGAATTTTTTACAAAGAACAAAGACGTCGAACAAAAAGGTTAAAAGGCTACATTACAGCACTAGTGTGTAATGGTGCAATAAAAGCCACTTTCTGAGCACGTGTATTCAACGATAATATATTGTAAAGTGATCTAATAAGGAAAAAACCTTGAGGCTTTTCTTAACTTTGTCTAAGGTTCAGACAAAGAATACTTATCATCATCGATACACAATTCCGACAATAATAAAAGTATATTTATAATATTAGTATAACAAAAATCGGCCAAGAGCGTGTCGAGCCACGCTCAGTGTTGGGGTTTGTAGTTTTCCGTCTGTCACAAATTTCTCACAATGTAACAGAACCCAGTAGCCCACGTAAAAATTAGTGACCCAATTTCCCGCGAAATGGCTATGTACCCAATGGTAATTTTAATTTGCGTAAACCCGATTTTATTCTTTTTGTATTTTTATTTGAAAGAAGATTCGCTCAGGATAATGAAATATGTAAAAAAGTAAATAAAAATACTTGCATGTACGATTAAATTAGTTCAGAACGTTTTTTTTTTTCAAAAACTGTTCATCCTATCAAGTTCAAAATAATTTTCCTTAAAAGTTTATTTTAAGTTCTACTTTTGAGATTTTTTCATATTTTTAAACTTATGGTTTAAAAGTTAGAGGACGGCTCATTTTTTACTTTTGGATCGATTATTTCCGAAAATATTTACATTATCATAAAATTATTTTACGGGACACCTAATCATTTTTAAATACCTATTCAACAATATATCACACGTTATGGTAGAAATGAAAAAAAAATCACTTCCCAATTTACGTGTAGTTAGGGGAGGTACCCTAATAAAACATTTTTTACTACTTTTTGTTTGTGCACTTTGTCGGTGTAGTTGCTATACATATTGATACCAAATATCAGCTTTCTAGTGCTAACAGTCACTGAGATTATCCGCGGACGGACAGACATACATACAGACATGGTGAAACTATGAGGGTTCCTTGTTGACTACGGAACCCTAAAAAGCAAAACAATAACATTCTACCATTGGATATTTAACTGTTGTGCAATTATCATTATCATCATTTCAGTCGAAAGACGTCCAGTTCTGGACATAGGCCTCCCCTGAGGGCCGCCACAAAGACCGGGCATGTGCGTCTTGCATCCATCGGCTTCCAGCAACCCTGACCAGGTCATCGGTCCACTTTGTGGGAGGCCTTCCAACGCTGCGTCTTCCGGTACGCGGTCGCCACTCCAGAACCTTTCGGCCCCAGCGGCCATCCGTTTTGCGTGTACTGTGTCCTGCCCATTGCCACTTAAGTTTGTCGATTCTTTTCGCTATGTCGGCAACTTTGGTTATCTTGCGGATATCCTCATTTCTGATTCGATCACGCAAGGATACTCCGAGCATAGCCTTTTCAATTGCCCTTTGAGTGACCTTGAGTCTTATGAGGCCCATTGTAAGCGACCACGTTTCAGAGCCATATGTCGTCATTGGCAACACACACTGATTAGGTGTAGACTGACTGTCTTAAGGCACTGTGCAATGTTTTATACAAAACAACAAATAATACTAAAATGAAACAATTTTCTTAATACGACATCCAAATCGAATATTTAATAAAACGCCATTAACATCCCTCGTACCGAAGATAGTGCAGGCGTAGAGGGAACTTCTTACTATCTGTATTGTTAGTCACCTAAAGGTGGTGCCATGGTAATTATTGCGGCTTGTGCTTATTAATATTCTCTTACTTGACAGTTTCCTCTTCCACCAGATTTGAAAGATTTCTAACTTACTAAATATAGAACGGATATGAAATCATTCCATTTGTGAATAGGCTCTTAATAAACTAGTGCGCCTTACCATCAACGATTGCATCACTGCTTACCATCAGGTGGGATCGCAGTCAAGCACTAGTTTATTGCAATTTAAAAAACAATTTTTTGGGTAATGTTACTTTTTGACATAATAATAAAAAAAATACTTGCATAAAGTATGTATTCTCCTTTAGATCCCAATCGCTAGAAATGAACCGACCGCTCGAAAACGATAATTCAAATAAAAGTGAAACCGATTTCGCTAAACCCACATTTACACTGATGCTAATCTACCACTGTCTCGAGTCTAATACCGAGTGCCTTATACAGTTGCCACAAAGTTCACGAGCGAGTGCAGTCGGCGACATAAATCAGGTGTGCGAGCGACATGCGACTGATAGTGTCGCGATCGGAATGTCGCAACCGCCGCGTGCGACGGAAGAGATGTCGCGATGCGTCTGCAAGACTGGCTTGCCGTGGAAACAGGGGCACAGTTAGCACAGGACGGTCAAAATTCAAATAACCTTATCAGTAGAATTGGTAAGAAATGGCACATTTACTGAGAAGGTTGTTTTAGAAGATTAAAACATGCGGATGGCAAATAAACATAATAAGAGTCGAAAGCTGACATCAATAAATGGATAGAAAGAGGAAAGTAATCTCTCACGCCGGGTCTTGGTAGACGCCATGGTTTGGAGCGAGGAGGGGTGGCAGGCGGACGCCTCCTTCTGCGGAGCAGTAAAGCTAGCAAAGAAGGAGACTGGTCGCATTAGGCAACGACGCTTACACCCCAGACGCCGCCAGGATTCCGATCCCGATTTCGGGCCACCATAGGCGCGGCCTTGCGGACGGCGAGCATTGGGTAGCTCGCCCTCCTGGGGTCAAGGATTGATGCGAAAGGGTAAGACCAGGGCCTTGAGATTGAGAACACGGCAAGGAAAGGAAGGGGGTGGGTCGTTTAGTCAGTAAGTCTGACACTGTATCCCTCTCCGCCCAATGGTGGGATTCACCATTAGATGATTTTTCATAAAAAAATCTTAATTACGCAAAGATCAAGACACGCATCAAACATATGTCATATTATCACTATTTCTACACACTCGGCCTCCACGCAGAGGTTATCTGGGTTCATCCAAACATTAACTGGTACACTTATCGGTACTTTAATGTAGCAATATTGCCAATTTAATATAATACCCTATTACGGGTAAGAGAGACATCCACTGTGGATAACTCGAAAAATGTACCGGAACACGCAAACCTCGGTATTCAATTTCATAGTGAAACTTATTTTTATGTCGGCGTACTTATTCTGATCACGAAAACCCAAATTGATCACTTTGGTGTAGAATTTTCTGTATTTTATTTTCAGTATTATGACTAGTTCGTTGTGCATTCGTAGAGGACCGCTTGTTTTTCTCCACTCTATTGAGAGAAAGACTTATCATTTGAACTGTTGTGTCACTTTTCACTTAAACCATATCTGCGAAAGTAACTTCGTTTTGAAATTTGACAATGTGCCATGGTTTATACTCGTAGGTACTTTTGTTTATTTTTTTTGATAACATATTTATCTAACCTTTGAGAATTCTTGTGAGAAAACTAGAATTCGAAGATTAATGTTTCTTCTAATTATTTTAGGCAGTAAAGATTTCAAAATTTTCTCACTATTTTTTTGCCAAAAAATAAGACAATTATTTATATCATATCTGTTTCCGTCTTGTCTATATTAATACCGTACTCTATGATCAGGTATTCGATTGTTAGCGTAGTCCTTCGTGAGGGACACAAAAAAGACTTTCTGATTTGCGTGAACACAAAGGTTTAACGAAAAGAATTGAATACCAAGGGAAACTCTTCAAATTAGGTTAATAACATTGTTGGTATAAAGTTTTAAACCAGTTCTATAACTATTATTACGAACGATGTCTTTTATAAATGACTTGAATTATTTGAACTCGTTAAGGAAAGGCCTCACTAAATATTAAAATTCTTTGTATTATTTATAATAATTAGTTTTCATTAATTTTGTATAGATACTCAAAAAATATAACACAAAAAATGTCTCTAATGGATATTTGGGAGATTTGAAGTCTGTTATTATTTATTAAGTTGGTATGTGATTTTAGGCGTAATCTGAGAGGGGTTTTAGGTATAGTTATAGGTTTAAATAAAAATACAAAAAGAGTAAAATCGATTCACGCAAATTAAAATTACCACCGGGTACAGCGCGATCTCTCACGCGGGTTACTGGGTTCTGTTACATAGTGAGAAATTTGTGGCGGAGGGGAAACTACGGATCCCTACACTAAGCGTGGCCCGACACGCTCTTGGCCGATTTATTACTTTTGGAGCGATTATTTCCAAAAATATTTACATTATCAAAAAAATGTTTTACGGGACCCCTAATCAATTTTAAATACCTATCCAACAATATATCACACATTATGGTAGAAATGAAAAAAAAAAACACTTCCCACTTTAGAGCCTATGCACACCACGTTTTTTAAACGCGCCGTCGACGCGCGTTTGTAGCGATACAGACGCGATACGCACGCAAGTCAGACGCAGCCTGTAGACCTTTGCACAACCTGTATAAATACAGACGCGCGTGTGTAGTGATACAGACGCGAAGCAAACGCGCGTGTGTAGCGATACAGACGCGATGCAAACGCGCGTGTGTAACGATACAAATGCGCTGGCATTTTACGTTCTTAAGTAGAACCTCGTCAGCAGTAGCAAGATGGCGTCAGTCGAAATAGCATTGATTATATGCGTTTTGTTATTAATTTAAAAAAAAAACAAGGAGAACAATTAAAAATTAAAAGAAGAAAAAAGATCCCGTCCGTAGGGAAGGCGCAAGCGCTAGACGCGCCGGTACCGCGCGTTTGTATCGATACAAACGACAACAAACTGCTCTGCAGGATAAAAACGCGCCGGCGACGCGCTAACCCAAAACGCGCGTCGACGGCTCGTTTGAAAAACGTGGTGTGCATAGACCCTTACGTGTAGGAGAGGTAACCTAATATTTTTTTTTTATACTTCTTTTTGTTTTTGCATTTTGTCGGCGTAGTACATATTGATTTTTGGGTCGCTTACGCTGGTATGGCCACGTTTTACGAAAACCGGCAGACTACGTGGGGAACAGATGCCTCGCCATGCCACCTCCGCCGGGACCCGGAAAACGAGGAAGGCCTAAGAGGCGTTGGATCGACGTCGTAAGGGACGATATGTGTGCCAATGGGCTTACGGCAAAGGACGCGAAAGACCGAGCGAAGTGGAGGCGTTTGAGTTGGAAAGCGGACCCCGGGCACCGTGGTGAAAGCCAAGGTAGCAACCGGGACTGGCGCTGAGATGATGATGATGATGAATACATATTGATAACAAATTTCAGCTTTCTAGTCTAGTCTTTCTAGGTCGATTATCCGCGGACGGACAGACAGACAGACATGGCGAAACTACAAGGATTCCTTGTTGGCTACGGAACCCTAAAAAGGAGCTCAATTTTTTATTTACCTTAACTTAACTCTATTCTATCATAATCCGCGATATCCCCGAACAGTTTATTTATTTTACTGTGCTACAGATAAACAAGAAATTATTGTGAGCCCAATAGTCAGCATGCAATTATAATGAATACCAACTAAATATCGATTGGCGACGTCACGCAAGCCCTTAGAATAATGCGGAGAATATTGACGTATCGATAAATTGGATTCTATCTCAAGTAGAATCTTATTTCTAATTTTTCTAAAATCTTTTATTTATTTATTATATACTTTATTGAACGCGTAATTCTGTGGACAGGATAAATAGTGCATGTTTTATGGTATTATTTCTGACAATATATTCTAACTGAAGTATACAATTACAATCGTGATTTATTCAGGTTAGCGGCTTATAATACTCGTGTTAATTATTATTTAATAGCTCTATAAACGCGTTTTAATTAAAATATTTATCCAGATAGTGTCTACCTTCATTATAACTGTTATTGCAATTTGAACTTGAAAATCGATCGCTATTTTATTTAAAACTCCTATATGATATACAATATACTAATATCTAGAATAACACGCATTACTATCCACGTACAACTTTGATACTTCATAAAAATTTTGAGTAACGGTTAACTGGCCATTATTTGACGATATTATTTCTTATTGTAATATTTCAACAAATACACTTAGATAACTTATTAGTTCAGATTTAATGTTTTATTTCATTAGTCAAAGGTCAGAAGAAGATGGTTAATAATAACCAAGATATTATGACGATGTTATTTTGACCCCGATCCCTATTACATTAACATCAAATATTAAAATAAGTTTCTAACACCAAGATATCAGTTACTACCTACTTAGTGAATTTCGATAAACAACTATACATATTCACTCTACTAGTTAATTGATCAGTCAACAAACAATAAAATTTCTTAAATTATCTGGTAGGTATCTGGCGTAGAGCAGTATTTACAATTTTAAACATTACATTAATTTAATTATCATTATGACAACTATCAATGAAATGGACGCGTTCAACTCAATGGCAGCTGGGACATCTTGAGACTATTTCCAGATGTAACTACATTTATGTGATAGGATTGAACTTATTAATATGTATAACTAATAATATGTATTATCTGTGTTCATACTCTCACAGTCTTTAAAATTGATAATGGAACCAAAATACTTTACTGATTAACTTATAATTGTTATTATGTCACGTGTGGAAGACTATAATTGTTCGTTGAATATAATTAAAATTAATGATGATTATACTTTGTTTATGATTTTTTTTTTAATGGGTCACGTGTCTGGCATATTTATAACAATATCGATGTCTTAAAGTCACATCACTAAACGGTTAACCCTAAACGATGCACCCAGGGGTCGAATAGTCTTATTATAATGAATATTATGTTTTGGATTTTATGACCCCACTTATCATGGATTATGTGGAATGATAAAATGTTTTAGGTAACCATGATGCGACAATACATAATGATTTACTTTTGTAAACAATTTTTTTGTTTATTTTGTTCCCTTTCTAGATACATTTTGATTTTTATAAATTAAAGTTTATAAAGGTATAAAAATAAATAAGGTGACGGACGTTATCAAGGGAGGCTTTTGTCCATTATGCAAGACTACATTTTGATTGTTTCATTCGAGGAGGGTCAATCCGGAACATGGAATTGTAAAGATAAAATTAAAAATAAGTTATTTTCTTTAAACTAAAATCTAATAAGCGAGTCAATGACCTTAATGAATGGATGGTAGTTAGCACGCAACGACCAACAACTACCTACAAGTCATTGATTTGTGTAGTCAGTAAAAGCCCGCAGGAAACACAATAATGATTCAATGACGTCTGCGGCTAGGTTAGAGCCCTAGAGCCGCAGACGTCGTTGGGTTCTTTTTCACCTAGCAAGGCTGTTATAATACTAGGCAAATAAGTTAAACCAATTGTTAAGGTTACGCGCAGGCCCACTTTGATTGATTGACTCAAAAATCGGTAACTGCATTCAATGTCGACCATTGTGATGGTTCAACTTCTGTAACGAGGTCGTTAACCGATGGTCGTGTCTCAATCGAAGTGGAGGGCTGTGCGTAACCAGAGCAAATGGCTCAACTTATTTGCTTCGTACTGTACGTATACCTATGATAATACACTAAAATATATTGCACATAGTCGAAATAATATAAAGAAGTAAGTTATTCTATTACCAACGAGTTCAATGTATATCTAAGATATAAGAGGAATTGACTGAAAAATCAGTAAATTCTATCACTTCTTTCAAGAATATTCTATCATGGAAACTAATTTTAAAGGTTGTTGAAGTCAAAATGAAAAATATATAAGGCTTTATTTTACGTGTTTCCAAATTGAAAAACATGCAGAAATTTGTACAAATACCTACTCATATGTATTTAAAGACCATCTGTTGCCAAAATAAGAGTACAATACATAACAGATGGCATAATGAATTAAACAGATCATGTCGGAATTAAAAAAAAACATAACGTCACTAGCATCCGTCATTGTGTCAGAATTGACAAATTTGTGCCTATGAACTGAACTAGAAGCAGCAACTTCCTTAAGATTTTAACAAATTTTCATTCGATTAAAATGTTTGGACATTTCACAAAAAAACCAAATAAGTTGAACTGTTTGTTATGGTTTAAGCGCAGCCCTCCTCTTCGGTTGAGACTCGACAATCGGTTATTTTTATTCGGTTATCGGTTATTTTTTATCGGCGCATTCAAAGCCAGAAACATCATGGAGACCTCCATGATGTTTCTGGCTTTGAATGTTTCAACTCCCACAAGTTGAAGCTCCTTGGATTATAAATTTTTAGGTTCACACTTGAAAATCGGTTGTAACCCGGGACACTTAAATAATGGGGGGTTGCACGAAATCATAGCAAATTGTTTAACTTATTTGCCACGTTCCAAAATACTTTTACCGTCTTTGTTCCTAAAAGGACAAAGTATTCTTTTTTTTTTTGCTACAGTACAACCATTTTTTGGCGTCTACCTAGTAGGATTCTACTAGGCTTCTACACTCAAATTGTTGTATGGTAAAGAGAATCCAATTTTGTCGATATGCACTTCTGTTGATGCGCTGTGCGCCCCCCGGGTGACTTGACACACATCGACTAGTGTTTGGTGACACGCGATTAGCGTGTGCGAATGTTATCATACTGGTTTAAAGATTTTGTCTCTGAGATGCATTGGACTCAGTTTCTTTCTTGTTTAAACTTAGTAATGAATGAGTACAGGTTACCAAATGAAAATATTCTAGAATTTGATATCTATTTATTATTGAAAGAAAAAGATATAAAAAGAAAAGGATTATGTAGGATTTACTCTTAAATTCGAATTTAAAAGTTAAGTTGGTTATTAGTTAAACGTATAACCGGATAACTCCATAATTAACGATTTCTCGTGTTTTTACATTTTGAGAGAGAATGAATAATCTTTGCACTCGATGGCAAAACGTAACTTTACCCTTTTTTTTTACAAACTTTTTATTAGCTTGCAATGCAGTTATGTATGTTCGGCTCAAATCTTGCAACTCAATTTAAACAACGCTGTTCACAGATTAGCTGTGGAATATTTAAATAATGTCTCTAGGATAACAAATTTCAAATTAACAAAAATCTCGGACGTTTAAAAATATATACAGAGAAAAAAAAAATTAAACAACTTAAAAGAGTGAAAAGAGAGAAAACAAAAAAAAATTATAACAACAAATAATTAAATAAAAATTAAAACATTTATGATAGCTCCTTAAGAGTTAGACTTTTGGACATATACGGGGAACATGCAAAAATATCTATATGTTCAAAAGTCCCATTGTAGGCATCGACCATTCTGCGAACAGGCGAACGCAAACCAGAGTTAGACTTGCAAGGGCCCACTGTAAATAATTTGCCAGCGCGCGCCTTTCGTTTATGGACTGAACCACATAACTTAGCAAGTTAGATAAATCTATGCCGTCAAATTTATATCTAACAATATTATAGAGATTTCCTCCAAATATTGTCGTCTGAGGTGGACTCGCGTAGTTTTTAAGGTTAGTTATAAGTGTGATAAGGGCATGACGAAAGCCATGAATTATAAACAAAAAAAGTGTATAAACAATTATTGTGCATATTATAGAAAAGTGCGCGGACCACCATGTCTGCGGTAAAATATACTAACAAAAAAAAAAAATTGTCGTCTATTCTCAAGTGTCAGCAGTTTATACTTGGTAAGCAAATTTTTGTAAGATAAATGTTATTATTTATCTTACAAAAATTTAGTCATCTGTAATGCACTGAACGCAGGAATTTATATTGAACACGCTCAATCATTTCATTATATTTCTTGTAATATGGACTCCAGACAGACACGGCATACTCCAACTGAGAACGCACTAGGGACTTATATAAGTGGATATAAGAAGACGGCTTTTTAAAATCTTTCGTAAAACGCATTACAAACCCATAAAGTTGATATGCTTTGTTGACAATTTTCCCTCTATGTATATGTAGGCAAAGCTTAGAATCAAGGACGACACCGAAATAAGTCACTTAATATTATACTGTTGTTGAATATGGATTTCTTGATTAAAAATAGGCACGGATGATATTTAGGTACATAATAGTTTTTTATAATGAGAATAGATTATGAATGCGCTATGGTGTTTTAATATTTACCTACCTAAATGATATTCTGTCTATGAAAAAGTATTAGAAAACATTTGTAGTAATTGAATTTTTAGAATTTTTTATGTTTAAGTCGAACTTGTGCATTCAACAATAGAATAGCTGCGGCTCTCATTAAGTCATCAATCCACCTTGTGGCAAGCCTATCAACGCTGCGTCTTCTGGCACGCGGTTGAGATTGCAAAACCTTTCAGCTCTACCGACTACCTATGTCTTCTGCGAGAAATATGACTGCCAACCAAGCTTGGCAATTCTTCGGCCTATATCGGTAACATTGGTTCACCTGCGGGTATCTTTATTCCTGGTGCGATCATGTAAGGAAATTAGCGGTACGTTGGCGGACTGAATGCAATAAAGCATTATCTAAGTCAACTTTGAATTAAATAATACTACTTTACATACAAAACGTTGACATAACCTCATCGATTAAAGGAGACAAAACATTAAAGGAGAGTCGCATTGCTTAACCTTGAGCCAGTCACCCTGAGGGAATATAACTGGCATATGTCTTGTTCCGTAACGCGAACGACCTCAATCAAAAATCATGATTATTGCGGAAGGAAAGCCTTAGGCCCTGTTTATCCGGTCATAACAAAGGTTTATTTTTGATTCAGCTTTGCTTACAAAGTGAAACGAAAAGAGAAGTTAGATACTACACGTGCTCCCACATTTTCTACGAAAGTCGGTCGGTAAAGTTAAGTTTTGGAGAAAAATGGAATCTGCTTTATTGAGAAACCAATTTCGTAAATCAAACCCATATTACGATACTAGCGTTCAATATTATTACCCGATCTTCTACATAAATTGCATGTACAAAAGGATAAGCATACAAATTCGAAGACGTTGCAAATTCAATAATAGTGAGTGCCCTAGGAGCGGCTAGCAAATGATCACTAAAACATTTTATTAGCGAGGCCTTTTCATTTAATTATGAAACTACAAAGCCTTGCTAGGCTGTTTATGCTCAAAAATTTTACAACTCTTTTCCTGTAATGCTTATTATTAGTGTGAAGGAGGAAGAAAAACAAGGCTAGATAAATAAAATAAGAACAGAATTTTACTGTCCCTAGAACTATCAATTTATTTATTAAAGTTTAATAGCAGCTAACACCAACTTGGAAATCAAACCGGTTGGCGGCCAAATACTAACCAATTGTTAAGCAAACAAATATGAATCAGTGTTTAGTGACAATTATAAATAACGACAGGGTATGCACTGGGCAAGCCTGTACCAATTTGTTTCAATCAAGCCGGGGGCACCAAGACCCGCAGACGGCAATTAAGACAACTTAAATCTACAACCTTGACGTGACACCAAAATAAATTTATTATAGTTTATGTTTTATTCGATTAAATTGTCTCAACGGTGACATCATATGGATCATGTACGGTTTTAGTTTATAATTGGAGGTTCATTTTATAAGATGGCATCGGCTGCTCTACGGAAAAATAAAGTAATTACAGTTACGTAAATTTTACAGGAGAAAGAATAAACTAAAAAATATTTACTTATAACGTGGTCTGGATCGTTCTATGATTTTGAAATGTAATAATGCGTGAAATCGTTAGCTCTACTATTGTGTAACAATTTTATAACAAATTTTGTATTATGGAATTATCTTTTAAAATAAAATGAAAAATGTTTTTCGGTACACTTGTATTTTACTTTTTTTCCAATACGGCAACACAATAGCGCTGTTACCTGCTTTTCGAACAAATTATCTCAATAATAAAGATATTACACTACAGTAATTCAATTCACAATTTAAAAATAAAGAATTAATATTCTGCTTTGTTTATCGGTAGATATTTTGACGTTTTGCCTGTACATTTTTCTCTGAAAGGTTTTGAGAATGTAGCCATATTTGTTATGCTTTAAAAGTACCAAAAATGTAAAATAAATCTACACTTAATATAATAAAGAGGTAAAGTTTGTTTTTTGTTTTTTTGTTTGTAGGAGATAATCCCTGGAACTACTGGTCCGATTAGAAAAAAATAGCAACAATAGAAAGCTGCTTTACTCCTGAGTGACATATGGCTATATTTTATGTTTGCGGGCGAAGCCGCTGATAAAAGCTAGTATTAAATATAGATTTTTCAAAAAATGTTATTTGCTTTGCTTTTCTGTAGAGCAGCCACCATGTCCTACTAGCTTTTGAGAATTAAAAGCATGTCTTTAGTAACTGCTACAGTAGGTATGAGAAGTTGTGTAGTCTATTACGGTACCGATTTCTTAGTTTTTTTAAAACATGACCAACCTCAGTCAGTTCGTCAACATCAAATGGCATAGTAATAATTTTCCTTCGTAATTACTAAACATTATAATTCATCTCCTAAAAGTTTAATGTTGTACTTTGGGCTCCTAGTATATATGGCTTCAATAAAATATTGTTAGGCAATGCCATAAAGGTCAAGAATACTTAAAATGATTTATGTTATAAAGGTATCGGTAAAGTTACCGAGGATACTCGAAGTTGTAAAAGTCTCACATAACATTTACTAAATCCCCTATTTATGTTTGTACCACCTCTGAATACTTATATACTAATAGTTAATAAATGACTATTACTTCTATGAATAGCTTATTACTAAAAATTTAAAACAGCATCACGACAAGACATAATTCCTAGAGATATATTCGCCACGTCTACAAACAAAGGGACCAGACCAAAGCGAAACTGCTGAACCAAAGCTACAATTATCAGTGTTTAGAACGGGCGGGAGGAATGTTATACTCATCATAATAAAAGAGTAGGTGCCATAATAACGGATGTTATGGCAATAAGGACACCGATACGTGGCACAATCAACACGTGATGACTCATACACTTGGAGATGAAACTGACGTTCAAAATTAATGATGAATGAGATATTTTGTAGTGTGATACTAGATGAATTAGAATACAATGAAAAACTGCATGATAAGAATTTGCTTGAAAATTTAAGAGAGAAATATTATATTCGAAATAAACACGAATCGAAAGTGAACGAACATCCACCGGCTAACAGAAGCTCTTTGTGTTTAACTTCGACTTGAATAATCACCTCTTTATTCTTTGGGAATGCGGCTATCTGTTTCATAGGACATTAGTGTCTTCAAGGATTTAATTAAACGCCTATGAAGTAACGTTCAATATCGGTAATGTACCTCGTAATTGACTGTTGAGCTTCACAGTGTATTGATATTAATTTAATAGTAAATTAGTTTACAGTTAAATAACATTATGTGCTCTGAATGCCTAACGAGTGACCGTCATCGATAAACTGATTACGAATTGTTAAAAGTTTCAATACTAAACTCTACTTTGTTTAAAATTATAATTTATCAATATATCAACAAAACATTTTTTTCATTTAGCGCCATAAATAGTAACAAGTACCTACTATTAGTTAGACTTCTATCAGAATCGACTTGCATAATAGGGGCATTAATACTTTAATACTGTAAGGATAATGCAATATCTCGATTTCAGCTGCAAGATTAGTTCAAGAGCCTTTATTATAGTAATCAATGTATTTTGATACATCGGCAGTACTTCACTCGCCCACTAATGAAGCATTTCAGATTCCTTATATTGTTGTTCCTTCACTTCCTTCATAGCTGACCGCCTATACTTATATCGGTTGTTCTCAAAACAACACATATTATGTTCTTGTCAAATATTGTCAATGAACAGCAGCCTAGCCGTAACGAGTAACGATACCATTATGTTCGATATATTTATAAATAATTCGTACACTGCAACTCCCGTCTTTACTTTCACGCCTAATTGTAATGACTTCAGGTCATCATAGTTGAAGGCCTATAAATAAAATTATACTAAATGAATTAACAGGGTTGTATAATAATAGTCAAAAAAGAAATCGATCGACAGCAGCCTCCAGATTGTAACTTGGCTAGGGGGGCTGGTACGGGATTGTCGCGGATTCTGACATTTTAACAACCTCGTTCGCTAGCAAAATTTTACTTCGTCTACTGTATATTGATTTTGTTAAATCAGTTACTAATATGATGGTGGGTGATATCAATCGTATAGCTTCGTATTTAGATGCACCACTTCAGTTTTGTTGTTATCACTTAATTGTACATCTTTTTATTGTCTTTATTTGTCGTGTTACGCCGGCCCCAGGTAATATGGGGGCAAGAGCAGAAAAATTATTTATATAGGTACGTATATTGAATTCATTGAGTGCGTTAAACCTTAACGAGTTAAAGGCTCGAACGGTATGGTCTAACTCAGCTAGAAGATGTTGTGAAGGTCAGTGTGCTGAATTCGAGTTGTTTTTGCGTTAAAGCGATCAAAACATTTATGATGATTGGTTAAAAACTTAAAGCGGGCCAATCGGAGCGCCGAACGCCATAAACGTATCGATTTCATTGACGTAAAATAAAGTCGCTTTGGCACTCAGATAAAGCAACCGGTCAGATTCGAAGCCGATCCCAAACAATGGGGAAAAGTTTAATTAATTACAATTTTTTTACCCCTTTTCTTCATTCACATCATCAACTTTTCCAAATTTTGCTGTTGTTTAATAGTATGGTCTACCTACGGACTAAGAGGATTGATTGACGAATATGCTTATTCTACTCGTAATTCAGCCATTCCTGATGACTAGTGTACAAATATAGAAAAAAATAGTTACTTGTCTCCCTAACTACCAAAAACTGCTACTTCGATAAAAATATAGTTAATTACATTCTGTATACTGTGCAATATTTTTCTCTATTTTTTTCTTTCAATTTAATCTTTATCACTTTATCTAATCTTCTTATCCTTTAGCTCTAGCTTCTAGCCCTTTTATGCATTTGGGTTAGGGCTGACTTTTTTTTCATACATTTACTCCTTTACCAATATTTTGGGAGAAAATCTTAAAATATTTGTAAGTTTCAATACTTAAATGTCAGCAACGTTATCTAAGTGTCAATTACAAAATGAAATAGATCACTCGTCTAATAACGACTGACTATTTTAGATTATTAATAGTAGTTTAAATAGGCCATCTTAGTGCCTCAAGTGCACTCAAACGATTTACCGGCACTATATCGCTGCCGACCGGCTTGTGTAATTGCAAACACATGAGTTCAAGTACCCTCTGGTATGGAAGATGGATTGTACTCACGATACTTGTAAGTTCGCGCTACGATAAAAATTCTAGAAACGATTTTATATTTTTATTGAGACGATTATAAGATAATTTCTACTTAGGTATCTCAAAAAGCAGAATCTTTACATCAAAATGCATGCTTTGTAAAAGAAATGATTTGAGATTAGCTGTTGACCTGGCAAACTTCGTATTGCCTTATAGTCAATGAAAGTTGCGATCCTTTAGCTAAACTACCAATATATAAAGCCACATCAGTCAGACATTACTAAAAACCCAGCGTCATTTATTTTAAAATAATATTTCAATTAGAGATATAGGTAATGTTCGGCGACACTGGAAGCGCGGAAAGTGGCACGGATTGCTCAACGCGCGGGCCACGCGCGGCCACCTCACGCCGTAGCTTTTTTTTATGGTAGGTGAAAATCATCCAATGACGAAACCCGCTCTTGGGCGGAGCGGGAGACTAGTGTCAGACTCTTACTGACTAAAAAACCTACCCCGTACCTTCCTTGCCTTATTTCTGGAGTCTGGAGTCGAGGTAACAGTTTTCACCACCCTCTAGGCTCCAGGAGGCTTCGACCCTGAAGGGCCCCTGCAGTTTGCTGACAACTCCTTGAGGCGCGCGGGAACGGTGCGCGCCGTTGACGACTTGGACTCGGTCTTACCAGACGACCGGACGGCGAGCTACCCATTGCTCACCGTCCGCGAGCCAGTGTCTACGGTGGCCGAATATCGGCAGGATCGCGGCGGCGACGGCTACGGCGAGGGCGCTGTTGCCTTTGCCTTATGCGGTCTGCCTCGTCCTTTACGAGCATTACTGCTTCGCAGAAGGAGGCGACCGCCTGCCATTCCTCTTCGCTGCGGACCATGGCCTGAACCAGGGCCCGGCGCGAGAGGTCGCCTCCGCCGATCACCCCCACGAGGACACGGCGATGCTCTTCCCAAGCAGGGCACACCTCCACCGTGTGCTCCACCGTGTCCTCCGGGCTCGCCTCACAGTGGCGACACCCGGACGTCTCTTCCGCACGAATCCGGTGCAGGAATCTCCCGAACTTCCCATGTCCGGTGAGAACCTGCGTCATGCGGAAGGTGAGGAGGCCGTGAGGTCTATCCAGCCACGCCTCAAAGAGGGGCACTACCGCTGAGATTACGGTGTGCCCAGCGCTGGGTTGCGACAGTCGCTGTTTCCACTTCACCATGAGATCTCACGCCGTAGCTTGTCACAACGAATTTTGATGCGGCTTGTTTTAATAGAGTGATTAATAAAAAGGATGATTATTTGTATAATACATGCCTAATGTAGTAGAGAAACACTAAAAAAATTGGAAGTCCCTAATATTGTGCCATGAATAAACACATTTATTTTAAACAAAAACAAAAAATCAAAACATTGCAAACCATTATCTACCAAATCGATATTTAGTATATTATCAATCTATTTTGTCATCAAAAGTCCAAAGGGTACACATCAGGTTCCCACCAACCAGGGGTTGTCTTTGAATACCGCTAAAAGCTAATCGTGTCTAGGAAACTTATCGAAATGGCTTCAACATATCATGTACCATTCAAAGGTGCAGGATCCTGAGTTATAAAAACACTTAGGAGTTCTAATGCTAAGTGATTTTAGGAAGGCTTCTGACATAATGGATTCTTTACTGAACTTGCTGCATGGACTTGAATCTATTACTGTATATTTTAGAGTTCTTCAAGGAACTATTTTGAGTCATATATCTTTACTATATTTAAGTACCTATAAATGACATTTAAACAATTTTTCATACTTGTTTCTTAATGTAAGCAGTTAGGCTCCCCAAATGTTTTAATTTATATAATACGCCCCAGCTTCGCACTGGTACTGATATTGAATATATTATGCATGTATTATACACATAAACCTCTTGAATCACTCTATCTATTAAAACAAACCGCATCCAAATCCGTGGCGAACTTTTAAAGATCTAAGCATACATAGGGACTAAGCAACTTTGTTTCATTTTTTTTTTTTTTTTTTTATTGATTATAGGTTCGCGCTTGACCACTATCTCACCTGATGGAAAGCGACGATGCAGTCGACGACTATGACAACGACTATGTAATGAAGAATTGAATTAAATTTATTTACTCTAACAGTAGCCAATACATACATATATGTAGTAGATTCTAGGTGTTACAATGGACTAATGTTTTCACCACTTCTAACTCTATAATAGGTACAATAATAATGATGTTGTACCCAGATTGCAAACAATCGTAGGGCTCGAGTGCCCCACTGGTCCAAAGTGGACACATAAACACACCAACGAAGAACCAAGAAGACTTCGTCGCCTTGTTAAAATTTACTTTGTATACTTAATTCATGCACACACACCTTTGCCAGTAATCTAATTCACACGGGTTATATTGAACGCAAAGCACTAAATCGCCACAGCCTGTTGGCAGTTAATCTACACTAATATAATAAAGAGGTAAAGTTTGTTTTTTTGTTTGTAGGAGGTAATCTCTGGAACGAATGGTTCGATTGGAAAAAATTAAGCTATAATAGAAAGCTGCTTTACTTCTGAGTGACATAGGCTATAAATTATTTATATAACATGGATATTAACCGAGCTATCATAACTTTTATCTCACAAATTTTCCGCGGACGAAGTTCGGGCAGAAGCTAGTAAACATATATTACGCGGCAAATAAGTTAAACCCCCTGCCCCCCACTTCGATAACACAAAAATCGGTTACGGCGCATTCAACGTCGACCGTTATAATGGTTGTTTAACCAAGAGTATACCTTACTAATAGAGTTTATACCAAATACACGAGTGCAAGTTTCAGCAGTCAGGGCTTAAGATTATTACGTGTATTAAGGCGGTTCGTACTCTATCTCGGTATACCAGGGCCCGATCTAGCTATTTTACATACAAAAACCATATAAGTCTAGAGCTTATTACATTACACTTTTTTATGGTTGATAAAAATCATCCAATGGCGAATCCCGCCCTCGCCTCGGGTGGAGCGGGAAACAGTGTCAGACTCTTTCTGACAAAACCACCTACCCCATTCCTACGTCGCCATATATACCAGGGCCAGAGCCATCCTTGCAGACCCCTGCGAACCCTTGGCCCCAGTCCGCTTCGACCCTTCTGCAGGGTCCCTACGGTTTGCTGACAACTCCTTGAAGCGCGCGCGAACAGTACGCGCTATCGACGACAGGGCTTGGTCCGGACGGTTACCAGACGATTGGACGGCGAGCTATCAGCATAAGTCGGGATCTGAATCCCGGCAGTGTTTAGGGCGTAAGCGCCGTAGCCTTTTGCGGTCGGCCTCCTTCTTTGCTAGCATTACTGCTTCGCTTAAGGAGGCAACCGCCTGCTACTCCTCCTCGCTCCAGGCCATGGCCTAAACCAAGGCCCGGCGCGAGAGATCGCCGCCGCCGCCGATCGCCCCCGCGAGGACACGGCGATGCTCTGCCCAAGCGCGGCACACCTCGACCGTGTATTATATTACGCTTATGTTGAACATCCCCCGTTAACTAAACAAGTACCTACAAAAACTACGTGATATTGTTGGGATTATATATCTACCTATAATTGACGTCCGCCTATAATTGGGCCTTCTGAAGAAGTACTTATACGAAAGTTGTTGAGTGTTTTTATGTTATACAATTTTCACAGAAACTACTAACACGTTATTTAAGTTGTACTAATGTAGCTAAAAGTATTCAGAAACTGAATGAAATGGTTGCTAGTTCAGAAATGTAAAAAAGAAATTTTGGATCGGACAGTCCGTTGTCTCATCCTGACCCTTGTGAGCCACTGCCGCGGGCCTTGCAACGGCGGCAGTGGCAGCGGTTAAAAAGGTGGCTGCAGCGGCGCGGACGTTTTTTTAAATTGCTATAACTACTGCTTGACTGTGATCGCACCTGAGGATTAGCGTGGCTGGTGAGGCGCACTAGTTTATTAAGAGCCTATTCTCTCTACAGCCTCATCAGCGGCGTGACTGAGGTGGTCAAAAATTCCTAATCACCATTGTGCGATCGGTAGACACAGGCAAAGACAATTTTGCCTACACCAGTGTCCACCAATTGCCACAACGTAGAAAAACTTGTGTCTTGAGGTGACGGAGACGCTGACAGCAGATGCCATTACGGAGACACAGACCCCGGCACGCTGCAAGAAATGATGCTTCAATGAGTATCTCAGGTATTTGAGGTACACCGCATCTGACGGAGATCTAATCTGGATCTCCGTCAAAATAGCATGATTGCCTTGTCAGTCTCTAAATGATGGCGAACCGCATCGAGATTGGAGTGTGTCCTCGAATCTTTGAGAGGTGCTCTTAGAATGAGTGTGCATCCGCTGCACAAACATTAGCATCTATTTTTAACTTGCATAATTTTCTTTTTAATATATTTAGCCTTGGCCTTGGCGGGAAGTCGCAGGATCTGCCTAGCTAACCTAGCCCGGAGGTCGGTTGTCTGTTTGCCTGTCAAAGTCTTATGACCGGGCTTACCACACTGGTAGCAGTGCTCACTGTGATCTACCTCCGCGGTGCAATAGGCCCCAACGTGGTAACGGTAGAACCGCAGAAGTCTGGGCTTTAACATTTCTCTTGCGTGAAGACCCAGCCCAGCAGAAGCCGTCGGTCCTCCCCAGTGACTTGGTTATTAACACTGAACGGCTAACCATAACGGCTCGCATGCACTTGACGATGACAATGATGCATGCACCACCGCATCCACCTTGACGGAGTCGTCCAAGCCAATGCTACGCATATCAATGCGCTTTGGGGTTCTGGACACTGAGGCCTCATCCGTATTGATTCCCTCCCTGATCTCGTTCAGGGCATCTGCGACAGGGTTACTGGCCGCACCGGAATCCTCGAGGATTCGGGCCCCAGTAACAGTGCACCTGATGCTAAAGACCCCAGAGGCTCTGAGCTCCTCAAGGTGGGGAACACCGCCCACCTTGCTTTCGCTATGATGAAGTCATAATTGCCGACCCTCTTTTCCGCTTTGGCCTGTAGCGTTAAAACTACATCCTCGGAATTCGAGAAGCGAAGTCTTGCCATCTCGCGCACTTTTTAACTGCCCTGCCCGCCTACTTCTTGGCGCCGACCACCGTCCATTCGATGCTAGCCGAGGATCGCCGTCGCGGCAAGCGGTCCTCAAAGATTAGTGGCAGGTGCCGTCCTACGCCCCGGGGAGGAGAGGTCTTCGCCTGCCTAGTCTGACACTATCTGTCGCTCTGCCCAAGAGCGAGAGATGTCATTGGATGGTTTTGGCCCATCAAAAAAAAACCTTAAGTAGGAAGAAATAATATTGACTGGCCTGTCAGCCTAGTAGTTAGTGACCCTGACTGCTATGCCGGAGGTCGTGGGTTCGATTCCCACCCAGGACAAATGTTGTGTGATGAGCAAGATTATTTGTTCTGTATCTGGGTGTAATTTATCTATAATATGTATGTATTTAGAAATGTATAAGTATGTCTATCAGTTGTCTAGTACTCATAATGGCGTTGTGTGATAGTTGTGGACATATTATATTATATTATTATTATATTAATAGCAATAAGTCAATTTTACCACCCCTCATTTATTGCTGCTCTGGGCAAATGCCCGGGCTCGAACCAACCCCTCCCCCAGATCAGGCCTAGCTGTACGATAATTTTGATAGTTATCATTAACTTCTTGTACTCTAATGATTGTTCTCAAGCCAAGTCAACCCCCGTCGCTGATAGTGAAACCTGTCATAAGATGTTGTACTTACGGGTAGGACAGTTGGCCTCATCGGTCCCATCGAAACAGTCACTGCGGCCATCGCAACGACGACTTTGTTCCACGCAACGAGTCTCGTCGCAACGGATGTAGTACGGAGGACATTCTGAGGGCAAATGGAGAACACTGAATACAAATGTTTTACGGTGTTTAAATGGTAGATTTCACCATAGTCCAGTCCAACGTTGCTATTAATTTGCAGGTGTCACCAGAACTGGGATTCATTTAAACGCATGGCAATATAATTAAAATAAAAAGTCTGTCCACAACCAACTAACGGACCAACGGGTCGTAGATAGGGTATATGCTAATTAGTGACTAATACTTAAACACGTTAATCACGTGTCATGATAACAAACCACTTCCACTATGTGACTACACATGAAATCGCGAAAATAGTCAGCAAGTTCGGTACATTTTGACGAGTTAGGCAAACATTAATGTGGGTACTGAAACGTTGATTTTTTTCGGAATTACAGGTTTGTTCCCATAGAAAAAGATGTTTGTTATAATGAAAACCATCACGTGTTTAAGTATCGGTCACTAATTACCAGTCACCCTGTATACTAAGATCCCACAACAATATCTGACATGTTTGGTAGAATATTATTCTAAAGTATCACGTGTCAGACGCTTAGCATGAACAAAACTTCTGAAACGCATGCGTGCTCTCGCGCTCATATTCCTTGCTGAATATTTTTTTTTTGTATTTAGGGGATGTTTGGTCACTATGTAAAAACAAACAAGCGTCTGACAGAGGTTTTGTCTCATGAGTTTGGTTCTCCGATTGAACAAAGTTTTATTAGATTTTCCCATCTTATGAAGCTTAGTAACAACACGACACTAACGTGTAGAATTGTCAGCTCGGCTAAACGCTTCCTCACTTTTGTATGTGACAATGATATAGTAGAGAAATAATATTGTCATCACGATAATTTTATTCTCTAAAGACATAGACAAAGAAAACTATAGTCATATACGTTCACGAGCTTTTGCCAAACAATCACTTCCAGTCGGCATTTCATTTTTTGCATGGGATAATCTAATAACTAACTTTCTTCAGAGTACAAAACGGCAGCTGACTGATAGGTGTCGACCAACTTAATATCCTTAGTTTAGTTGTAATATCCAGTACATACATTCTATCATTACATTTTGTTAATAATACCAGTTTTGACACCAGTGAATATAAATTCTCCGGCAGCAAAACTATATGCAGGCCTGCTAGCTTCCTGGATGTAAATACAGTGTGTGAGGACATTATTACACATTATCATTATCAATAACAGCTTGACAGTTAATGTTATTACTTAAACCAATAATTAATTTAACAATATATTATTTACCGTAGTCTGTTCGGCTTGCAGAAGTGTTGTTGGCGTCAGGTGTCGCAGTCACAGTGTAAGGTTCATCAGGTGTATCTTTTCAAATAATAAAAAAAAGAATAAATAAATAAATAAAAATAGAAAGCATAAAGAAAGATTTAAATAAAGAAAATTCAAGTTAAAATAAATCAGCCAAGAGCGTGTTGGGCCACGCTTAGTGTAGGGTTCCGTAGTTTCCTGTCCGTCTCAAATTTCTCACCATGTAAGAGGACCCAGTAGCCTATGTAAAAATTATGATGGCGTTGTACCCGGTGGTAATTTTAGTTTACGTGACCCGATTTTATTCTTTTTGAATTTTTATTTGAAAGAAGACTCGCTCAGAATAATGAGTAAAAAAGTAAAAAAAAAAATGCTTGCATGTACGGTTACATTACAAAATTAGTTCAGAACGTTTATTTTTTTAATTTTTCAAAAACTGTTCATCCTAGCTATCAAGTTCAAATCTTCCTAGAAAGTTTACTCAAAGTTCTACTTATGAGATTTTTTTTCAAATTTTTAAAACTTATGGTTCAAAAGTTAAAGGGTGGCCTCATTTTTTACTTTTGGAGTGATTATTTCCGAAAATATTTACATTATCAAAAAAATATTTTACGACACCCCTAATATTTTTTTAAATACCGTTTCAACAATATAACACACGTTATGGTAGAAATGAAAAAAAAATCACTTCCCACTTTACGTGTAGGGGAGGTACCCTAATAAAACATTTTTACCACTTTTTGTTTGTGCACTTTGTCGGCGTGGTTGATATACACGTTGGTGCCAAATTTCAGCCTGCTAGTGCTAGCGATCGCTGAGATTATCCGCGGACGGACAGACAGACATGGCGAAACTATAAGGGTTCCTTGTTGACTACGGAACCCTAAAAATAACTAAACATATAAACGAAAAGAAAAAACAAAAATAAAAGTAATAATTTACCATGTAACGTGGTCTATGTTTTGGTTAATTTTATGGTACGCATCCCAGAGACGCTTTAAAAAACTAATCATGAAGAAAAAATTAAAAGCAACACAATAATAATTAAAGTTCGTACCCGTAACGTATGGATCGTTAGCTTCACCTAAATCACCACGAGGTGGAGACTTGGTAGTGCCAGCGTCTGGGCCACGCTCATCTGGACGCCGATCCTCGGCGTTCCCATTTAGACTCGGATCCTGATTATCTAGGCCCGTATTCTGACCGTATATATCATTCCAATTGTCCGGGCTTGAGCTTTGACCCAAAGGATCCTGATAATATGGGCGCGTGCTTTGTCCGTAAGGATCCTGATTGTCTGGGTTCGAGCTTTGTTCAATACCCGATATATCACGAGAGGCACTTGGGTCATAGTAAGGTTGCCTGTCGGGGCTCGGCTCATACGGACTTTCTGGAGTTGGATTGTCATTCCTGTTGTCGTAATATCGATAATCTGGAGTGCTTTGATCGAGCTCGTTGTATTCCACTGTTGTGGTTTCCGTTGTCGGTGAAGCGTTCGATGCTTTAAAATAAAAATAATGAAAGTAAAATAAATTAAAAAGCCACATATTTTAATTCAATCTAGCTTTTTGAAGATTTAAGTGAATTGAGAAAAAGAAAAATAAGTCAAACAACCCGACCGCGAATAGTTTAGTAAGTAATTATGTGAAGGTAACAATTTTATTGAAGATAATACAATTTGCAGGCCTTTTATGTAAGAGTGAAGTAAATTATTGGCTAACCAGCGTGTGCTGTCGTCGATCACATGGTCGTCACTAGATGAGATAGTGATCAGACGCGAGTTTCCTTTTATAATTAAGTTCCCTAGTTGATCCCTTAACAAATCGTTATTTTAGCTAGCTCTGTCGTTGACATTTCTTGTTGTTAATAATCATCACCTTTAAGTTAGATTTCCCTTTGTACTTAATTATAATTATTATGTCATATGTCTACCTACTATATATTGGCAGTCGAGTTATTTGTTTAAAGTAAATATAAATTCTACTGTACTATACTGACTGTCTGGTAGTGGACAATCGATTTCGTCGGTGCCGTCTCTGCAATCCTCTTGACGGTTGCATTTCAACGACAGTGGCAGACAAGTGTCTTCGTCGCACGAGAACTCAGTAATGTCACATTCAAATGTTGTTCCTAAATAAATTAATCGTAATAAATAAAACACAAACGATAAAAATAAACCATATTTCAAATAATATTTTGCAAAGGAAAAAAATAATTAATACTTGATTTTTAATTGTGTTTGATTAGGCGTAAGTCAACAAAGGTATAATTTGTAACTACTGCAGTAGACCGAGCCTGCATTAGTCTATAGTACCAGAGGATTGTCTCCCTCCACCTTATGGGAACCATCACCAACCTGGGTCAATCAACTGGGCACTGAAGTCACCGTCCCGAACGGATGTCTCTCCCAGGCGTCCATTATTCTTGATATGATTCCTCAAAATTTCCTTGATGGTGTCCGTATCTTCATTTCTGGTCGTCACGATGTCCAAGGTGACTTTGCAGAGGAAATCGTCGTTGACTAGTGACCTGAAGTACACAAAAAAAGATTTTAGATGTTTTGCTAGTACACCTATATACTACAATTTCATAATCTAAGTTGTGTTCTTCTTTGATTCCACACATATACCTTGTAGGTATAATATATCGATTATACATCCTGTGATCACGGCCCTGCAGACCGTTCCCTACTGTACTCGTTTTCTAGTCGCATTTGTTGAGATTTTGTTGAGTTTTACACAAATGTATGTTTTGATATCTATAGCAGCCTAGATAATGTCTACGAGATATCTGTGTTCTCTAAATATCTGGATAAGATGTTTTTATAACATCATACTCACGTAAAAGCGGTTGTATGAAAATGTGTCTGAGGTTGAACGTTCTTAAATAAGATACAGAGACCTTTTTGTTTATATTTGGGAATGTTAATAAATTACATTATATACTGAATACTAGACACTCAAAAAGTGTACAAAAGTACTGTAGATATCTACATTATATTTTTACATTGTCCATCGTCGACCGCATCGTCGCGGTGAGATAGCGGTAAAGCGCAAACCTATAATCAATAAAAAAAATTTAGCCATCATCTTCCTGCCCTTGTCCCGTTTTATTTGGGGTCGGCGCAATATGTCTTCTTCTTCCACTCTGTCCTGTCACCCGTCTCGCTATCACTAACTCCTCTTTCTCTCATATCACTTCTCACACAATCCATCCATATTTTCTTTGGTCTCCCTCTCCCTCTCCATCCATCCACATTTATACTCATGGCTTTTTTGTAACATGTGTTTCATCCCGCCTTTTTACATGGCCATACCAAGACAGACGGTTCCCTTTCAACTTTTCAGTCACTGGCGCCACTTTCAGACTTCCTCTAATATACTCATTTCTCACTTTATCCATTCTCGTCACACCACACATCCATCTCAACATTCTCATCTCTGCTACATGCAATCTCTTTTCATCCGTCTTTTTCATAGCCCAACATTCTGACCCATACAGTAGGACAGGCCTTATCACGGACTTGTAGATTTTACCCTTCAATTTGAGGGGCATCCGTGGGTCGCAAGTTGTTCCAGTGACCTGTGACCTAGCCCATTGGCTAAAAAAATTTAGCCAATGGGCTAAAAATCCACTGTTTTTTTTATTTGATAACACGTGCTTAACTGTGATCCCATGATGGTAGGTAAGGCGCACTAGTTTATTACCCCAAAGCTACCTGAATAACATCATCATCATCAGCCTTTTTAATGTTAACACAGGAATCCACGATGCGGGAACAGTGCGGATTTGTGGACGTCACATGACTTCGAACATAATAAGGAAATAACATACTAAGGTAATACTTACTGTATCCTGACGAGGCTCGAGCGCTGTGTGCCCGGCAGACTCTCAAACAGCAAATCAACGGCATTGGCAAGGGAACGAGAGATGTTGAGGAACTCGGGGGAGTCTCTGTTGGAGTACGCCGTGCTGTAGGGCTCCATGACCGTGAAGGTGACCCGAAGAGTCTCTGGAAATTTTAAAAGGTAACATGAGTGAGCGTTAATAATGGAAAGACTATTTTACAAGTGTAAGGCGCACTTCCACTGGCGATCAATATTTTTGTCCTTTTGACTCCGTCATTCGTTCTTCAAATACTATTTCAACTTCTTGTATTTGGTATTCTTAACACTAGGTAGGCTTGTATATTCCGACCATCATGTCTATTTGTGGGAAAATGATCCATATTTTTTTGAGATGGTAACTCATATCATAATACAATTTGAAGACCATTTCTGCTCTGTGATGAGCGAGAAGTCTTATCAGACTTTACTGTCTATGGTCCATTTTAATAGTAACATTTTCGAAATTCTCGTAGCCCAAAGAATTAGTATAGGACCTTTAAAGTAAAGCTGAAATAAATACTATTATCAAGATCGCAAGACACAAGTGTAGCTGTAATATTCCCTGTAACCACCTCGAACCTCAGTGTGTTGTGCATAACTGGTACAATCTGTGTGAGTCTAGATCATTGGTCCAACTGATGGGAGGACCTCCAATGTTACACCGCCATCTTTTCTGTACTATGCGCGTCAAGCATGCGCACAGTCCTCATGTTAGGTGCAGTTACTTACTTTCTTTTGGTTCAGTGTCCGTCTTGTCTGGAACTCCGGAACCGATGTCCAGGTCAGCATCATCTTTGTCGTAACTGAAATTCATAAAAAATGTTTTAGGTTTAGAAGTAATAGCTTAAAAGTTCTACTCCCAAACTAGGTATAACTTTTCAACTACTATAATAGTTCCCAAACTAATGACTGAATACTGTTATGTCTTTTAAGTGTCAATATTATCAATAAATCGGCCAAGAGCGTGTCGGGACACGCTCAGTGTAGGGTTCCGTATTTCTCACAATGTAACAGAACCCAGTAGCCCATATAAAAATTTGTAACCTAATTTCCCGAGAGATGGCGCTGTACCCGATGGTAATTTTAATTTACGTGAACCGATTTTAATCTTTTTGTATTTTTGATTAAGATAAGATTTGCTCAGGATAATGAAATATGTAAAAAAAAATAAAAAAATGCATGCATGTACGGTTAAATTACAAAATTACTCGTAGTTCAGAACATTTTTTTTTTTAATTTTTCAAAAACTGTTTTTCCTATCAAGTTCGAAATAACTTTCCTTGAAAGTTTATTTTAAGTTCTACTTTTGAGATTTTTTTCATATTTTTTTAACTTATGGTTGAACAGTTAGAGGGGGCCACTATTTTACTTTTGGAGCGATTATTTCCAAAAATATTTACATTATCAAAAAATTATTTTACGGGATCCCTAATCATTTTTGAATGCCTATCCAACAATATATCACACTTTATGGTAGAAACGAAAAAAAAAAATTGCTTCCCACTTTACGTGTAGGGAAGGTACCCTACACGTAAAGTACCCTATAAAACATTTTTCAATACACTTACTCGAAAAGTGCCACTTATCGCACTTTGATTAGGTTCAACATGACACATATATTATATCACCAGCGTGCTTTTGTTTCATTTATCATACCTAGGGCTTTTTTTCCCTCCTTATCGTCACAGTCAAGGGTGATTTTTTTTTAAAGCAAAAAGGCGCAGATTTTTAATGTTTTAATACTTAATCTAAATCGTGTTTTCTAACAGAATATAATAAATAATCATGATTTTTATGCAATAATTTGTTATTACATGGTAGTTACCAACAAATTAACATTTATCTGTGATCTAAAGACATTATATAATCAAAGGATCTAAATTCAAAAATATTTGAATTTCTATTTTTAATATTATGTACCTAAAAGAAATCCACATACCACAAAACTAAAATGTACGGCAACTTTTCGTGAGCAGGATTTCTTACTGAAGAAAATTTTTTAAAGCTGCCGTAATTTTCAAAGAAAGGATTTGTTAGTAAGTGTATTGAAAAACGTCGTTTGATACACGTGCTAATTTCTCACTGCAGCCCTCGGCTCCATAACACACTCGCCTACGACTCATGCGAATTCTGCCTCGGTCGCAATGACAATCTTTCGCCACTTGTATCAAAATGTACTATCTTACTACTTTTTGTTTTTGCACTTTGTCGGCGTAGTTGATATTCATATTGATACCAAATTTCAGCTTTCTAGTGCTAATGGTCGCTGAGTTTATCCGCGGACGGACAGACAGATCCTTGTTGACTACGGAGCCCTAAAAACCGAAGAAAAAGTTGTAAACTGCTAGCTATTTAAATAAAAGATTAAGTTTTAATTGTTAAAAGAGCTTTAGAAATATAGCTTACCTGCCGGTGTCGTCGGGTGCTGCGGTGGTGGTGGTGGATCCCGCATCGGCGTCGTCTGTGTCAGATGATCCCCAGAGGGCTCCCCAATCTAGAATGTTACAAAAAAAAACATTAGTTGCAATGTATGTTATAATTAACGAAAGCTTTCGATCATTCTGAGACCAACACTAAATCAATTTGTCTTCGATATTACTCTTTATCTTCAAACGGCTTTCGTTTTGGAGCGTTAAAATGTCAGGTGTTCAAGCGAGAAAGAAGGATAAAGATCGTGGTAAAGCCTAATTTCTTCTGACCAGAAATGAATTTTCGTATCGTATTTCCTTTGGAATAAATTTCAGTCAACCCAATCATCTTGCTCTACCAACATCGAACTTTATTATGCCTTTTTTCATTTTTTTAGGATTTTCCGTGTGAGTTCCTTCTTATAGAAGCCGCAGCACCTAGTAAATCATATAGATTAACTAGGTGCTGCGGCTTCGTCTAGATATATGAAAATGACTTAATGCGATGGTATGCCTAAAGTAACACCTACTGGCCACGTCTCCATAACTTGAAAACAACTACATTAATTTCGTTCATTTTTTTTTCTAATACTCTGTAGACAGAAAAAAGAAAGCTTGTAAAAACAAGAAGTATAATTAAAGTTGACTGGTAGGTAATACCTTATCGCATTAAGTCTGTCAATGTAGATATACACATAGTCTAATAGCCTAAATAAATAAATTAAACAACTATTTAATTTTATTTGATAGTTCAGTCTCATTCCCTCTCTTAGAGAGGAGGCCTGTGTCCCTGCAGTGGGAACATTAAAAAAAGGCTGATGATGATGATGATGATGATGATAGTTCAGAGTTAAAAATGACTATGTAAGGACACTTAGTAACTCATAAATATAAAATTTTTTCAGCAATCAGTTAGAGCATGTAAACAGGATCCCACATAGCACGCTCAAACTGATTGCTGATGAGAAGGACCTATTTTGTGTACTCCGAGTGAATCCACAAGGGATGTGTTATTTATAATTAATTATAGATTTTAGTATAAATAAGATAGGTTAAGTGTATTTATCGCACTTGGGATAAAAAAAACCTGTAAGATTAAGAAGATGAAATAAATACTTAATAAAAGTGTTGCAAGTTGTTTTTTTTTTTTAAATACTTACTCCATTGCCTTTTGAGTCGTTTGTGGCTGTCTAAAGCGGCGACATCTTCAGGCTTCACTTCGAGGAACTCGTTGGAACCATACTCTTCTCCCTCCCAGTAGAGATCATTCGTACATGAAACCTGAAACGTGAGAAAAGGACCTCATGAATACGATTCTTTAACTTTGAAAAAAAAACCAATTGATTATATGACTATTCAGAAAAAATCATAATCAACGTAAACCTTTAATACTTCAAAATTCTAAAGTTTAAAAATGTACACAATATTATTCTTATTCACAAGGTTTTTGAATAAAATACCTTTAAAACTGTGTTTAATAAACATTTTGTAAAATAATCATCAATCATAATTCTAAAACTGTTTTAAAAATAAATTTATAGTCTGAAATCAGTCAAGGCATTCGACGTAGCGTGCAGTGATCTAGCGATGCTCTCATAGCTGCACATCCAAAACCAACACGTCTGACTGCCAAAATATTTCGTGAAGAAATGTTTATTAGCTACATAAGACCCTCGGCCTGGATTATGTGAGAATAAGTAAATAGATGTTGCGTGATTGGTCAGAACCGCTCGGTCGCCCCGCCTTTATAACGATCTTGATTTAACTGCTGAATCCCGTCCGAGTAATCTCCGCCTTTATTTTATATATTATAATATAACAGAAAAACTTTCTGTCGTTTTCGAGAAAAATACGGATTTGGGGCGAAATTTGAGGCCACAAACGCATCGAATGCAGTCGTCCTATGCAGCTCGGTGTTACGATACATGAAGGGCTTTTCTAGATAAACCTAACAGCTAATATAAAATATAAGTATTATAAATACGTATAAGACTTTATAATCATTTAAGAAATATAAAGAAAGTAGCTTAAATATAAGGACACAGGACAGTGCTTGGATCAATACACGAGCCTTGAATTTGGGGCGTTAACTCGTACCTTTCACTTACCTACTTAAGTATTACCAGAGAGTAACTTTCGTGAGAAAGTATTTTTTTTATTTACAAGACTTGGCTCGTAACGCAAGTACTTTTATAAATACTCATACTAAACCTCGTAAAGTTTAGTATGAGTATTAATTTGTAAGATAGGAACCTATGTTTATACAAGGGCTGCGCGCAGCCTGGACAGCCAAAGGCAAGTGAAGAAACATGGGTAGCTTTTAGTCTGTAAAAGTCTAACTCTTCCCGTTCCACCCAGACAGGGGAGAATTGCATGTTACCTGAGAGACAAAAAAAAACAAAATTTAAATGTTATCTATATACTTAAGTCAGATTACCTAGGCAGGCAACCAACGTTGGATGATGTTCGAAATGCTGTAGAAACATACCGTGTAGGTACACACTAAACTTGTATAGGTAGAAACGGTTTGTGTTATTATAATATGTAATACTGAAATATAATATGAAAATATTGAAAACATTCGCTTTTTAATATTTTTACTTATTTTTAACTAAAGGCCCGTTTGAAGTTATCAAAATAGAATAAGTTTTATCCTTTAAATAATGCAGTCTGACAAAATATTTTGAATGTGATCTTTGCGTGGTGGTAATTGTGATTGTAATTATGTTTTTGAAAAAATAAAGGTGTCGAGCTAAGTACTTTTTACGTTTTAAAATCATTAGAAATTCCTACGATTAGAAAAAAAAATATAATAATGGAACAAACTTAGCCGTTTCTACGTCTAGTTGGTCCGGTGGTGGGGTAGCTGCCAATGAACAATACTTAATCACTAGTTGTGTCTCATTCATCAGTATGATACCTAACGATGCAAACTTATTCAAGTATGATAACGAGCAAACTTCGATTCACATTCACATCTTGCTTGATAATACATTGTTTAAATTATTTCACATAAAATAGATACAACTAACGCCATCTCTGTATCATGGCTAGTACCACTAAAGTTTCTGGTAACCTGAATGCCTCTTTCAGCACTACCACTCAGGCGAGGATGAGGCGAGATTGTAGTGAGTTTTAGTTATATTGAGAACCAGGTGGAAACATAATGACAGTTTAAAGCTATACTAACGTCTATCAAGGATATTACTTGGCAGGTAAGTTACCTACTTACCTACTTGTTTACTGAAAAAATAAAAGTTATTTTTGATTCGTGAATAATCAATAAAACAAAAAATATTATGGCAATTAAAAAAAATAACTAGGCCATTCAGCTCATTATAAAACTCACAAACACCAATTTAAAAATTGAACTACCCTAACCCTTATTAGCATAAGATGGTACGGTACAACCGAAAAACGTTAAAATAACAAAAACCGGACAAGAGAGATCATAAAACCGTCATTAAGTCGTTGGGGAGAGTCATGATTCGCAAATAAATCGACACTCGAGCCGCAATTAGGGGAGGGTGGGGGCGTCGGCACAAGGGGGATTTCCTTGCAATTCTAGTTAGTCCGACATGATCCGGCGACGGGTGAGAACGACAAGACTTGCAAGTTAATGGCCGCGGCAGAACGGACGACGAAGCCCGACTCACTCTTGACTTGCGGCCCGATACTTTCTCGGAAGTGTTCGTTTCTCGGCTCGGCTATTTATTAATTTTATACTGGGTATGATGAAATGATATGGCTACTCCATGTTTCCTTTTTTAAATAGTAACTTGTTCCATATATTTTTAATGTAGTAAGATTGTATACCATCAAATTAATCACATGGGCACATACATAGTACATAGAAATTAAGCCTGGCAAAATGTGTCTTTATAAGCTGGTGTGTATCTAAATGAACCCTTTGTAAAAACTGGCCATGACGATATCATGATGGTAATGATTTGCGATAGGTATTTTAGTTTAAAACGAAAGGTTTTAAACTAAAATACCTATTATCATTAGCTTATCAGTTCTGAGAATCTCGCCTTAAACTCGCTTGCACACTTTAGTACCTAACCATTCAACTAGATGGCGCTGTCAACTCGATCAACTAGAAATTTCGAGAAGACAACAAAACAATTATGTAAATTCAGTAATAAAAAAAATTAAGATAAATATTTAATGAGTTGTATTTTTTTGTGAGGAATATTCATCTAATTACCTACATCTCCCGCCCTTGGGTGCAGCGGGAGAGTGTGTTAGACTTTTATTGACTAAAAAACCATCCCGTTCCTTCATTACTTTCGTTCCAGGGCCCTGGTGTTCACTTTCGCGTTACCCATGGCCCCAAAAGGCCCCCCAGGGCCGCGGACCCCGCAGGACTCATACATTTGGTTGACCACCGCTTGAGGCGCGTAGGAATACGCGTCATCGACGACTTAAACTCAGTCCGGATAGTTACCGGGCGGTTGGAGCACATGCGTGCTTCACAAAATTCCTCGCGAACTAATTTGGCAGGCTAAACAGAGGAAATTAAAACATATTTCGTTTTATTTCTACTATGTTTAGTAACCACATCATAGAAACTAAAACATACCTATTTGTTTGTTTTATAAAATACATGGTACGTTTAAACAAAATTAACTTGCAACATTATTACTTTTGAGTTTGTTGTAATCTCAACCGATAGCTAGGTAAGTAATGACGGTACTAACTGTCGATAATTTTAGAATTGATGCTTGTCATGACGTAATATCAGAAAATATGCTATCAAGGTTTGTAAGTTCAGTAACAATAATGTATCTACGGTGTGAAAATTAATTATATTGGCCACAGATGAATATCTTCTAATTTTAAGTTTGTGGAACTCGTTAGTGTTTCACAGCCAAGTTAATGGAGATGGGTCAATCAATGATACAATTACTACTTAGGTACCTACTTATTCATTATGTGGCGTTGTAATTTTTAGTAAAAACTGACATTAACTTCTTAAAAACAGCTTCAATCAGTACCTTGCTATATTATAATCAGCCCTACTCGCTGTTTTGTCTTTTTTTTTTCGAAGAGGGAGTCAGCAAACCGTAAGGACACAGATAGGGCCGATGTGGGCTAACTAGGACCCCCAATTTTTTTCTGAAAAGGAAACCTTGTAGTCCTAGAACGCAAAAGGCAACTAAAGCAGATGTAGTTTTAGACAATAAAAGTCTGCACCACCGTCCAGCTCCGCCCAGAGTGGGAGATATAATTGGATAAGTTCCTATCTTAAAAACAATTACAAAACTCACTAACTTGTTGGCTACAATGTATCTAAGAATATGTAATTAATTAGATATGTAATTAATCGCCTTTTCGAATTAGAATCGTCGCCGACTATCCACTGGGATCAACTTTCAAGAGCGTATTTGGTCCAGTGACGTCACCTTTCCAAACATAATTTTAATGATCAATTTGTAGACCAACATCAACGGCGTGTTTGTCAAACTTCCTAGAAATCATGACGTCAATCAGATGTCATGATAAATCAATAGATACTTACCTACAGAAAAATCCTATGGTTAATCTTGATCGTAATATTTTACAACATAATCGTTTTAACCAAATCAGAGAAGCCAAGAAGTTTGAGGATGGTCTGTTACTATTACTTAACAGGTACACGGAAATTTATTCATGCACATACCTACTTTGAAAAAGCTTTCTTGTGAAGTTCAAAAGACACAACTACTATAACATTAGGTAGGTACCTATAATCTTCTTGTACCAATATTACCTGAACAGATCACTACACGTTTTGTAGGATCCTCTCATATATTCACATTTAAAATAAGAGAGAATCCACAACGCTTATTATTCAACAAGTTGTAAAATCTAAATTCTTTAATTTTAAGTAACAAAAGTTCACTCGACCACGCGAAGCGGAAATTCAAAACACTTACCAATGCATTTGTTTAACAGTTCGCAAATGTAAACATAGATCTGAAGATTCAAATATAAACATGAATGATGAAAGATGAATGTACATAAGTACCGCATACCTGGAACATTTGCTGAAAGCTATTTAGCGGATACAAAAGAATTAGGGGAAACGTAGAATAATTGGGTCAAGAAGTCAAGAGCATGTTCTGTTAGAACGTATATAAACGCACACGTTATGTACATGCTTAATGCGTATAACGCAGTTGAAAAAAATGTTTGAGAGCTTATATGTTGGTTTTGAGTTAATTGGATTTGGTAAAAGACTTTATAAAGTTCTACTTTTGAGATTTTTTCTGATCTTCTAAACTTATGTTTCACAAGTTAAAGGACGGGTTGTTTTTTTTTACTTTTGGATCGATTATTTCCGAAAATATTTACATTATCATAAAAATATTTTACGGACCTCTTAATCATTTTTAAATACCTACCCAACAATATATCACACGTTATGGTAGAAATAAAAAAAAAATCTCTTCCCACTTTATTTGTTAAGGAGGTATCCTAATAAAACATTTTACCACTTTTTGTTTTTGCACTTCGTCGGCACCTGAACTAAATAGAAACTTATTTAAATCTGCATACATTATTTCGTATGTTTTAAGCTTCTACTAGCGTATTATTGCATTTTAGAAATGTTGCACTTTTTCATAGCTGATTAGAGGCCCGTTTTTAGGGTTCCATAGTCAAAAGGGTTCTTTGTTATCCTTGTAGTTTCGCCAATATATATATATATATATATCTATATTGATAGCAAATTTCAGCTTTCTAGTGCTAACGGACGGACATACAGACTTGGCGAATAATAATAATAATAATAATAAGCTGGCAACATTGATTGTCAAATAGTTGATTTTATCGTTCAAGATTTTATAAATTCGGTATAAACAATCCACCATTAATTTGAGGTACAATTTATAGTTTACAGAAACCACAAAATAAATAGTAAATACTCATAATAACGACTACAGCGAAAAACAGCAACAAAACTAAAAAAATATGAAAAAAACATACTACGGACAGTTATGACAGATGTCACACACCACAATAAGAAATATGACGAAAAATTAACAAAAATGATGCAATGTTGACAAGAGCCGCTGCAAGACGCGCACGCCCACCACCTCCGGCCTCGTCGCTCAGCTCCGCCTCGCCGCCGCCGGAAACCAGACTCACGGAGAGTGCTGTGATACCGGCCGTGGCAGCTGCGTCGAGCTCGAGCGACGAGTACTACTCACCGCCGACGTCACCACCACCTGCGCGTCGCCGGGGAGGACGCCGGCCGCCGGCTTGTTTCGGACCTCGAGGCCCACCGGCTTCTGATAGGGTCCCAGCTGTCGGCGGAAGTGTGTCGCGCATGCGATGGACGCAATCCATTAACGAAAACGTCATGCGCGCATACTTTGGGGCTACAGAGGGAGGAAACAACCTGACTGCGTACCGTGTTAGGATGCTCTCTCTGTTTCAGGTGCTTGAGCCAGCCGTCAACGTGTCGACCCAATGACTGTCGGATCAGGTGCGGGTCATCCAACGTAATCATATGTTGGACGATTCCGTACTTGATCGCCTCCGATTGGAAATGGGTAGCCATGCCATTACCTCCTCGTCGCAAACTGTGGTACCAGCGATGGTACCACCGACCAACCAAATTTCAGACCACGCTGACGAGGAGAATACTGACATGGTTACACAAGTAAGTACCCAGTGCAGTGACGAATTGAGGAGTGCTTTGGAGTGTGCGGTTCGGGAGTATCGCAACGTGCCGCTCGAACTTAGGCCACGCTTACCTCGTTTGCCCATGCATAACAGAAATAGGGCGCTAGTGGCTGCTCTGGATTCGCAGTTATCTAATTACTTTGATGACTGCGAAAATCTCACCGATACACACTCGATGCTGTACTGCGCGGCCGTAGCGGCATGTCGTGTAGCTCACGTGAAATTCCCAATTAGTGACGGAGCTACACGACCGAGACCAGCTGTGCCGGCCTGGCAGTGCAGGATCGAGCGTCGTATCGCTGGGGCCAGAGCAATCATTGGCAAACTAATTTGCTTCAGGGACGGCAACACTCGCCCAAGAGTGATGCGCTTTGTGAGACGGGCATTTTCGGGGACCGACGTCAGTCCCCGAGATTATATGTCCCGGGTCACAGAGCGCATTGACTTCATGAAGCAAAAGGTGTATGCATGGGCAAACCGTATACGTAGGTATAAGCGGCGGGTGGAGCGGTATACCCAGAATCGCACATTCCAGAGTAACGAAAAGTGGGTATACAGAGCTTGGGAGCAACCGAACCAAAGTGTGACTGATACGTGCCTCCCAGATGATGACGCCATGTCTACGTTTTGGCGCAGCATCTGGTCGGTGCCTGTCAGTCATACTGAAGGTGGTTGGATCCGAGAGGTTGAACGAGAGTGCGAATCAATACCAGAAATGGGGGCAGTCACAATCAGCCCCCAAGATGTAGCCAGTGCAGTCCGTCCGCTTCCTAATTGGAAATCTCCAGGACCGGACGGACTGCACAATTTCTGGATTAAGTGGCTGCACAGTTCGCACGCTCGTTTGGCATCTCAGTATCAGACCGCCTTGGAGTCCGGTGTGCTACCCGAATTTCTAACAATGGGCGTTACCCACTTGCTCCACAAATCTGGTAGCACCGCGGAACCCAAGAATTATCGGCCGATAACGTGTCTCCCGACGCTATATAAGGTTCTTACATCCATTTTGAGAGCAAAGATTAACCATCACGTAGACAACAATGGTATTATGTCTGCCTCTCAAAATGGATGTAAGAACGGGTCCCGCGGTACTAAGGAGCTACTCCTCATTGATATGACTATCAGCCAACAGGTTCGACGTTCTCGAAAGGATATATCGACATGTTGGATAGATTATCGGAAGGCCTATGACTCAGTTCCTCATACATGGCTCATGAGGGTGCTGGAATTGTATAAAATTGATACAAAACTACGCACCTTCTTGATGTCGTGTATGAGGCAATGGAGTACGGTCCTCCTCTATCCAGGATGTCGCAATATCCGGAGAAATAGTGAACCTGTAAGGATTGAGCGAGGTATATTCCAGGGTGATAGTTTGAGTCCGCTTTGGTTTTGCCTAGCCTTGAATCCTCTAAGCACACTGCTGGAGAATTCGGGTCTAGGCTACCGGTTGAAGAGAGGTGGTCAGGTTATATCTCACCTCCTTTACATGGATGATTTAAAGCTATTTGCCCCCAACAAGCTGCAACTGATGGAGCTACTGAAGGTAACTGAAACCTTCAGCAGTGCCATCAGGATGGAGTTTGGTGTGGACAAATGTGCAGTCATGCATGTAAAGCGAGGTGAGGTTGTGGAATCCGTGGGCACGCAACTCACGAATTCCATAAATCTGAGATCCCTTTCTCCAACCGAAACCTATAAGTATTTGGGTATGTCGGAAGCTCTAGGCATCAATGTCACAGACATGAAGCAATCGTTGAAGGAACGTTTCTTTGGACGCCTGAGGAAGGTTTTTAATAGCCTTCTCTCAGGCGGGAACAAGGTGCGCGCCTTCAACGGTTGGGTCATGCCGGTATTGATGTACTCTTTCGGCGTACTCAAATGGACTCAAACGGAACTTGACGCCCTGGATAGGCGAGTCCGTACACTACTGACTGCATACCGAATGCACCACCCACGTTCGTCGGTGATGAGACTGTATATTCCACGGAAGTGTGGGGGTCGCGGTTTTTTAAATGCCAAGACCCTACACAACCGTGAGGTATGCAGTCTCAGGGAATATTTCCTAGCTGTCGACGTGGGTATGCATCGAGATGTAGTGGCGGTGGACAAGGGACTCACCCCGCTCTCCCTGGCTAACGAGAACTGGCGCAAACCTGTAGTGCTTGACACTAACGATCGCAGGGTTGTGTGGCAGAGCAAGGAACTTCACGGACGCTTTTTCCGGGCCCTTCACGGGCCTGATGTAGATCAATTGGCGTCCGTATCCTGGCTGCGTTCCGGTGACCTCTTTGGGGAAACCGAAGGTTTTGTCTGTGCAATTATGGACGAAGTTATCATGACGAATAACTACCGGAGATTTATTGTGAAGGACGGCACGGTTGACATTTGTCGGGCTTGTCACCGTCCGGGAGAATCAATTCGTCACATAATCTCTGGTTGTTCTCGTCTAGCTAACGGCGAGTACTTGCACAGGCACAACCTCGTAGCTAGGATTATCCATCAGCAACTTGCTCTGAAATACTCTCTTGTGGAATCGGAAGTGCCGTACTACAGGTATGAGCCCGACCCAGTTCTTGATAATGGTCATATCACCCTGTACTGGGATCGGTCTATCATCACTGACAGGACTATTTTAGCCAACAAGCCTGATATAGTGGTGGTAGATCGAAGCGAGAGGCGTGCAATGATTGTTGACATATCCGTCCCTCATGACGAGAACCTCGTGAAAGTCGAGAAAGATAAACAAGTCAAGTATATTGACTTGGATCGCGAGGTTGTCGACATGTGGGATGTGGATTCGGCAATCATTGTACCGATAGTCGTGTCAGCTAATGGCTTAATAGCCAAGAGCCTCGACCAACACCTTAGGAGGCTCTCGTTAGGCGGCTGGATCAAGGGCTTGATTCAGAGAGCGGTACTCCTGGACACGGCTCGTATAGTTAGGAGGTTCCTTTCTCTGGAGCCCTGACCGCCGGTAGCTTGGACCCTGTTCCCAATACCGGTGGGACACTATTTTTTATATTTTTAAATGTTTTTTTTTATTTTTTTATTAATGAAATGTTTAAAAATATAACTTATATGTAAAGTATTTAATAAACGGAATAATAATAACAACCATTGAACAAATAGGTATATGTATGAAATGACAAGGCGATGAATTTTGCGAAATGCTGACGAGAAGCCGGGCGAAAGACCAATCCACACGACCAACATCTTCGGGTTCGTCGCTCAGCTCCGCCTCGCAGCCGCCGGGACCAGCGCCAACCGTGAGTCCAGCGAGTCCGGTAGCTGCAGTTGCGTCGAGCTCGAGCGACGAATACTTCTCGCCGCCGGCGACACCACCACCTGCGCGTCGGCGAGGAAGAGGCCGACCTCCGGCCAGCCTGGGACCTCGAGGCCCTCCGGCCTCTGATAGGGTCCCCGCTGTCGGTGGAAGTGTGCAGCGCATGCGATGGACACCATCCATCAATGAAAATGTCATGCGCTCATACTTTGGGGCTACAGAGGGGGGAATTAACCTGACTGCGTACCGTGGTCGGATGCTCTCTCTGTTTCAGGTGCTTGAGCCAGCTGTCAACGTTTCGGCCCAACGATTGTCGGATCAGGTGCGGGTCATCCAGCGTAACCGTATGTTGGACGACGCCGTGCTTGATAGATTGCGCTTGGAATCACAGAGTAGCCGTGTCTCACCCGCTGCACCACCGGCCGCGGTGCAACTTCAACCAAGTGTTTCACCGCGACCCGATCACGCTGGTGATGCTGATGATGACGCAGCTATATCTGTGAGTACTCAATGCAATGAACGATTGAGGAGTGCTTTGGAGGATGCATTTCGGGAGTACCGCTCCATGCCGCCGGAGCTTAGACCTCGTTTACCTCGTTTGCCCATGCACAAGAGAAATAGGGCGCTGGTGTGTGCTCTAGATTCGCAGCTATCAAATTTTTTCGATAGCAGCGATGACCTCACTGATACCCACTCTATCTTGTAATGTGCGGCTGTAGCGGCATGTCGTGTAGCTCACGTTAAATTTCCAAATTGTGACAGAGCTACACGATCAGCTATGCCAGCTTGGCAGTGCAGGATAGAGCGTCGAATTGGGGAGGCTAGAGTACTCATCGGCAAGCTTATCTGCTTCAGGGAGGGCAACACTCGCCCTAGAGTGATGCGCTTTGTGAGGCGAGCGTTCTCGGGGATTGATATTAATCCTCGAGATTATCTGCTCCGCGTCACAGAGCGTATCGACTTCCTGAAGCAGAGGATCTGCGCATGGGCGAACCGTATTCGTCGGTACAAGCGGCGTGTGGAGCGGTATACTCAGAATCGCACATTCCGAAGCAACGAGAGGTGGGTTTATAGGACTTGGGAGCGACCCGACCAAGATGAGACTGATACGCGCCTACCGGATGATGACGCCATGAGTTCATTTTGGCGCAGCATCTGGTCGGCGCCTGTCAGTCACATCGAGGGTGATTGGATTCGAGAGGTCGAGAGTGCATGCGATCTTTTACCAGAAATGGGGGCAATTACCATCAGCCCCCAAGATGTCGCCCGTGCAGTCCGTCCGTTGCCTAATTGGAAATCTCCAGGGCCGGATGGGCTGCACAATTTCTGGGTAAAGTGGTTTAAAGGGTCGCATGCTCGCTTGGCATCTCAATTCCAGTCTGCCTTAGAGTCAGGGTCGCTACCCCAGTTCCTAACGACAGGAATAACCCACCTGCTCCACAAATCAGGTAGTACTGCGGAACCTAAAAATTATAGACCGATCACTTGTTTACCGACGGTCTATAAAGTTCTTACATCTATTCTGAGAGCTAAAATCAATAGTCATATTGAGACAAATTCCATCATGTCGGCCTCTCAGAATGGATGTAGGAATGGGTCCCGCGGTACTAAGGAGCTGCTCCTCATCGATATGGCCATTAGCCAACAGGTTCGGCGTTCTCGTAAGAGTCTGTCGGCATGTTGGATAGATTATAAAAAGGCCTACGACTCTGTTCCTCATACATGGCTCATGAGGGTGCTAGAGCTGTATAAAATTGATGCAACTCTGCGCACCTTCTTGATGTCATGTATGGGGCAATGGAGGACAGTGCTTCACTATCCAGGATGTCGACAGATTTTGGAGAACAGCGAACCAATAAGGATTGAGCGTGGCATATTCCAGGGCGACAGTCTGAGTCCACTATGGTTTTGCCTAGCCTTGAATCCTCTAAGCACATTGCTGGAGCATTCAGGTCTAGGCTACCGGTTGAAGAGAGGTGGTCAGGTTATATCTCACCTCCTTTACATGGATGATTTAAAGCTATTTGCCCCCAACAAGCTGCAACTGATGGAGCTACTGAAGGTAACTGAAACCTTCAGCAGTGCCATCAGGATGGAGTTTGGTGTGGATAAATGTGCAGTCATGCATGTAAAGAGAGGGGAGGTTGTGGAATCCGTAGGCACTCAACTCACGGATTCCATAAACCTGAGATCCCTCTCTCCAACCGAAACCTATAAGTATTTGGGTATGTCGGAAGCGTTAGGCATCAATGCTGATGACATGAAACAGTCGTTGAGGGAGCGCTTCTTCGGCCGCCTGAGTAAAGTACTGCGATATCTCTGAAGAGTTCGCATGCGCTCCGGATTTGCTTACTGGCTGGCAAGACGTTCGCAGACTATTTGTAGTTGAAATTATTCTTATGAAATACTAGATTTTGCCCGCAGCTTCGCCCGCGTACATAAAATATAGCCTATGTCACTCAGGAGTAAAGCAGCTTTCTATTGTTGCTTAAATTTTTCCAATCGGACCAGTAGTTCCAGAGATTACCCCCTACAAACAAAAAAACAAAAAAACAAAAAAACAAACTTTACCTCTTTATTATATTAGTATAGATAATAGGTTGTCATGTGAAAATATTAATAATTGTATGTCGAGCCGTCTAAGAAAAAATATAGAAAAGTATAAAGTAAACGTGGTTTAATTGATATTACCACGATCCCTGAAAGTTGGGAGCCTCTCGAGGGGACTCGAGGCTCTCACATATGGTGGAGGCACCAAAGCCCAATGCAATAAAGTTTGATTTCAGATATTTGATTGTTTAAAGGAAACGGCTGCATAAGTACAGCCCCTTGTAAACAGTACCTCCCGTAAGGCAAGCGAGTAAAATAAATAAAGCAGGCGTCACTTCACGCCTGAGGAGTTGAGCTAAGTGGTTTTTTATTGTTTGATTAGTGTTTACAGAGAAAAATGTTTTACTCAGGAATAGACAAAGATATCTGTTTCGAGGAATTTATCGCCGAGTTCAGGCTGACGGCTAGAACCAACGAGTGGTTTGAGAAGGACTACGCACTCATTTTGGGCGTATACCTGCAGGGACCAGCCCAGTATTTTTTTAGGTACACGTACCATGATGATATGGACTTCGCAACGTTGTGCGATTTATTGAGGAGTGAGTTCCCGTGCGAATGTTTTAAATGTAAGCATCGTGCCGCACTGGAACTATGTGTTGTGAAGGAGGATCCAGCGCTATGCGGTGAAGGTGAACCGTCTAGTGTAGAACTAGGTGTCGTGGAGGAGGATCCAGCGCTATGCGGTGAAGGTGAACCGTCTAGTGTTGTGGATCAGAGTAATAATACCGATTTATATTCTAGCATGACGGATGATCCACAAGATAATGAGCCAAGTGAGGATGATGATGACCAAGGCTGTGATGTGAGCAGCCAGGAGGACGAGGATGACCAGGGCTGTGACGTGAGCAGCCATGACGACATTGATGACCAGGGCTGTGATGAGGGCGGTCAAATCGACGACAACACGGAGTATACGGATGAAAACAAAACCCCGGGTGTGTTCAATCCATGTATTACTATTTCATCCGATTTTATTCCAGATAAAGATACGTTTGTTACAATAACTCAAGATGATCATGATGAAGTATCCTATAGAAATGATTACGAGGAGCATCATAAGTTGGAAATAATAAATTGTGAATTTATAGGTTTTTTACAGAAGGAAAAGGAGATGACACAAGTTGTCACAAAGTATGATGACCGTTCTCCCATGGTAACGCATAAAGTTCCCAAAAAAAGGTTTGAGTTTAATATGTTACGTAAAAAAGATCGCGTTCCAGGTAAAACTAAAAAGTGCATGGCACAAAAAAGTTTGGTTGCAAGAAAGTCCCTCCATCTTAGACATTTAAAAGAAATTAAATCACATGTATCAAATTGTAAATATTATTGCACTAAATTTAAAAAACAATTCTTTTTACCTAAATTTAAATTTTGGAAATTTTATAAGAAGAAGTTATTAGACTGTATTTTTTATAATTATTAAGTTTCATTTCGCTTTAAGAATTTTGTAAATATATAAGGCTCAAAAGGCAGCATATCCAGAACAAATACGTAAAAATGTTATGTCATTCATTAAAAGTCATTAATGTCAGATAATATTGTCATATTAAGTTGTTGTTGTAATGAAGTGTTAATATATATTTCTATTTCATGTTTTGGCGCTCAAAATGCTGCCGGGTGAGCACGAGCAACGTGCCAGGGCAGATGTCTAAGCACGCGCAGCGTGCCAGGTCAAGTGCTGATGGGTGCAACCAGGAGACTGGAGGAGGAGCCACAGAAAATAAAAATGAAAGATAAGTGTTAGGGTTATAGGATAGGAATGTATCTATTTCAGAGGGAATGAGGAGAAAATTGCGCACTTAATGTGAGCTAATATCAACTTTGCAAATGAAGCATAGTCTTCGCAAAGGGAGTCAAGTTGATTCCATTGATATACTTAGCTTGAATAATTAAATTTAATCGGTGTTGATTAATTGTTGCTCTGGAATGGATTCATATAATGAAGCAAAGTATAGGTGATCCAATGGTTGTGGCTCTTTGACCTCTGGCCCGATAAGCGCCCGATGGAATAAAAGTCAGAAGGCATTGTATCTTAGAGTGTAATCCCAATAGGGGTGGTTGTCACTTTGGCTTCCTAGGTCGATAGGGCGGTGCGCTGAGGCCTTTAGTGGGGTTTTGCTCCAGCGAAGTTTAAGCAGGGCAACGCTGTTGGGTGAGAGCGGAATGATGCTCAATAGAAACTTAAATGTTGGTTGATTATATTTTGAAATTTTGTCGTTGACCCCAGCTTAAACTAGTTCTCCAGAACCATCCGCCATAATAAAAAAAATATATATATAGTCCCCACATAGGTAGGGAAATCGGTGTTAGGAGTAGGTAGGTCCTACCCATAGCCTGCGATAAATTTTGTCGAATAGAAATGTTCGGTTTCCAAACATTTCTATTCAATAAAGGGGTGGCTGAATGCGATATCTCTGAAGAGTTCGCATGCGCTCCGGATTTGCTTACTGGCTGGCAAGACGTTCGCAGACTATTTGTAGTTGAAATTATTCTTATGAAATATAATAGGTTGTCATGTGAAAATATTAATAATTGTATGTCGAGCCGTCTAAGAAAAAATATAGAAAAGTATAAAGTAAACGTGGTTTAATTGATATTACCACGATCCCTGAAAGTTGGGAGCCTCTCGAGGGGACTCGAGGCTCTCACAGTACTGAATAGTCTTTTATCAGGCGGGAACAAGGTGCGCGCTTTCAACGGCTGGGTCATGCCAGTGTTGATGTACTCTTTTGGCATACTCAAATGGACTCAGACGGAACTTGACGCCGTGGATAGGAGGGTCCGCACACTGCTTACCGCAAATCGGATGCATCACCCACGGTCATCGGTTATGAGGCTGTATATCCCACGGAAGTGCGGGGGTCGTGGCTTCTTAAATGCTAAGACCCTACACAACCGCGAGGTATGCAGTCTCAGGGAATACTTCCTAGAAACCGACGTGGGTATGCACCGAGATGTGGTAGCGGTGGACAAGGGCCTCACCCCGCTCTCCTTGGCTAACGAGAACTGGCGCAAACCAATGATACTGGATACTAATGACCGTAAGGAAATATGGCAGGGCAAGGAGCTTCATGGGCGCTATTACCGGGCCTTACATGGGCCTGATGTAGACTTATTGGCGTCCGTATCCTGGCTGCGCTTTGGTGACCTTTTCGGGGAAACCGAAGGTTTTGTCTTTGCGATAATGGACGAAGTTATGATGACGAACAACTACCGGAAATACATTGTGAAGGACGGTACGGTTGACATTTGTCGGGCATGCCACCGGCCCGGGGAATCAATCCGACACATTATTTCTGGGTGTTCTCGTTTGGCTAACGGAGACTATTTGCATAGACACAACCTTGTAGCCAGGATTATCCACCAGCAACTTGCTCTTAAATACAACCTTGTGGAATCAGAAGTACCGTACTATAGGTATGTGCCCGACCCAGTTCTCGACAATGGCAATATCACATTGTATTGGGACCGATCTATCATCACTGACAGGACTATTGTGGCCAATAAGCCTGACATAGTGGTGATAGATCGTCAAGAGCGTCGCACAATGATTGTTGATATAGCGGTCCCTCATGATGAGAACCTCGTGAAAGCTGAGAAAGATAAACAAACTAAGTATCTTGACTTGGCTCGCGAGGTTGTTGACATGTGGGAAGTGGACACAGCAGTCATTGTGCCGATAGTCGTGACGGCCAATGGCTTAATAGCCAAGAGCCTCGACCAACATCTGAGGAGGCTCTCGTTAGGTAGCTGGATCAAGGGCCTGATTCAGAAGGCAGTACTCTTGGAAACGGCGCGTATTGTCCGGAGGTTCCTCACTCTGGAGCCCTGACCACCGGTAGCTTGGACCCTGTTCCCGATGCCGGTGGGCGACTATTTTTTATATTTTTAAATGTTTTTTTTATTATTTTGTTAAGAAAATATTTGAAAATGTATAAAATATGTTTAAAAATTTAAATAAACGAATAATAATAATAAAATCTTTATTTCCAACATACAATTTAACAAGAATTAGGCATTTCCATAAAAACACAAATTGAATATATATATATATTATATATATATATTGTTAGGGGCATAGTGAAGAAACGCCAACAAGGAGGTTCACAAGCAGTGGCGGCAATCATAGATAAGTTCGTGCGCGCGTCGATTCTGGTGATTTAAAAAAAACTGTCAACGGGGAGAAGAAAAATCGGTCGCGGTTTGAAAAGCCAATTTTGCCTAATTTTGTTATTTAAGATTGTTTTAGGATTATTTCTGTTAAGAATATTAAGCTGTTCGGTTTAGTTTCCTTTTCTTTGTTATTTTGGTTAATATAAGATGCCATAGTCCATCGTTGCTGGTTTTTATTAAAAATTAGACTCACTTCTGGTTTTTCCTAAAATCAGAAGTGGGATACGGTTTTCCACGTGGCCTAATGAGCTCTGAAATCCTGACATAAGGCAGTTTGGCTATTCAAATCAATTAAAAAAACCTCAGAGAAACTGTTACGTTTCTCTTGTCACCTTAAAAGAAAGTGAGGTTATTTGGTTTTTTATTGCTGAACCACGTAAGTAGCGTGCAGTGAGCGCATGAAGTAAAAATTGGATTTTTACTTCATGAGTGAGCGCGATTGGAATTAATTGTAATTTTGGTGAGTACATTCCAATTTTTGTGTGATTTTGAATATACCTGTGCGTGATCACAAATAGATTTGTGAATTCAAATTTAAAACCTCTTGTGATTCATTTTGCTTTTTGGCTACACAAGTGTGCTTACGCGCCTGAAGCATTTTTGTTATTTTGCTTAGCCCATTCTTATTTTGCCTTAATTCACTGTTATTAAGAGTAAAGAAAATGCCAAATTAAATACGTAAAAGTAGAGGTCGGTCTAGAAACCGCAGCTTGCGTCGTGGCGACTGTGCTTCACACAAATTTGACAGTGATTCTGGTTCAAGGCGCCAAAAGTCGCGTTTCAGACGTACTTTAAAACGATATGATTCTTCTAATAATGTGTTAACCAAACAAATGCAACAAATTATAGATCGTTTGACCAGTCTCAAAGAACAGCGCCGCTCTTCGCCATCGCGGTCATGCGAGCCCAGTGCCGGTGCGCCTTCGCTGATGCCATCACGGTCGCGATCGGCGACTGCGACGCTTGCGGTGCGGTTGCGGTGACTGGTGATTGATGATACGGTGGTGCTATCTTCGCTGGGGCGTCCCGTGACTGCTGTTACAGACCGCGACGCCAAAGTTACCGATAGTAACGTCGATGCGATAAGTATAATCAACACAACACGGTGAGATCTAACCAATCTTGTTACATATCAAATTTTGATCGATTTTGTCCACAAAAATAGAATAGTTGGGACGGACAATAAGTTGGGGTCAGATACAGCCGAGCGAATAATAAGTCTAAGCTTTATCTGAGGCACCCATCCCAAAGACTGTTACTACTGACTGTTACTGTTCGTAGACCTCCTCGATCAATTGAAATTAATTCATTCGTATTTGTAATTAAACAGGCACAAGCGACTGGCAAGTTGGACTCGAGTATGCGCAGGCCACATGGTGTGCTCAAGGCGCTTCCCTACGGTCGCTACGAGCTAGAACTGGTGACAGGCTCGTGTGGAAAAGCGAGCCAGGCTGTGGCAGAGTTCATGGTGCCGTGGCGAAGTAATGGACTCCCGATACGTGTGCTGCCTTCTTGGAGGACTCCTAGTTGCTGTTGTACTTGTCTGGCAAGCTAACGTCGTGCCTCTGCCATGAAGGCGGACTCACATGATATGCTAACGTCGTGCCTATGTCATGTTGAGAGCTGTAAGAAATACGCTAACGTCGTGCCTCTATTTCTTACGGTTGGAGATAGCTAACGTCGCGCTTCCTCTCCAGTGTTTGTAATTTTGGTTAAGTATGGTTTAGTCACATGATATGCTAACGTCGTGCCTATGTCATGTTGAGAGTTGTAAGAAATACGCTAACGTCGTGCCTCTATTTCTTAAGGACGGAGATAGCTAACGTCGTGCTTCCTCTCCGGTTTTTGTAATTTTTGCTAACTATATCAATGTGTCTTCAGTATCATTTGCATCCCGATCCAAAATACTTTTGTTTTTGTTTTATTATGTTCTCAGGTGCAGACGATGATGAAAATGTCGAGTCCACACCTGAGCAAGCTGCCAGAAGCTACGAAGATGTGCCTCACGAACCTACTACGGAACCCGTGCTCTCCCGTTCGGTGATGTCCAGCAGCACGAGACACAGGAGCACGAGGACGTCCTCCAGTCAGGAGAGGCCGTGTTAGGGGCATAGTGAAGAAACGCCAACAAGGAGGTTCACAAGCAGTGGCGGCAATCATAGATAAGTTCGTGCGCGCGTCGATTCTGGTGATTTTAAAAAAACTGTCAACGGGGAGAAGAAAAATCGGTCGCGGTTTGAAAAGCCAATTTTGCCTAATTTTGTTATTTAAGATTGTTTTAGGATTATTTCTGTTAAGAATATTAAGCTTTTCGGTTTAGTTTCCTTTTCTTTGTTATTTTGGTTAATATAAGATGCCATAGTCCATCGTTGCTGGTTTTTATTAAAAATTAGACTCACTTCTGGTTTTTCCTAAAAATATCAATAAAAATACAAAAAGATTAAATCGGTTCACTGCAATACTAAATTACCACTAGGTACAGCGCCATCTCTCGAGAAATTGTGTTACAAACTCATACATGCGCTACTGGGTTCTGTTACGTTGTAAGAAATTTGTGACGGACGGGAAAATACGGAACCCTACACTGAACGTGTTACACACTCTTATCCGGTTATTTTTTAAATAAGAGTAGCAAGAGAAACTTCTTTTATTTTTTAAATTTTATTCATTGATCCAAATGGTAGTCTTTTATTAGATGAGCGCATGACTTAATACCAGGTTTTAGAAGCTATGTGGTTTATCCAAATATTTTATATAACGCCACGACAATCCCTTAAGTCGTTAAAATCCGTCGAAAATTAATAGAATAACGAAGAAATGGGGAAAGGGTATGGAGTTTCCTCATTAATAGGTACCTACCTATATTAACGAAGGCGGGTCTTCTAATTGTCTTCACAATTAGTGAAACGGACCGCCTCTCGCGTTGAATAAAATGTTAAGGGTGTAGGTAAATCATTCTGTAATAATATTTTGGTAGGAATATAAGCAGTCAATAGTATTAATTCATGTTTATTATATTTAATCGTTATCGGTTGCAGATATTAAAAATATACTTTCTTCGTAAAATATCATTGTATTTAATGGTTACTGCAGTTTTATTTTAATATTTCATATTATAAAACTAGAAGACGCGTGTAACACTTTACTGAACCCGTTCACTAAGTATTCCGAAACATTTTAGTATTCTGAAATACTGATGTATTGTTTTAATTTAAATGACATGCAGACGTTTTAAATTCAAATTGAAACGTAAATAATGAATAACTTGAACTAAAAATATGTTCTTAAAATTATTCTCAAATTTAAATTTAATTAAACACTGTCAAAAAGTAAAAATAGATCATGCCCGCGATCCAAATGTTCCGTTGAGCCGTTGCTAGAAATGTTTCAAATGATACAACATTTGACTTTTCTGTCACGGTGTTACTGTGACTTGACGTAACAGATCACGCGTCTTAAAAGATGATCCAAATGATACATGACATATCAGTGTTTCTAAACATTACAGTAATTTAGATGTAAATGTTACAATCGCAAAGATGACACACTTTGCTCACGCATAAAAACTATGTACTTCAAGTAAACATATGATTTAATAAATAGATAGCAGAAAGATGCAGATGTAAAGAAATAAAAATCACGATGACGTAGGGTTAAAGCAGTTTTTTTTATATATGTCGGAAACGGCATCGATTTGTTGACAACAAGACAAGGCACGCCATCTAGTGGCAACTAGAAGAACTAAATAAAGATGGCGCGCTTGACAGAGTCGGTGACGTTTGCGCTTTGCTGCGAGCTTGCGGAGGGGGAAACCCGCCCTGGGAGCGGACACACTCTCAGCCAGGCCGTCGCAGAGTGAAAACGTACTGAAACTGTCCGTTTTGTTGTAAATTGTAAAGTGATAACAGTGCACTGTACCGAAATGTATTGAGAAGTAAACCGATTCAACTCCTACCCGTTGTTATTCATTGCACGATACCCACATACGCCCACATGATAGATCTGATAGACCAGAGCTCGAACACCATCCTGGACACGAGCCGACATATATGAAATTCTTCTCTTTGAGTTCTCACTTTACTCTTTTTGCGAAAATAAACTTTAAATCTTTAATATAAGGTAACTTATAACAGATCTGGGGTTTCCTGCCTAAGAGAGAATAGGCCATAATTTGCCATAGTTTAATTTGGTTGGTTTTTTAGGTCAGGTTATTTTCATTGAACAGAAAAATTATTTTTCTAAGAGAATCGATATAATAAATACTTAATTTCAAAATAGATCAGTAGGTTTAACCCACCCCTCGTAAGTTGGGGTTATTACCACTAGGCAATAGAATGCACTTTTCACTCTTTATTCTAACTATCTGGAATTTGGAAACTGACCAGAAAAAATATAATCGAACTAATTGAACTAACTATAGGACGGTGTTTCTCCTAAGGTTCGTTATCTATGAGTTATCAAGTAAACCAAGGTTACGTTAGTCAGCAAACCACGTTAGGTAACATTGTAGAGCCAACAGACGAGAGTTTACCATCTCCTGTGGTTCAAGACATAAGCGATTTGATGATGCCTTCCGCTGTGAGAAGATATGGTTGATCAAACAATTAGAACAAGAGATTTGAGAGCTGATTCGAACTACCGCACACAAGCGAGACGCGACAACGGGAATAAAATTCGACGACCGTTATACTTTTCCCATATTTATTTCGATTGTAGATATATTTCGATGGTTTGAATCAAACATTAAAAAAAACAACAACTAATTATTCAACAAATATAGGAAGATAAAATAATACTTTATTCACATCATAAAAAAGAACATTAAGGTCGGCCAACCCGAAGTACACTTTCATATAACCGCGCTTTCGTGATTATGATGATATTACACATCTTTCTCTGGATATTTTGAATACACAGATATCTAGATACAGATATTAAAAATCTGCTATTTTATGTGAACTTTGACCCTCGATAATGTACTCATATATTAGAAATATAAAAAAGTACGACTATAGTTACCTTGCACATTTAATCGAGATACTGAATGACGACTATTTATCTAAATAAACTTTTAAGGGTTTTGAAAAACACGTATCTATTTCCTGGAACAAGATTTGTGAAATATTCGAGTAAATCACGGTTTAATTTATATATACAAACTTTTAAAGCCAGACGACGATAGACAAGTAGGGAACGCCACTCTTAAGAAGTTTGTAAGTCTCCCACAGACCGTTGCAATTTCTATAAAAAAAAGTCGCATTGTTATCGTATTGTGGTGCGTACGTCTATACAATAAGCGATTGTTTTGCAGTCGCGCAAGTGAAGAGCGACTGCAAAATACATTTTTCAATCGCTATTCGCTTGTGTTTGCTATACGTGACATTGAACTTGGTTTGCTCCGTGACGCAAGCCACATTAGCATATCTTTTTGCTGGCTAAATATCGCAATTTACCCAAGCATTATTATGGTACCTACTAAAAACCACTAAACGTTTTACGATAATAATATATTATACTCTTTTTAAAATATTCACTTTCTAAATAAGAATATTTACAAATTGCTCGATGGATTGAACAATGTGCAGTACCTAACTTATTTTTTTAAATGACAAACTAGTTGCAACTTAATGGTAAACTAGATAACCTAGATCTGGTCTGTCGATGTACGCGGTATAAACGACGACGCAAATCGCTTAGTCTGGACCATAGAGGTTTCTTTTTTTTTTACTTGCAATAAACCAGTGCTTGACTGCGATCTCACCTGATGGTAAGCAGTGAAGCAATCGTTGATGGTAAGGCGCACTAGTTTATTAAGAGCCTATTCACTCTAGCCTTGAAGACACCCAAATTATATTCGGACGGGAAGACTGCAGCCGGCAAACTGTTCCAATTCCTCGATGTACGCGTTATAAATGACGAGGCAAAACGCTTAGTCCGGGCCGCAGGTGTCTCAACAACGGAATGGTGGATATTTGCCATACGCCGAGATGTCCGAAGGTGAAATTGGGATGGCGGAATTAAATCATGCAATTCCTGCGCACACTCTCCAAAATGCATCCTGTAGAAAACCGCAAGGCTGGCTACTCTGCGCCTGTGCTCGAGACTTTGAAGACTGGACCCAACCAAATCTGGATCACCAATCAGCCTCTTTGCACACCTTTCCACTGAATCCAAAGCCGCTAGGTGGCATTTTGCAGCACCAGCCCATATGTGGCTGCAGTACTCCACACATGATCGGACCTGTGCTTTGTAAAACATTAGAAGCTGACTCGGTGTGAAGTACCGTCGGAAAAGGAGGAACTTCTATGTTCGGCTGTACGTACCTATTTCTTTTTCAGGAAATCATAATAAAATTGTAAAAAAGATTTCTTTTGTGACGTAACTACATTTATTTTTCGTACTGTCGTCGTAGGTACTTGTGCTATGAGACCTTGGGGCTTAGACAAAGTCTCACTAACGATAACGAAATTCGAAACTCCGAAATGTATGGAACTGACATATGCCTACGAAAAGTCACGTGATCAAACGTTTTCGATTCGCTAATTGTTATTTGTTGTTTATACGTCAAATTGGACGTTTTAATTCGATAACCATAGCCAAGAAGGTGTTATTTTATCGAACCAACACTTCGACTTATCGATATGTTAGTCGATGTCACTTTGTCTACCATTTTGTGGTCGACATCGTTAAGGCGAAATCGAACTTAGAAATGGATTCGACACGGAGCGATTGCCACTTGTCTAGGGCCCCTTGTTTTATGTCATATTTCAAAATACTAGGTCAACGGGAAGTGCCCTATGATTCCCTTGAGAGTGTTGAAATACATGTTTTTTACAACATAAACAGCCATATAATTTATTCGGAAATTTATTTTTTTCAGAGCTTCATGGACCGCAAACCTGTGGGTAAAGTTTTAATTTCAACTCGATAGGTACTCCAACGCGTTCACGAGATAAAGAGTCTTGAGAGGCAGACAGACGGACAAAAAAGTGATTCTTTAAGGGTTCCGTTTTTTCAATTCAGCATTCAGTTTTTAACTATTTTGTTATAAGACACATTTCTTCGAGAAAAGTAAACGTTAACGTCAAAGTTAAAAGCAAAGTTAAGTTGGGAGTTAGTAAAAGCGACCACACATACGAGGTAGGTCTAGACCGTTCGAGTTTAGTTTCTATTTTATCATCCTTACGGCGCAAACCTTATAGTAAAAATGCTTCAAACACATCGTAGTACCTACCTAAGGTTTTAAAATAATTTTTAAAAGCACAAACTTCTAGGAAAGTCATCTTAAATGTTTAACAGGTATAGTTAATAAAAATATAATTATCTAATTAATTCACCAGTGATTTCTAGTTTAACCTTTCGAATACCGTAATTAGACTCATAATAGAAAGATAATAGTATTAAACAGGTATTATACTATAACTTACGGTATTATTGATATTTTATGTATTTTATTTTGTTTTGAGACAAATAGTTCTAGTTTTGTTTTTATTAATTGCAATAAACTAGTGCTTGACTGCAATCCCACCTGATGGTAAGCAGTGATGCAATCGTTGATGGTAAGGCGCACTAGTCTATTAAGAGCTTATTCACTGTAACCTTAAAGACACCCAAATTATAATCGGACGAAAAGACCGCAGCCGGCAAACCGTTCCAGTCCCTCGATGTCATCATTATCATCATTTCAGCCGAAAGACGTCTACTGCTGGACATAGGCCTCCCCCAAGCGCCGCCACAAAGACCGGTCCTGTGCGTCTTGCATCCATCGGCTTCCAGCAACCCTGACCTGGTCCTGGCCCTGGTCATCGGTCCAACTTGTGGGAGGCCTTCCAACGCTACGTCTTCCGGTACGCGGTCGCCACTCCAGAACCTTTCGACCCCAGCGGCCATCCGTTCTGCGTGCAATGTGCCCTGCCCATTGCCACTTAAGTTTGGCGATTCTTTTCGCTATGTCGGCAACCTTGGTTCTCTTGCGGATATCCTCATTTCTGATTCTATCACGCAAGGATACTCCGAGCATAGCCCTTTCCATTGCCCTTTGAGTGACCTTGAGTCTTTTTATAAGGCCCATTGTAAGCGACCACGTTTCAGAGCCGATGTACGATGTACGAGGTATAAATGACGAGGCAAAACGCTTAGTCCGGACCGTACTCCGTATTGCCGTACTCCTTTCGAAAACTGTAATTAGAGATATAATAGAAAGAAAAATACAGAATGACTAATTCTAATTTAATTATCTTTTTAGTTACTAAACAGATATTATTACAATATTATAGATATGCTTATCCTTATTTAAGATAAGTATATCTATAATATTTTTCACTGTATTTGTTAATTAAATCTACCACGGAGTAGGTACCGCGTGAGGGGCCCGAGCGCAGCTAGACGTTATTCGTCGCCGTCGATACGTTAAGACGTGTTCCACCGCGCTGCGTTCGTGCCGTGTTGATTCAGCTGAAAGCACGTTGGTAGAAAACATTGTTGCGTTGTCTTCTACCGAGAACGTTGCTGCTACGTTGACATATCATTTGTAATGACGTATTCAAGGCCTGCACAAAAATCCAGCTTGTTGGGAATTAATGCAAACTGAAATCATAATTCAGTCTATTTTGACTGGACTAATTGGGTTTTCGACAAAATGAAATCTTATCAGAGAAAACGATTATTGTAACGAAGAGTAAGACAGATTTTTATTAATATTGGCAATGTACATTAAAAACGAGTCCTATTTAGATTTGTGCCTTATTTAATGTAGAAAAAGAGAAAAGGCTAAGATATTAAAATAAACTTAAACAAAGACATCACAGCAGATGATAAGCTTACCCGTTTCTAAACTTTTAACGTATCATACTATTCTCACAACATAAGTTTTTTTTTATTATTAATTTAGGTTCGTGCTTGACCGCTATCTCACCTGATGGTAAGCGACGATGCGGTCGACGATGGAGCGCGCTTACCTAGAAGCAACCTTAACTATGAATTCACTCTTGACGTAAAAATTCTCGGATTGTAGCCATCAGGAAACACAGAAATTTTTTTTATTGAAATGTAGAGGAGACAAACTGATATCAAAGCACAGTTAAATTAGATCTCGATAAATTATTGTTTGAGAACTTTGTTTACTATTAGTGGACTCAGCAATGGAATCCGCATTCGTAAGCAACACGTGCCGATAGGTCTAATTTTATGAGCTATGCACGGTGCACGTGGTTACTCCATTAAAACTAGCACATAGAAACTTACTATTATTGTTTGTACTTCATAGTAAATCGAAGCTTTTGAATATACAATCAATGAACAAAAAAAAACATTTAATATTTTTCATTGATTTTAATATGTTGTGTGTGAGTATTATGAAGGTAAAAGTATTTAGAAGACTTCTCCTCTAAGTTCCAAATAAGTGATGGAAGGCTTTCGTCTAAGATGATATAACTAGAAAGGAGATGGCGGTGAGACAACGGGAAAACTTATATCAATAAAAGTAGGATGGTGATAATTATATATATGACACCTGTAGTTTGTGATGCCTGATGGTAACGATCTCGACTTCAGAGTTGTGGGTCGTAGGTTCACACCCAGCAGGCCTACTTAGTTTAATTTATTTATTTAATCACCACTGCTCTCAAATACGCAGCAAACGGGCAGGACCAAGAACCTAAAATTCAAAGTTATGTGACATCCGCACTAGTGCCTAGAGCATGGGCCTAGTTCCATAGGCCATTCCTTCTCATAGAGAGGAATCGTGAGTCCCAGTAGTGGAAACATTTAAAGGCTGACTATGCTATGCTACACTAACACCGAAAAAAATCGGCGGTGAAACTTTTTGTTGTTTTTTCACGTTATTTAAAAATTGTTTGCAGCATTTACACATTTTTAAAAAATCAATGTTGTAAAGTAATGCTTTATTAAAACTAAAAATATAAAAATCAAAGTAATAATCGTAATAAAAATATATATATTATAATTATGCTTAAATCATCTTAGTATAATTATTTATTTTAATTGAACACAATTTTAGTCAAAACAAGTTTTCAAAGAAAATATTTTTTTTTAATAACAAGCTTTCATAGCGGTGGTCTATAATTATATAATTAAAACTCGTCAAGACGATTCACACGAGCCCAAACTCGACGTGGTTATGTCGTTTAATTACAGAGTTCCTATAGCTACCTCGCGATTCCATCTTCAGATCAGCTCCATGTAATCATAATATTGAATTGTCATGCGATTTACACCTGCATGCAAAATTGCAGCTCAATTGGTTGAAGATATCTGCTTAAAATTTGAGTTGCAAGATTTGAGCCGAACGTACATAGTTACATTGCAAGCTAATAAAAAGCTTGTAAAAAGATGGTCAGTTATGGCAGCAGTGTAAATGTTTACCAACTGTTTATTTATATCACATCATTAAAATTCGTGATACTTCAAAGATGTCAAAATGACACGTATTAATGTGTACAATATACAGGAGCTTTCACGTGCCCAATAACGTACAGCAATTAAGTACAAATAGAGTTCCTAAGTACAAGGCACGAAGATGCCTCTTACGCTTGTTAGCGATATTATGGAGGACTGCGCCTTCCCGAACTTAGTTACTGTCTCTGGCATTGTTTTTGGTGAAAGTGTAATAAGAATTTTATGATATTATTTGATTTTTCTACCGACGTTTTTAAGCCTCTATAGGTAAAGCGTTTATTGGAAGTGTTCGTTCTATGATTGTATCCGAAGTTATTTCCTTCACTCGACTCAGCCTCCTTCAAGAAAATTAAGAGTTCATAGTTTTTAACTTTCTACTGAGAGTGAGTTGATGTTCTGAACGAGTGAAGTAGAAGCTCCTAATAAAATACAATATAGATTTAACCGCGAAATTAGGCATATTATATTATTATACACCAGCACGAAATAATATCAGGCAGTAACCCGAAATTGATATTTATAGTTGCTGTTTTCTTTGTATTCTTTCGTTTTCTTTTTTTTTTATGCACCTACCTAGGTTTCCATCTTTAAACCTTGAATGCATGAAGTTTTAATAAATGATATAAGAAATATTAAAAATAATATAGGTATTGCGTTTGACCACCCAGATAATTTGGTTGTCTGGGACGTCACATGCTCCTATAAAGTGTTGTTTTGTAATCTCGTGAGATACCAATCTAATCTGTTACGAATCAACTGTTTAAGGATTTACAAGACTCATCAAATAGATGTATCGTAGTTTCATAATGTGTAAAAGCACTCAAAAATATGAATCCACGGCAATCAGGGCTGATATCAAATGAGGTGTTTAACCTAATAACTACTGTGGCTGATCCAAATATAATGAAGACCCAGACTTAGAAAAACATTGATTTGTGGAGCGCATAAACACAACATTTAATAAACGACCAAGAGCGAGTCGGACCATATTCAGTGTAGGGTTCCGTAGTTTCCCATCCATCACAAATTTCTCACAATGTAACAGAACTTTTAATCTACGACTTAACTGGCCGAAGTAGCCCAAAGTACAGCGCCATCTCTCGGGAAATTGAGTTCCTAATTTATTTATTTTTTTATTTGAAAGAAAACAAGCTCAGGATAGTGAAATATGTAAACTAAATAAAAAAAAAAAACGCTTGCTTATATATTTTAAAATACAAACTTACTTCATTATTTTATCAAGTTTTTCAAAAACGTCCCATAAAGTTCAAAATAATGTTCCTAAAAAGTTTTTATGAATTTCTATTTGGGATTTTTTTTTTCATACTTTCTTAACTAGGTTCAAAAGATAGAGTGAGGGGAAATACATTGTTTTTATTTTTGGGCCGATTATTTCCGAAAATATAAATATTAGGGACGGATGGGAAACTACGAAACTCTACATTGAACGTGCCCCGACACGCTCTTGGCCGATTTTTTTAATCATATCGGGAATGGATGATTTGTTTTTGATTCCAACTGCATGAATGAAGATGATTGGGGATAATTCCTGTTGTAGAGATGACTATAGGAATAACATAGACTTTTTCTTGTCTCCACAATCTTGTTATTTCATCTTGTCTATGAGGTAAGTTACTTTTTTAATTTTATCCTGAAATGTTATGTCAGGTCTATTGTAGTAAGTGGTCCTATCTGTAAGTATAGCGCGGTCATTTAATAAAGTTTAAAAGCGTCATTCTCTAGAATAGTTTCGGGTTTATATTTGTAGTAGGTGCTGGAGTTTTGTATGAGATTATGTTTGATTGCTAGTTTTTGATGGATGATGTTAAAGCCTTGGTTGTGTCTGTGAGTGTAGTCTGACTGTGTGAGGGTTGCCCATGCTCCAGTAATGTGTTGTATGGTTTCTGATTGAATATGACATATACGGCATTTGTCATTTGTAATGGTGGGGTCTTTAATAATGTATTTCCTGTAGTTTTTAGTATTAATTATTTGGTCTTGTATGGCTATCATGAAACCTTCGGTTTCTGGGATAAGATTACCTATTTTTAACCACTTATTAGATGCCGCGATGTTGATATGAGTTTGTTCCAGATCATGAGGGACCGTGGAGTATTTTTTTTCCAGTTTTAAAATTTTTGGGTTTGTGGGTTAATGTCATTTGTGTCATGCAAGCTTTGATCATTTAAGTTTATTGAGATGTAATTAAAGTCATTATAAGTTATAGCCTTATGTATGCAACTTGTGCGAATGTTTAAAGTCTGGAGATTTGTTTTTGCCAAGATACCATTTTCTCTTTTAATAGAGAGTCGTTCGATAGCAGATTTAGAGTGTAAGTAGTTATATTTTGTTAGTGTAGTGCGTGTGATTCTTTCTAACTATTCGATGTCAGTCTTTGACCATTTTATAACTCCATATGAGTAGGTCAATATTGGTATGGCAAAAGAATTCAAGGCGTGTATTTATTCGTCTCCGATATTCGGTATGAAGTGTTTGTTTAATTGATGTGTGGTCGAGTCCTTTAAGTTGCTTGTATCCTAAATATTTGTAAAGATCTGTTGGCTCCATAGCTGCTATTGTATCGGTGTCGTTTATTATTATTATTATTTTGGCGCGAAGTTTGAGTTGCGACCTTGAACCAGCCCTTGTGGTTGGCGTCTAAGTCAACTCGCCATCTATTCAGGTCAACCTTGGCGATATCGTTCTACTTTTTAGAGATTCTAGCCCAGCGGTGAGTGTGCGTGCAACAGATATGACCTGCCTAATTTAATTTTAACCTGAGAAAAGAATACCTGAAAAAACTTGTGAATGCCTTTAGCTAGTTAGTTAGTAGTACTGCCGTGCAGATACTAAAACGCAGTAAAAGTATTGTAAAATACGCTATTTTACTGCGTTTTAGTGTGGCACGGCAGAGTAGATACCTAACATTGTAGAAGTATAGGCTAAACTAAGAAAATATATAGCTGAAAGTAAACTATAAATGTACTCGTATCTATATCACAAGACGTATCTAGGTAACATAAATTCATTAATACACATTTTGACATATAAAACTGTTCTTTGTTTTGTCTGTAGTTACGGTTGAATGAGACGCAGAAGTTATTATACGCTTGGTTTGGTAAGCAACAACGAACGATTCAGCCAACTGTTTAGAATTACCAAAGGTTTAACTAAAACGAAAAAAAACTTCGTATATTTCGTCGCGTTTGCATTATAAAAGTCAAATAAATAGGTCCCAAAAAATATTTTTTAATAAATAGGTAATATGTTGAATCATATTTTCAAAATCTGGAACCTGTCAATAATTAATGATGGCCAGAATAATAATAAGAGAGTTACAAGAAGTACCAAGAACTTGCGACGAAGTAGCCTAAGGGAAGTTATTTCCACTTACAGTGCGACGGCTTCCACGAAGCGTAAATCACAACCATGAAGAATAAGGTGAAAAAAAAGAACTGAGTAACTTAAGGACTTCTCAATCCCTCTTAAGAGCCAAATTTTCACAGGCTACAGTTAGAATACTCAAAATGCGACTAAGAAAGTATAAAGCACAGAATGCGTTGTCGACCCTTCTTAATATTTTATGAAGATATTTATTTCTTATAAAATCGTTTGTCTTGGTATGGTCATGTGAAGAGGAGAGATGAAACGCATGTCACAAAAAGAGTTTTCAGTTTACACGTAGATGGATGGAGAGGAAGGGGGAGGCCAAAGAAAAGATGGATGGATTGTGTGAGGAGTGATATGAAAGAAAAGGGAGTTACTGATAGTGTGACGGGTGACAGGACAGAGTGGAAGAAAAAAACATGTTGCACCGACCCCAAATAAAATGGGATAAGGGTAGGATAATGATGATGATGATTTATTTCTTATTTAACTATTTACAGTACATACAAGAAGTGCGAGTCCATGATCACCTCGAGGTTTTTAGCCGTATCCACACAATCAATTTGAACTCCATTCAACAAGAGTGGAGACAGCGATGCAACATCAAGCTTGTTGCGCATATACCTGCCACCGATGACCATGGCCTGGGATTTCTTGGGGTTGATTTGCAACACGGCAGACACTTCGGCTTCTGCATCTTTACAACGAAAGTGATGGTAGAGCTGCAAGTCGTCGGCTTAGAGATGGAAGTTAGAGGAAATTACTCTTTTGAAACAGTTAATAAAAATAGAAAAGAGAAGAGGAGAGAGAACGCCACCTTGAGGCACACCCGCAGTAAGAGAGCACCATTCCGACGAAAACTCGTCAAGGCGTACCCGCTGCGAGCGACCGTGAAGATAGGAATCAAACCATCCAATCGTAAAAGAGGAGAGGTTCAGGGATTTAAGGATTCCAAGAAGGATGGAGATATTATGAATTTTTAATTTTATTAACATGTTTAGACACCTTATAATTATGTACATACAGGGTGTCATTGACGACGTACCACAAACGAATACTTACCATGAATCCAGTACATGATTCTGGACCCGCAGTGGTGAAATTTTTGTCAGTTTTATTAAAATTTAATAATAAAAAAGGTTTTTTATTTTATTTTTACCTAAATAAAATCGTTATTCTAACCAACCCCAATAATATTTTTAGAAAAAAAAGAAAAAACGTAAAAAATCATTAAAAAAAATTAAGGTAAAACTGGCAAAAAAATCTTCCACTAGGGTGTTTAGAATCATTAACTGGATCTATGGTATTCATTTGTGTTACGATGTCAATAACACCCTGTATGTCTAGTTGTTACTGATTAAATAAAAACATAGCTGTCCCAGACTTAATTAACTGTGCTAGGTACTCTACTTCATACATTAAAAATATGACGTATCACCTAAAGACCATCACTAAACTTTTAATGGAAGCGTTATCGTTTATTTGCTCTACAAACAGATTAGCCGACACACCAGACCTCACCGCCAACGGAAACCATACATACAAACTAATACTATTAGAGCAGTCACTAATTAACCGACACTAATCATTAGCTTGGTACTGGGACTAACCATAGCTTGAAACTATGGCAGGTCCTGACGGAAATGGGTGTAGCACAACACCTTAGTTACCTCATTAGACGTCTGTATGAAGATGGCACAGCCGCAGTCCGTGTTGATGGTGTTGACTCTGAACGTTTTAAAACGCAGGCTGGTGTTAGACAGGGCTGTATATTGTCTCCTCTGTTATTTAATGTATACACAGAGTACATAATGCGGATTGTTCTCGAAGACTGGGACAAGGGAATATCTGTAGGAGGTCGGAAGATATCCAATCTAAGGTATGCAGATGACACTACCCTCCTAGCGTTAAGTAGAGACGACATTGAGACGCTCCTTGGCCGTTTGGAGACAACAGCGTTGGATTTTGGACTCGCAATCAACCGGAACAAGACGAAGATGATGATTGTGGACCGTGCTGACAATAACCAACCAGGCGTCCAAAATATTGCGGGATGCGAGGTGGTCAAGAGTTACCTATACTTGGGCTCCACAATCACCAATGATGGGGGCTGCGAAGACGAAATCCGGAGACGTTGCGCTATGACGAGATCCTCAGTGGAAAAACTCACAAAAATTTGGAAAGACCGTAGAATAACCAAAAACACTAAGGTTCGATTAATGAAATGCTTGGTTTTTCCTATTTTTCTATATGGAGCTGAGACGTGGACGCTGAGGATGCAGGACCGTCGCAAGATTGACGCACTGGAAATGTGGTGCTGGAGACGCATGCTTCGAATCCCATGGACCGCACACCGAACCAATATATCGATCCTCAAAGAACTCAATATCAGAGAGAGATTATCGTCGTCTGTGCAAATACGAATTCTCAAGTTCTTCGGGCATATCACCCGTAACGAGGACTCAATGGAGCGACTGGTAGTGCAAGGGAAAGTTGAGGGCAAAAGATCACGTGGACGCTCTCCAACACGGTGGACAGACCTCATCAAATCGGTGACGCATTGCAGCGTCAACGAAAACTCCCAAGCCGCCAAACATAGAACTTCATGGCGTCGCATCGCGAGAGATGCGGTGGCGCAGGACTCGACCGACACATGACCACGACCACTCTGTCAAGAGTGCACGACTAAGAAGAAGAATCATTAGCTTAAAAAAATAATATGTCAATAAAAATATGTCTGCTACACGATGCTTTCGTGTTTTATAAAGTGACACTTGCATTATCCCTTCAGTTTTGTAGAAGTTATGTTTATGAAAAACTGTTTTCTGTAAACACAGTTTTTCACAAACTCCTCGATAAAATTATTTTCTTTATCATCAATTATTTAGATATAAAATAAATCGACCAAGTGTATTGTATTTTTCGTGTTATCCATCATGTAGGATGCACATGATGCACTTATCTTATACAAAATTCAAGAAAAAACGTTACGATAAAATCGTTTTGATATGCAATTTCTCTAGTCCCTATATTTCTCTATACCTTCATGAACTGGAACTTTCAGCGTTTAAAACGTTTCTTTGTGGCGTTTTAAACGCTGAAAGTTCAAAAGCCACAAATACAAGGAAAGATGTAGTTTTAATTTCAACTCGAAAGCTCCACGCCTTCTCGAGATTAAGAGTCTCGACAGATAGACCGATAACAAAATGATCCTATAAGGTGCCGTTTTTTCCAAAGACTTTTTCCTTATGAGTTACGAAAGGTTAAAAACATCGTCGTGACTTTCCCCTAAATAAGGGAACGCACGTTGTTCACCACAACCCTCATATTTACGCAACAGAACCCAAAAAAATACACAGATTTATAACCTTTCGAGATTTTTCGTCGACAATCGTCACGTTTTTAAGTTTATTAGTACAAAAAAAATACAGATGAATTGAGAACCTCCTCCTTTTTTTGAAGTCGGTAAAAAATTAAATACTTAAATAGGTAATAAAACAATACAACACACATACAAATAAGTAGAAAATAAGATATGATAGAAGATATTTGTTTTACAAATTCTCATTGGAAAAATATTTAAATCAATGCACTGCATATCCTCGAGTCTATCGACGTATGTCTGACACAGTAATGAAATGTCCTACGATATGATACGCTCGGAGCACCGAGGGGTAGACAATCTAATATTATTCAATCACTAAGTATTGTAAGCTTCTCTTTAAGATGTCTGCGATCCAACTATGAAAAATATGAGTTTGGTTCAAGTCGATTCCGAAGGTATTGAAGATTTTCCCGATTTTTTAATATTAATTTTGTATAATATTCAGTTTCTGTAACAAGTTAATTTGTTTGATCGTTCAGATAGTTTTTTTTTTAAACATAGTTTCAAAAGTTTCTTGTATTAATATTTTGTTAGAACTGATAAATAAGCCAATAAAACAATAAATCGATCTGGCACAAATATTTCATTGCATGTTCTCTCTCATGATCTTCACGAAATTGATAAGATTGGTTACATTAGTTTATACTATACAGTTGGTTTTTGTACTACAGAAAAGAGCAATAAGAGCCATTTATAATCTCTGGCGTTGCGATTCCCTAAGGGAACTGTTTAAGAATATTAATATCATGACGATGGCTATCAAAACTTCATGCATGTAAGAAAAAATCTTCATCTTTTCAGCAAAAGAGGCGATAGACATAATTCTGTTACAAGAAATAGGGGTCAGTTAGTTCAACCAGGCTTCAGACTGACTAAATTGGCATCTTCTTTCATAGGGTACTGTTTCAAATCTACACTAATATAATAAAGAGGTAAAGTTTGTTTTATTGTTTTTTTGTTTGTAGGAGGTAATCTCTGGAACTACTGGTCCAATTGGACAAAAAATAGCAACAATAGAAAGCTGCTTTACTCCTGAGTGCCATAGGCTCATATTTTATGTATGCGGACGAAGCCGCTGACAAAAGCTAGTGTTATAATAAAATACCTCCTCACATATTGGAACTTAATGAAACGAAATATAAATCTCGTATTAAACGCACACTATGCAGGCAAGCATAATAAGTTGGAGGATTACATTCAAGATAAAAATGCTTGGCTTAATGCTGGTCCAGCTCCACTATCACTAGTTCGTACAAATTGATTGGCATTGAAATAACTTTTTTTGTGTTTTAAGGTGGGACATATAATGTAAATGAATTTATTTTTTCAAAGTTTGTAAATGTGAGTCCCATGGAACAATTTATGGTTTTAGGTTACTATAGGACTTGTTTGATTTGACGTAAATGAGCTCGACAGAAGGCTGAGAGTTTGTGCACCGTCACTGAAACATTTGAGCTCAGTCAGTGGTTTGTTTTAATATCTATATTTAGAATTGTTTCTTTTTATTCATTATTTACATTGTTCTCACATATTAGTATCGACAAGAAACATGTAACCCAGATATTTGTAATACTTACCATAATTGAAAAGAGTGTCCATTGAGTTTCTTGCACATTCTTCTCCATAGAGAACTATGCTTTGGAATGTGCAATTAGCAATCATTTTTTTAGGACAGACTGACTTGACGTTTCAAAAGTGCCTGTAATTGGTTTATTTGGAATAAAATTATTTTGACTTTGATAATAATTAGTTATGTCTTAAAACTTATTATTATTGATAATTTGAGATACATGGGGTTTTTTTTTGAACATTCACTTTTAGAAGTTAGATAGTTAAAAAGATTGACTTGAGTATAACGGTTGATTTATAAGTTGATTTGAGATTCAGCATCAGTCTTAACTGCAATAGAGCACACTGTAAATATATTTTACATTTTTTTTTCAAAGTATTATTATACCCTAATAAGCCTTTTCAGGGTTCCGAAGTCAATAAGGAACCCTTATAATTTCGCCAAGTCTGTCTGTCTGTCCGTCCCGGAAAAGCTCAGAAAATATGAAAAAAATCTCAAAAGTTTAAAAGCCTTTCTAGGAAAATAATTTTGAACTTGATAGGATAAGCAGTTTTTAAAAAAAAATAAAAATTTCTGAACTAAAATTGTAATCTAACCATATATCCCGAGAGGCGGCGAGCCTCCTTGCTGGCCTACCACCATGGGATCTGGAGGCAACAGTCCTTGCACACATGCACGACCAGCGCGTGGAGGTGCAACGCCGGGGCGAAGATCCGCTGCCCGAACATGTCGAGGCGTGGCGGAAGGAGCTCCGGCGAGATCTCATGGTGAAGTGGAAACAGCGACTGTCGCAACCCAGCGCTGGGCACACCGTAATCTCAGCGGTAGTGCCCCTCTTTGAGGCGTGGCTGGATAGACCTCACGGCGTCCTCACCTTCCGCATGACGCAGGTTCTCACCGGACATGGGAAGTTCGGGAGATTCCTGCACCGAATTCGTGCGGAGGAGACGTCCGGGTGTCGCCACTGTGAGGCGAGCCCGGAGGACACGGTGGAGCACACGGTGGAGGTGTGCCCTGCTTGGGAAGAGCATCGCCGTGTCCTCGTGGGGGTGATCGGCGGCGGCGATCTCTCGCGCCGGGCCCTGGTTCAGGCCATGGTCCGAAGCGAAGAGGAATGGCGGGCGGTCGCCTCCTTCTGCGAAGCAGTAATGCTCGTAAAGGAGGAGGCCGACCGCATAAGGCAAAGGCAACGGCGTACTCGCCGTAGCCGTCGCCGCCGCGATCCTGCCGATATCCGGCCACCGTAGACACTGGCTCGCGGACGGTGAGCAATGGGTAGCTCGCCGTCCGGTCGTCTGTAAGACCGAGTCCTAGTCGTCAACGGCGCGCACCGTTCCCGCGCGCCTCAAGGAGTTGTCAGCAAACTGCAGGGGCCCTTCAGGGTCGAAGCCTCCCGGAGTCTAGAGGGAAGTGGGAAACTGTTACCTCGACTCCAGGAATAGGGCAAGGAAGGTACGGGGTAGGTTTTTTAGTCAGTAAGAGTCTGACACTAGTCTCCCGCTCCACCCAAGAGCGGGTTTCGTCATTGGATGATTTTCACCTACCATAAAAAAAAAAAAAAAAACCATATATACAAGTTTTTTTTTACATATTTTATTGTATCTTCTCTCAAATAAAAATACAACAAGTTTTCAATGAAAATATTTTTTCATAACAAGCTTTTATAACTCAGCATATACTTATACCTTTATTGTTAATACTTATCAAGACCTTTCCGAAAACTGCAAACACGTTACGGTTATCTAATTGTATTACGGAGTTCCTATGGCCACAACTCCACTATCAGACCCTGACTATTATATAGGATGAAAGTACTCGTCAATACAAATCCAATGAGCCTAACTAAACACGATAAGGTTGAATTGTTTTATTGCTAAGCTCCTATGGCTACCTTCCAGCTCCATCATTAGATCAGCTCCATGTCATCATAATATTGCATTGTCATGCGATTTACACCTGCATGCAAAATTGGAAAATTGAGTTACTAATTTATATATGGGTCACTGGATTCTGTTACATTGTGAGAAATTTGTGACGGACGGGAAACTACGGAATCCTACACTGAACGTGGCCCGACACGCTCTTGGCAGATTCATTTGTTTCTGTTTCAAGCTCAATAAAAACTAACTAGCTTCATAAAAAGTATTTGTGTCTAATGATTTTTAAACCTAACCTTATATGTAACCAAATTTATACACAGTAATCTTAGATTATAAAACAAAATGCAGATAGACCGCGCGGAACACGAAAGTGAAGCCACGCTTGCAGAAATGTGTGCGTGACAGCACTGTAAACATACGTTTCCTCGGTGTGCGTTACGGTTGCCAGGATAATAACAAAATTACCCATATATTATTTCATTACCTATCTATTAGGTGTTAAAAAATTAACTGCAAGAAAGGTAAGTACTTACTTAGAAATATAAATAAAATGTATTTGCAAAAAAAAATAATATAAAAGTGCTTAAATTTTTTTTTAACGTGTTTGTTTTACGATAGTGGGTAAGTGGACGAAGTACTTGCACTTAATTTTTAACACATTGTATATTAATAAAAATCAATTTCCGAAATGTATGTACGCACATAACTTAAGAACGCTGCACCTATTTAAGTGAATGTTTATTGTTGTGTTTGTAATATTTTCAGGACAAGGTTTGTATGAAAGTGTTTGAAAAAAAAATTGCAAATAAAATGAAAATGGTGTTATTTATTCAGTAGGTAATTTTTTTTAGGTGGGTAGATATCGAACCATTGCAGTTAGACCAATTGTTGGACTTTTGAGAGCTCCAACAAGCCGTAACGACTGCCATTAGGTGTTCGTATGGCAACCGGGATCGACGACTTAACGTGCTCTCCGGAGCACGACCAGACCAAAGCAAATACTCAAAATCATCATCATCATTTCAACCGATAGAAGTCCACGGCTGGACATAGGCCTCCCCCAAGTGTCGCCGAAATGACCTATTCCGTGCATCTGGCATCCATCGGATTCCTGCAACCTTCACCAGATCATTGGTACACCTCGTAGGAGGCCTTCCAACGCTGTGTCTTCCAGTACGTGGTCGCTAATCCAGAACCTTTCGGCCCCAACGGCCATCTGTTATGAGAGCAGTGTACCCTGCCCACTGCCACTTAAGTTAGGAGATTCTTCGAGCTATGTCGCACTTTAGTTCTCTTGCGGATATCTTCATTTTTGATTCGATCACGCAAAGAAACTCCGAGCAAAGCCCTTTCCATTGACCTTTGGCCTTTCCTTGGATTCATGCATACAAATATTTGCATTGAGTGGGGATCGAACCCCCCCCCTCCTGCGCAGCGGTCGCGTTCACTACCGCTACGCCACGGAGGCTGTCATAATTAATATGTTTCAATATTATTACATAATTATTATTAGAGACAAAAAATTCAATAGTTTTAGTAATTAAGGCACATACAAACAAACACACATACGTCAAACATACCAACCAAAAGGCGAAACAAACAAAACACTTTTATCGAAATAAATATTTTTTAAATTGATAATCTTGTTTCCAATACAAATTTCCCAACTTAAGGGTAAATGTTTCAAAATAAACTAACAACACTGACAGATTTTGTTGAGATTTTGTGTTCCAAGATTTCACTAAAAGTAATCACGTAAAATAATGTCTAAAAAAACAAATAATTAATATTTACATATGAAAAGATATTCCATCTTGTTTTTGGGAACAATTTTTGCAATCTTTGAACACGCAAGGCGGCATTATTCTCGAAAATATGAATATTGTCCTTGACCTTCAGTGACGTACTTACGATTCGACGCTTCGTGCCGTACTGACGCGAGAGTGTATTCGTTTTTCTATTTGTATTTACTTTGTTGGCTTCACTTTCGTGTTCCGCGCGGTCTATCTGCATTTTGTTTTATAATCTAAGACAGTAATGTTCAATAATGACCGAGTTATCCATAAAATAAACTTTAAATCGCTATCTTGTAAAGTAAGTTTTCCCATCCGATAGATTCCCTAAGGACAGTTGATCTATTGAAGCTGTATAATAGTCAAAAAAAAAAATATCTTTTCATTACTCATACTCTAAAAGTAGGTGTACAGTTGCTTGAGGAGCGAGTTGAAAGTACTACTTTTACTTCCCAGGGAGTTTTACTTTCAACTGACAACAGTCTAAATATTAAAAAAAACTAGTTTTATTTTGACATTACTATTGAACCGTGACCCGAATTTCTATACAGCCAGTACAATTGAAATAACATAAAGATTAATTTTAGAAAGTTTTTTTAAAACGGTTTTATATTAATTTACTTTTAACTATTTCTTTAAAACTAATATACACCTGGGAAAAATGTTGACCTGACCCATTTTTACTCTGATAAAATGAAAAGCATTGTCTGAATCACCGGCCGACCACTGAAAAAAAAAACAAAGTAGGCGGGATTCGTAGCAACTACCGATTTTTTTGTTTTTTGAGTTGTGTTTTTTGATCGACTTTACTAAATCTCTGTTATAAGAAATCTGTATTAACACGATAAGTTCATGAGATTAAGTTATAGATTTAACGCCAGATTCTTAAGAGGAGAAAACCTTTTACCGCCTAAATCAAAAGAAATATACCTACCTAAAAACATACGAAGACCTTCGACGACGACTCAGGTTTTCATTATTTTTATTTTCCTCGCATTCGTAATGAAAAGCACAGTGTTTACCTCGGGGTTAAAAGTTATTTAGTCCTTCAAACTATTAGCGACCTAGCCCTGGTCAGTCGCCAAACAATTTCTCGGGACATAAATAACTTACTTTCATACCTAGAATAACAATGTACTATTACAACACTTGCTCGGTGATACCCTTTTATATATCATACAACCTGCAATTAAAACAAAACATTGTCTCCCTAGTTACCAGGGGCGCCGGTTTTTAGAAAACCTCGTAGGTTCTCATTTGATGACTCAAAAAAGTGGCGAATTGTGAAAATCGAAATGCACAATGATCGACAGACGATCAACAGATGTTACAATACAGTTACAGAGCCAACATACCCGGCAGTTTACGCAATAAATTTGGTGGTCGAACGTATAACACCGCGAACACTTGAGAAGATTCTCGTGGCTGCTCAGCATCCACGCTTTATTTCACGTGCGGGAGCTCGAGCCTCCAAGCATCCACGGAGTTGGCGCCCCGATCCCAAGGGAATAAAGAGATTTGAATTTAGAACGTCAATAACCAAAGACATTGAATTATAAAAATAAAATAAAAAGCCCCCGACACAATAAAAATGCTATAAAAGTAACAAATAAGTTAATAAATCAAATGAACATAATCTACACTAATATAATAAAGAGGGATAGTTTGTTTTTTTATTTTTTTGTTTGTAGGAGGTAATCTCTGGAACTACTGGTCCGATTGCAAAAATTTTAGCAACAATAGAAAGCTGCTTTACTCTTGAGTGACATAGGCTATATTTTATGTACGCGGGCGAAGGCGCGGGCAAAAGCTAGTTATAAATATTTTAAAGATGAGCGTAACTAAATCGGGGGGCTTCCTGTGATAACTAATTAAATAACATTTTTTTTTTAATACTGTCTAACTATCGGTTTGCAACAAATTCGTTCGAGAAGCAAGTTAGGTTGGTGGTAATTTGCTTCCGGAGACGGAACGGAGAGGTGCTTCGTTTATATAATATTATAACCATTTAATCACCAGAACCACCTCTCTGTTCTAGCATCGGTTTCTTGTTATAATGAAAAATGTATAGAACTGGTTAAGATAAATGTAACGAGCCCGAACTAGATGGTTTTACTAGTAGGCATTCCAGGTTTACATCAGCCTCCTCCCAGTTCTAGCATCAGGTTCTTTTTGCCATGAGAAATGAACAGAACTACCTAAGACGAATCTAACGAGCCCAAACGACATCACTTTATCCTCTAGTCACGTATTCTACTATTAAAATATAAGAAAATTATCCGACGTTGCCGCCTTAAATCAAGCTTGAAATAGTTTAGTTAACGCTTTTTCTAACTGTACTAAACAGTGTGTGTCCGAATCGTGAGAAGCTCAATGATAGTTTACTAAAAGTGATGATACATTTTTTCGTTGGCTTTGCTTTCAAAAAATATCCTTGCAAACATTCATTTTGTTGTGTGGCGTGCGTCGTATGTATTCCTTGGTTAAATTATTATGAAATAAAAATTTTATTCCCGTGTTTTACAACCTAAGCGATAGGTATTACGTGCTACCTATTTATAATTAGTAGTATAAGCATTGACATGCGCAATTTCGACTACCTGCGAATGCACAGGATTATTTCAAAGTAATGTAGTTTTGAATCCACAAACAAATATCTCAAGTCTCCAAAATATCAGAAAAATAACGGATTAAAGATGGATTAGTAGGAATATATTTATTACTAGCTTCTGCCAGAGGCTTCGCCCGCGTGAAAGTCGGTTTACCCCCTTAAAAATAATCCTTATAGCATAATTCAGTATTCACGCATTATGGCTTTTTAGCGTATGTCATGTATAACTTTGGTATTTCTATACTGATTTATATAATTCTTTATTTATTGAATAGGTAAACTTTTTGTAATTAAGGATGAGTGACAGTATTATGAACAAGAGTAGACAAATATAATCAGAAAGCTCCGAACTGCTAAGCTATGGGAATTACACGTGTTATTTTGAGTCAACCACAAAAGAAAGACATACCTATGCTGTCGTGGGGTATTTTTTATATAATTATAAGGAGAACATTTCCGACATACGTGATTTCTGTGTAGCTTTAACCAATTAACTTCTCCCGTTTTCCCAACATTTCCCTTCACTGCTCTGCTTCTATCGAACGTAGTGTGATGAAAGTATACTATAACCTGCCCAAGAGTATGGAGAACAATAAAATTGTACCAATTTTAATGTAAATCCGTTGAGTAGTTTTTGTTTCAATAGCGAACATACAGGCAGACAGACAAAAATTTTACTGATTACATTTTTTCCATCAGTATCGATCACTAATCAATCACCTCCTATTTTGGAAAAATATTTCATGTACAGAATTGACCTCACTGACCTGTAATATTAATCAACTCAGAGACTTCCTTAAATGAATAGATAAAGACTTGACACACCACTTATCAATATTGCTTTATTTCTAGATATTTGTATATTCTTTGCAATCTCTTCAAGCAGGGTGGCCGACTGAATGCTGGATTCAGGTTATTATGCTGTCCTGTACTTCTGATACAGTTGATTGGCTTGAAAACTAATGTGGTATGACGTAGACATGGACACTCATTTCTTTGGTGCATCACGTCCAAATCACGTGCCACTACACGTCAAAAGTGAAAATTTTGTTTCAAACCATTTTAATCGTAACTCCAAGATACCTACTTTGAAATGTCTGTGGCCGTCGTCCACGAACCAGCACAAAACTAGGGCCTTCCTAAAAGTTGACAATTAATTACTAGATATATAATAGACCACGTCTACACCACGGATATTTAAAATATCTCAAATTCTGTGGACTGTATTTACGCAAATCTTTCTTGTAGTGATTGCGCGTTCGTTTTCTAAGAATTCAGTCACTATATTTATGCATAACATGAGCTGTACGTTAGGTACAGTACAGCACACTGTGCATTTCAAGACTACTGTTGAAGTATTTACGATGGGCGCGTCGGTAACAGAAATACATTTTTATACACTTAGAATCCTTGTTTATATTAGACGTCCAATATCTTAAATACTATGTCCAGATCGGAATAAACAATTCTGCCTACAGATTTAGCGAGTTGTCAGGGTTGACTCTGTTAAAATAAATAGTTTGAGCAGTGTCCTGTAAACAAAGTCCACAGTAATATGTTATATGCTTAACAGATGTTTAAAACCTAACTAGGTATTTGATCATTATTAGTGAGCGTGTGAATTAAAATGAAACAGATATTTTGCTTTCAAGTAAAATCTCGAAAATAAAACAACGAATTAATTTTGATAATAATAACTAACGTAGTTACAACAAGCTGTCTCATAATGTTTACACTACCAGGACTCAGAGTACTACAGAAACGTGACAGTAAATGACATGTTGGCCGTAATCCACGACGCGGGCCCGGGACTGGTGGATGTCACAAATCTTCAAGTTTTTCGTATTAACCTTTCGAATACCGTATTTAGAGATATAATTGACAGACTACGTGGGTAACAGATGCCTCGCCATGCCGCCCGGACCGCCGGGACCCGGAAAACGAGGAAGGCCCGTTGGATCGACGTCGTAAGGGAGGATATGCATGCCAATGGGCTTAAGGCAAAGGACGCGAAAGACCGAGCGAAGTGAAGGTGTTTAAGTGGGAAAGCGGACCCCGGGCACCGAGGTGAATAGCCAAGGTTAGCAACCGGGACTGGCACTAAGATGATGATGATGATTTAGAGATATAATAGAAAGACAAAAGATGTGCAAACGCAGGTGTTCGCTCGGGGCTCAACAGTTTAGGACATGCCGGTTTCCTCGCAAAGTCGAGTCTTGCGTCATTGTTTTGAGAGCAGTGGTGATAAATAAACTCGACGCCGTTATCAGTGATAATACTTTAGTCTTGTATTTTTAGACATTTAGGTACATATAAAGGAACAGTCCATGTGACTTGGGGAAGACCTGGCAGTGCAAAGCGGGTGTACTACGCCAAATCGAATAACAAATAGTCGAATATCAATTGATCGACCACTATAAATCGAACGTCTAAATACTCGAACGTTCATAATATCGAATTGTTATTAAATCGAACATTCAATACATCGCACACTTAATACATCGAGTGTTCAAAATATAGAATGTTTGTTTGATCGAGCGTTCAACGCATCATCTTTTGCCTCATTTTTGTGGAGTAGGTCTTCCCAATCCCGCGTTTACCTTATCAATTCTCCTATTTGTTATAGCTTGCTCCTTAACTAAAAATTCTATGGTAGCACAAACAGTAGGGACTCTGCAATCTCAATTTATTGAAAGCATCTGGTATTTCTTCTTGGGGTAAATAAGCAAGTGCGATAATTATTTATTATTCCCTACTGTTGTGAAGTGCAAGCTATAACAAATAGGAGAATTGATAAGGTAAACGCGGGATTGGGAAGACCTACTCCACAAAAAAGAGGCAAAAGATGATGCGTTGAACGCTCGATCAAACAAACATTCGATATTTTGAACACTCGATGTTTTAAGTGTGCGATGTATTGAATGTTCGATTTAATAACAATTCGATATTATGAACGTTCGAGTATTTAGACGTTCGATTTATAGTGGTCGATCAATTGATATTCGACTATTTGTTATTCGATTTGGCGTAGTACACCCACTAATTTAGTCTTGTATTTTTAGACATTTAGGTACATATAAAGGAACAGTCCATGTGACTTGGGGAAGACCTGGCAGTGCAAAGCTATTGGCTGAAATAGCATGAAAACGTATACCTGTCAAATGTCGTTGTCGGTGGCGGTTTAATATCGAAATTCAGCCTAGGAATCACATACATGATTATATGATATAATTAATGCATTCACAATTGGATTGTAACTGAACAGAAATCAGAATGTTCAGAAAAAAGCATTATTCCATAATTGTGATAATATATTTTCAATACTAAGTGTATTGAAAATATATCGAAAACTGCCTCTTATCGCACTCCTATTAGGGTCAATATAGCATGTATATCACCCGGGTAAGTGCTTTTTTGAGTTTATCACAACAAGGGCTTTTTTATTCCTTCCTTATCGTCACGGTCACGGGGGATTATTTTATTTTACTTAGTTTATCGAATCAGGCGCGAGGCGTCCCCCAGAGTCGCTGGACGACCCCACGAAATTAGAAACTGACCAGAGCAGATTTGAATGCTGTACTATTTCTTATATTTCTACTGTATGTTTGAGAGACGATTAATTTTTTTTTCTTTCTTTCTTTATTTCACAAGTCGTAAGTGTATTGTAAAACGTTGTTTGACACACGTGCAGATTTGTCATTGCAGCCCTCAGCTCCATAACACACTCGCCTACGGCTCGTGCGAATTTCGTCTCGGTCGCAATGACAAACTTCCTGCACTTGTATCAAAATGTACTATTTCATGTCACTGAATGTTAATGCAAAACCAACTTAGGGAACTACATTTTTCCATTTATTTTAAAAATTTGAGCACGAAAGATGAAGCTTGAGATTGTGTACCAGTGGTGTAGTTTGTTAAACCACTTCTATTGGCAATGTCCTCAGCCAATGTCTTACCGATTCCAACGAAGAACTGATTGACACGATTAAGAGAGTTAAGAGGGTGCGGTGTGATATTTAGGAGACTACTATTAGAGGTTTTAGGTTTTTTTAAATTGGATGGTTTCATTGATTTTTTGCCATAGATGTTTTGGCTTGTTTAATGATTCATCAATTTCCTTTTTTTGGAATTGTCTTTTTGCTTTTTTTATTAAGTTAGAGCAGAATGTACGAAAACTTCTTAATGTGATTTTTAGAGTTTTTCGGGATCTTTTCGAGATTGCAATTGCATTTTGTTCCTCAGTCTAATAAATCGCAATACACCTAAAGATATCCAGGGCTTTAGGATTCTTTTAGATCCTGCGATTGATTTAATTTTGGTATTAGCAAGTAATGAAGTCCTGATTACGTCTATTAATTGGTTTGATATGAGTTCCGGATTTTCGCACGTATTGAAGAATATATATATATATATATATATATATATATATATATATATTTACATCTCGAAGGACATGTTGCGTCCTATATGGCGTTTTTTACCGATGATGCTGCGTCCAACTGACTTTGTGCGTCCGGAATACGGACGCAAGATTGACCGACCCTCATTTTTAGCCCAAGGGTCCCTTATGATCATTAGAATGCATGGGCAAAAAATTGGCATGGACGTAATTCCATCACTACAATGTCTTTTAGCGTATAATATAGTTCCGCCGTCGTCCGACCGAAATTTGGAGGACGCTAGTGTTCAGCGTATAATTTACCGCGTATACTTTGAGTTCAGTTCACCGATCTCATCGTGTCCATTGAATATCGTACTTAATTTGTAAAGTTTTTATCAAGTTTTCGTGACAACAATCTTGCGTCTCTTAAATATCCTTAAACAGGCACTAGGTACGGTGTCTGAGGGGCCCATTCGGGGTTGACGAGGGACGCATGGCTTCAGCGCGCTCGCGTGCCGAGTTTGTAAAGAAATAGACTTGTGCCGGCCGGGATGCAAGCTTGTCACCAAAGTGAATTATTTGCAAGTGCGTTAAAAGTGGTTATTTATTTGGTCTATTATTATAGTCTGTTAGTGATGACTATTATAATATACCAGCTGCTACCCGCGACGTTGTTTGCGTGAAGGCTCTACAGCACCAAAACTACCTAAGATGACACTGTCGCTATAGCATTATTAATAAACAACTTTTAAAATAGCATTACATCAGCTTTATAAAGTTCCCACTGCTGGGAAACAGACCTCCTTTCTAGGAGAGGGAACAGGCCAAAATCCACCACGCGGGCCCAATGATTTTTTGTTTCTAAGACATTCACAGTCACAGTTTCCTTACAATGTTTTCCGTCATCGTTTTAAGAGCAGTGGTTATGAAATAAATTATAAAAAGTAATGCGCCTGGCTGGGCGTGAAGCCCCGACCTACAACTTGTAAGTCGGGGCCTTTACCACTCCGCCACCACTGAGTTGGAGCCTTTACCACTCCTCCACCACATTACGGTGGCAGTTATGCTGCCAGTAGCCGAAATGTAAAGAGTGTCAGGGCTGGTGACGCGGGAGCAAGCGACGTACAGTTGCCCGCATGAGAAGCTACTCGTCCTGAATATGACACCCACTGCACTTAGTGTCTGCCCATGTGACTTATTGATGGTCATCGCGAAGCTAACACTCACGGGGGACTGTACGCGCTTGAACTGGAACGGGAAGTTATGAGGTACAAATACTGCCTCGCCGACGCCACAACCCGTAAGAATTTTTGCCTTAATGGTGTGTCTGTGCAGCAGATGACTTTTAAGACGGGTCTCGTTAAACAACATTGGAGGAGATAGGTTACGAGGATGCATAATCGGGACTCCGACTTTCCAGCTTGATGGTATGCGCTGGAAGTCTACTTGCTGGTTAGGAGTTCAAAAATCCCACGTTGCTCCAAACCCATCTTGCTCGACGACAGGGTTTATCGAAGTATAAACCACTGCATTCCCCTCAATTTCCGAGAGAATGCATTCGTTAATTGCTGCAGCCTGATCATTTTTGGACGTTAAAATGGCCCGCTCACACAGCGAATTAGTTCTTCTAAGCTGGATAACACTCTATCTAATAAATCAATATTCTATTCTATCGAGAGACTCTGGAAGCACCTCCTGTCCACCTCTCTCGCAGGGGGATATGACTTGCGGTGGACTTTGTCAGAGCCCATGATCCGGAGCGAAGAAAAGTGGCATGCGGTCGCCTCCTTCTTCGAAACAGTAATGCTAGCGGCTAAAAGAGGGGGCCGACCGCAACAGCCGCCGTGTTTCCGGCCACCGTAAGCGCGGGCTTGCGACCGGCGAGCAATGGGTAGCTCGCTGTCCGCTCATCCGGTAACCGTTAGGACCGAGCCCAAGTCATCGACGGCGCGCACTGTTCTCTGCGCTTCAAGCAGTCGTCAGCAACTGTAGGAGCCCAGCAGGGTCGAAGCCTTCTAGGGCCAAGGGTTGATGCGAAAGCGGAACCCCTAAAGAAGCCTTGGAACTAAGGCAAGAAATCCTTCTTGGGTTTCGGTGGGTTGTTTAGCCAGTAGAAGTCTAACACTGTCTCCCGCTCCGCCCAATGGCGGGAATCGTCATTTGTTGATTTTTCTCACCATAAAAAAAGGTAGAGTGCCTTCGCCAAGAGTTAGAAGGACATCAGAGTATTCTTGAGCACGTGCATTGCTGTCGACCCGAGCTCTCATACTAATGGTCAAATGCAGTGCATAAACTCGTTACGGGTATATGCGCTGCATTTGACCGAACACAACGAAGACTGTTTCAACGAAGCATTCACCTCGTCAGCCCTCGTTCCCCAAGTCAACACGGGAAGCGTTTGCCCGAAATCATCACTGAACAAACTGTGATACCACCCATAAAATGTTCGTCCCCGAAGATATCTTGCAGGGTTCTGTCCTCGGCCTCAACTTCCTTCCTATTGGACATCGTACGCTCATCCCATATGATCAGAGAGCAATCCTTAAGCACGTGTCCCTTATCGCTGTCACGTGACACACCACAAACAGGCGTTTTGGAGATCTCTAAATCGATGGGAATTTTAAACATGGCATGTGCTGTCTTGCCACCCAAAAGCAGTGTGGCAGTGATTCCCGACGACGTTACAGCAATAGCAATATCGCCTTGCCTCCTGACCTCTGCAAGTATGCCATGTTTTTCCTGTTCCACCAAGACCAACCCAAGAAAACAGTTTTATCCTGGTTTTACACAACACTTTCAAGGACGATGTTATATATTTGTTTTTGCTCGGAAGAGAACAAAGCGACAAGGTCATTTCGTATGGTGGTAATTTCGCCCGGATCTCAGCGTTATACTCTCGATTCCCATAGTCTTGATGCGGTGATGATTGGGGAGCTGATAATCCATATTTGATCAGTGCATTGCCACCGATAGAAATGTCCACATCTTGAAGTGAACTGAGACAGGTGCTCAGCACACGATCATCAGTTACATCGACTTCGTCTCCAGTAGCACGCCTTAAAGCTCACAGAAAATCTTCAGACAGATCATGGCGATATTTTTTGCATGAACATAACTTTTTTGTAATATTTAACACCGCATTTGTTTTTAATTGTCTTTCTCAAGATTTTGAGGGTTTTCTGGAACTTGAACTTCAACTTTTAGGAAGAAAATGCACATTACCATCTATGAATTTTAAGAATAACTAACTACTACCCTTGCCAGCTTGATCAAATTTAAATTATTATTTTTTTTAAAGCCTTAACTGTCCCACTGCTGGGCAAAGGCCTCCCCCAAGTCCTTCCAAACCTTCTTCTCCCGCGCAGTCTCGAACCAATCGTCTCGGTACGCGTCTAGATCATCTCGCCACCTCTTTCTAGGCCTACCTCGACAACGCCTTCTTCCCTCTGGTGCCCACTGTGTGGCGACTCTTGCCGAGCGGTCCTCGTGCATGCGACTAGTGTGACCTGCCCAATCCCATTTAAGCCTGGCAGCCTTTTTGCCGTACGTACGTCTATTATGCCCGTCCTGGAGCGCAGCGTATCATTACGTATTCGATCTGTTCTTCTTACGCCCAGAATATTACGCTCCATAGCTCTCTGGCAAACCCCAAGGCGGAACTTTTGTAGTTCGGTGAGTGACCAAGTCTGAGCACCGTAGGTTAGGATAGGCAGAATACACATGTCGATGAGTTTACGTAGTCAGGGAGATCGGTAGATCACCCTTCATTAGAGTCTTCATGGACCAGTAGCTTTTCCAGGCGTTCTGGATGCGTCGATCAATTTCCTTTTCCTGTCTGTTTTGGAAAGATACTAACTGGCCCAAGTAGATATACTCATCGACATAATGTATTTCCTGCGCATCTAACTCGACCCTACGTTTATTTCTGTTGGTCATCACTTTGGTTTTAGATCGGTTCAAAGCGAGTCCCACCTTGAGGCTAGCTGTGTTCAGTTCCTGGAGCATAGTTTGCAGCTCCTGGACTGTGGGGGCAATGTCATCAGCAAATCGAAGATTTGATAACCGCTTTTCACGGACGTCAATGCCCTTGGTGTTCCATGAGGCTGCCAGTGACTTAAACACCTCCTCCAATGTGCTCGTAAACAATTTGGGAGAGAGCGGGTCACCTTGCTTGACACCTTTCAATTTTGAAAGATGGTCCTGAGTTATTTAATTTAATGTTTGCGGAGCTATTGAAGTAAATGATTTTTAGTAAATCTACATATGGTTTTTCAAGGTTCTGGTTTTCAAGAGATTTAAAGATTTCACTGTGACGAACACTATCAAAGGCCTTCGCATAGTCAACGAAGGCCAGATATAAAATTCAGGGATATGAAATTCAGTGCATTTTTCTATTATCTGATTAAGCGTTTGAAGGTGGTCAGTTGTGGAGAAGTTAGGGCGGAATCCGGCTTGTTCTGGTGGCTGATGTTTGTCCAGTTTTTCATCAAGTCGATTGTGTAAAACTTTGATGAAAGTTTTATAAATATGGGATGTTAAATTATTATTAATTTACAAAAATTGTTAACATGTAATTTGATTTGATTTTTTATGAAATCTCCTAAATGACGCTGTTTAAAATTGTCTTTATACTACTAATATTTAACTAGTTTCTCTGTCCAGGTTACGTAGTTTTGAACAACGAATAATGGGAAACTTTATTATTTACCTACATAAGTTTTCGTATCAAGTTTCAAGTTAATTAACCCAAGGAATAAGATTATCCCATAAAAACTTTAACATCCCCTAAATCTTGCACTGGGAGTAGGTACTACTGAAAAATTAAATATGCCAGCTTTGATAACTAATTTAGGGTAATGTTTGTAGTAAGTTTTGAGTCAATTGGCCCACAGGAAAAAAAATACATTGCATCCGTTGCACCATTTAAATTCAATATTGCTTACTTCCCATAACTTATGGCGTGATAATATGTACCCTAAAACCTTCCTTGGTTTACAAAGAACATGTTTGCTTTTCAATTCAATCTATCCAGTAGTTTTGGCATGAAGCTCTACCATACTCATATAAAAACAGATAAACAGACGAAATTTCTAAAAAGACATTTTTGTCATCAGTTACGTTTTTCTAACGAAGTAACGTTTTTTTTTTACGTGCACTAGCTTCTGACGTTTTATAAGTGCCCATGTAGGCCCATGTGAAATAAAAAATTTTGACTTTGACTTTAACAGAAGCCACTTAATTTTTCCATAAAATTCTCAATGTACAGTTTTTCTTTCGTTAGGTACTGTTTTGATGCAGAGCATTATACGGAATTAATTTAAACATTAAGTTGGATGGAGGCCGGAATATGCTTGCAGTGTTTTTAGCGTATACGGAGATATTCAGTGTGCAAGAAAGATTTAAGAGTGCACGGACGGACTAATTCAATTATTCGGAACCAATATGAATTTAATAGTAGATGGATGTAATTAAGTTATTATAATCATTATGATATATGCAGAGCATTATACGGAATTGATTTAAACATACATTCGGATGGAGGCGGGAATGTGCTTGCAGTGTTCTGAACGTATACGCAGGTATTCAGTGTGCAAGAAAAATTTCAGACTGAACGGACGCACAAATTCAGCTAGAAATATTTAATTTGAATATCACCATTTAACGTTTAAATGAAATTTGACGTCGACTACTGATATGATACTGATTAAAACATCTTACATACGCATTGAAAACATTAAAAATCTCACTACATTCAGTGGACGCCGCAGGGTGGTAGTTTGAAAAGACGCAAGAAGTCCATCGCGATTTAAATATATATATATATATATATATATATATATATATATATATATATATATATATATATATATATATATATATAATGAAATTAATATAATGAAATGTCTCTATTTATTAGGTCCCTATAAGCGTTCTCAAAATCAGTAACTGTTTTATAGTTATCACAATTTTTAGTTTTTACGACGTGGTTTATGTTCAGTAATACCATAGCATGATCTGTGATCGATGTATTGAGAACGGCAACGAAAGTTGAATCGAAGCATAATCGATCAATTTTCAATATGACATGGTCAAGGCAGTTATGAACCCTAAATGGTAGGCAATGTCCTGGTAGGAGGCCATGTCCAGCCAGCATATTTAGATAATTCAACCTATTACTGCGTTGTTGAGATGTTTCTGTGTCCTTAGGTATCATGTTTATGTTTATTTCGCCCATTATTATAATGTTTTTGTGTGACTTGATTGTATTTAAATGCAGGTTCAAGGAGTCTATAAAGTTACACGCAACACGCACACAACATTTGCCGGAGACCTGTATATGCCAATAATGGTGTAATCTGAGGCCGATATCTGAGTCCCAGATGCATGTTTTAGTTTAGCTTCGGTCACCTGTGGTGATTGATTGTTCTTAATATATGCCACTACGCCATCATTTTGATTGAGTTGGTTGACGGTATGGTAGGAAGCATAATTATTCAGTAATGGAAGTGATTTATTCTGATTAAGCCTGCATTCCGTAAGGATCAAAACATCTGAATCATATCTCATTTGTGACAAGTTAACCTGCAAGTCATCAAAGTTTATACTCCTTATATTCTGTGTCAGAATGGTGAAGTTTGGGTTCGTTGTTTGCAAATAATTATGAATTTGTTTAATATCAATCACAGCCGAGGTCGAAATTTCTGTATTATCCAATTCTCTTAGAGTATTCAGATTACAATCCATGCTCGTTTATAAACAATAAGAGTTGTTGCTTGTAAACTTTTGTTTGTGTATAACTGTGAGGAGCATAGGAAAGCTAACCAGGGGGTCAAGTCTGCTAATTTTATTTAACTCACATGCTATTGAAATTCAATTGAGATTCAATCACGACTCCATTACGATTAGAACAAATTTGGTATTCTGCAAAAACTTGAATGTAAACTCAATTGAGTCGTAATGGAATCGTAGTGTAATTGTAATTGACTCTCAGTTGAACAAATAAAGGTGTTCCATTCAAAATCTTTCAAGAAGCTAAATGAGTGAATGAACTATTTTTTTAATTTAAATATACGTTTTTATCATTTTCTGTTATTCAGTAACGAATTACATTGTCGGTAATGAATCGCCTTGACGATAAAACATGACGTAACAGTGTTAGAAAGAGTTTATTTCAAATGTGGTGGCTGTATTACATAGTTATCCATGACAAGGTTTATTGGCATAGACATATTATTAACCTTTTTATTATAATCGATTGATTGATATGTCCCATGTTTATTGGGTGTTAGATATACAACATTGACATGTTAACGCAAACGAATACTATAGATCCAGTTCATGATTCTGGACACTCTAGTGGTGGTTTTTTTCGTCGGTTTTTTTTTTCAAATGTTTGAAAAAAAATATATTTTATTTTTTACCTGTATAAAATCGTTATTCTTATCAAACCGGATGATATTATTAATTTAGAATGTAATTCACTCATTTTTTTCGCAAAAAATGTTAAAATGTCGTTTTTATACAGTTTAATTTAAAAAACGTAAAAAATTCATTAAAAAAAAATAAGAAAAAACCGACTAAAAATTCCACCACTGGGGGGCCTAGAATCATGTACTTTTTTATGGTAGGTGAAAATCATCGAATGACGAAACCCGCTCTTGGGCGGAGCGGGAGACCAGTGTCAGACTCTTACTGACTAAAAAACCTACCCCGTACCTTCCTTGCCTTATTCCTAGAGCCGTGGTAACAGTTTCACTCAAACCGGCAGCTCCAGGAGGCTTCGACCCTGTAGGGCCCCTACAGTTTGCTGACAACTCCTTGAGGCGCGCGGGAACGGTGCGCGCTGTTGACGACTTGGACTCGGTCTGGACAGTTAACAGACGACCGGACGGCAAGCTACCCATTGCTCACCGTCCGCGAGCCAGTGTCTACGGTGGCCGGATATCGGCAGGATCGCGGCGGCGACGGCTACGGCGAGGGCGCTGTTGCCTTTGCCTTATGCTAAAATACGTCATCGTAACAATGACCGCAGCATCTTTTAAATATTTTTTGTCAAGTAGCCACCACTTAAAACCCATAAACCTTAGCAAAATATCTATTGTTGCCTAATCGTACTACGATCGTACTTCAATTGCAAAATTGACACTGAGTGTCCATTGACATAAATGTCAATCAAACGTTAACTAAGAGTAGAATACCAATTTGACCACAATCGATTTACAATTGTAACACGATTGAAGAGCAGACTAGCAAATATTCTGATAGCAGTTCAATCGTATGTCACTGGAAAACCATTGGTCTTAAATTAGTAGCAGAATACCAAATGTAGTTAAAACTGCTACTGAGATCCAATTGATATTCAATTGAGCCATTCGTAAATTAGCAGACTTGGGGCCCTGGTGTTTGTGAGGGCGTGTATGTGTATGCATAGAGTAAGAGCCATTATAATCTCGTATGTTACGTTTATAGATTCCGTTTTTTTTTAATAATCTTTTAGAAATGTAAGTCGGTGTGTAAGTGTGTGTGGTGTAAGTCGTACTACATTGAAATTAAGCTGAACATTCTTATATACGTAGGTTTTACATCTATATATATAAAAATCAATGCCACTTTTCGTTGTAATTCCATAACTCAAGAACGGCTGGACCGATTTGGCTGATTTTGGTCTTGAAATATTCGTGATAGTTCAGGGAAGGTTTAAACGGTGAGAACGAAAAAAAAAAAAATAGGCGAAACGAAGTTTGCCGGGACAGCTAGAACCGATTTAGCTGAAAATTGGCAGGGAGGTAGTTTAGAGCCAGAAGAGTGACATAGGATACATTTTTTTTTTTTTTTTAGAGTAGGGTAGAGTAGGGTAGAGTAGGGTAGAGTAGGGTAGAGTAGGGTAGAGTAGGGTAGAGTAGGGTAGAGTAGGGTAGAGTAGGGTTTTTTTTTTTTTTTTTTTTTTTTTTTTTTTTTTTTTGGTGGCGGGAATGGAAAATCCGTCATGGACACCCAGACCACTCCATATAGGAGCAGTCTGGGTAGTGCCGGACTCCTACCGGCTAAAAACCACTCCCGCCATGCAAAAGGCCCCCTGCCATCAGGTTTCGCAGGGACATTGTTATAGCTGTAGGTATTTCTATTTTTGTTTAAATTCCTAATTTGAATAAATAATATTTTTCAATAATTATAATTTGTAAATTCGTAGTCAATAATTTGCGCTTTGTTAAAAAGTTGTCCATTGATTAATAAATATTATGATAATGATAAATATAACGGGATAATATAAAATTATGTAAATAAATTAGATTAATATCTTATTGTTGTGTGTGTAAGTTAACACACATATAAAATGAACCTTCCATCATTTATTTCGTTTGTTAACGGACTTTACTATTTTGACTACTAATTCTATGAATTGCTTTCTGAGTCTTCGGTCTTTTATGAGAAGGCCGAGGTTTTCTTTTTTGACTGGCATGTCGGCCCTCATCTCAAATTCATGCCTGTGGGAGGCATACACCGGGCAGTCAGTCAGGAGGTGCAGGACTGTCTCTTGCGTGTCGGGGTCGCAGGCACACGCCGGGCTATCCTTGCACCTGAAGCGGTGCAGGTACTCGGAGAACCCGCCGTGTCCTGTTAGAGCTTGGGTCAGTTCCTTGTTCATCTCCATCCCACGCACCGTCCTGTACGCAGCGATCGCGGAAGGGAAAAACATCTTCGTCGTGGCCGCCGTTTGTCCTTCGCAATATCTCCGGTTCCATTCGTCCAGCGTTTCCATACGGATCGTACGCTTGACGAATGAAACCGGGCATTTGTCGTAGTCGGGTTGCCGCTTCAACCCCAGGGCAGCCTCCTTTGCGAGCAAGTCGGCTCTCTCGTTACCCTCCAGCCCCGCGTGTGCCTTGACCCAGAACAAGGAAATGCTCTTGTTCTGGGCACCGCCGCGGCGGATGTTGGCTCTTGCTTCCACTGCGAGAGCGTGGAGGGCTTCGGGGTTCGCGACTGCTTGGAGAGCTGCCATGGAGTCGCTGTAGATGGCAAACGCCGTCTCGGTCCTTCGAAGGATTTCCTTAGTTGCTTTGCAGAGGGCCAAAAGCTCAGCCTGGTAGACGGTACTGTAGGACGGCAAAGCAAGCTTGAGGGCCTTCGTCTCCGCGTCGCCAGTCCACACCGACAGTGCGGCGCCGACTTTGCCCTCAATCTTGCTGCCGTCTGTGAAAATACGCACCTCGTAATTTCGGTGCGCATTATACTGCTCCTCGTCTACCAGGCGTCGCAGTGCAATAGCCCTCTGCTCCGCCGGATGTGGCATCTGCAGTGCCGATACCACTCGCTCGATCTCCCGGCCTCTTAGCGCTGGATGGGGCACCCCTCTCTTGGCCTCGTACAGCGAGGCTGCCTCCCGAATCCGGAGATCAAGAGGGAGTATCCCAGCCAGCACGAGTGCTGAGTTTTGGGAGACCGTGCGGTAGGCCCGGCACAGCTTCAGCGCGAAACTCCTTTGGACGGCGTTTAGCTTCTTCTGCAACCCGACTTTGTTGGCGGCCGACGACCACGCGCTCGCCGCGTACAGGATGGTAGGCTCCACCGCTGCCATATAGATGCAGCGGATGACCTCGGGATGGAGACCCCAACTGACCCTAGCAGCCCGCGACAGCCGCTTGTAGATGCCGATGGCTCGGGAGCAGACGTTTGCGACGTGAGTGTTGAATGTCAACTTGTGGTCGATGGTGAGTCCGAGCAGCTTGATCTCGTCCGACATGCCAATGTCTACCCCGCCCATCTTGAGACATGGGGTGTCATGCTTCAGTTTGCGCGTGACCAGCATTGCTTTAGTTTTGTGCGGCGCAAACCGAAGCTTATTCTTGACACCCCATGCTCGCACGTACTCGAGGGCGACATTGGCATCCCTCTGGACTTCAAGTGCGGTCTCCCCATCGAACACAAGAACAATATCGTCTGCAAACGCCTGGCAGTACACTCCCATTGACTCCAGAGCCCTCAAGAGAGGATCCAGCACAAGATTCCAAAATATGGGACCACCGATTGACCCCTGGACGCATCCCTTCTCGGTCCTGGATTCGTACTCCACTCCCGCGTATCTGACCTTCACCACCCTCTCGGTCAAATAGCTGTCTACCACCCGCCTCAAGTTCACTGGACACTTTTCCTCAGCCAGACGGACTCGTATAGCTGGCCACCATGCGCTATCGAAGGCTCCCTCAATATCCAGGGACACAATCGTGACAAGTCTCTTCGCATTGAGTCCGCCACGAATGCGCCCCATAAGGGTGTAGAGGGAGTCCTCGGTGCTTCGCTGGGGCATGAATCCGTACTGGCGAGTACTCATCCGTGACAACAGGTGAAACTTGAGTCGGGTGACAACCAGCTTCTCGAATATCTTTCCGAGGACAGGCAAAAGCCCAATTGGCCTGTAAGATTTTGGGGTGGTGTAGTCTTCTTTCGCGGGCTTGCGGAGCACGACGACTGTTGCCTCTTTCCAGGACCGTGGAAAGTATGCATGCGCCAGGCACTTGTTCATCAAGCGCAGTATCAAGTCTGGGTCGTGACTGATCGTGTGGCCCCATATGTCCGCCGTCAGACCGTCGGAACCGGGGGCTTTTTTGGGGTTGAACGAGGAGACGGCGCGTTCCAGCTCATCGAGAGTGAAAGGAGGATCCGAAGGTTCACCTTCGTTACCCCCGTTCACCTCTTCGGCTCGTTGCCGCACCCGTTTGTGCTCCTCGTTGTCCCCCTCCGAACGGTCTTCTGGGTAGAATGTCTGTGCCAGATACCTCGCCGAGGCCTCCGGGTCCAGGGTCTTGCCGTCCCTAACCATCGGCACGTCCTCCTCTCTCTTCTCCGTCCTACGGATGACCCGGTATATGCCTTCCCACAGGCCTTCTCTGTCTTGCTTCTCGCAGAACCCCTTCCAGCTCTCGATCTTTGCCTGGACTACTGCACGCTCGTACTCTTCTTTCTGTTTCAGGTACTCCTCAACAACCTTTTGTCTACGGACTGGCGCTGCACAGCGAATCCTCCGCTTCTTAGTGACCACTTGTTTCTTTAGACTGGCGAGGTCGTCAGACCACCACGGCACTTTTAATTTCTCTGCGTTCTTTTTCTTGGGTATCACGGCTGCACAGGCGTCTCGCACTGCTGTTGTTAGGCCCTCGACTACCAGGTCTATCTTTTCCCTGCTGTCGATATCATCGAACAGGCTAGGGCTGTTGTTCCTGAGCATAACTGCGCGCAGCTTCTCATGAAACTGCGCCCAATTTGCTTTCTTGGTGTTGTAGATCCTGGTAGTCCGGTTAACCGTGACACCCGAGGACTTTTTTAAATGAACGCAGAACTCTATGCCGTTGTGGTCCGAGCCTGTCAAGTCATCGACTACTCGCCAGCCGTTGGTCACCGTCAGCATATCCTCTGTGCAGGCTGTGACGTCGACGCAGCTCGTGTATCGTCTGTTGCCACGAACTACGTCGAAGGTTGGAGTTTCCCCTGTGTTGAGTACTTGCAGTCCAAGTTGATCGAGAGCTCCCAGCATCTCGTCGCCCCTGCTGTTGGTCTCTCTACTGCCCCACCAGACACTCCAGGCGTTGGCGTCTCCTCCTATAATGAGCTTATGCGGGCCGGTCTCGCTTTCCACCTTTCTGAGGCTGTCCAGGTATGGCCCTAAAGGCTGATCAGGCTCAAAGTAGAACGAGACCAGAGTTAGTTCCCAGGCACCGGTTTGGATCCCCACCACGACGATATTGTTCGTGGTGAGTTCCGGGTACTGTCTAACGGCAATGCGTGAATCAAAAACAGCTATTGCCGCTTTGACAGTCCCTTCTCCTTGGCCAGTGCTCTGGTATATTCGAACACCTCTGGTCCCGCTCATCCTTTTCGCGCTGCCTACATAGGGCTCCTGGATCAGCGCTACGGCGGCTTTGCGCTTCTCGGCCTCAAGCATAAGCTCTTGAGTCGCCAATCTCTTTCTCTGGAGGTTCGCCTGGAGTATCTTGTGCGGCATCGTATTCTCTGGGACCACCTTAGCAGTAGGCGACGGACGTTCTCGCCAGCCTGTCCCACCTGACTCGAACCGGACACTCGGTGGCAAACGCGTTATGGTCAGTCTTCCCCATCTTCGCCTTGACGCAGTTTGGGCACTTTGGTGTTACTGCCTCGAGCCACTGGTTGCATTCTGCTCGGAGGTGTGGGCCCCCACAGTGGCTGCATAAGTCGGCTGGTTCTTTACAGAGCCGCCGACTATGCCCGTAGCCCAGACACCTCGTGCACTGGACCAGTGGCGACTGGTCTTCGACGAAGACAGTCTGGAGATCAATACGCGCTTTGCCCTTCTCGAGCATCCGGTTCCAGACAGCAGGCGACGTGCTGACTACCACATTGTTGGTATGGGGGTTCCGCGAGTTCTTTTTGAACCGGACAGCCAGTCGATCCTCCCCGTTGTCGAGATCGCGAAAGACATCCCGGTTCTGGCTCCGTAATGCCCACAGCAATTCCTCGTCGGAGTGAATGCGGAGGACACCCCGGAAAACCAGCAGCGGGTCTTTGTTTTTCACCTCCTCGACAACGAGGTGGTCTCCTGCCTTCTCTAGCCTCTCCCTCACTCTCTTTCTTTCTTCGACCGACCTACAAGCCATAACTATCTTTCTGTCTTTGGCCTTTCGCACGCTTTCAATTTCTATTCCCCCATCCTTAGCATTGACTGCTGCTCTAATTTTATTCATTACTTCCTCTCCAGAGTCCCCTTCGTTTTTGGACGTCACCACTATGGAGTGCAGCGCGGTCCTTTCTGGAGTTTGCTTTTTCGATGGACCCGCCGCCACGCTCGCATAGGTAGCCGTCCTCTCTAGCTGGTCCCTCTGCCTCTCCATCGCCTCCTGAAGCTTGCCCATCTTCTCGCTGCTCTCCTTCACCAGCGCGCTGTGCTCCGCTAGTGAAGCGAGCAACGAGTCCACCTCCGGAAAGCTCCTAGGTGCTTCTGGCGGTGCTGTGGCCTTTTTGGCCTCCGTCCCAGCTGAGTCAATCCCCTTCGCTATTTGTGAAGCCGCCGCCTCTTCTTTCACCAGTTGGTACAGCCGCTCCACCGATTGGGTGATCCCGGCCTTGAGGTCTGCTCTCAAGTTACGCGAGTCACCAAGATGCGACTTCGCGCGCAAGAGGCAGTTCCGGGCCTCGGTCACCCGATCGGTGGGTTTGTTCGGCTGTTGCTGGCTAGTCCCCGGTGACGCTCCCGCCGCCTCTGAAGAGGTTCGGCGCGCTACAGCCTTTCCGTTAGGTTGGGTCGCAGCGCGACGAGTGGGTTTCTGGGAGGCACTTGCCACTGGGGCTGCCCTCTTGGGTGAGAGCGCGGCAGCTGTCGGCAAGGGTTGTGTTTCCGCCATCTTACCAGTTTCCCACTCACCAATGCTTCGCCTCACTCTAGAGGCTTGAGTTGAAGCACTGGGAGGGGAGAGCTCCTTGTCGAAGGTGATGGACAGTGCCGGATTCGACGGAGAGACCTGAGGAACCAAGGTGGACTTTTTAGCGGGGGTCCTGGAGAGGAACATGATTATGGGGGGGTAGAAAAGTCAAATTATTATTAGTAACAATATTTAGGCTTAAATATTGCGTCTTATAAAATAATTGTACTGATCCCTGTAAAGGGGGGATCAGTAACAATTTTATGGCAAGTCAATAATAAGTGGCTTCGATGAAGTCACGTCAGTAAAATATTAAATAAGATTAAAAATTTTAATAAATAAAATTAAAAATAAAAAGTTTTAAAATATGATTAAAATATGTCAAAAAGTACGGTTAAAATGTGTATTAAAATTCTGAGAAAATTTCTGGTACAAATTGAAATTAAAATAAAATTAATTAGCCAATAAAATAGTGTTGAAAAATTTTTTGTCGAAATTAAAGTCCTTTCCCTATATATACAACGTAAGAAAATTGGGTGGGTGGGCGGGCAATTTTTTGACGTTCTATGTGAGGCAGGCGGGCGTGCGAGGTGTCAGGAGACAGGTCTCGACGCGGGCTATCTCACGAGAACGGTTACAGAAGTACGTTCAGTATAAAAATTTTGAATTATGGCCAAAAAACCGGATTTTTTGATGAAAAATCGGATTTTCAGCGACCGAGAGGGGTTTCGGATCGCGCTCAGCGCCTGGAAACCTGGGTTCGTGCAGCGAAAACCCGATTGACAAAAAACTATTGCAATCTAATGATAAACAAGGATGTTATTAAAATTTGAAAATTTAAAAAGTCCAAAAATAAGGGTAAGTGCCCAAAACAAAACCACCCCTTAAGGAAAGTCAAAAACAATTTGTCAGGTGCGTAGCGGGGGCTAATTTAGCACGCTTAAGGTTGAAAACCGCTACCAAAACGCTATCCTGGTGTTGTAGATATCGCGATTTTTGTTCTGACCGTGCTCCCTAAGGTCGATTTCAGTACAGGCACCTATGTATGAATTTTGATAAAAATTCGAATTTTTTGACGTTCTATGTGAGGCAGGCGGGCGTGCGAGGTGTCAGGAGACAGGTCTCGACGCGGGCTATCTCACGAGAACGGTTACAGAAGTACGTTCAGTATAAAAATTTTGAATTATGGCCAAAAAACCGGATTTTTTGATGAAAAATCGGATTTTCAGCGACCGAGAGGGGTTTCGGATCGCGCTCAGCGCCTGGAAACCTGGGTTCGTGCAGCGAAAACCCGATTGACAAAAAACTATTGCAATCTAATGATAAACAAGGATGTTATTAAAATTTGAAAATTTAAAAAGTCCAAAAATAAGGGTAAGTGCCCAAAACAAAACCACCCCTTAAGGAAAGTCAAAAACAATTTGTCAGGTGCGTAGCGGGGGCTAATTTAGCACGCTTAAGGTTGAAAACCGCTACCAAAACGCTATCCTGGTGTTGTAGATATCGCGATTTTTGTTCTGACCGTGCTCCCTAAGGTCGATTTCAGTACAGGCACCTATGTATGAATTTTGATAAAAATTTGAATTTTTTGACGTTCTATGTGAGGCAGGCGGGCGTGCGAGGTGTCAGGAGACAGGTCTCGACGCGGGCTATCTCACGAGAACGGTTACAGAAGTACGTTCAGTATAAAAATTTTGAATTATGGCCTAAAAACCGGATTTTTTGATGAAAAATCGGATTTTCAGCGACCGAGAGGGGTTTCGGATCGCGCTCAGCGCCTGGAAACCTGGGTTCGTGCAGCGAAAACCCGATTGACAAAAAACTATTGCAATCTAATGATAAACAAGGATGTTATTAAAATTTGAAAATTTAAAAAGTCCAAAAATAAGGGTAAGTGCCCAAAACAAAACCACCCCTTAAGGAAAGTCAAAAACAATTTGTCAGGTGCGTAGCGGGGGCTAATTTAGCACGCTTAAGGTTGAAAACCGCTACCAAAACGCTATCCTGGTGTTGTAGATATCGCGGGTAGAGTAGGGTAGAGTAGGGTAGAGTAGGGTAGAGTAGGGTAGAGTAGGGTAGAGTAGGGTAGAGTAGGGTAGAGTAGGGTAGAGTAGGGTAGAGTAGGGTAGAGTAGGGTAGAGTAGGGTAGAGTAGGGTAGAGTAGGGTAGAGTAGGGTAGAGTAGGGTAGAGTAGGGTAGAGTAGGGTAGAGTAGGGTAGAGTAGGGTAGAGTAGGGTAGAGTAGGGTAGAGTAGGGTAGAGTAGGGTAGAGTAGGGTAGAGTAGGGTAGAGTAGGGTAGAGTAGGGTAGAGTAGGGTAGAGTAGGGTAGAGTAGGGTAGAGTAGGGTAGAGTAGGGTAGAGTAGGGTAGAGTAGGGTAGAGTAGGGTAGAGTAGGGTAGAGTAGGGTAGAGTAGGGTAGAGTAGGGTAGAGTAGGGTAGAGTAGGGTAGAGTAGGGTAGAGTAGGGTAGAGTAGGGTAGAGTAGGGTAGAGTAGGGTAGAGTAGGGTAGAGTAGGGTAGAGTAGGGTAGAGTAGGGTAGAGTAGGGTAGAGTAGGGTAGAGTAGGGTAGAGTAGGGTAGAGTAGGGTAGAGTAGGGTAGAGTAGGGTAGAGTAGGGTAGAGTAGGGTAGAGTAGGGTAGAGTAGGGTAGAGTAGGGTAGAGTAGGGTAGAGTAGGGTAGAGTAGGGTAGAGTAGGGTAGAGTAGGGTAGAGTAGGGTAGAGTAGGGTAGAGTAGGGTAGAGTAGGGTAGAGTAGGGTAGAGTAGGGTAGAGTAGGGTAGAGTAGGGTAAAGTAGAATAATCTGTTGCCGGGAGCGAAGCCGCGGGCAAAAGCTAGTATTGATATAAATCTTATTACTAAATTAAAAATATAATTATTTATGTTATGCATGCATTTGCATGCAAGAATTAAATACAAAAAATAGGGAAATAATAATGTTTCCGAAAAACAAATTAATCTCCAGCGATCTGTGGCCGACTAATATTCTTATTAACCAGCGTGATAATTAATTACCGACAAAAAACCCAAAACATAAACGAAAAAAAATATCCAATTTAACAACAAATAAGAGCGTGCTCAAATTACATTTTCTCCTAAAAAAAAAATAGATCATCGAACAACAAAACTTAACTTCCGGATAGAATACTGAACCTCCGACAAAATTACTAAGTTACCGACAACAGAGGTTTTGTCAAAATAATCATATTTTTACAACTTGCATGAACTGCTTTAATTTCTATTGTTGGTTATAAAATTTATTTTTTAACTCTCATTAATGATGAAAATGGGATCCCTTCTTTTCGCATAATGTATTTTGTCCTTATATACTTCGGCATAACGATTTTGGCACAATTTATTTGGCATAATAATACTTTGGCATATATTTTTTAGGCATACATTTTATGTTGGCATAATCATGTTAAAGACTAATTTGTTTTAACAAAAACAATTTTCATGCAAATGATTTATTATAAATATATATGACATTTTCAATCGCGAGAAACGCACAAAGGTCATTGGGCATTTTGTTCGGACATTTGACCTACTGCGTACACGCACGAAATATGGCAAGGTATATAAATTGATGTATTTGCAATACAGTAGTATGGGTCGCATTCTTGTGGGCTATGGGAGAACTGAGAAAAAATAATTTACTTCCTATTACATTTTGCATTTTTAAAGCATTTTTGTAATGAATTAATTAAAATCTACTGGCCGATTTAAAAAATACTTTTACCAGTCGAAAACCAGTCATCCCTAAATAGCATTGTATGTTTTCTCATTGGAAAATTCTCACAAGAAAGAAGCTATGGGTAATGTGTTATTTTATCAAAAACGCAGTTATTTTAAACTATTTAAGGGGCTGCGGGTAGATTACAGCCCATTCCCTTTACTAGAGAGGAGGCAGTGAGAACATTAAAAAGTTGATGAAGATGATGATGATGATCTATGGGTTATAAAATTAAAATCAAGTTCTACTTTAATAATAATATTATTTATATTCTGCTTGATCAATATCTATTGTTATTTCATTTCAAAATACTTGGGCCTAATTAATGTAAGTCCCCTCTTTGTGGAGTTGTTGGAAAGACTTCGTGGCGTCCTCACCTTATTTTTATGACACAGGTTCTACACAAACTCGGTCAGTTCGGGAAATTCCTGCACTAGATACATGCGGAAGTGATTCCCGGGTATCACCACTGAACTGCCCAGAGGGCCACGGTTGGGGTTTACCCTGCTTGGCTTTGCCCAAGCAGGGCACACCCACCCTGTGTTCGCCAGGCCCAGGTACAAGGCTATGGTCCGAAATGGGAACCGATGAAAATACCTCAACTGTTCGGCCCGCGCGATCGGGTTCGGGTCGCGTTCGGCTGTTTTCGCGTGCGTGTTCGAAAGATCCGAGCGCAGTGCGCTTGCAACGATGCCCTACCTATAGGACAAAAAAAGAAACGGGGTCGTCCTACTAAATCCAGACCTGCTCTTATAATACAATAAAGATAATTAAGATACCTACTGACAACTGACTACCTGCCTCCCTATTTAGTTCATAAGTACAATTATGTATAATCCTAATATTTTCTACTACCTATTAAAACTACATTTTCATAATAACTCTGAGTTTTGTTTTATTTTTATCTTTGTTCTCGCTAATATTATAAAAATATAGGAAATTTGTCGAATAATAATACTTATAGTATAATAGTAAAATATTCTAGGAAACCAAAGTCTGCTTGGTTTTTAACCGACTTCAAAAAAAGGAGGAGGTTCTCAATTCGATTGTATTTTTTTTTTACATTAAAGCATGAATACGACTGTTCTAACTTTTTGCCGCCTGAAATAGGTACCGATATCGAAGCATAAATATTAGTAAAATTCATGATATATGATGCAAATAAAGGTTATTGTTACAAGTACATTTTTATATTTTTTATAAGTTTCTGTATAACCAGTCAGAATAATATTTTCAGTATAATGTTACAGTTAAAACAGCACCACAGTCTATGAAATATGAAAGGTAATTTATGAATTAATAGTAGGCATCTAAAGATAAAAATTACAAAGCATAGTTTTCAGTAGAACGTAATTTATGCTGGTAGAAAAGTATTATAGCAATAAATAGTCAATTATATTTTTCGAAAATTTCAGTATCTCATTCGGTCGTTTCGTCATTTTTATTCGGACAAAAGTAGTCGGAAAGTTAGTATTTTAGGCAGTAGATTTAATAATTTGAGTAAGGACAATTCTACTTTTTTTGTCGGAGCTTTTATTACTACCCCAAAAAATATAGTACAAAAAGGATTTTCACCCTGATTAGTCATGAGCTGCGTAGCAGATGATGAACTTGGGCTTTATTCGTAATAAGGACACCCTGGGAGTTTTCGTTTTGCTTAACATAATTATACTTGTCCGAACTTTGTCCAACAAAATTTGTAGTTCTTCATTTTAACCAACTCCCGGGCCAGGAAGTGAAGTCGGGCTTCCTTTGCAGTAAGTTGCTCTGATAAGAAAACTGGAGTATCCTCGTTATTGGTGAATCCAAGACGACTTGTGTTTTTTTATTTTCCACTCCTTGCCCTGAGTAGGATCGTTGCATAGTCATAATATTTTGTTATAACTTTGTGCATAATTATTATTGAATTTTATTATTCATTAAAAATATTTCTTTGTTTTATTTTTACCATTTACTCGGGAACAGGGTCCAAGCTACCGGTGGTTAGGGCTCCAGAGACAGGAACCTCCTAACAATGCGAGCTGTATCAAGGAGTACTGCCTTCTGTAGCAGGCCCTTGATCCAACCGCGTAACGACAGCTTCGACAGATGGTCGTCGAAGCTTTTGGCTAGAAGGCCGTTGGCGGTCACAACTATCGGCACAATGGCGGCCAAGTCCACGTTCCACATATCGAAAACCTCGTGTGCTATGTCGAGATATTCTATTTGTTTCTCTTTCTCAGCCTTCTCGAGGTTCTCGTCATGTGGGATGGTGACATCGACAATCAATGCGCGGAGCGCTAATCGGTCTATCACCACCATATCCGGCTTATTGGCTACAATAGTCCGGTCTGTAATGATAGACCGATCCTAGTACAACGTGACATGGTCATTTTCGAGAACTGGGTCGGGCACATACCAATAGTACGAAACCTCAGAATCCACAAGATTGTACTTCAAAGCAAGTTGCTGGTGAATAATCCTGGCTACTTGGTTATGTCTGTGCAAATACTCGCCGTTAGCTAGACGAGAACAACCAGAGATAATATGTCTGATGGACTCACCCGGACGGTCCCATCCTTCATAATATGTCTCCGGTAGTTGTTCGTTAGGATAACTTCGTCCATAATCGCACACTATTATTATTTTCTGGAATACTTTTTTTTTCAACTCTTTGGCTGGTTACGACTACATTTACGCGCTAAGCGCCAAGTAAATGTAAGCTTGTAAAATTTCAGTGTGTTGTATGATAAGGTTCTACATTGTTATCTTCTATTTGCATGAATTTCCTGACAATTCTACAGGTATTTAAAATCGCAGCCTTTTGCAGTGTTATGTAAAGGGGTTCTTTTAAATCTAATAATTTCAAACTATGAAGGAGGTGATTTGGAATAACGCCTGTGTTGGAAAGAACTATAGGGACTACGTATACTTTGTCTTGACGCCAGATTCTAGCTACTTCATCTTTGAGTTCGGTATATTTATTGTTTTTATTTTTTCTGAAATTGTTTTCCGTATGTTGTGTGTATCGGGGACTGCAATTTCTATGAGGTAGGTAACTTTATTTACTTTGTCCTGTAATGTTATATCTATTATAGTAAATCTCCCCAGATTTACTATAATAGGCTGAAATGATAATTAAGAGTTTATGAACAGAAATCACGCATGATAAATGGATTTGCATAAAAAAAAATACTGCTTACGATCTATGTTCAATCTCAAGACTACTGATAGCTGTAAAACATTTTTCATTAAATATAATATATTAACATTGCCTTCAATTTATATATTAAACGTTAATCTCTTTTTATTGCAACTTTGAATGGCTATAAGAATATACATTTAATTATACTAAAAATAACCTAAATAAACTAAAAATACAATAATATTTACAAATGATTTATTGGGCATCAAAAAATTCATCCACATCGATATCAATGGGAAAAGTGCCCAGAACGCTGGCAGCATTGCCACCCTGGATGGCAATGCTGATTCGCTGACAAAAGTAAAGCCCAGCCCTCTGGTCACGCGAAGAGTCAACCAGCTGTTAAAAGCGCTACCTGAAATTTTTGGCTTTCTGTGGCAGTGCTATAGGCACCCATCAAAATTACTGTATAAATATAATGTTTTGGAATCTGCAGTTGGATGCCAACAAGGTGACCCTCTCGGGCCAGCAATTTTCAGCTTGGCTATTCATCCAATCATCCAACAGTTAAATTCAAAATTTAACGTGTGGTATTTAGATGATGGAACGCTAGGAGGTGACGTAGATACCGTTTTAGAAGATTTTCAATTACTCAAACAGCAATTTAAATCGATTGGCCTTGACCTCAACGAATCAAAATGTGAACTTTTTATTTCTGACAGCACTGACAGACTAACGACTCTACAGAAATTCTATGCAATAGCTCCAGAAATCAAAATTTTAGATAAAAGTTCACTGCGCCTCCTAGGTTCACCAATTTTGGAAGACGGTTTTTCTTCGTTCATCGACGACAAAATTGAGCGTTTCAACAACATTTCGGAAAGACTTTCCAAAATTAACCTTCATTCGGCTTTCACCCTCATACGATATTGTTGTTTTGCACCAAATTTCATGTATTTTCTCCGCTCTTCTCCTTTATGGAAGCAGCCACACCTCTTGGACAAAATTGATCAGACCATTCGGCATACACTAACATCCATCTTAAATGTGGCCCTGGATGACCGGGCTTGGCTTCAAGCTACGCTACCCATTCGTTTTGGGGGGCTCGGTATCCGCAAAATTACTAGTGTAAGCCTTGCTGCGTTCCTGTCTTCGGTCCGCAGCACTCAGCAGTTGACCAGTGGAATTTTGACTCAATCACTGGTTGACTGTGAGGTGCCGTGCTTGACCGATGCCTTGAGCGCCTGGAAATTGGCTTGCCCGGACGAGGCGTTGCCCGAGAACCCATCTTCCCAGAGACAGTGGGATGAGCCGCTCTGCAGGTTGGTACGGAATAACCTTATTAATACGTCCACCAACACTGCTGAGCGTGCCCGCCTACTGGCTGTGGGTGAATGGGAGTCGGGCCTTTGGCTACAGACATTACCGTCACCCAACATAGGCACTATGCTGGGTGACACCACCTTCCGGATCGCTACATGCCTGCGACTGGGTGCTCCTAGCGGAGCTCTGGCGGAGCGATGGCCTATCCTGCAGCAGAAGCGCTGGTCGGAAAGCTAGGCACGCCAGCATTAATGACATCATCCGTCGAGCCCTTGTCACCGCCGGGGTGCCAGCTGTTCTAGAACCCAATGGCTTGGCACGTGACGATGGGAAGAGGCCAGACGGGATGACCATAATGCCCTAGAAGTTGGGTAGGCCTCTGGTGTGGGATGCAACATGTGTCGACACCCTTGCGCCATCCCATCTTCTGAGTACGGCAGGTTGTGCTGGGGCGGCTGCTGCAAGTGCAGAAAACCTCAAACGGCGTAAATATAATAACCTTATTGGGTTGAAACACTAGGGCCATGGGGTCCGAGCGCTCATCGAGTTGTACGCGACATCAGCAAACAGCTGGTCGACTCTTCGCGTGACCAGAGGGCTGGGCTTTACTTTTGTCAGCGAATCAGCATTGCCATCCAGCGTGGCAATGCTGCCAGCGTTCTGGGCACTTTTCCCATTGATATCGATGTGGATGAATTTTTTGATGCCCAATAAATCATTTGTAAATATTATTGTATTTTTAGTTTATTTAGGTTATTTATATATTAGAAATAACAATGTTCGTAAAAACAAATCCACATTTGTCTCCTCGTATGGCAGACAAATTTCCAAGAAATAGACGTGATGATAGCCAATTATGTTTACACCCATCGAAAACTGCACTTATGAGTGTCTTTTGCATGGCACCAATTATCAACACTAATATAATTAAGAGGTGAAGTTTGTTTTTTGTTAGTTTGTAGGGGGTAATCTCTGGAACTACTGGTCCGATTGGAAAAATTTTAGTAACAATAGAAAGCTGTTTTACTCCTGAGTAACATAGGCTATATTTTATGTACGCAGGCGAAGCCGCTGACAAAAGCTAGTCTATAATAAATTGCTCAAAAGTTGGAAAGAACAAACAATACCAAAGCTTAAAAAAACTATAAAATTGTTTTTAGCACAGAAAGCATATTATAATATTACGGAATTTCTAAACGACTCCGCGATAGTAATCAATAAATAATTAAAACTAACATTGTCGTAATTAAGGTGTGTATCAGCAGTGTTTGAATGCTATTCAATATAATTGAATTCTTTAAAATATGTACTATAATATCCATAATCTGTATAATTATTTAATAATGAAAATGTACGATTTGATAATTGTAAAAATGTTATTAATTTATAAATGTAAAATTGATTTGAGATTGAGATTAATTCATATTATAAATTAATATATTTGCACGCCATGAAAAATGCAGACATGTCGTGAGCTACTTCTATTAAAGATCTTGCATGCATGTTTATATTCTGTCTGCATACACATTTTTTTAGCAAATAAAATTTCTTATTCTTATTAATGATAAATGGGTTTTAGTAAACACAACGGCCAGTCTCCACACATACATCCTGTTTCAACTTCAAACAGTTCGTGACACGTTACGAGCTTGCAGACTTAATACACAAGACAGACCGCTAAAATCAGCCTAATCCATGCTAACACAAACTCTTGCTTGTGTCACAGGACACCGTCACACTACCTGTCTTTAGAGCCAAGCCATACAGGTATTAAACATGGTAGTAAATTGATAGTCATTTTAAATGACGTTCATAAATCTGAATATAATAAAAACCGGCCAAGAGCGTGTAAGACCACGATCAGTGTAGGGTTCCGTAGTTTCCCATCCGTTTCAAATTTCCCATAATGTAACAGAACCCTTAAACTACGAATTAACAGCGCGAAGTAGCCCACGAATAAATAAGTTACCCAATTTCCCGATGATGACGCTGTACCTGTGTAGGTAATAATTTTGTCGAGTAGGGTAGAGTAGGTTATTGCCGGGAGCGAAGCCCCGGGCAAAAGCGAAGTTTAAAATAAATTAATGTTTTATAATTGCCGTTTTTAGGGTTCCGTAGTCAAAAAGGAACCCTTATAGTTTCGCCATGTCTATCTGTCTCTCTGTCTGTCTGTCCGTCCGCGGATAATCTCAGCGACCGTTAGCACTAGAAAGCTGAAATTTGGAATTAATATGTATATCAACCATGTCGACAAAGTGCACAAACAAAGTGGTAAAAAATATTTTAATAAGGTACCTCCCCTACACGTAAAGTGGAACTTTAAGTAAACTTTCTAGGAAAATTATTTTGAACTTGATAGAATGAACAGTTTGGGAAAAATAAAAAAAAAGTTCACGTTTTTTAGATTGTTACTGAGTTTTTTTATACCTATACTTTTATTTAAAATATTATTAGTTTGCTATATTTTCATATCATCGAAGTGAATAACTTAAAGCTTTTCCCTCCCAAGTTAACCCACAGATTCACAAAATCGTACTTTTTAGCAGTTATAATAATAAACAAATAAATGGATAAATGTGCAGTCATGCATGTAAAGCGAGGGGAGATTATGGAATCTGAGGGGATTCAACTCTCTGATTCCATACACCTTAGAGCCCTCTCCTCGACCGAAACCTACAAGTATTTGGGTATGTCTGAAGCGTTAGGCATTAACACCGCTGACGTGAAGCAAACGTTGAAGGAGCGTTTCTTTGGCCGCCTGAAGAAGGTTTTAAGCAGTCTTCTGTCAGGCGGAAATAAGGTGCGCGCCTTCAACGGTTGGGTCATGCCGGTTTTAATGTACTCTTTCGGCATACTCAAATGGACTCAGACCGAGTTAGACGCTCTGGATAGGCGGGTCCGTACGTTGCTGACCGCAAATCGGATGCATCACCCACGGTCATCGGTGATGAGACTGTACATCCCGCGGAAGTGTGGAGGTCGAGGCTTTTTGAACGCAAAGACTCTACACAACCGCGAGGTGTGCAGCCTCAGAGAATATTTTCTCAAAACCGACGTGGGTATGCACCGCGATGTGGTCGCAGTGGACAAGGGACTCACCCCGTTGTCCATGGCTAAGGAGGACTGGCGCAAACCTGTGGTACTTACTACTGATGACCGCAAGGAAGTATGGAAAGGCAAGGAGCTCCACGGGCGCTTTTATAGGGCTCTACATGACCCAGATGTAGATTTTTCAGCGTCCGTGGCCTGGCTACGTTTCAGCGACCTCTTCGGGGAAACTGAAGGTTTTGTTTGTGCGATTATGGACGAAGTTATCTTAACGAATAACTATCGGAGACATATAATGAAGGACGGGACGGTGGACGTGTGTCGGGCATGCCATCGTCCGGGTGAGTCTATCAGACATATTATCTCTGGTTGTTCTCGTTTAGCTAACGGCGAGTACTTGCACAGGCATAACCAAGTAGCCAGGATTATTCATCAGCAACTTGCTTTGAAGTACAACCTGGTGGATTCTGAGGTACCGTACTACAAGTATGTGCCCGACCCAGTTCTCGAAAATGACCATGCCACGTTGTACTGGGATCGGTCTATCATCACTGACCGGACTATTGTAGCCAATAAGCCGGATATAGTGGTGATAGACCGATTAGCGCGCCGTGCAATGATAGTCGATGTCACCATCCCACATGATGAAAACCTCGTGAAAGCTGAGAAAGAGAAACAAATCAAGTATCTCGACTTAGCACACGAGGTTGTCGACATGTGGGATGTAGACTCGGCTGTCATTGTGCCGATAGTTGTGACCGCCAATGGCCTTATAGCCAAAAGCTTCGACGACCATCTGTCGAAGCTGTCGTTGCGCGGTTGGATCAAGGGCCTGATACAGAAGGCAGTACTCCTCGACACGGCTCGTATTGTGAGGAGGTTCCTGTCTCTGGAGCCCTAACCACCGGTAGCTTGGACCCTGCTCCCGACACCGGCGGACGACTATTTTTTATATTTTTAAATGTTTTTTTTTTATGTGTTTTTATAAACAAATATTTAAAAATGTAAATAATATGTTTAGAAAAATAAATAAAGGGAATAACAAATAATATATAATAGAAAATATAAAAAATGTAGATCATACGTATGTATAATAAATATAGGAAATAATAATATAGTTTTAACATCGTTACTAACAATCAGTCCATTTAAGACTCCAAAAACCGTAGCCCCATTGACTTTGTTTTCACAAACCGGAGTTTGTCTTTGGATGCACTAGATTTGCGCGTCTAGGTCTAATTGTCGGTTGGGATCTAAAGGACCTCTGCGAGTTGTTTTGGCTCCTATTACGCCTTCCAAAGGTCTGGACCTTCCTTAGGATCTCAGAGTTCTGAGATACCCTGATACATAAAATAATAATTTCTTTATTCCGATAAAAATCATCCGTAACGAAGTTAACAAAATCATTATTGATTTAATTAGATGGTAATTTCAAAACTCATCTTTTAATATAGTAGTGCTAGTCTAAAATAAATGTTTTTCTCTTACTTTCGTGTGTGACGACGACTCACGACGATTATCTGAATTTCCATATATTTCATGAACGGAGTGGCGCAAATTGCGTAATGTCTGTATTTACTAAGTATTAACTAATGAACCAGAATTACGATCGAAATTATAATTTCTAGTAGCCGAATCTATCGAAAGATTATTGGCTATTATTAAGTTCGGACGTGAATCTATGTTTAGCTTAGTTGGGGACAGTTGTTCGAAACAAATAGATAAACTTTAGACCCTCGTTCCCTGGCTCGTTTTACCGGAGAACCTAAGTTGGGATAAGCGGCCTGCATCCGTATTAGTCTTCAGGCAGTTCACCGTCTTATAAATAGTCGTCGTTTATTTATAAGAATGTCCGACCAAGACCACATTAAAGTGAAATAAAAAATGTTAGTTAGGTATAAACCTAAAAATATAGGAGCTGTACCTATGTCTTGGTGATAAAGACCTATACGGACTTCGGTTCAGATGTAGTTCCGCAGGCGGAGTTTCAGTCAAGTTTTTCCATGTATCATATATTACTTAAATATCGAAGCCGTGAATATCAAAGCCATATGTTTGAAAGATTTTACCTTTACAGTATACTGGGTAGGTAGCACTACATGTTTACTAATAATAATAGAAATGCAACAAATTCCATTTTCTAATCCGTTTTAAACACTATTTAAGAATGCACACGTAGGTACAGCCAATATTAAAATGATGTATAGAATATATTAATACATAATTATGATGATTTCCTAAATCAATTGTGATGTATTTCATAAGATTTTTAATGCAAACAAGTACATAATCACTTGTGGTGATTTTAATATTAATTTATTAGAAAACTCAGCTTCATGTAGTAAAATTATAAGTTTATTTCAGTCAGTTAAAATCTTATTAACTTGTTTTTGGAACCCACTAGAATATCTGGTACTAGTGCTACTTGCATAGATAATATTTAGACAATTGTTGTCTCTAGCCATAAACAAATTATCCATTTATTAGATTCTGATCATCGCGGTGCTTTTCAAAACCCAAACATCAACATGACAGTGATATTATTAGTGGCTAAAAATAATATCACTGTCAACCCTAAAACTGTGAGTCGTTTCGTTTAAACTTTTAAAACTAAACTCGCTGATAATCTACCTAAGTTGTCAACCTAAGATGATATCAATTATGAATATGCAAGTTTTTTAGGATTCCGTAGTCAACAAGGAACCTTTATAGTTTCGCCAAGTCTGTCTGTCTGTCTACCTGTCCGTCTGCGAATAATCTCAGCTACTGACAGCACTAGAAAGCTGAAATTTGGTATCGATATGTATATCAATCACGCCGACCAAGTGCAACAACAAACAGTGGAAAAATACGTAAACTGACCTACACGTAAAGTGGGGAAAGGTTTTTTTTTTCATTTCTACCCTAACATGTGATATATTGTTGGATAGGTGTTAAAAAATGATTAGGGGTCCCGTAAATTATTTTTCCCGTAAATTAAATCTCAAAAGTGGAACTTTATTTATTTAGCCTTTCTAGGAAAATTATTTTGTACTTGATAGGACGAACAGTTTTTATAAATATTGAAAAATATATTTTGAACTAAAATTGTAATTTAACCGAATATAATAATTTAAAAAGTACTTATCTTTTTAAACTGTTTTTCATATTTTATTATCCTGAGCGTATCTTCTTTCAACTAAAAATACAAAAAGATTAAAATTGTCACTGGGTACAGTGCCATCTCTCGGGAAATTGGGTTACTTATTTATACATGGGTTACTGGGTTCTATTACATTGTGACGGACGGGAAACTACGCCACCCTACTTTGAGCGTGGCCTGACACACTCTTGGGTGGTTTTTTAACATCACTTTAAGCAATTCAACCTTTATATCTAAAACTATTTCAGTAAATAGTAAAATACATCTCCCGGTGAATGGTCCGTCTATCCGTTGGTATTAACCAAAGTAGAAATCACTTTATTAGTTATATGATGAAAAGATTTATGTTGCTGAATTTACTTTGTTTGTAAATAATTATTCAAAATTGTTTAAAAAAGATTGTTCTTTAACAAAACTTAGTTACTTCAGTTCCAAAACTAAAATCAGTAATAATATAATTAAAACAACTTGGAATATTATAAACTGGAAGGTCTACAAGACCATCAAGCGACTATAAACTTGTAATTAATGATAATGTGATCACATCGGACTCACAGGTTGCCGCCGTTTTTTATAACTACTTTCCAATCCCCATATCAACAAAAAATTTCTGAACTCTGCTGCTACTGCTGCAACCTCTGATAAAAGAAAATGTTAAAGTTTGCATTTTCGATTTTAATTTTGAACATGTAACTTGCGTTGATAAAACCAATGTGAAAAAGACTGCAGATTTATGGGGTAACGTTGTAAAGTCTATAAACCACATTGTAGCTCATTCTTTAGCTTTTATTTTTAATCATTGTATCGATCGCGGTGAGTTTCCTGATGTAATAAAGAATAGTAAAAATAAAAACATGTTTCAGAAATTGTTCAGTGATATTCATGCCAAATATTTATTCCTAGTATAGGAATAAACATTTAAAAAATAGGAGACTCATTCAGATGTCAATGTATACTTTATTAAAATAAACTTCCTAGTCATATTCAAATCATCATCATCATCATCATCCTCCTACTCTTATCCTATATTACTTGGGGTCGGCGCAACATGTTTTTTCTTCCACTCTGTCCTGTTATCTGTCACACTATCACTAACTCCCTTTTCTTTCATATCACTTAGCACACAATCCTAGTCATATTCAAATATTAAGGGCGGCTTGCACGTCTCAGTTAAATCTAGATTTAGTGTGATTTAAACTCGACTTAAGCTTAAATCGAACTTAGGGCGGCTTGCACGTCTCAGTTAAATCTAGATTTAGTGTGATTTAAACTCGACTTAGGCTTAAATCGAACTTAACGCATTGCACGACATCGGTTTAGCGTAAAGCTAGACTTAAAGAAATGTCAAATTTAAACTGGCATGGTAGGCGGTTTAAATTGCTAAATCTAGATTTTGTGAGTGACATAAACAATAGCAAATGTCAGTTTGCGTCAAGGATCTTGTATCCTACGGATAGTCTGGATTGATGACGAAGCATTATTGCAAACTCTTTATCAGCAAACAGCACGCTAACATGGAGTGCAGTCAAAGTCAGTTAACAAAGGCGGAAATGTTTAACAGTTTGTTTGTCACACTCAAGAACTCTCTGTGTTCAGAGGCAATTTTTTGCTTTTTTAGGCCAATTTTTGTCAATACTTGCAAAGTTACAACGTGCGCACTATTGACCAAACTTTTTGCGACATTAAAAACTTCTGCTAAATGTCACCCGGTCCCCGTCTTACCTCGCAACCCCATTTCTTAACCCATCTTCCTTTAAATTATGGTTTTCTCACTACTGCTCTCAAAATGGTGAAGGAAAAACAATCACAATTCCGCACTGGACCAGAGTGGTGGATTATGGCCCATTCCTTCTCTTAGAAAGGAATTCTGTATCCCGGCAGTGGGAACATTAAGAAGGCTGAACGTCGTCTATGTAATTATTGTACTAATAAGATATTGAACTTCTTTAGAACAGAGCTCAGAATTTTACAGCATGCACCATGGCGCGAATACCATTGCGTTATTAAGTGGATATCTATCTATATTGATATATATCTATTTATAATACCTACACCAAAAACATCTCGAACTTGTTTAGAGCAAAATTGTCCCGTAATACGTAGTTAGTGTATGGTCATACTAGACGAATGAGATAAAAAACCCATTTTTTTAACTTTAACCTTCAGAACTTTTTTGAGGTAGTCGTAAGCTTTCCAGTCACTCCTTCATAAAATCCTTGGTTTTTTTATATTTGAAACGTTCCATACCTCCAAAAAAGTTGTAAAATATCCAGCACAATTATGAAAAATGGAACGCAAATGAACGAACGAAAAGAATGAAACGTGTTAAGCTAAGTTTAGTTAAGTCGAGTAGATTTCGAGACTAGCAAGACGCTACTAATACAGTTTAACTTAAGTCGAGCTTAATGACTAATGCGACTTTAACAAAATCTAGTTTTAAGAGCAAGTCGTGCAAGCCGCCCTTAATGCATTGCACGACATCGGTTTAGCGTAAAGCTAGACTTAAAGAAATGTCAAATTTAAACCGGCATGGTAGGCGGTTTAAATTGCTAATTTTAAATTTAGTGAGTGATATAAACAATAGCAAACGTCAGTTTGCGTCAAGGATCTTGTATCCTACGGATAGTCTGGATTAATGACGAAGCAATATTGCAAACTCTTTATCAACAAACAGCACGCTAACATGGAGTGTAGTCAAAGTCAGTTAACAAAGGCGGAAATGTTTAACAGTTTGTTTGTCACACTCAAGAACTCTCTGTGTTCTGAGGCCATTTTTTGCTTTTTTAGGCCAATTTTTGCCAATACTTGTAAAATTACAACGTGCGCACTATTGACCAAACTTTTTGCGACACTAAAAACTTCTCCTAAATATCACCCGGTCCCCGTCTTACCCCGCTACCCCATTTCATAACCCATCTTCCTTTAAATTATGATTTTCTCATTACTTTTAATTTTTTTCATCACTATTACTCTCAAAACGGTGAAGGAAAAACAATCACAAATCCGCACTGGGCCCGAATGGTGGATTATGGCCCATTCCTTCTCTTAGAGAGGAGCCCTGTGTCCCGGCAGTGGAAATATTAAAAAGGCTGAACGTCAAGTCTATGTAATTATTGTTCTATTAACATATTTAACTTCTTTAGGACAGAGCTCAGAATTTTACAGCATGTACCACAGTGCGAATACCATTGCGTTATTAAATGGATATCTATCTATATCGATATATATCTATTTATAATACCTACATCAAAAATATCTCGAACTTGTTTAGCGCACTTGTTGGACACACTAGATGAACGAGATAAAAACCCATTTTTTAACTTTACTCTTCAGAACTTTTTTGAGGTTGTCGTAAGCTTTCCAGTCACTCCTTTATAAAATCCTTGGTTTTTTATATTTGAAACGTTCCATACCTCCAAAAAAGTTGTAAAATAACCAGCACAATTATGAAAAATGGAACGCAAATGAATGAACGAAAAGAATGAAACGTGTTAAGCTAGGTTTAGTTAAGTCGAGTAGATTTCAACACTAGCAAGACGCTACTAATACAGTTTAAGTTAAGTCGAGCTTAATGACTAATGCGACTTTAACAAAATCTAGTTTTAAGAGCAGGTCGTGCAAGCCGCCCTAAGTCATACATTTGTAAAACGAACAATTTTGCTAAAGGCTTTATACACTGTAAAGAACCATCTTGAAGACAAAAGGGCTTGGGATTGAACTGCTCCAGCACACTCTTCAATTGTTGTAATTTTTTTTTCTTTTGTGTTTTTATACTTCAAGTGTGTTTTTATTATAATTTGCCATTGTTGTTTTTTTTACAATTAGACATTATATTGGCATTTTTTTTTACTTTACAACTAAAAAAAAACATTTTGGTAAAAATATTTGCTTTGTTAAATATTATATTTTTGTACACTTGGTTATATTGTTTAAATTGTGAGTCAATGTCATTTTTGACGTATTTCTGGCACAACTGGGGCCAAGGGTTCGTGTCTGAAAGGAAGTCTCTAGCTCTGGTATAGTTGGCGACGTAGGAATAGGGTAGGTTGTTTAGTCAATAAGAGTCTCCGGCCAAAGACGGGATTCGGAATTGGATGATTTTTACATACCATAAAAAACGTATGTCTGTAAGTATTTCACCGTAAGTATTTCTTTAAGTATTTCACCGCCTACCGAAATGTTCTTGCTTTGGTATTGTTCGTCAAACCGTTGAGCTCCTTAGTAGTCCTAAGTTGAGCTATACGAATACTGAAAAATGCTTACACTAACATTGACAGGTCCACACTCATATCTGTATGGTTCTTCCATCAAAAGACCTTTTCAGAAACTAATCTTCATTTTCATAAGATTTGACCATTACGTGTTTGCTGTATGGACTTTAAAAGAGACTATTCCTAACTCATAACAAATCCGTGAATATCATCCTCATTTTTTCGCAGACCTATAGTTGTAAGTGTTAATACATGTATGGCGCATGCAAGCCGGCTCGTCTTCACCCTGAGGGTCCTTTGTCACCCACCCTGCCGCCTCCCTCCAAACAATTGCTAAACATTCAACAGACTGCATACATGGTGACATGAATAACGAACATTTCTTCCTGAGCTTTGAGTATATTTTTCTATTGTTTTAATTGAAAGACGATGAGGTAATATTGTGATTGAAATGTAATTTGATAAACATAGCAAGTCTTAAGTTTGAACGCGATACTGTGTTTTTTTTTGCTTCCAGTTAGCATTTATAACCCCTACCTACACGCTTAGGTTTTGGAGAACAAGCAATTTTTAGACTGACAAAAACAATATAACCGATGCCACACGTGGAAAAGATTTTTTATGCACTATTTTATTTTATTTTTTAACTTTGTGTAATTAGTTAAGGGTTATTATTGTTATTCGATTTTATGCAATTGTAGTCAGTCAAAACTTTCTTTTAAATAAGTACGTAAAATATTAATGTGATTATGTAAATTATTCGTATAATTAAATAACGGTAAACCAAAAATATTAGTTTAATTAACTAATTAGAAATATCCTTCTTTGTAAAAGGTAGTACGTTGCTACATCTACGAGTAGCACGTTTAAAATGAATACTTGGTACCGATTACTAATGTAAGCTCAGCTGATCAAGCAAGCGAAGATGACACAAACATCAATACTGTGAAATTCTCCTCACGATAAGATTGCGTTACCTTTAATGGGATCTTCTTGGTAATAAATCGTGATTAATGATCTTGGAATCATTTCAGAAGGGTTACATTTTCATGTGATCGACCATAAATTTCAAATCTGTGGTCCACTTTCGATGAGTAGAGATGTAAGTGTAATCTAAGTTTAATTTTTAGGATACCATTCCTAAACAAACCGGCCAAAAGCGTGTCGGGCCGCGCTCAGTGTAGGTACACAAAAGTCTCACCATGTAACAGAACCTACAGTGTAGACTACGATTTAATGAAGAAGTCCATGTATAAATTAGTAACCCAATGTCCCGAGAGTTGGCGCTGTCCTGGTTTTTTAATTTTGGATTGCGTGAACAGATTTTAAACTTTTTATTTTAATTTGAAAGATCAGGATATTAAAATATGTCAACAAAGTTAAAACAAATACTTGCAATTTTTTAATAATGTAAGGTCAAATTACAAATCTGTTCAGAACTTTTTTTTTTAAATCTGTTAATCCCATAAAGTTCAAAATAATTTTCCTAAAATGGCTTTATAAAGTTTTACTTTTGAGTTTTTTTTTTTTCAAAAGTTAGAAGGACGCCTTTTTTTACTTTTGGAGCGATTATTTCCGAAAATATTAACATTATCAAAAAATTATCCTATGGGACTTCAAATCATTTTTAAATACCTATCCAACAATATATCACACGTTGGGGTAGAAATGAAAAAAAAATCATTACCCACTTTACGTGTAGTGTATTTTACCACTTCATTTCAACTTTCTAATGCTAACATTCGCTGAGATTATCGGCAGACGGACCGGCAGATAGACAGACTAACAGACTTGGCGAAACCATAAGGGTTCCTTGTTGACTACCGATCCCTAAAAAGAAAATATGGAAATTTGCTTATAGGATCACCATGTTCCCTGTCTGTCAAGACCTACATCTTGAGAATCAATCATTCATGAGAACATGTTGTGGAAGTATCGAATTAAAATTAAAACCATCTATAATATATAATATAATAAATATAATAAGCTAACGAAAAAACAATATACGGACGTTTATATCGCAAAAAGCTATATTTCGGCAGACTTAAGGGAATCACGTGTAGGACAACAAGCCGTTGACAACTTTAGAATTTGGAAAGTAATAGTATCTTATACTACAAGTACACGGAAAATCTAAAACTATACATATTTAATTAAATCACAAAAATATCAGGATATTTATGCAAAGAACGGGGCTCCAAATTTTGAAGTGAGCTAACCGTGTCAATGTGTGGTATCGTATGAGAAGGCGTCATTTGCATGTGTTTATACAGATTTTTGATTCTTTTTATGATCTATAGTTTGATAGTTTCCAACTTCTGACAAAGCCTTTTCCCTTATATATATGGATAAGACGTCTCTCGAATCGTCGAACCTCTCTGTATTCAGAAATTAACAATCACGTATTTACATGAGCAAGTTTGTACGGAATACTCAATGCAATAGTCCGATTTACACTTGCCCAGTATTTTAACAGAAAGCTAATGTCTGCTTCGCATAGACAATACATTAAAGACAAAAAAAAATGGAAAATAATTAACGATAAACAATTAAAAAGTGTATATAATATATTGTTCTACTCCTTTTATTTTTTAATTTTTGTTTCATTTTTTATTCTATTCTTCTGAATAGAATCGACCACAAATCTGAATATATAATGAGCCACTGTTTAAGTTAATTAGATATTACAGCACTAGTATAAAAATAAGTCATTACATAGGTTAGATAAAATCTTATTTTTGAACTAGACTAGATCAAGATTCTAAACAGCTCGTAAAATATTTGTCAGATCATAACATGTCTATCACACGATGTCAGAACAAGCAGTGACAAGGGTGCTTCCCAGTAATTACGTATAAGTACAGGCGCCGTGATTCTAAATCCCTGATGAGTGAAATCTTAATGCTACCTAGGGTTGACAATTTGACAAAGCGAACATTGCATGGTGAACGCAGATAGACGACGTACAAACTAAACACAACAATGTGTTATATATACCATACCATAAAATAGTTAAAAAATAAATTACTCAAAAACCAGCTCCTATCCAGCGATTTAATGTTATTCGCACTAGTAATAGAAAAGTGCGCGAGTTTACCCCCTTAATTTATTGTATTTATCACATCGGGCCGATCGCTATTCAGCTCCCACGTGTTGGGCGTCAACTCCCGTTTACTCTGTATGATACTGATACTTGTACAAGTGGAAATTTATTGCTGCAGCACTTCACTCCATACCATTCACGCTTGCTGCTCGGGCAAATTACGCCTCCTTTGCATTGACAAACTTTCTCCACTTGTATCAGAATGTAAGTACTATTTAATTACATTCGTAGGAATGTAAAAGTATAAAAATTTAATGATATTGGGTCGTACTCATCATCATTCATTATCATCATTTCAGCCAAAAGACGTCCTCTGTAGGCCCCCTCAAATGTCGCCACAATGATCGGTTCACACATATCAATTAAGAATAAATACCTTTTTAGGGTTCCGTAATCAAAAAGGAACCCCTATAGTTTCGCCATGTCTGTCAGTCTATCCATCCGCGGATAATCTCAGCGACCGTTAGCACTAGAAAGCTGAAATTTGGTATTAATATGTATACCAACCATGCCGACAAAGTGCACAAACAAAAAGTGGTAAAAAATGTTTAATTAGGGTACCTCCCCTACACGAAGTGGAAAGTGATTTTTTTTTTCATTTCTACCATAACATGTGACATATTGTTGGATAGGTATTTAAAAATTATTAAGGGTCCCGTAAAATAATTTTTTGATAATGTAAATATTTTCGGAAATAATCGCTCCGAAAGTTAAAAATGAGGCGCCCCCCCCTCTAACTTTTGAACCATAAGTTTTAAAAATATAAAAAATTCTCAAAAGTAATACTTTCTAGGAAAATTATTTTGAACTTGATAGGATGTACAGTTTTTGTAAAATTAAAAAAAAACGTTCTGAACTCATTTTTTAATTTAAACGTACATGCAAACATTTTTTTTTTTAATTTTTTATATAATTCATTATCCTGAGCGTATCTTTTTTCAAATAAAAATACAAAAATAAAAAATTCGGTTCACACAAATTAAAATTACCACCGGGTACAGCGCCATCTCTGGGGAAATTGGGTTACTAATTTTTACATGGGCTACTGTACATTGTGAGAAATTTGTGGCGGACGGGAAACTACGGAACCCTACACTGAGCGTGACCCGACACGCTCTTAGCCGAATTATTTTACTTGATTCCGGAGAAATCAAGTGAAAATAATATAATTTTAGCTAAATGTGTACCATTTTTGTAGACGACTTCGTTAACCTAACCTAACCCAACATCCGGGACCACAGACATAATAATTATATAAACATTTGTCCACTTACAAACGTATACCTAAATCTCCCAAAGGTAATAAAACATTCTTATAGCAAGATGATGTTCAAAACGATGAGATAAACGCTGACAGAGCGAAATTATTGTAGATTTAATATTGCATTGTTTCCTCGTAATAACACATACATATTCCAAAAACTAACAAATTATCTTACATTGCATATAGAAATGATAATAATATTCTACAACCATTTCAGAACGCCGTCTAGTCCTAAGCTGAGCAGAGCTTATGTTATAAGTACTAGACAACTGATGGACATATAATTTTCTAAATACATACCTATATAGATAAATTACACCTAGGCACAGAACAAATGATCGTGATCATCACACAAACATATGTTTTGGGTGAGAATTGAACCCACGACCTCCGGCAGCAGTCAGAGGTGCTAACCACTAGAAAAACGGCCAGTTAGAAATAACTAATTTTAAAACGGGAATAATATGCGTTTAAAGTTTATTTGTACTTATAAATAAACTCAACTTGTTTTTCATTACTCATACTCTGAAAGTAGATGTAAAGTTGCCTGCGGACCGGGTTGGAAGTTGTACTTTTCCTCCCTAGAGAGATTTACTTTCAACTGACAGCTGTCTAAATATAAAAGAAACTAGTTCTATTTTGACATTCCTATTGAACCGTGACCCGAATTTCGATACTGCCAGTACAATTGAAATAATAAAGATAGGAATAATTTAAGAATACTATTTTTAATGACTTCATTTTAATTTATTTTCAACTATTTCATTAAAACTAATATGTATTTGTATATTTTCAAGGTGTAGAGTTTTGTTTACATTTTGCTGAATCTCTGTTATAAGTAGCGACCTCGCTCTCGCTCGGTCGCCAAGAAATTTCTGGGGTCTAAATAACTAACTTTCACCCCTCGTATAACATTATACTATTAAGCTTCTAAAGAAGTTTATTGTATATTCTACTAGCGACCCGCCCCAGCTTCGCATGGGTATATGCATGTATTATGCACATAAACCTTCCTCTTGAATCACTCTATCTATTAAAAGCATCAAAATCCGTTGCGTAGTTTTAAAGATTTAAGCATTACTATGTAATGATAATAAACGGTTTATCAATCTAAGGCAATCAAAAAACTATGGAGTAGAATTCAAGGGAATTCAGGCCAATCTTTAACGGGGAGGTAGACGACTTCTGATTATTTTAAATCTATCATCACGTCTGAACGGCTAGTCAGTATGTTTTGAAAAAAAAAAAAAAAAACAAGTATGTTAAACTAGACTATCCAAAGTTCACATTCACAGTATGTTAAACTAGACTATACAAAAATCACTTTTAGCGATGAGACCGCCCTTTAGCTTCTAATGTATAGTATATCTCTCTATCTATCTATTTTTTTTAATAATTTCATATACAATTATTTTAAGTATTTTCCTTTAATCCATTAAACTTGGTGCAACACAGACAAAAACGCAAATATTAGGAAAAAACCATTATGGAACTCTCACAAACAAAAAGATAATTTAATTACCAATCTTTTCATATTTGGCCTTTATACCTATTGTGTCTAATAAATGAAGGACAAGATAATTATTACAAGCGCGCTCCATCTTCGACCATATCTTAGCTTACCAACAGGTGAGATTGTGGATCAAGCGCGCGCCTATCATAAAATTTTACAAATACTATGCTTGACAACTACCGAACTATTCTACTTGGATTTCCAAACGATACAATCTCTTGCTTTTTTAATAGAAAATTGGCCAGGAAACTAAAAATATAAAAAAACCTTTAAACAGTAAACGTAGAATCGCTACCAGCTCAAATAATTTCTCGAGGTTACAACCAAATCCAACACTAAGGGCATTGTGTTTGTGAATGATTGCACTGTGACAGATATCGTTTTGATGTGACTGTTTTTAAATACCGGTAGGTTTAAAGTCGTCCTTAGTTTGTGATCTTATGACAGTAAAAGTTATCAAAGTTTGAAAGATTAACTATGGCTTTAGAGCGCAAAAGGAGTTAACCGTGCCTATAGAAGGACAACAGGTGTGTTTAAGACAGGATTAAAAATCTGACACCCTAATGAATCTTCCGAAAGGGATAAGTCGATTGATTATTTCCTACCACAACAAAAACCTTACTATATATACTGAGTCAGAAATATATAAGAAGCGAGTTTAAGTAGCTAAACGAAATTAAATAACATTATAAAGTCAACTTTTACTTGCCGGCCTGGCACCATGGGACATGGGCACCTAAAGGCAATAGTCCTTGCACGCATTCACGATCTGCATATGGAAGTGCAACTGACTAATATCGGAATAATATAGATAAATAATTTGTTAATTATTATAATTATACTAAAGCCTTAAGGGGCCTTTTTAGCCCTCCTGGGAAAGGAGGGCTAAAAAGGCCCCTTTAGCAGATCATGTTACGATTCATAAAAAAAATGGCCACAAAATGGCAATTCCTATTATAATTCGTAACAATAATTTTTAGTCCGTAATTCATCTATTTAACATTATTTTTTTACATACGGGTCTATTTGACAGCATATTCGTAAAATGGTCTAAGTACTTATTATGAATCAATTGACAATTCATTAGTAAACTCATAAGAAGTTACTGAAGAGCAACATCTCACAATTCGCTTTGAGTATCTTGTGCCGAGAGGAAAACTTTGTCGCTCTTCATCATCTCTTCTTCTTCGCTTTCCAGCCCATTCTTCTAGTAGCTATAGTGGATCTTTTACTGTTCGAGCTGTGCGCCTGTGGAATTCTCTTCCACATACCATTCGGGATAGCTCCCGAATGGTATGTGGAAGAGAATTGGAAATTTTCAGGGGAAGAATTAGGGAACATTTCTTGTCAACATGACCCATAAATATATGTATGTATTAGTTTTATTTATTGTATATAGTACCTATGTATTTGTGTAGTTTATTTTAGTTTTAAGTTTAATACAATTTATGTTCGGAGTAAAGTTCTTTTGTGCATATGGATTGTCCTCGTGTTTTGAAATTTCTATATGTTTGTTTAATAGGTTTGCTGTAAGAAAACCCAACTATGGGTTAAGCTCGCCTTTGTACATCACCTTTTTTGTTAATTGTTTTTCTGTAATTTATGTACAATAAAGAATATAAGTAAGTAAGTCATTTCTCGGACGCATTACGGAGTACTTATACGTGTAGCTGACGGACGAAATGTACTTCTTCGCAAAATGGAATTCGCTTATGAAATGCCGGAGCCCAAGTTTATCACCACATACTACGCGACAAATAATTTGAAACCGTGGCCAAGATTACGCTCAAATCTGTTATATGAAATACGAAAATGTGTAACTGTAATCTGTTGTAGCCGGAAAATAACTTGAACTAAACTGGTGGCCGTTACTATGGTTGCTGTAGCACTTCCAAGTGGTAAATTATAAATGTTCTTAAAAATTAAAAAATCTTAAGGGATTTCCAATATGTACCTACAAATATTTGTTAAAGCTATCAAGATCCTAAATATACATATTATATCATAAACTGTTAAATTACGATTAATATTTACTTATTACCTATTAGTGTCCAATTGTCCATACGTTTCGTTTACGCCATGTTGAAATAAGATTGACGCAAGGGGCAATGTACGTTGTCAGTCTAACAAATCGATATTTATTATTTCCATAGATTTAGGTATGTCGCTTCGTTTTTAAGGGCTTAAATGCCTTTTTTGAATTAATGTTTACTCTAAAATACTGACGTTATATTTTAATATACTAAATTGAAACAAACCGATTATCTGATAAATAAAACGCAAAGAAAAAAAATAGTATACAACCAATTTTTTTTTCATGCTGTAACATTTAGGTACACGATACGATTCTGCTAGAAAATGACATTAGTATGACTTCGCAAATTTGTGTAAATATTTTAAGAATATAGCAATATTGATCATAGATAATTTGTATGAAAAGAATTCAGGAGATGAATTGTGTTTAGAGGAATTTGTTAAATGTGACCTTTTTAGGCTCTCAGGTATATACAGACTAAAAATAAAAATATGTACAAACGGGTAAAAAACAAAACTCACAGGGCATCAAAACATTCATCCACATCGATGTCAATGGGAAATGTGCCCAGAACGCTGGCAGCATTGCTAGTTTGCCATTCATTAATTGACTTTTATACTCGCAATGTATCATAGTTTCAGTGGCATATATATATATACACTTTTACGGCAAGTTAAATTTTAAAGCAATAAAAATAATACGAAATACATACTGTTTTGTATAAAAAAAGATTTCTTACAAAAATAATAAACCTGTGCAATCCTATAATGACAACAGCTCTATCTATTACAAAAAAAATCTTCAAATGAAATAATAAAATACAAATAATTATAAACAATGGTTTCAACAGCTCTAAGAATTACCGGTGACATCTGGTGAGGGGTTGGATTTAATAGCTCATGAAATGTATGTAAGCAAGATGGGGATGTTGTCAGCCGAGTGGGACCGGCAAAAAGCACCCACCTATAGCTCAGAGAGTCTGAGGGTTATTGTGTAAGGCCCTCGCCATTCCTTTGAGTGTAACAGATAAGTCATATTTTTCGGTTTCCGAAGAGAAGTATAATGACAGTTTGAACGACCATTGTCTTTTAATCGGTCTCTTTGGGTTTTTGGTTATTTGTTAGGTACTTATGAATTTAAGGGCTAAACCATATTTCGACGAATACAGGCGTTAATAGTGTCGCTTTAAGTCTTGCAACTTAAAGATCTAAATTAACATTCGTGTAGTTTCTTTAATAAGATTTCACTGGAACCCACCAATTAAAACATTCGATTCGAAGGGAAAAAAGCAGATCAAGAGATCCACCACATTAATATGTTGACTATAACTTAATCCGTAGTGCTATTATCGCATCGCAGTCTCGTTAGCCAGAATGTAATCCCTCCTCTACTTTATGAAGTTACAGCATCGTTCAAAACACATCCCCTCATATTTTTATTATGGACCATATTTTCACTTGGATTATTTCCGACTTTATTATCGGGATTTTTTTAGGATTCCGTAGTCAACAAGGAACCTTTATAGTTTCGTCATGTCTGTCTGTCCGTCCGCGGATACCTAATCTTAGCGACCGCTAGCACTAGAAAGCTAAATTCGGTATCAATATGTATATCAATCACGCTGACAAAGTGCACAAAAAAAAGTGGTAAAAAATGTTTCGTTAGAGTACCTCTACACGTAAAGTGGGAAAAACTTTTTTTTTCATTTCTACCATAACGTGTGATATATTGTTGGATAAGTATTTAAACATGATTAACATGCAAAATAGTTTTTTGATAATGTAAATATTTTCGGAAATAATCGCTCAAAAAGCAAAAAAACAAGCGTCCCCCCTCTAACTTTAGAATCATAAGTTTAGAAAATATGAAAAAAATCTCAAAAGTAGAACTTTATAAAGTCTTTCTACGAAAATTATTTTGAACTTGACCAAATTAATAGTCTTTGAAAAACTAAGAAAAAAACCTTCTGAACTAATTTTGTAATTTAACCGTGCATGCAAAGCTTTTCTTTAACTTAGTCTATATATTTTTTATCCTGAGCGTATCTTTTTTTCAAATAAAAATACAAAAAGAATAAAATCGATTCACGCAATCCAAAATTATCAACGGGTACAGCGCCATCTCTCGGAAAATTGGATTGCTTATTTTTACATGGGGTACTGGGTTCTGTTACATTGTGACGGACGGGAACTTACGGAACCCTATGCAGGGTTCTGTAACCCTACAGGGAACCGTAACCTAGTTAGTCAGTGTTATGTAGGTACTGAGCGTGGTCCGACACGCTCTTGGGCGGTTTTATTTAATGTATACAAAGAGAAGAAAGAAAGAAAGAAGAAGAAAAACAATTTTTATTCGGCCCAAACTAGACGCACATATATACACACATAAAAGAACTACACAAAATACAACAATTAGTCAGTCAAGTGTGAACAAGGTATTATTAAACGATACCATAGACACCATGCAAAAAGCCTTGGTCTCCGTGAAAATTACATGCGTTGTCTATGGCATCTATCATAATCCACATTGCTTCTTTTTACATAACCTTGTTTTGATCAACATGCATAAACAGTTCCAAAATATAAAACCAAGTTGTGCGTCGCATCTGGGCGAAAAAAGGTTGTTGCTCAGCCATAGCCGTGACGATGGACGAAACCATCAATCCACGGGGCTGATTTTCAGCAACCACCAGTTTATGAGTGACACCTATACTTTTAATTTTATAAAACTAACCTAACATTGTTAGCTCTCTAATGAAACGGGTTTAGAGCACATTAAATAGAAAGGTAAACATGATTAAATTGTTCTTCAAAAATGTGTCTCTAATGACTTATCATTAAAGATCATCACTTTATAAATGTGAGAAAACAGCTAAGGCTACTCAATGTTTTTTTGACTGGCCTGTCAGCATAGTACAGTTAGTGACCCTGACTGCTATGCCAGAGGTCGTGGGTTCAATTCCCACCGAGGACAAATGTTTGTGTGATGAGCACGATCATTTGTTCTGTGTCTGGGTGTAATTTATCTATAATATGTATGTATTTATGTTTATCAGTTGCCTAGTGCTCATAACACAAGCTCTGCTTAGCTTGAGACTAGACAGCGTTGTGTGATGGTCGTCGAATATTATTATATTATTATTATTTTTCTAATAAAATCAATTTTTTTATAGTTTATATACGCACATTTGCTTATAATGAAGATAGATCATTATAAAAATTGTGCAAGGTAGGTACTGCTTATTTCCAAAAGAAAGAAATGTAGACAAAGAGTGTAGAATTAATAGAAGTAGAGATTGTGAAAGCTTAAACTAGTAAATACTTATATAACCATACATGACCTTTATAAAAAGAATACATACATAATCATATATATTTATCATACTAGAGAGGGCAGATAGTGCTCCTTTGCTAAATTACTTTAAATATTTTTAAAATTATTAAAATACGTCGCAAAACTTGGCCTTACCACTAAAAGCGGGTTGCGGCCACATACATAAATTCATACAGTAATGGTTGCTCCGTGTCTTCTGAATCAAGCCTTATCCGCGGATTGTGTTTCCATTGTTATTCATCGGCGGCTGCCGAGGATCTCTGGTCAACGAATTTTAACATTACAATAATATCACGTATATATTAGGGCAATCTTTGCAAGTATGATAACAGAGGCCATGATATTTTATTTGATATAGCAGGCCGCTACAAAATATACTATAAAACTTTTCAAGCATGTAAAAGTGTAGACAATGTTATTTGAAAAATCGGCTATAAGTAGTGAAAAACCTTTAGCTAACTGTGGCTAGTTTGGAAACCAAGGCCGCTTTATGTGTTTTCTATTTATTTTCTTCATATATGTTTATTTTAGTTTCAAACTTGTGTATTAATAGATTAGATTTCAGCAGATCTTTCTGCTGACATCCACTACGCGTCGCCACAATGACCGGTCATGTGCGCCTCGCAACCATCGGATTCCATCAACCCTGACCAGGTTATCGATCTACATTGTGGGAGGCCTTCCAAGAATACGTCTTCCGGTACGCGGTTGCTACTCCAGAACCTTTCAGCCCCAGTGGTCATTTGCTCTGCATGTAATGTGCCCTTCCCATTTCCATTAAGTTTGGCGATTATTCGGGCTATGTCGGCAACCTTGGTTCTCCTGCGAATATCTTCATTTCTGATTCGATCATTCAAGGAAACTCCGATCATAGTTCTTTCCATAATAGAAGTATGTGCTGCATAGATGCTAAACCTAACTTGAGTTTTATCCATGTTCATTTTAAATCCCACTCTTTCGGAAGCCCTAATGAGGTCACAGAACATTGTAATAAGCTCCAGCCATGACCACTATGTCGTAGGCAAACCGCCGGTGAGTGATGTATTTGCTATTGGCTTTAATGCCTAGCCCTCTCCAGTCCAGAATCTTGAAGACATGTTCCATAAATAAATATTACCTTAATAAATATAAATAATATTACTGTTATTAAATCAAATTTTTATTGAAACTTTTAATTAATCATTCACTAAACCAAAATTTAGCGTAAGAATTGCAAAATCGAACGCTAAAAACCAATAATTAATTATTTTTACCCGACCAAGAGACAAAAGGAAAGGTTATGACTTTATTTTACTAGGACAAGTATGTCTGTGTGTACGTATATTGAAACTTACATACACACAACATAAGGTGGATCGTAGTGGTTAACTACTGAACCGATTTTGATGATTATAATTTACCAATCAAACCGTTATTACAGTACAAATAACCGGCAAATAATTTTTTATCAGACTGTACTAACAGTACGTGTATGATCGTCAGTGGAAATAAAACTAAAATAAAAAATCAGATAAGAGCGTGTCGGGCAACGCTCAGTGTAGGGTTCCGTAGACTCCCTTCCGTCACAAATTTCTCACAACGTAACAGAACCCAGTAGCCCATGTAAAAATTAATAATATAATTTCCCGAGAGATGGCGCTGTATCCGGTGGTAATTTTGGATTGCGTGAACCAATTTTATATATTTTTTGTATTTTTATTTAAAAAGCAGATACACTCAGGATAATAAATTATGTAGCCTAAGTTAAAAAAAAAGATTGCATATACAGTTAAATTACAAAATAAGTTTAGAACTTTTTTTTTAATTTTTTCAAAAACTGTTCAATTTATTAAGTTGAAAATAATTTTCCAACAAAGTTTATAAATAGTTCTACTTTTCTGATTTTTTTCATATTTTATACCAATAATTCAAAACTTAGAAGGGGGGGGATGCCTTGTTTTTTGCTTTTGGAGCGATTATTTCCGAAATAATTTACATTATCAAAAAACTATTTTACAGGGCCCGTAATCATTTTTAAATGCCTATCCAACAGTATATCACACGTTAGGGTTGAAATCAAAACAAAATTACTCCCCACTTTACGTGTAGGAGTGGTAGCCTAATAAAACATTTTTTTTAACATATTGATACCAAATTTCAGCTTTCTAGTGCTTACAGTCGCTAAGATTATCCGCGGACGGACAGTCTGACAAACAGACACGGCGAAACTATAAGGGTTCTTCGTCGACTACGGAACCCAAAGAAAAGGGACCCTACACTTTTGTTGGTAATTGTTGCGCTTTAGATATCAAACGAAACAGAGAACTTTTAATGTTTAAATGTATAAATAATATATGGCCCATTGATAATATATGGTGATCTCATGAGCTGCATCATACGTACATACTGTTTCCCGCTCCGCCCAAGAGCGGGATGCGTCATTCGATGATTATCCCAAAAAAAAAGTACATACTGACTTTTTTCCAACTGTGTTTCATAAACAATGCAACACTTAGGTAAACTAAGTGTTGCAGAAGAAGAAGAATAAGAAGAAGAGAAGAAGAAAGAATATAAGAATTTATCTTCAATAATTTGCGGAACATACTGGTGATTCCATTACAAAAACTCTATAGCTAGCTACAAGCTGTTCATTTTGTTCAGCGCCATACTTAATACGCATAGTTGTGTTAAAATCAGCGATGTACTATGCGTTCCAACTGCAGGGGCCCTTCAGGGTCGAAGCCTCCCGGAGTCTAGAGGGTGGTGGGAAACTGTTACCTCGACTCCAGGAATAGGGCAAGGAAGGTACGGGGTAGGTTTTTTAGTCAGTAAGAGTCTGACACTAGTCTCCCGCTCCACCCAAGAGCGGGTTTCGTCATTGGATGATTTTCACCTAAAATAAAAAAAAAAAAAAAAACTATGCGTTCCAAATGAAAATAGGAAAGTACCTCGATCTTTCAAATTTTGAGTTAAAAGTATGGTTTGCAAAAAAATCTTATTTGCGTATCAATAACGAGTTTTTTTGCTTTTTATTACTAAGTCTTAGGTATATAGTTAATTGTAGGTCAAGTAGAAACGTTATTGTTGATATAAATTAACTAAATATATTGTTTTATGTCATAAATAGTTTAAAAGAAAAACTGTTTTCTATTTTTCTGTCTTATTTGCATTGTTGCAATTTGTCTTTTATTTTCATTTACTGACTACTACTCAGACGCATCACACAGTGACACAGAGATAAACAAAATTGAAGAACTGAATTATGATTAAACTTTTTTCGTACACGATTCGTAAATAAATTTATTTTAAAATATGTCTTGTTTTGTTCACTTTACCCAAATTCTTCTATTTGATCGTACGATGTGACGTCATAACAGGGCAGTCGATCTTATTGTCATTTGGAACGCATTGTTCAAGTTTTTAGTTTAATCTCACAGAAATGTCAGAAAGCTTAAAAACGAAACAATTTTACACAATCTCCTCATATAGTGTAAAAAGTTTTACATCATAGTTCGACATCCTTTACGTAACAGATTATTTAAATTAAAAAGAAAACACTAAAGGCTATCTGCAGTTTTTAAGACAAATAAAAAACCCTTCGCACACAGATTCATAGCTTACCTAATAACCAAAATAAGACATTCGCCTAAACAAAAAAAATTAAATAGCTTGGCTATCATATCAGTTTTTCGTGAGCTATCAAACGGCGGGATCAATCAATGTGCCGGTCATCACCAAGTACACGCGCTAAGAGGGAATTCTTGTCCGCGCCAAGCTTTTCCGCCGCCCGTCATCTCTTCATATTGAGATTGATGTTAGGACCGCGCCGAGAACCAGCCCGGACAGAATACTAAGAGGACAGAACGGCAAACCATTCTTCGCCAATTAGCCCCCGATCCAGCGGGGTTTGTCCCGCAGCCGCGCAGCCGAAGCGGACCAAGACGAACACCATCCCGCATACTAAACTGATGTCATAATTTTTCATATAAGCCCTGCGCGATTAAAGTACAACACAAGTTTTGTTAAGTGTTCGGGTTCGGCGCCTAGCTTCTTTATTTTTAGTACTGCGAACGGCGCAACTTTTTTGTCACTTTTTGTCTTCATTATTTGAAGTTATGAGTCTTTTACATTTATGTTTTAGAGTTATTCTTTCTTTCATTATCAATTTAATCAGTTTAACGAGCGTAACAAACTTGAAACAAGTCAAAGTTTGATCAGTTATTTTCGAGTCAAAATAAAACTGAGTTAAATATTATATTTCTTGCATCTAAAACAAAACAAAAAATAAGGAAATTAATCAAATTAATTAAGGAAAATTATGGAAATGCTTCCGCGCAACACCATAAAACACTTACACCTGAAAAAAATAATAACAAAGAACCTATTCACGCATTCGTTAAAGACATGTAAAATTACCATAGCTTTCAAGTATTAAGAGCCCAGTGCAAAGCCGCCCTGGGCGTTAACAAGCCGGCATGGCACACCACTCATAATAGAACAAGCGAAATTAGCCATTAAACTATAATAAAACATGTGTGAGTTGCGAGTTGTCGTAAACGGGTGTCGAATCTATATCACTTAGTGAAACAGGCTTACTCATCGGCCTAATCGAAATACTGCTGCTCTAAATTATTGCTAGCAACAAAACATTCAGCCCTGTTTTGGTGCTGATTTTTTCGAATTACTTTATCTATGGCGATTTTATAAGACATACACCGTTAAATTTTAGTCGTTTTAATCCCTTGGAGGATCGATTCAGTACATGAAACACTATCGATTGGTAAAGTTAGAATGAAAAAACAAAGTATTTTTTTTTAAACTCGAATTAATTTATGCATGTTCTAAATTGATTTCTTTAAGTAAACGTCAGCTGGGCGAGTTCAATGACCTGTAGGTAGTTAGTACGCAACGATCTACAACTACCTACAAGGTCAATGACTCGTTTACTTAAAGAAATTAATTTCGTAAATGCGTATATCAATAAGAGATTTAGAAAAAAAGTACTTTATTTTTTTATTTTATCTACACAAATCGATAGTGTTTCATGTACTGGATCGACCCTCTTCGGGATTAAAACGACTAAAATTTAACGGTGTATAATGTCAGTTTTAGATGACAGCTTCGTAGTGTGAGTTCGGTCTAATTGGCCATTATCCTATTTGTACGTTATGACGTTTTTTTTATAACTAAATTTAGATACCTGGGACTCTAGATAAGGTTTATGCATTGTGTCAGTGTTAGAAAATATTTAGTTTTAGATACAAAATACAGTTAGGTACTTTCTTTTTTAGAATGCGGATTTTTTTTTAATTAATTATTATAGAATCATAATAATTTATTTGCTAATATGGGTAATTATATAAAGTGTTTGAAAATATATATATATCCAACCATATTACGCCTTGAGGCATGAAAATCTCAAGCTTTATTATTTTATCACACTTTCTTGCAAACAAATATTTGAAATAGTTGGTTCAATTTAATTATATTTCAAATAACAAAGGAAACATAATAATCACTTGAAAAATTGAAGTATAAAATAACATTCATCAAAAAATAATGTCAAGATACAATTTTGAATAAAAATCAAAGTAAAAATAATATAAACTTCTCATCAAAAAAATCGAAACACTTCCGTTTTCATTGTTTCTGTCCGAATTTAACACAAAAAAGAATTCATACGATGAAAAAAAATACATATATTATAGCTGGCAGTTTGGCCATTACAGTAATAAGCGAAAATTCTAAATTCAAAATTAGAATTTCATTTGTTTATCTTATAAACGAAATTAATCACTGTTTTGAGACAAATGTGTGTTTAGGGTTGGAGTACATTTAGCGTTTAAAAACTAAAAATTGGCGCCTATCCTTAAACTTTTTGTTTTTTATTTCAATACTGTGACTTTGGGACGTCTGAAAAAAGGTTTTTTTTCTAAAACGTATGGATACTTCGCCCACAGAAGCCGCCCAAGTTGTGGCATTGCTGGATTCTGGCCTTAGTCAGCGTGTTGTGGCTGCAAGACTGCATCTAAGCCTGTCATCTGTTCATAGAGTCTATAAACGTTATCGGGAGACTGGTTTGTTCACGCACCGTTCAGGATCTGGCAGGAATCGGGTCACTTCTGAGCGAGATGATCGATTTATTGTAACAACTTCTTTAAGAAATCGACGCCTTAACGCTTTTCAACTGCAGCAGCGGCTTCGTGTTGTACGAAGGGTGGCTGTAAGTGACTCTACAATTAGAAGAAGGTTGAAGGATCGTGGACTGGTACCGCATAAGCCAGCAAATGGGCCGAAATTAACTGCAGACCATCGAAGAGCGCGCCTTAACTTTGCACGTGAGCACCTAAATTGGTCATACCTACAGTGGAGCAAAGTTCTCTTTTCTGATGAGTTTAAAATTATGCTGTATGGTAACGACGGAAGGAACAAGGTCTACAGAAGAGACGGAGAACGCTATGCACAATGCTGCATTGAAGAAAAGGTCAGCTATGGTGGCGGTTCGTGGACGGTTTGGGGAGGAATCAGCGCCGACGGTAAGACAGAGCTTGCTTTCGTGTCTGGGCCACGTCTGCCTGCACTAAACTGTCATCGGTACGTCGAAGAGTGTCTCGAGCCTCATGTGATGCCCTATGCACATTTTATTGGCAACGGCTTCATATTCATGCACGACAATGCTAGGGCTCACACCGCGGGCGTCGTACGAGATTATCTTAACGAAGTCGATATCTCTATTATGGAATGGCCAGCAAGAAGCCCGGACATGAATCCCATTGAACATCTATGGGATGAATTAAAGAGACGAATTCGAGCAAGAGATCCTGCCCCAGAAACACTTAGCCAGCTGCAAGATGCAATCCAAGAGGAATGGGACAATATACCACAGCATGTGATCGTGACTCTCATCTGATCGATGAAGAACCGTATGGAAGCAGTAATTAGAGCTCGGGGAGGAAATACAAGTTATTAAATAAACGTTTTTTAGCTTTTTTTTTCATTTACGTGTGTTGTTTTATCCATTTCCTTTATACTCCATACGGAATAAAAATGACTCATTTAACAAAATACGAAACCTATGAAAAATTCATTTAAATTTAGAACATTAACATTAAGATTTGATAAGCTCATATTACTCACTATTAAACGACATTTAACATTTATTCCTAAATGTACACATTTTTCTGATAATCCTGACAAAACGTAAACTTGCAAGGTGTTTCGATTTTTTTGATGAGAAGTGTATAAAAATTGAATTCGTGCAGCATTACAAAATTCAGTATTAAAAATTATAATTTCAATAGTTTAATTAAAATTTGGAATGTCATGTGTAAAATTAAAATGTCAAGATATTATTTTTTGTAAATAAATAAAAATGTCATAGTGTTAATACACCGCTTTTGTACCTTGAATGCCATATCCCTGTTGGTGGAATCACCCCAGATTATAATACCATACTTTATCAAGGATCCCACGTAGCCATGGTAGACTACAAGTGCAGAAGAAGTGTTTACAGTTTCAGCTAACATATGTAGGGCATACGATTGCTTATTTATTGAAAACTTCATGCACATAAAAGTACAAAGGCGGACTTAATGCCTAAGGCATTTTCTACCAGTCAACCTTTGGGTGATGCAGAATCATGATGGCAGGTGCAATAAACAGAGAGAAAAACATGTGAATATAATAGATAAAAAAATACAGAATATAGACACAATCTTATAAACTATATATGTATACATATATAGATCGACCAACATTACCGTTATTATTAACGGTATTAAATTTTTTAATTAAAAAAATATTGTCAATTGACACGCCTAAGAATTTTATTGTAGCTGTCTCAGTTATTTTGTTACCTACATAGTATATATACTAACATATTATAATGATGTATTGCGATATATCATAATTTTAGTTTTGTCCAAGTTAATTTTTAAGTGATTACCTATTATTTAGCCATTTTATAATACCTATCACTCAAAGTGCTATTTATGTCTTGTTAGAGTACTTTGTCCTTACTTGTAAAAACCACAGTACTATCATCTGCAAAAAGAATAGTGGGATGTTTGGTTATTTTTGGAAGGTTGTATAAATAAATAATGAATAACAGAGGGTCTACTATAGACTTGCGTTTGACTACTACCTCACCAGATCGTAAGCGATGATGTGGCAGACGTTGGAGCACGCCTCCCTAGAAGTAAGCTGTTCGCTCTTGAGTTAAAGACCCTATTATGCAACAAATGTTTCAAATCTACACGAATTGTGCATATCGTCTATATACATATATAGTATTTCATCCAGGCAATCAGAACTCTATTCAAGTCGCTTGATCGGCTATCCGGAGTCTTTAGTCGTCGAGTACCTACCCAATGTAACTAGTTAAACGAAGGACATGGTTTCATTTTAAGCGCAAAGTTAAATAGTTAAAAATGGAACAAAATTAAAACAATTTTCAAATTTACTATAGATATTGCGCAAAATCTCAACGTCAAAGATACTCAAAGTAGTTGGAACAAAAGTACATGTTCCACATTCAACATGGTGATGCCCATACCGAGCTAATTGCGCTGTTTCTTTAATACCAAACTATGTTTTGGCAATCCTTCTGTGGGTACCTACTTAAATTACAGTTTTAATTGTAGAGGTTTATTTTATATTTATTTTATAGTTTCAACGTAGTATATGTAACAAGATATGTATAAGTGGAAGCTTTTCATTAGCAATTTTCCCTACCTATATATAAAAATAAACAACTATGTTATTAGTCTGTAAGCTTTCTCTAAAAATAAATAAATAAATATATAATTTGAGTTTCAAAAAGGCATTATACCCAATCTCGATAGTTCGATCGACAGTTAGGACGTTTTCCGTTTTTTTACTAGACCCGGATATAAACAAAAAAAATATTTGTGTTAATATGTCCCTTGTTTAATTAGTCAGCCCGTATAAATCCTGGCGTGCTCCATGTCTGGTATAATCTCCACGAAACAATGTGTTAATTCCGTTATATTGGATGCAATGGGGTCCTTGCTGCGATAAATACCTTGGTACAGTGCATATGTGAGTAGATCCTTGCGTACTCATGTCATGTATTTCAAATAAAAAACGAAGCCCAATAAAAAACTTTGTAGATTTTATGTTTTACTATCGCACCGATTTTGAAAATGTTTTATTTTACTTTAGATTTCTTTTTTCCATTACGGTCCCAACAGCTCCGCCATTTTGAAAAAAATCCTATTACTGAATCGATAAAAAACTTATATAAAAAGTAAGTGCTTTCAAAACTACGAAAATCGGTTGAAGAATGCGACCTGTAGAGAACTGTGCACGTAGACATCCGGACATATAAAAGTATTTTTGCCCCGTATGTGCGCATTGTAAAAATTTAAATAAAATTACATAATAATAGAGCATAAAATATAAGTATAAAAACGTTTCGTTCCTAATCCTGAGATCACGCACACTAAGTTACCATTGTAGTGTGCGCCAATTTCGCGTCATTTTCACAAAAAGTCTGTACCTACCTACGCTAAATCTAATACTTAAACGCTCTTAACCATCAATTTGTTTTCATTTAGTAATCAGTTTAAAACTATTAATGTCATGCATATAAAAGCACCAAATCTAAAAGAGTGCAATATTATTTTAGATTTTTGGAAAATAATTCACCGTCATTCGCGGCACATTAAAAGCTTAATTAAGTACGTGTAATATCTGAGGACGCGATAATTGACTATGGCCTCAGCGTTAGGTGGCACACAGAGTTACGACATTGCGACAATTACGAGGGTTCATAACCTTTTTTAGGGTTCCGTAGTCAGCAAGAAACCCTTATAGTTTGGCCATGTCTGTCTGTCCGTCCGCGGATAATCTCTGCGACCGTTAGGATTAGAAAGCTGGAATTTGGTATCAATGTGTATATCAACGATATCAACTACATCGACAAATGGCAAAAACAAAAAATAGTAAAAAAATGTTTTATTAGGGTACCTCCCCCACATGAAAAGTGGGAAGTGATTTTTTTTTTAATTTCTACCATATCGTGTGATATAAATTGTTGGATAGGTACTTCAAAATGATTAGGATCCCGTAAAATAAATTTTCAACGATGTAAATATTTTCGGAAATAACCGCTCCAAAAGTAAAAAATGTGCCCCCTCTAACTTTTGAACCATAAGTTTAAACATATGAAAAAAATCTCAAAAGTAGAACTTTAAGTAAACTTTCAAGGCAAAAGAAAATTTTTTTTTTGTAATTTAATCGTACATGCAGACATTTTTTTTTACTTTTTTATATATTTCATTATCGTGAAGCAAATCTTCTTTCAAATAAAAATTACCACTTACAGTATACATGTACAGCGCCGTCTCTCGGGAAATTGGAGTACTAATTTTTACTTGGGCTACTGTACTGGGTTGTGTTACATTGTGAGAAATTTGTGACAGACTTGAAACTACGGAACTCTACACTGAGCGTGACCCGACACGCTCTTGGTCGTTTTTTTTTATAATATTGTACTTAGAATGCGAGTCAAACATCAAATTTTTTTTTCAGGGTTGGAAATCATACAACGACTTCTCCCACTCTTAGACGAATCGGGCATGTCAGACTTTTACTGACTAAAACACACTCATTTTATTTCTTGTCTTCATTCCAGGACCCCGGGGTTTTCTTACCCACAACTCGTGACCCTAATTGGTTTCGATCCTGATTGTCTAAAAACGTGGTCGACTAACGCGCGTTTGCGAAGCACGTTTTTGTAGAAAATGGTTGGTTGCATCCATAGATATATCAATGGTTGCATCACATCATTATTGCATTGCCGCCTTATGCGTGTCTATTCCCATAGTGTCTTTTTGTAAGGGAGTAACCCAAAGTCGATTTTATCAGAATATAATATAACTATTTAGGAAACCAAAGTATGAACCATTGCTATTTATGCACTTAAAAAAAACCATTGTAACTCAATCATCAAAAATCAATAAAACCTTTGAATGCGCTTAGGACTGCCCCATCGGAGTTGATTTTAATCAATAACAAAAAAAAGTCACTGGGATTTTTATTTTCTTTAGGATTTGAGTAACTTTATACTTAGGGTTCCGTATTCAACTAGGTACCCATAAGGGTTCCTTGTTGTTATAAACAGACAGGCATGGCGATACTATGAAGTTTCGCCATGTCTGCCTATCTGTCAGTGTGTCCGTATGCGGATAATCTCAGATACCGTTATCACTAGAAAGCTGAAATTCGGTATCAATACAAATATGTATATCAATTACGCCAACAAAGTGGTAAATTAATAAGTGTAAAAAAAAATATTAGTGTAGGAGTATTAAAGTGGAGAATGATCGTTCATATCATCAAGTTAAAAATAATTTTCCATGAAAGATTTTATGAAGTTCTACTTTTGAGATTTTTTGAAAAATTTTATAAAATAATTTCTGAACTAAGTTTAATTTACACATTTTCTTATTCTGAAAGTATCTTCTCTCAAATAAAAATAGAATGATTAAAATCGGTTGCCATCATCCAAAATTACCACCACAAACCCAACATACATAACCCTTCTAACTAGACTACGTACGTATCTAAAATACTAGCTTGATAGGAATAATACCCAATAAACTTTCTGTAAGCGATAGCCAGGATCATGGCGAATAGTATAATATATATAGCTAATTAACTTTACGCTAAGGTATTGACTGCATGTAGGTCACATATGTATATCATTCAAACTGGCACGATAAGTTTACTTTTAAGCTTTATGGTAAAAAGAAGAGAGCAGGATTTGATAGATTGTGTTGTCCTAGCAATGTCAGAAAATTAAAAAAATATATAGTTCGTTTTTTAATTCTTGACTACGTTTTGACAACTCAGAATGTCACATTCTAGAAATATATTTTCTGGAGTTTGACATTTTAAGTTGTCAAATCGTAGTCTAGGATTAAAAAACTTACTATAAATATTTTATACAATAAGAGCTTCGAAAGACAATAATAAGGCATAAAATTAAAGAAGCCCTTTTATTGTAGTGCAGCCCCTCTACAGTACCAAGCCAATCGTTGAGGACTGTTCGTTAATCTATAATATATTAAATTAAATCGCAAAATGTGCTGGTAACCGCAAAACTCGAGAACAACTGATACGATTTCGCTAGTTATTTTTGTTGTGTTTGTTATTGTCAAGTGAAGGTTCTTATGAAAAAAAAGGGTATAGTAGGGTAGAGTGGGCTAGAGTATAATAATCTGTTGCCGGGAGCGAAACCGCGGGCAAAAGGTAGAAGCTAATGAAATAAATAATCGTAAACAGTAGAGAAAGATAACTCAGAAGTTACTATCAAATAGTAGATATGTTTTTGATTAAGTAAAAGTATAAGTTTGTTTTTTTTTTTAGTAGTATTATATTTAGTTTTTCTAGACTGTAGTTCAAAACTAGCTCTCACTCGGACGAAAACTAGCTAAATCTCTACTTTTACAACAATATTTTATATAAAAAAAAAACTATGAAAGTGATGTATCGTCATGTAATATTAACATGTAATATTAACTGAAAGAAGACAATATGAGCAATAGAAGTAAATACGATGCGTAATATGTAAGGGTACCTACAAGATATTTATTTAACATCACGAATCTAACAACTCCGAAAACTGGACGATAACTAGCGCAATGACCCTATTTAGGGGCTTTTAAATTGATGAATATGATTTGTGAGCGTTTACAAATTAGTTCAATAAACGAGCTGAGAATAAATATGTCGCCTATTGATGACAGTGGCATGTGTTTATTATTCATAGTAGATTAGTTTTACAGACCATTTCTTATAGAAGCTGGTGGTATCAGGCATTTTATAACGAGTGACTGAAAGAAAAACATTTGCGACGTAGACCTAGATTTTCGAAGATGGGTATTTAAACTTCTTGTTTTTACATAAGTCTAGAAAATGTACTTACAATATATATAATTTAAGATTTTACGATGTTGTAAGCCATTTGGAGCTTACTGAAGAAATTTCAACTAAAACATTATGTACCATGTAATTATCAACTAAAGTTATCAGCCACCAAAAAAAAAAAATAAATAAAAAAAAAACCAAACAGAAAGTAGGCCTTGAAAAATAAAACCCGTGAAATTGCTGTTTTTTTAATGGGTTTGCTTTGAAGACAAGATTTCTTTCATTGACTTGGAATTATAAATTCAAAATTTTTAAATAAATGTACGTTATTCTTTTTTTTAATTAGGTATTTATTGGTTTCTTTGTGTTTTGCATGCTATGTAATATCATATCTATAACCATTTTTCTGAAATCTAAGAAAACTCACATTTCTGTATAATGTTTTCTACCGTTATAATGGAAACCAACACAAAGAAAAACATCAATACGTCTAGCCTCGAAAAAAGAATAACGTACCTTTAATATAGTTTATTTGAACTATAAATTCTAAGTCAGTCAATAGAAATAATACTTCAAACAACCCGTTTTAAAAAACCTAAAACAATAGCTATATACAATTCAATATCAAAATAATATTTGCATCTGCATACCCCTGTTTGTACCCGCCTCCGCCTATGAATGGCGCCAGCACATTACTCATGAATTAGCCAGTCATTCGGCCGTTGCTGACATGTTCGCTATCAAATTTTATAGAGAATCTCATCAAATGGATTCAGTTACTGACGAAATATGATTTTTAGATTAATGAAGTCCAGAACTAAATTGACAATGATGCATCATGCTTAAAAGCTAAAAATATTCAATTGGCCAGTTTATTAAAATTGGTTGTGATTACTTGTGATCTTTCCTGATTTACCTGCTCCACTGGATGCGTCAAAGTTGTGATGTTTTTATTCAATATCGAAAACATCAAGAACTATAATGTGGAAATTACCTGCAACAAAGATAAAACAGACGGTCAACTTTTATGCATAAAATAGAAATTAAAGTTACTTTTAGTTCAGTTCCAAACTTTATTCAAGTCAAGGTTACGCAGGACCCTATGTACGTCCCTACGAATGTTATAAGTCGAGCAGGTTTTGAAATGTCTTACCTACATTTCAAATTTTTAATAGGTGTAGATAAACTAAGTTAAAGTAGTAATAAATTTTTGCTGTAATAAAGTTTTTTTTTCCCTAAAGTTTTCAAAATAGCGCACATTTTTAGGGTTCTCTAGTCATACGGAACCCTAATAGTTTCGCCAAGTCTGTCTGTCCGTTCGCGGATAATCTCAGCGACCGTTAGCACTAGAAAGCTGAAATTTGTTATCAATATGTATAGCAACTACGCCGACAAAGTGCAAAAACATAAAGTGGTAAAAAATGTTTTATTAGGGTAAAATAACTGCCCACTTTACGTGTAGGTCCTCCTCTACACGTAAAGTGTTTTTTTTTTTAATTTCTACCATATCGTGTGCTATGATGTTGGATAGGTACTTAAAAATGATTAAAGGTCCCATCAAATATTTTTTTGATAATGTAAATATTTATTTTGATAATGTAAATATTAAACTGAGCGCAGTGCCGACACGCTCTTGGCCGATTTATATAAATTAATTTAGGTTTAGGAGACCAATGGTGGCCAAGTAGTATCGGCCCCGAATTACGACTTGTAGGTCGCGGGTTCAAACCCAGCCAGGCGCATTACTTTGTGTAATTTATTTTATCACCACTGCTCTCAAAACGGTGAAGGAAAACATCGTGAGGACAGGGACAGGTGACATCCACCAATCCGCACTGGGCCCGCGTGGTGGATTGTGGGCCCATTCCCTCTCCTTGAGAGGAGGCCTGTGTCCCAGCAGTGGGAACATTGAAAAGGCTGATGATGAATTTGGGTTTAAAATTTCTCCATTCATATTCTTTACAAACGTTCTGATATACTTCGGCATAACAATTTTGGCACATTTTTTTGGCATAATAATACTTTGGCATAATTTTTTTAGGCATACATTTTATGTTGGCATAATAATGTTAAAGACTAATTTGTTTTAGCATAAATTTGATTCCCATAACGTTAGTAGGCCTAATAACTATTAGCATAACGTTAGTAGGCCTAAAGACTTTTAGCATAACGTTAGTACGCCTAATGACTATTGGCATAATAATATTTAGGCATACAATAAATATAAATGACAAAAACAATGTTCATACAGAAACGAATTGTTGCAAAACCGACTTCACGTAGTCTTGTTTGTCCTACCCCTAGAGTGTTCCCGGAGGACACGGTGGAGCACACGGTGGAGGTGTGCCCTGCTTGGGAAGAGCATCGCCGTGTCCTCGTGGGGGTGATCGGCGGCGGCGACCTCTCGCGCCGGGCCCTGGTTCAGGCCATGGTCCGCAGCGAAGAGGAATGGCAGGCGGTCGCCTCCTTCTGCGAAGCAGTAATGCTCGTAAAGGAGGAGGCCGACCGCATAAGGCAAAGGCAACGGCGCACTCGCCGTAGCCGTCGCCGCCGCGATCCTGCCGATATCCGGCCACCGTAGACACTGGCTCGCGGACGGTGAGCAATGGGTAGCTCGCCATCCGGTCGTCTGTAAGATCGAGTCCTAGTCGTCAACGGCGCGCACCGTTCCCGCGCGCCTCAAGGAGTTGTCAGCAAACTGCAGGGGCCCTTCAGGGTCGAAGCCTCCTGGAGTCTAGAGGGTGGTGGGAAACTGTTACCTCGACTCCAGGAATAGGGCAAGGAAGGTTCGGGGTAGGTTTTTTTAGTCAGTAAGAGTCTGACACTAGTCTCCCGCTCCGCCCAAGAGCGGGTTTCGTCATTGGATGATTTTCACCTACCATAAAAAAAAAAAAAAAAAAAAAAAAAAAAAAAAAACCCCTAGAGTGTTATTTAAAATCGCGTAGGCGCGTAGGGGCGAGGCGGCCCGCGGGCTGTGGAGCAGGCGGCTGCGAGCGAGCCGCCGTGGTGAGCGAAAGCCGTCTGCGACGATTAGCACGCGTGGGGCCGCCGGAGGGCCGCAGCGCCGGAGCCGTCACAGAAACCCTGCCTGCTGCTTGTTTGCATGCTGCATGCTTGCTTGCATGCAAAAATATGTTTTAATATTTTTATGCGTTATTTATGCTTAACTTTTATGCTTTAGGATAATATGCTTAAATAAGTTATGCTTTAGAACTTTATGCTTAATAAGTTTATGTTTTAAAATATTATGCCTAATCATTATTATGGTTACAAACATTATGCTTAAAAAAATTATGCATGAGCTGTTATGCGTAATTATAGTATGCGAAAATATAATTATGCCAAACAACATTATGCTAAGTTACATTAGGTCTTAAAATTTTATGCTAATGGATAGGGAACCATTTTATTATTCTGAGCGTTTCCTTTCTCAAATAAAAAGTAATGAATAAAAACTGTTCACAAAATCAAATCCAAAATCACCAACAAAAAAATAACCTGTCTAGATAGACGGGTTATCGTATACATATTGGGTACAGAGCCATACACAACAACACAGGTCAAGTATGACAAGAATGTATAAATTAGTAACCCAATTTCCCAAAAGATGGCGCTGTACTTTGGGCTACTTCGCGTTGTAAGCGCTGTTAAATCTTAACATTTTTATAATCTTTACATTATGAAGGGCCAACTATCAAGCAAAATAGCAGATTTTCAGTTTTCACACTAAATGATTTGATCTTAATAAAACCTCAATAATATAAAACTAATTTATCCGAAATTATATAAAGAAAGATGTGTACTAATGTCATAATCACGTAAGAGCAGTTGTATGATAATGTACCTCGGAAATGACATATTTCTGTCTTGTCTGACCCATTCACGAACTGTTTTTGTTATGTGTGTGTGTGTGCCTGCATGATTACTTCTACAGAGATGCGCCGACGCCGACGCACCCAGCGAGGCATCGACGAACCCAACCCAAGAACTTCATAACGATTTGCATATTTGATGTCATAGGTACGCCTGTGTCCACAGCGAGGACCTTTTCCTTGTAAAATAATTCATATAAAATATTGGATGTATTTTTATTATTCTTTTTTTGCTGTAAGAGATTTTGAGTTACTAACTTCTCCTTTCTTCTCTGGGTGGAGCGAGAGGACTCTCTGATTCCTGTGTTTCTATAGTTTCTAAGGTACCTAAGACTCTCTTTACGTTCTAAGGTACCTAAGTTTTTCAAAATGCCCGCAGTATTCTGTCCCCATACACTACCACACTTAAAGCTATCGGATCTAGGACATAGAAAACGGGACCAGGTATTTCTTTTTTTAGAGCCAGAATGTATCCAGTTGTTTGAACGTGTCAAGTTTTATTTTAAAAAAAGCTATTTTATATAATTATAACACAATTCATTTACTGCCTTCAAATAAAATTTATTAACTAGCGACCCGCCCCAGCTTCGCACGGGTACTGATATTGAATATATGTATTATGCATGTATTCTGCCGTGCTTATGATAATGGCAGTAAGTCACATTTAGGTCAATATAAGTATCGAGTTAAGTATACACAAATGTAGACCCCGATCTCTACATTCCAAATATACACTTAGGTACCTAACTCAATATCGACCAAAATGTGACTTCCTGCCATTATCATAAACGCGGCAGTATTATACACATAAACTTTCCTCTTGAATCACTCTATCTATTTTAAAAAACCGCATCAAAATCTGTTGCGTACTTTTAAAGATCTAAGCATACATAGGGACAGCGCTATGCAACCTTGTTGTATACATGTTTTATACTATGTAATGATAGTGTAAGATTTTTTTTAATTAGCATGTATTTTTTTCCTTTTTTATAGTAGGTAAGTGGCCAAAAGATAAATTAGCTCAAGGTATTCCTTGCAAGTTTATAATATTTGCAGCTAATCCATAACAAAAGAATTCTAATCAATTCTTTGTAACCAAAATTAAACCCAAAAGCATCTGTATTTAAACATAACTTGGACGTTCAGATTAGTTTCCTAACTGGGATTTCTGCCTGAATACCAATTTGACAAGACTTAGGTGATCAGCAAACGGCATATAATGAAACAAAACAGGTCACTATAATTAATTAAATTGTAAATGTACGTACATACGTATAAAATAAAAAAGTATTTTATTGGCTGTATATCAATTACATTAGCCGCCAGACCAGCTGTACGTAAAATAAACATTTACATTTACTGTAAAAACTTTTTGAGTTTTGTAAAAATTACGGAAGTTTTTCATTCTATCATAAGGAAAAGTAATAATATAATTATAATACAGTATATCTCTGCACAAAGGAGTATCAGAACAATCCGGCTTAGAGCATGTCGGGTCACGCTCAGTCTATTCCGTATTACAGAAATTTCTCACAATGTAACAGAATCCAAACTAAGATCTAATAGCACAAAGTAGCCCTTGCATAAATTAGTAAACCAATTTTCCGAGAGATGGCGCTGTACCCGGCGGTAATTTTGGATTACGTGAACCGATTTTAATCTTTTTGTGTTTTCATTTGAAAAAAAATATGCCAGGGATAATAAAATATGTATAAAAAGTTAAAAAAAACATACTTACATAAACGGTTAAATTACAATTTTAGTAGTAGAAGTTATGTTTTTAAAAAATTTCAAAAACTGTTCATCCTATCAAGTTCATATTACATTATCAAAAAATATTTTACGGGACCCTTTATCAGTTTTATATACAACAAGAAGACATGTGACATCCACCAATCCGCACTGGGCCCGCGTGGTGGATTATGGCCCGTTCCCTCTCCTAGAGAGAGGAGGCCTGTGTCCCAGCAGTGGGAACATTAAAAAGGCTGATGATGATGATGATGATGGTAGAAATGGAATCGCTGCCCTCGCTCCCACACACACTATAATGTAAATATTTTCAGAAATAATCGCTCCAAAAGTAAAAATGAGGCGTCCCCTCCCCCTCTCTAACTTTTGACCCATAATATATCTCTCGCGAAATCGGGTTACTAATTTTTACATGGGCTACTGGGTTCTGTTGCATTGTGAGAAATTTGTGACGGACGGGAAACTACGGAAACCTACACTGAGCGCAGCCCGACACGCTCTTATCTGATTTTTTATTTTGGTTTTATTTCCACTGACGATCATACACGTACTGTTAGTACAGTCTGATAAAAAATATTGGGGCAAAAATCGTTCCCAAAATTATTATTGAATGGATTTAAAGAGAAAACTTAATTAATATTTTAGCTTAAATTTTGGTGGTACCTATTCGAACCGTCAAAAAAAAAATGTGTCGATTCGGACACTGTGTTCGATTTATCTAAGAACAATGATAATAATTCATCTAATATAGGTTTATCTCTTCCCGCTACTTTTAATACCAAAGCATGGGTAGTTATGCCGCAGATTATGGGTTTCTAGAATTGAACATTTTAACGATTTCCTGAATCGTTGTCCTTTAGTAATTAAGATAGTCATCACTTACAGGTCACTTCCTTCATCGATTTGTTCACTATTATATTATCGAGACTGACAACAGTGTTGATGTACTGTCTGGACAGCGAGGTGATGAGTTTACTGTCTACTGCTAATGATGGGAAATTCCCTTAAATATTCTCCAAGCGACAATTTAGAAGTTCCTTAATATATTTCTTCGGAAAAGAATTTATGTTAATCTTAAAGTTAGACTCTCTCTTACTATGTAATATATGGATAGACACAATAAACGAGTCCAATTATAAAATTAGTAGCAGTTTTTACTATTAAGATTTCTACAAAATCATTTACCTTATTTAGTTTTCTAACTTAATCTACACTAATATAATAAAGAGGTAAAGTTTGTTTTTTTGTTAGTTTGTTTTTTTGTTTGTAGGGGGTAATCTCTGGAACTACTGGTCCGATTGGAAAAAATTTAGCAACAACAGAAAGCTGCTTTACTCCTGAGTGACATAGGCTATATTTTATGTACCTACGCGGGCGAAGCCGCTGACAAAAGCTAGTTCTCAATAAAATCACTTGAGCAAGAATATGCTCAAGAATATTGCCATAAATTGTCTTTTGGAATGTGATTAATCGGATAAAGAAAAGGTAGGCTTGAAACTTGCGATAGGTACTTAATTTAATTTTAAATACGTGTCTTAGTTTTCAAGTATGACACGTTACCAAATGGAGCACATACGCCTGGTTTACTCTAAACTTGTTGCCTGTCATGACTTCAGATGCATATGAATTAGTATCCAGCAGTTAATTTATTCAATGAATATGAAAAATATTCTTTACACAACGAATTCGTCTAAAATATGCTTGAAAAGGATGCAACACGCGTTATCTTATCTAATCCCCCGTAAATATAGAGCGGTCTGTTTGTCTGATTCTTTAGATACGCAAAATATGTGAACGCGGTACATTTTCGTAACATTAAATCATAGTAATCTCTTCAGTTATCGGTCCGTTTAAGAGCCTCATTGACTCGCATTTTAGACAGCCAAATAGGTATACCAGGTTTTTTTTTCAGTGAGATAATCATCCAATGTCATCTCCGCGCCCTTAGGAGGGGCGAAAGTTAATGTTACAATTTAACTGTCTAAAAACCACTACACTACAATCCCTGCGGTGGATATTGCGTGAAGACCGTTGTCTCATGCGTGCGGCCTCCTCCTTTGCACTACCGCTTCACTATAGGAAGAGACCACCTGCTACTCCTCGCTTTGGACCATGACCAGTACAAAAATCTGGCCCGAGATATCGTTGCCGCCCCACAAGGACACGGCGGAGCTCTGTCCACGCGGGGCAAACCTCTACTGTGTGCTCAACAGTGGGTTGCTATAGTCGCTGTCGCTATTTCACCATGATATAGGTAGGTATACTAAGTACCGATTTTTAAACCGTGATGTCAACCGCGTAAATATAAATACTTACTTGTCGTATTTGAAAGGGCAGAGTCGCATTAATTAGCATACCACTCTCAGTTGCCGTTGGCTTTACTTTAAAATTTATCTCTTCGATTTCAAGGCCAGTCTATATTTAAAACTAATATACCTAGAGTTTTACCATGAATGAAGTAAAAACTTTAAATTGATCTACCAGTGTATGTTTTTCTAGGTACAAAATGCAGTTCATCTATTTTGTAGAAAAACTTGGAATAAATTAGAATGATAATATTAAAAATAAAGTTACTCGAAAGTGTTTTTTTTTTTAATCTTAATATTCTGTACAATCCTAAACTTATAAAATGAAACCACGAATGAAACTAACGAAATTGATCGAAATTGAAAACAAACGAATGATTCACAATCATCTTAGCAAAAATCAAACATTGATATGAATTATTACGAATCCTTGCTCGACTTGTGTGAACGAGCCTTATAGAATGATCCAAGATCCAGAATTTTGACTCGTTGCGAACACGTTAATGACTCAGAGGTCTTTCCTCGCGACCTATACGAGCGTACCTCTAATTCAATAACCATTGACTGTTTAAATGCCATCGAGCTATCTACTGTGCGGTAAAACCCAGCATTGGATGCCAAACACTGCTAAAAGTTCCAGTATCCAAGATATGCGCCAGCGAAACTGGTTTCTGCGTAGCGGAGACTTATTTATAGGTTTCGGTCACTTTGTATGCCTTATACACCGTTAATGTTTTAAATGAAATGGTTTATTTAAGCCTGATCCGCACAGCATACCTCCTTTTTTAATAAATGAATTCCTAAAAATCTTGTTCCTAAAATTCGGTGATTTAAATCTTTGTACACTTCGACGTATCACTTCGTTGACATGTAGGTAACTAAAAATGATAGGTCAACTTGAGTCTTGAAAGCGAAATTACAGGAGGTATTTACTGTAATTTCAGCTGGAAAGAATTATATACCTACTTTACCCGTGGCAATTTGTAGAAAAAAATATATATCCGTATGTAACTTAATTTTGCAGAAATCCACTATGATACTTCATGGATCTTCCAGTAAAAGTCAAACACCAGCCACGGATATTTGAGAGCCAGAAATAATTTATAATTTTGCTCCGAATCTCAAAAGTGTATTTTGAAACCGTCTCTAACTATCAGAAAATTTAATTACAATTTACTGGACACAATTACTTAGCGAAATTTAACTTGCCGTTACCTCCAACGTTCCTGTTAACTGTAACCATTAATTTTCTTTGTGCCTTAACGGACATAATCCTGAACGATCTCAACTAGAAAATATTTAAATAAAGGTGAAATTAAAAAACCTGAGCTTTATAAAGTGTTCACTTTGTATTTTAAAAATTAAAATTTTAGTTTTTACTAAGCTTCTTGCAAGAATCAATGGCAATATTGGTCTCCAACCGGAGGCAGACATTATAACAGCAAATAATTAAAAAATCTCAATAATGATGGTGGAACTATTTTTAAATCTGAGGTTTACTTTGATTGTGCTTAGTATAAGATCTAATATTATTTCCTGTCGAAATTCATGATATAGAAAAATAATAAAAATTGAAAATTATTTTATGACAGCGTTTATTACATTATTAAGTACCCTGTTTTTTTTTTTTTAATGTAATGTAATTTAATATTGATAAAGTTTGAATTTATTTTTGAGTTGACGTTTTTGTATTTTAAATATTTATTACTAGCTTTTGCCTGCGGCTTTGCCCGCGTGATGTTAGCAATATATAGGCCACCAGCGCGCAGCAGCTTCACGCGCGTCTATGGTTACTGCTCCGCCCCATAGGTCATAGCGTGATGTTATTTAGTTTATAACCTTCCTCGAAAAATGGACTATCCAACACAAAAATATACTAAAAAAAAACTTTACCTGTTTATTATATTAGTGTAGATTATATTTATTATAATAAAGAATAAATCGGCCAAGAGCGTGTCGGGTCACGCTCAGTGTAGGGTTCCGTAGTTTCCCGTCCGTCACAAATTTCTCACAATGTAACAGAATCCAGTAGCCCATGTAAAAATTAGTAATCCACTTTCCCGAGAGATAGCGCTGTACCCGGTAGTAATTTTAATTTGCGTGAACCGATTTTATTCTTTTTATATTTTTATTTGAAAGAAGATACGCTCAGGATAATAAAATATGTAAAAAAGGTAAATAAGGTAAAAAAAATGCTTGCATGTACGGTTAAATTATAAAATTAGTTCAGAAGGGTTTTTCTTATTTTTTTAAAAAACTGTTCATCCTATCGAGTTCAAAATAATTTTCCTAGAGAGTTTATTTTAAGTTCTACTTTTGAGATTTTTTTTCATATTTTTTAAACTTATCGTTGGTTTAAATGTTAGAGGGGGGGGCGCCTCATTTTTTACTTTTGGAGCGATTATTTCCGAAAATATTTACATTATAAAAAAAAACATTTTACGGGGCCCCTAATCATTTTTAAATACCTATCCAACAATATATATTACACGTTATGGTAGAAATAAAAAAAAAACACTTTCCACTTTACGTGTAAGGGAGGTACCCTAATAAAACATTTTTTACTACTAAACTTTTTGTTTGTGCATTTTGTTGACATGGTTGATATACATATCGATACCAAATTTCAGCTTTCTACTGCCAACGGTCGCTGAGATTATCCGCGGACGGACAGACAGACAGACATGGTGAAACTATAAGGGTTCCTTGTTGACTACGGAACCCTAAAAAGGACTTTGACAGATCGACAAACAAGCAGGTCTATTTCGTTTATTCTGCTTGAGGCCAACAAACATTCAAACCTGTACAATATTAAAATATTGCAAAAATGATAATGCTGCAAAACTAGCATCAAGCAACTTGATGCTGAACTTCGATCCAAAAAGTCATCGTTGCTATTTATGGGAAACTATGAATTATTTAAGAGATGAGATGCATGACAGCGCGCGATTTATAAATAAAAATAAATTCATAGCTAATGTTGAGTGCCACTATTTAATGTGATTCATTGCAAAAATGAGTTGCCTCGGTTATCAGTAAACGACATGTCACCTTGACCTTCAACGCGTATCATGACAACAAATAAATAGAGGGTGGCCAATTGGGATACACAAGTTTAAATGATAATATTCACTAGCTTTTGCCCGCGGCTTCGCCCGCGTGGTATTGGGGTTGCCCTATACAATATGATAATTTTACACTTGATCAAACGAAATGTGGTTATACAAGTTAGACAATTATCGATAAAATCACGAAAAAAATATAAAGAATATTAGTCATTTTAAAATTCAAGTTATTTAATTTTTTTGTTGAATGAAATTCCCTACTTTAAGTTTTAATTTTTTTTTCCCCGTATGTAATCGGTGTATGTTTTTTAAAGTAGTCTTATTTGAAAGCTATAAAGACACAAAACAAAATTACTTTAAGGTCATTCTACACAGAGAAACTTAAAAGCGCGATTCAGACTATCAATATTTTAAAAGAAAAATAATGTTGTAAAAATAATAATTTTCAGATAATTTATTCAAACTTTATTGTAAACGACCTACCGCTACGATACGGTATTTATCACCAGGGCCGTCTTTAAATATTTATATATTTAACACTTCTAATAGTTTCGAGAATCCGTTCCTTCAGACGGTCTGGTGTGATAGGACAACAAAAATAAAATAGCTAGATATCCCACAGGAACACATGCGTTTTTTTTTCAGGGACAAAAAGTAGCGTATATGCTACTCCAGAGCATAAACTATCTCCGTGCAAAATTCATCTCATCATCAAACAATTTCGCATTTATAATATTAGCAAGATTTATTGACCTGATTTTTTCATAATTATTTAAGGCTTCGCTATTTTGTATGGATACAACTTATTATTATACCAATTATTTACATGTTTGCTGTTTAAAAATGCGTTCGCACACCTAATGCCTTTACCGGGGATCTGTCCATCTGTCTGTCATGATAGTTTATGTAGGGGACGCGTGAATGTATCGAGTTGAAATTTTAACCACATTCTCAGGTTTGCGGTCCCTTGATGTTGAGAAAAAATCAAACCCTTAGTCAATAAGGAACCCTTATAGCTTCGCCAAGTCTGTCTGTCTGTCCGTCCACAGATAATCTCAGCGACCATTAGCACTAGAAAACAGAAATTTTGTATCAATATGTACATCAACTACGCCGACAAAGTGCAAAAACAAAAAGTGGTAAAAAATGCTTTATTAGGTGGGTACACGTAAAGTAGAAAGTATTTTTTTCAGTCAGTTTTTGTCAGTCGGTCAGTTTTTCCTTTTACTCGTATATTATACAACCGTGTGTCGGTTAACGATAATCAAATTTTCAGTGTTTGGAATAGGCCACGTGACATTCCAATAATACAATGTCAACTTCATACATGACCAACCGTTATCTCAAAACAAGATATGTTCTATAACAAACTAATGGTCTGTGAACAAAAGTAGATGTATCCAATGGTTTCAATCGTATTCATAAGCAATGTAAGAAAGATGAAATACATCGAGATAATTGAACGGAAACCTAAATGGGGCCGCGTTAACTAAACTGTGAGACAACAATGTAAACATTACGAAGCCATTTAAACATGTGGCCCTTCTTATTGTGGATATCATTAAATAGGGCCACTTGTGCAGTGAAAGTTGACAAGTTTTTCTCTTTTATTTGATATAAACTAGTGCTTGACTGCAATCCCAACAGTTCGTTTTCATCACCACTGCTCTCAAAATAGTAAAGGAAAACACCGTGAGGAAACCAGCATATCCTAGAGCTAAACTTCGAAAACATGTGACCTCCATCAATCAGCACTGGGGTATACGTGGTAGATTACGGCCCATTCCCTCTCTTAGATAGTCGGCCTGAGTCCCAACAATGGAAACATTATAGGGCTGATACTATACTATGTTATGATAGTTTGTTTACATAGGTCAGTTTTTATTATTTACATTTCTTTTTTTAATAATTCATGTTTTCGTGTGATTGTTCCAGAGCTTTTTTTTATGGTAGGTGAAAATCATCGAATGACGAAACGCGCTCTTGGGCGAAGCGGGAGACCAGTGTCAGACTCTTACTGACTAAAAAACCTACCCCATTCCTTCCTAGCCTTATTCCTAGAGCCGCGGTAACAGTTCCACACAAACCGGCAGCTCCAGAAGGCTTCGACCCTGAAGGGCCCCTACAGTTTGCTGACAACTCCTTGAGGCGCGCGGGAACGGTACGCACCGTTGACGACTTGGACTCGGTCTGGACAGTTACCAGACGACCGAACGGCGAGCTACCAATTGCTCACCGTCCACGAGCCAGTGTCTACGGTGGCCGGATATCGGCAGGATCGCGGTGGCGACGGCTACGACGAGGGCGCTGTTGCCTTTGCCTTATGCGGTCGGCCTCCTCCTTTACGAGCATTACTGTTTCGCAGAACGAGGCGACCCGCCTGCCATTCCTCTTCGCTGCGGACCATGGCCTGAACCAAGGCCCGGCGCGAGAGGTCGCCGCCGCAGATCACCCCCACAAGGACACGGCGATGCTCTTCCCAAGCAGGGCACACCTCCACCGTGTCCTCCGGGCTTGCCACACAGTGGCGATACCCGGACGTCTCTTCCGCACGAATCCGGTGCAGGAATCTCCCGAACTTCCCATGTTCAGTGAGAACCTGCGTCATGCGGAAGTGATTGTTCCAGAGCTGCACGATTATTTGAAATGTCACCGTGGCCCTGGAATGCAAACGACAACTGAGGGACAACCAGGCTAGTCTATAAAAATGTGAACTGAATAAACACTTCGTACCTAACCAGTTGTAATAGAATGTAACAGGTTCCCAGTAAGTGTTGTAAGTTTTTTATTTTTTATTTTAAGCAAAACCATTTAATGATGAATCCCGCACTTGGGTAGAGCGGAAAACAGTGTCAGACTCTTACTGACTAAACAACCTACCCTGTTCTTTCCTTGCCTTGATAATACACTTTCGCATGAACCCTTGGTCCCAGGAGGCCTCAACCATACTAGGTCCCAGCAACTTGCTGACAACTCCTGGAGGCGCGGGGGAATAGTGCGCACCATCGACGACTTGGGCTCGGTCCGGACTGTTACTCAAAGGACCGGACGGCGGGCTACCCATTGTTGTTGTCCGCAAGCCCGCGCCTCTATCACGTGACCAGAAATCGGGAAAGTATTCGCGGCGGCGGCGGCTGGAGCGGGAGCGGCGTTGCATTTGCCGGATGTGGTCGGCCTCCTCCTGTGTTAGCATTACTGCTTCGCAGTAGGAGGCGACCGCCTGCCATTCCTCCTCGCTGCGAATCATAGAATCTGAATCTAGGCTTGGCGCGAGAGGTCGCCGCCGCCGATCTCCTCCACGAGGAGACGGCGATGCTCTTCCCAAGCGGGGCACACCTCTAAAGTGTGCTCCAGCTCCACCGTGTCCTCCGGGTGGTCGACACAGTGGCGACACCCGGGCGTTGTTTCCTAACGAATCCGATGCGCAGTGAGAACCTGCGTCTTGCGGAAAATGAGGACGCCGCCCTTAAGGTCTTTCCAGCCACGCCACTAGGAGGGGACTTACCGCCAAGATTATAACGTGCCCATTAATTATTAATTATACAACAACAACAACAACTTAACAATACTTTCCAGAAACCTATTCCCTGCCTTACCTATTCCAGAAATCGATTGAGCATACTAAATCTTCAAAGTATTTGAAACACACGCGACAGCTAATAACAGCTGATGTCTATTACTGAATAATAATAAAATAATAATTCCCCCTTACGAAGCGAGAAGAGCAGAAGGGGACAAGTTAATTTTATGATATCTCTCCCACCTTGGGGGGGTCTATGTCCAACAGTGGACTTCTTTCAGCTGAAATGATGATGATAATGATGTCACTTCCTCAAAGTATTTTTTCAAACAAACTGAAGGATATTCGTAAAGTTAAAGGAGTAAGATCCATTTAGGAGCCATGAGACAAATGTCAGTCTACTAACTCAACTCACCATACGGTTCACAACTTAGTGCTTAATTCGGCCGTCATGTCAGTTAACTGGTCAAGTTAACAGACGGCTGAATTAAGCACTAACTCACCAATCAGCATACTAATACTGCACATTTCTATATAGCCACAGGAATGCCTTATGAGTCCGGCTAGTATGACACTCGCAACTTCAAGTTGACGCGTGTTCAAAATTCGTTCGCAGAATATTGCTATCTCTGTTTGTTAAAAAACAAATGACGGATTGACTTGTTATATTGTGTTTATAAACTTATTATATTATTTTTTAGTAATATTATGTAAGTTATGTAAGTGAAAGCAGTGGTGGCCGAGTGGTAACGGCCCCGACTTACGAGTCGTAGGTCGCGGGTTCAAACCCAGCCAGGCGCATAACTTTGTGTAATTTATTTCATCACCACTGCTCTCAAAACGGTGAAGGAAAACATCGTGAGGAAACCGGCATGTTTTAGAACCAAAAATTCGTAGACATGTGACATCCACCAATCCGCACTGGGCCCGCGTGGTGGATTATGGCCCATTCCCTCTCCTAGAGAGAGGAGGCCTGTGTCCCTGCAGTGGGAACATTAAAAAAGGCTGATGATGATGATGATGATGATTATGTAAGTTAATTATTTGCCCCATGGGGACACGGTAGTGCTCTGCCCACGCGGGGCACACTTCTACTGTGTGCTCTATAGTATCTTCCCGGCATTCCACGGTGTAGTGACACCCTGGCGTTTCTACTGCATGAATCCGGTGCAATAACCTCTTGAACTTACCATGTCCGATGAGGACCTACGTCATGCGGAAGATGAGAACACTTTGAGGTCTTTTCCGCCACTTGGCGAATACTTTTGTAAATCGGTAACGAATGTACAGACAAGGTACTTACTACCTAGTGCGTTTTTTTTATAAACGCCAATATTTCAACATATTAGGACAACTACAGACACATACAGTGGTCTTGGAGACTAATCGGAAAATATTTTGGAGCCGACTACATTTTTTTCAAGGGGGATTCATTCAATGAATTCTGCACAGCACTGCGCAGCAGGAGGGCGTATCAGATTTCGACGACTCGAGCTCGGTATTTGTTAGTGGACGGCGGGATAGAGAGTTATCCAATGCTCGCCGTCAGTAAGCTCACGCTTGGTGGCTGGAAATCGGAGTCAGAATTCCGGTGCGAGGGGTACGAGGAAGGCTGTTGAACTCACGTGTACTGTCGCTTCTTGGCTAGCATATTACTACTTCACAAAAGGAGTCGACCGTCTGCTATTCTTCGTCACTTTAGGCCATGGTGAAATGCTTGGTCTTTCCTATTTTTCTATATATGGAGCTGAGACGTGGACGCTGAGGATGCAGGACCGTCGCAAGATTGACGCACTGGAAATGTGGTGCTGGAGACGCATGCTTAGAGTCCCATGGACCGCGCACCGAACCAATATATCGATTCTCAAAGAACTCAATATCAGAGAGAGATTATCCTCGTCTGTGCAAATACGAATTCTCAGGTTCTTCGGGCATATCACCCGTAACGAGGACTCAATGGAGCGACTGGTAGTGCAAGGGAAAGTTGAGGGCAAAAGATGAGCGTGGACACTCTCCAACGTGGTGGACAGACCTCATCAAAACGGTGCAACGAAAACTCCCAAGCCACCAAACATAGAACTTCATGGCGTCGCATCGCAAGAGAGGCGGTGGCGCAGGACTCGACCGACACATGACCACGACCACTCTGTCAAGAGTGCACGACTAAGAAAATCTACTAAATTTACCAAATATAAAAAAAACGCGGACGAAGGCGCAGGCAAAAGCTAGTATAGAAGCAGTGACATCGCGCACACACAGACACTGTCATAAATCATGTATTGGTTTGCAAGCATGGGTGATTCATACATAGATGTTTTTTTTTTACAATATTAAGCGTCTCCATATTCTACCATCGCATGGGCATGCAAATAACATTTTATTCATAAATTTACAGAAAAATTAAAATAAAATTATAATGTCAAGCAAAATAAATAATGTCAATAAAAATAAAAATGTAAAAAGTTATGTCAAAAAACAAAATTAATAGCACATGTAAATCGTCATTTCGCTTCCCGCGATAGCTCTAATGAGTTACCGACTCTTGGAAATTTGGGATAATAATATATATAATAATATTTTGTAAGTAGTATCAAAAATAAAAACTTAACGTATTTCCATCCTTTTCTTGAATTTGTAACTTGATAATATAAATTATTATTCCTTTTATTAATTAAAATACATATAAGTTATATTTTTAAATATTTCAATAAAAACTAAAAAAACATTTTAAAATATAAAAATAGTGTCCCACCGGTGTCGGGAACAGGGTACAAGCTACCGGCAGTCAAGTCTCCAGAGAAAGTAACCTTCTAACAATACGAGCCGTGACCAGGAGATCCGCTTTTTGAATCAAGTCCTTGATCCAGCAACCTAACGCGAGTCTCCTAAGGTGTTGGTCGAGGCTCTTGGCTATTAAGCCACTGGCTGACCCGACTATCGGTACAATGATTGCCGAATCCACATCTCACATGTCGACAACCGCGCGAGCCAAGTCAATATACTTTTTTTTTATTGATTATAGGTTCGCGCTTGATTATACTTGACTTGTACATCTTTCTCGGCTTTCACGAGGTTCTTGTCGTGAGGAACGGATATGTCAACAATCATTGCACGCCTCTTGCTTCGGTCCACCACCACTATATCAGGATTATTGGCTACAATAGTCCTGTCAGTTATGATAGACCGATCCCAGTGCAGAGTGATACGACTATATTATTCTTATGGTGGAAATATGCTCAACCAGCAAATGATTTTGGTATTACGTTTGTATGGATAATTCATCCTTCGCCGGGCTCATAATTGGCTGAATCCTTCATGGCTTTCCTCTCGTACCTATTGCCGGCACGATTGCCGAAGTGGTCGAACAATTGTCTGCTGATTGGCTTTATACGAAACAATCTATCTATATGGCCTTCAAATAGCTTTTTCTTTTTAGATGTCTTGTAGTAGGTATGTGAGTTTACATGCTTATGTAAATAAAAATTAATAGCAAGTATTGATTAAAGTCGATATGCTTATAACACTTTATGAGGAAATCAAAGAAATAAACTGGCTATTGGAACTAGACTACAAGTAAAATACTTCGAAATAATTTGATTGAGTGTATTATTTTTACTTAGGTATGTAAATATTATATTTTTTTGTCTTAAAGTTTCTTTTAGGAGGAGTGACAAACACGCGTACATAAATATTTGTAAAAGACTAGCTTCTCATACTTCGTGCCACCTAATCCCATATTTTTACTGTTTAAACCTCCCCTGAATGTTTACATATATTTCAAAACCACAATCAATCAAATAAGCAAGTTTAACCGAGACTAACGAACAACTAATCATTTTTATATATGATAAGAAGAAGAAGAAGTTTCAGAAGGTGAGAACATACAACTAGTTATTATTTCCAACGAAAGTATGATAACAGCGCGCGTCATATCAAAAATAATGTAAATGACTAAATGCAAGTTTTTTTGTGCTCACTCGAATATAAACGACCGTACTATGTATTCATGGAACTTTGACACTTACGTAAGTGTTTTTTATGTCAAACGATTAAAACGGCGTGCGGCGCAAGTAATTCGAGGCCTTGCGCGTGCCCATAGCGAGTGCTCGTTGAATCATTCGAGAAAATTGATATTTTATTGGTTTTGTCTCGTTTGACGTTTTGATGATGAGGTATTGTACACTGGTAGATGAATCAGCCGTTGTCATGGGCGTCTTGGTACGAACACTGTTTATTGTCTTTTGTTTTTAATTGGATATTAATTACAATTTGCGTAAATGAGAGATAAGTTTGTAGGAATTGAATTGCATAGATATTGCTGAAATAAACAAAATAAGTTGTTTTTGGTTTTGAAGTAAATTATAATTTTGAAGAATAATTCGACATGGTTTTCGTCTTGCTAATGATCATTTTGTTGACTTTGGTAATACTACGAGTATCTAATTGTTAACTACTGCACCCTTCGCCTCCATTTGGGCCTATAACTTTATTTTCATTCTATTTAATTAACTGTGCAAAATAATGAAATGAATTAATTAATTCATTTCATTATTTTGCACAGTTCTATCTCTTTGGGGTTCCGTATCTAAAAAGCAAAAAATAACGGATCCCTCATAGGATCACTTTGTTGTCCGTGTATATGTCTGGAACGAGTGGAAAATTGAAATTAAAACCATTCATTCAAGTCTCTGGTCTACAAGTTGTAGAGAAATCAAACGTTTTAGTAAACGAAAAAATAAGATACGGCCATTCATGTCGTAAAAAAAAGTGTATGTCGATGCTCTCAAGGTATCAAAATTCATAGGTACTTCCTATCGACCTACAAACCTGATCAAATTTGGCTTAAAGCAAGGTCTTGTAGCACAAGTATAGAAATAAATCTGAAAACTGTAAATTTATGCTTACGTCACAAAAAATACTTTTTCATTACTCATACTCTGAAAGTAGGTGTAAAGATGCCTGCGGACAGGGTTGGAAGAAGTACTTTTACTCCCTAGGGAGTTTTACTTTACAACTGACAGTTGTTTTTTTAATATTTAGACAGCAAATATTAAAAAAAAACTAGTTCTATTTTGACATTTCTATTGAACCGTGACCCGAATTTATATACTGCCAGTACAATTGAAATAACATAAAAATAGAAATAAGAATACTTTTTTTTAATGACTTTATTTTAATTTACTTTCAACTATTTCATTAAAACTAATATATATTTCAGAAAAATGTTGACCTGACCCATATTTACAATGATAAAATGAAAAATATTGACTAAATAGCCAGCCGACCAATGGAAAAAAAATGGCAGGTAAAGTCTCTCTATAATCTGTGGCCGATTTGGTCTTTCTTGATTTTTTTTTCGAGGTGTAGAGTTTTGTTTACATTTTGCTAAAACTCTGTTATAAGAAATTTGTATTAGTACGATAAGTTTATCAGCTTCAGTTATAAATTTAAGACCGCTTACCGCCTAAATCAAAAGAAATATACCTTAGGTAGGTATATTTCTTTTAAAAACTCCTCCTAAAAACATACGAAGACCTTTGACGACGACTCAGGTTTGACGACGACTCAGGCGACCTCGCTCTCGCTCGGTCGCCAAAAAATTTCTCGGGGCTAATTAACTAACTTTCATCCCTCGTATAACAATGTACTATTTCATTACTCACACTCTGAAAGTAGGTGTAAAGTTGCCTGCGGAGAGGGAGATAGATACGTTCAGGATAATAATGATGTAAGCTAAGTTAAAAAAATGCTTGCTTAAAAATTTTGTATTTTAACCGTACATGGTTAAAATACAAATTTTTTTAATAATAAGTTCAAAACGTTTTTTTTTTTAAAAACTGTTCATCCTATCAAGTTCAAAATAATTTTTCTAAGGCTTTATAAAATTCTACTTTATTTTTTTGTCGTATTTACTAAACTTATAGTTCAAAAGTTAGAGGCGGGACGCATTGTTGTTTTACTTTTGGAGCGATTATTTCCGAAATATTTACATTATCAAAAAAGTAGTTTACGGAAGCCTTCATCATTTTTAAATACCTATCCAACAATATATCACACGTTATGGTAGAAAAGAAAAAAAAACTCACCCCCCACTTTACGTGTAGGGGGTGTATGAAATCCTCAGTGTGCGAGACCGACTCGCTCTTGCACAGTTTTTTTTTTTAAGTAACTTCTACGTGCTCCAAAATTCCCATCTGAGCATTAATAACAACTGTAACATAATATAAAAATAGTTCCATCGAATCGTAGTCATGAAATTTGATTTCATGATTACTCATAAATTAAACCACGCTCCTTCAAAGACATTAACTATGCGAGAACGACGAACTCTGTACCAGAGGTATTAATAATAAACAATATGTCATTTGGTAATTCCGAGATTCTTGTAATCCTTGGGACTGTGACATCACAGGGTTCTGATGTCTGATTGGCTCTCAGGTCATTTGACTAAGTGTTGTATTTGTGTCAGTAAATGAAAAAAAATTAGAAATATATTTTTACACCTATCGTTAATTATTTAAATAATATTTGGTAAGCAAACGTCCTGACTATAGACTATTGTTTTGCTGATTTTGACTCTTTAGCGACAAATAATGATGTTAGGTTATTATCGGTGTAGAATCTTGTCGCGAGTTTCGGCGACAAACGATGTAAGTAACATGTCTACCTACAGGCTACTTATGTAGGAATGCTACTGTATTTAAACGTGTAGAAGTGTGGTGGTGCTAAAAGGTCATAAGTCAATATTAATGATATTACTCAAAAATCTAAAAGAAAAAAAGGATCTCTTAGGTTTTTATGAAATATTTTTTTTTAATACACTTGCTTGTGTATTTTGTTCACCTTTTTCTTAATTGGAAAATGCTCCAATGGATTCTCCAGCCAGAGCGCGAAGCGATAGGTGTCAAACTTTTTTTTAGATTTTAGTCAGAAGCTCTGGAATGAAAGCAAAGAGGATCTATGCGTTCGTTCCAGAGCCCAATCTGGTGGGCCTCAGCAGTTACGTCATGCTCCCTGACGGAACACGACGGTTTATCTTTGCTTAAATCAGGCAATGAGATATAGTTGAGTTATCAAGTACCTTAACTAAGCCTACATGCTGTAGGGAAGAGTCAATCTTCCTCTCTCCCCATGAATATGAAAGTGACAAGGACATTGAACACTAACCAGACCTCAAAGCTGACTAGGCAAACATTCATATATCATATAAATCATCAAATAAACTTGGTGGGTGGGACCAGGAGCGTAGAAAATAGCCGGCGACCTGTTCTTAGATCTTAGACCAAATAACAAAAATAAAATAAAAAATCGGTCAATTTTTTCCGTTTCGGTGCATTTTGATAACAACTGATCCACGTGATTTTTATATATATACAACATAATGCATATTTAAGTTAAACGAAGACATAAAAATACAATTGATTTTTTTTAACTAAATGACTCATACTGTCAATTAGGGCTAAACACATATATAAACAAATCAACTCATGCGCAAGACCTAATTTAAATTATCATATAAGTTATCAGTGCGTCAACGAGAAAATTGATTATTTCTTTGCATTACGTACTTGATTATTGCATACATTTTTGTAACCAAAAGAAAGCTATAAAGACTTATGATGTATCACAACGGCAGAAACACATAAAACTGTCAAGAATAGACATACAATATAACTTAAACGATTATAATAAACCAAAATGCATTGAACATAACGTATTCATAGCACGTTTCTGAATAGCGGTACAATATTAAATCAGTCATAAAAATTTAAATACAATCTACTCATGCGTGTGAATTAGCACAATTAAATAATATAAATGATTTTTATAAAGTTAGGTACCGGATGAGCACCATAATTAAAATGTGGCCTAGGTTATATGGTGTAATGAGTTCGTCTCAAGATTAGATTAGAGATTCTTATATGGCATACATGTCTTGTAATTAATTATATTATGATGGCCCTGTTATAATGCGACGATGTTTGGCATTGTGTCATGTTTCCAATTTTGAAATGTTAAAGATTTTCTTCTTCAGTTACTTGCGCCTGGGTCTCGTTTAGCCAAGGTTTATTGGTTCAAGTGTTTTAGATTTAATAGTAGTAATCAAAGCCATGTGCTATTTCCTTTTGAAACTGACGAGCTGCCTCAGCTTCGCTCTATTATTTTAATAATTACTATTATAATTATTATACAGATGTTTTATTATACATACTAAATCCTCCGCATGAATCACTCTGTCTACGAAAGTTTATTTAATTCCTAGTTTTCGAGTTTTTTGTATTCATACAAAGATATAGATTCAGTAGAGAACTCTATAATATTTTTATTTAGTTTTTTACCTCTAAAGAATGGCTAAGACAACAAGTCAGCCTTTGTCCGTTTGTATTGCATAAAACAATATATAGAAAGTAAAATGTATTCTCAACAAGCATGTAGCTTGAATGTCTTCTGCTGCATCTTTTATTCCTAAAATTGTAACATTTTCCGAAAGAAGATTCACATTGATATGTTTTGCAACAGGTGGGATGTGAGCATTGACAAATTGGAGAACTACTGATACTTTGCCTCTTAATGCTGAAAGCCATTAAGTGTTATGCTTAGCTACACCTACTCAGTATTTCATTGCGAGAATGAAATCAAGTGAAATGCCCACTACACTCGGTCAGTCTGTCACTGGCAATGCCACTTTGTAGGCAACGCCACAGCACTCCATACACGATACAACTTAGGATTTGCTCTGACATCATCAATCAAGATAGGTATTAAGATAAACTGAAATAGGCGATGATGGTCTCTTGATGAAAGCTCGTTTAAGAGCTGATTAAACGATATCAAAAGTAACCATTACTACCCATGTAAACATTTCACCTGGGTAGCAGCAGTATGGTAGCTTAGCCTAAGTTAGAATTGTTATTAATGTGTTCTTTCACGTGATTTCTAATTTTGCTTTACCGACAGGGTCTAAAATTCTTAATGTAGACTGATAAGACTAAACTTTTTTCTATTTTTTCTCATGTCGCTAAAAAAAAAAATTATTGACTAGAGAGACTCTGAATAATTTTTGATGAAGACACCATCACTAGTTATGTATGTATAATACCTAATTCAACATCTGTTCTGTGAATATGCCACAGTATAAAGTAACTACGTTGGCCCAAAAAATATTTTTTCGGCGTCAACTTACAGATGAATGCACGTTTTCAAGCAAACGAAACACAATCAGGTTTCAGACTCGTCTCCGTCTCACCTAAGTAAGAAACAACCTACCTGAAGACACCGACAACTGATTTTAAAATCTATTCGTATGTAAATAAGGTGCATGTTGCAGTGCAAGCACGCACATCCGTTGCATCCAGGTTAAGCAACACAGAATGCGAGATGTAGGTCGAATGCGTTATCATCTTATTGTTATCATAATTCCTCATAGTTCCCACATACTGAAACATTTTCTTTGTAATCGGTACATTAAGAGTGTGACGTAAACCGGTTCATACTAATACAAAGTTATAAAGGCAGAAACTTGCACAGAACGCTTACAGTTGCCAGCGCAAAATATAGTTATTACAAAGTCAAAGCAATTAATGAAATAATTTTATTACAAATAAACAATTTACAGGCACTTTTGAAATGGCAATACGTCTGTCTGTCCTAAAAAAAATATGCTAATTGCAAATTCCAAAGCGTAGATCTCAATAGAAAATAATGTGCAAGAAACTCCATGAACACTCATTTCATCAGTGGTATTGAAAAACTGATAGTAACAGACTATAATATATTATTGTATTGTATTTATTTAGTATTAGATACTGAATTTCATTACAATTTGAGCAAAGTTTCAAGTTTGTTGACCGAAGGACGTTATATATCGTTTGTAGGGGTAGTTTTAAAAAACTGGCTAAGAACATGTCGTGCCACGCTCAATGTAGGGTTCCGTGGTTTCCCAATCGTCACAAAGTAACAGAACCCTTAAACTACGATTTAACAGCGCGCAGTATACCCATTATAAATTTATTAGTAACCCAATTGGGTTACTATAAATTAGCGGGTACAACGCCATCTCTTGGGTAATTACCAAAGAGATGGTGCTGTACCCGGTGGTAATTTTGGAGTGCGTGAACCCATTTTAATCTTTTTGTACTTTTATTTGAAAGAAGACACGTTATCATAATTAAATATGTAAAAAGTAAAAAAAAATGCTTATATATACGGGTAAATTACAATTTTAGATCAGAAATTATTAAAAAAAAAAAAAACTTCATCCTACCAAATTCGAAATGATCATATGATTGACAAATATTGATACCAAATTTCAGCTTTCTAGTGCTAACGGTCGCTGAGATTATCCGCGGACGGACAGACAGACAGACTTGGTGAAGCTCTAAGGGTTCCTTGTTGACTACGGAACCCAAAAAACGAATATGGATTACTTGATTTTATATAATTTACTATTTATGCTAAGTATTCGGGTTCAAATAATAGGATTTTTTGCATACAAACCCAATTCCTCTTTTAACGTCCTTACGGTGAACGGCGGTGGTGATCTCTCGCGTCGGGCCTTGGTAGAGGCCATGGTCTTTAGCGAGGAGTAGTGGCAGGCGGTTGAAGTAATGTTAGCCGGGATTCCGATCCCTATTTCCGGCCACCGTAGGCGCGGGCTTGCAGACGGCGAGCAATAGGTAACTCGCCACCCGATCGTCTGGTTATAGTCCGGACCAAGCCAAGTCGTCGACAGCACGGTCTGTTCTCGCGCGCCTCAATGAGTTGTCAGCAAATGTAGAGGCCCAACTGCAGGGCCGAAGACTACTGGGTCCCCGGTCTGACACTGTTTCCCGCTCCGCCCAAGGGCGCGATTCGTCATTAGATGATTTTTCTCACCATAAAAAGTCTATAGTTTTCTCATCACTGGAGCAGACACAGCAGCCATCGTTAGTTATTGTCACATATGCGCTATACAACACATAAAGAATTACTAAGAAATTATAGTATTAGCTACGCAACAAATAGTTAATTTTGCATTAAATTACGTGTTTAAAAATGAGAAAACTGTAGTAAATTCATCTGATCCAAAATATCATTATTATCCATCCGATCCACCCAGTCAATTACGGTTTTATCGAAATTATTAATCAAATAAAAAACTTGATGCATTAAAATAACGGAGAGTGTATTACGGCGTTCAGCTTTTACAGTAATTTCAGTGAAGTAAGTAGCAGTTTCATAGGATAACATTTGACAAATCATTTTTATAGTAACCAAGTCATCGTGTCTCTAACCTTGTCCCAGTTAACTTGGGGACAGCTTCCAGTCTAACCCAATGCGGCTGAATTCTCGTGTTTTACATGGAGCAACGGCCTACCGTCACAACCCAATTTTCGAGCCACAGGATAATATCGACTAATATTCTAGTGACAGAAAAGTACGTTCATAGAAATCATTATATATATTATATGTATTTGCCAAAATACTGAAAAGTTAATACTAAAGTTCGCTGCAGCGCTTCATTGGCATTAGGTATGTCGTGTAACAAAACTTTTTTATCTAACAGCGCTGTCACGCTACGTGAACGTCAAAGCTTACTAATGTCATCAATGCCAATTTTCCTGGAAATGGTCTAGTTTTGTGGCAATTTCTTGTTGCAATTCAAAAACAGCCGGCAAGTTGCTGACTATATTGCTCAACGCAAAGCAACAAATTCAGAAGTTTGGCAGTGTAGCCCCGCGATACAGCCAAGATATTTTAAACAAAGGAGGAACAACATTCTTAAACAATTCAATTGCAGAATTTTGCTGAGGTAAATAGCTCAGCAAGATCAATGTTGTGCAATTAAAATTGCCAACACAATTTTTATAGTCCCTCTGCAGGGGTGTTCAAGGTGCAACGCTTGCAGATCACCTAAGCGGAGTAAAGAGACTGTACGATAACCTAATTTAGTGCATAGTAGGTACATATTATATATCAACGCTTTCTGACTCCTGTAATGACTGTCAAAGATCTACGAATCAACAATATTTGTATAGAAAAACTAACTCAAGAGTAAAATCTAAATTTGTTTTAAGATGAATTATTGTTAAATTGTGTAATTTGTCTGCCTTTATTTTAATTTATTAACAACATATATAATACGCATATCATCTATAATAGAAAAATAATATTATAAAAAAAAAATTCTACATTTTTGTATTTGGTTTGTAATTAATGAATAAACTGATGAATTACTAAATTGATCTCGGACGCTACTTTGTCACTAAGTAACAAGACTATATTTTCGACCGCTGCAGTAATACATTAACCACCATAAGCAATAATTTCAACTCAACGGTGGTCGCCACCATGTTAAAAATCTGCCAGACGACGCGTTCCCAAAATCTTAATTAAACTAAACATAATTAGCATCAAAACCTTATTATAAGGAAATTGACACTATTATCAACGTTAACTACAATTATTGTGCAAGGCGTCATGGGTCACTGTGCTCGATAAACCGACATGAAGCGATAACCACAAGAAAAAAAAATCTCAAATTACGAATATATTTTTCTTTTTATTTATCTCGCGTTACAGAAATAGCGAGATGTTGAATATATGTGAACAGGCTTGTGATAACATAACCTGGATAACCTCCATAAATGACAATCTCCAGGCTATTGTGCTTGGTATTACGCATGCACATAATTTGCTATACTTTATAAACACCAGTAAGTACCAAACTAACCGTGCATATTGTAATTTTATTGTTCAAGGTTTTTTTGTAAGATTAACATTACTCCCTGTTTTTTTTTTTATGGTGGGTAAAATCATCTAGTGACGAATCCCACCCTTGAGCGGGGCGGGAAACCATTTCAGACTCTTACTGACTAAACGACCCACCCCATTCCTTCTTAGCCTTCATACCAGACCGGGCAAAACGGACCGGGGCCCCAGTAGGCTTCGGCCCTGCATTTGCTGACAAATCCTTGGGGCGCGCGGGCACAGAGCGCGCCGTCGACGACTGACTTGGTCCGGACTATTACCGGACCGCGAGCTACCCATTGCTGAACGTCCGCAGGCCAGAGCCTACGGTGCTCATTACTCACGGTGGCGTGACATTTGTCGAAGTGGGCAGACGACATTTACTTACATACATTAGTTCATGAAATATTTAGTATAGGTATGGAGTATGATAATATACGTATGTTTCAAACATATTTTGCAATAGGTCGTCCAAGACGAGTTGTCGTCATAGTAGGTATACCAGATACCTACTTGACAGAAACTCAATGTTTTGTTTATCTGCGCTCCGCATAATCTCCTGGTCTACATGCAAAAATACATCCGCGGTCATAGGCAACCGCGTATTTTAAGATCATACATTCATATACTATCCACGTGGTGGGTTATGGCTCATTCTCTCTCCTGGAGAGGAGATCTGTGTCTCAACAGTGGGAACATAAAAAAAAATTCAAAATCAGTTTGCCGGCTGCAGTCTTTCCGTCCCATTATAATTTAGGTGTTTTCAAGGCTAGAGTGAATAGGCTCTTAATAAACTAGTGCACCTTACCATCAACGATTACATCACTGCTTACCATCAGATGGGATCGCAGTCAAGCACTAGATTATTGCAATTAAACAAAAAAAGGGCTGATGATAATGATGATGATTAATATACTAGCTTTTGTCCGCGGCTCCACTCGCGTTAAATTCTGGGTAACACGGTTGCCCTATCCCGATTTAGTAAACCGGGACGGTTCCCGGTTTACTAAATCGGGATAGGGCAACCATATGCTGCATACATGGGAAAAGCACGGTTGCTTTTCCCATGTATGCAGCATATAGACGCTACTAAAAGCACGGCTTTTGTAAGTTCACACCAGCCACCTACCAGCTTTGTTAATAGTCATAGCTAAACTAAGCTTAAGAGATTTCGTTTCTGTCCTATGATAGAAACGAAAATAAAACGATAAACGAAATAGTTTAGCAGCAGGTTCTGTAACCTGAATTAATTTTGTTGAGAGTCTCAGACATATTTTTATTCCCTATTTTAGGGGCTGGTGGAAGATTTCTAAAAAACAAATTAGGCAGGTATTTTCCGTTGGTAACAACTCTGGTTTTTTGGGTTCCGTAGTCAACAAAGAACCCTTATAGATTCGCCATGTCTGTCTGTCCGTCCGCGGATAATCTCAGCGACCGCTAGCACTAGCAGGCTGAAATTTGGTACCAATATGATGGTACAAATGTAGGTATATCAACCAGGCAAAGTGCACAAACAAAAAGTGGTAAAAAATGTTTTATTAGGGTACCTCCCCTACACGTAAAGTGGGAAGTGATTTTTTTTTCATTTCTACTATCATCTTCATCAGCCTCTTAATGTTCCCCCACTGCAGGGACACAGGCCTCCTCTCTCTTGGAGAGGGAAAGGGCCATAATCCACAACTCGGGCCCAGTGCGGATTGGTGAATGTCACATGTCTTCGAATTTTTTTTTTTTGGTTCTAGGACATGCCGGTTTCCTCACGATGTTTTCCTTCACCGTTTTGAGAGCAGTGGTGATGAAATAAATTACACAAAGTAATGCGCCTGGCTGGGTTTGAACCCGCGACCTACGACTCGTAAGTCGGGGCCATTACCACTCGGCCACCACTGCTCTACTATAACGTGTGATATATTTTTGGATAGGTATTTAGAAACAATTAGGGGTCTTGTAAAATAATTTTTTGATAATGTAAATATTTTCGGAAATAATCGCTCCAGAAGTAAAAAATGAGGCGTCCCACCCCCCTCTAACTTTTGAACCATAAGTTTAAAAAATATGAAAAAAATCTCAAAAGTAGAACTTTAAGTAAACTTTCTAGGAAGATTATTTTGAACTTGATAGGATGAACAGTTTTTGAAAAATTAAAAAAATACCTTCTGAACTAATTTTGTAATTTAACCGTACATGCAAGCATTTTTTTTTACTTTTTACATATTTCTTTATCCTGAGCGAACCTTCTTTCAAATAAAAATACAAAAAGAATAAAATCGGGACACGCAAATTAAAGTTACCAAAGAGTACAGGGCCATCTCTCGGAAAATTGTTTTACTAATTTTTACATGGGCTACTGGGTTCTGTAACATTGTAAGAAATTTGTGACGGACGGGAAACTACGAAACCCTACACTGAGCGTGGCCCGACACGCTCTTGGACGATTTATGGTACTAATTTTTTAGCATCCTACCATGAAAACTGCAAAAAGTACCATATACCATAAAATGACACGCCCAGATTTCCAAAAAAAATATGACTCACGTGATTTTTGTTTGTGCGGGAAGCGACTTTGTTTTATACATACTATGTAATATCTTATTTTTTGACTGAGACAATCGTTGCGCAATTTGCGCAAATCGACCATATTCTTATCGGTACTGATAAATTCTATAAAAACTTTGTTATACAAATGGTAGATGCATTCTTGACCTTTCACACGATACAATGCTCAGTGGGAAGTGGCCTAATTATCATTATTTTGACTGATATACTACTCAGAAAAGATTTATTTTTATAAAGAGTGGATTTTAATTATAATGTGAGAGTATATAATAAAAATAACGCCAGTTCTTACATAATTGCAAACTAAAGTTTTAATTTGTTGTAGCCGACGTTGGTTTCTTGTATTGTCTTGTGTTGTCTTCCCGGCTCATTAAGATTTTACTTTCTTACATTTTTTTGCACCTACCTTGTTTTTTCTATGACATAACAACAAATCGATCTATTGGTGCAAAATCCAAGAATTTTCTTTCCACAAAAATGGCCTTTTTCATCAAGTTTGCTCTCTTATATGATGCATTAAGCTTAAATAACATTCTTTATTTATAGTTTGACCTTCCGGTAAGAATTCCGAGTGCACAACACCGTGATAGTCAAAGAAAACAGTCAACATGAATTTGACTTTTGATCGACCTTAGCGTTGTTTTTCCGAATTTGGTTCAGTTTGAAGACGCTACTCCGATGTTTTTTGACTTATTTGCATGTCAGACTCGTAAATTCTCGTCTCGTTGTCAGTTACAATGCGTTTCATGAATGTTGGGTCCGAATTGACTCGTTCTAGCCTATGTCCTCAGCGACTCTCATGCGATTGAGTTTTTGGAGAAAATTCAGGTCTTTTGTTATCAATGTTAACTTCAGTTGCAGAGGTTAATGGCCTACCAGAGCGAGGCAAATCCTCTATCACATCTCGACGCTCTTGAATGCTTTGTACCACTCAGAAGCACGTGTTTTTGAAAAAGTTGTTTCACCGTAAGCCTTCTGTAACATTTTCAGTGACTCCGAACACGAAAATCCATTGGCAATGCGAATTTTTAAGACAAACTTTTTGTTCGATGTTTTTGTCCATTAAGAAATTCGCAATACACATTAAATATGATATAACTTAAACAGCACTTTATTTAATATTTATGACAGAAGCCACTCAAACTCCGCGCCACAATGGAAAACCGTTGCGCCAATCTAGCAACAAAAAATCTGAAATTTGAATTTGGAACCATAAACAATCCATTCCCGATACTTTTTTGGCTGAATGTATATACATAAAATCCTTTGTTTTGAATAAATGACGGATCACCGCACAGCCTAAATCGCTGATCGTAAAAATCTAAAACTAGAGACGAGACGTAGGCATCCGATAAGAGAGAATTTTTTGAAATTCCAGCCCTTAGGTGGTGAAAAAGCTAGGCAGAAATTGTATGGGATGATATGATTCCTTGGTCCAATCTACTTCGAGTCTAACATGAACATTCCTTAACAGAAGTGATGGTAAACGAATTATGTATTTAATTATTTTGGGGTAATTTGCTTCGAAATTTATATCAATACTCCTTATCGCTTTAGATTAAAAAATACATTTTATTTTGACACATGTTTGAAAACTCAAACGTCAAACATTACATGCATAAGTGATTTCATATTTTGTATTGCAGAAAAATAAACGTGATTGTCTGTTAAAAAACTACAGTGGTAGGTTAAACTAGAACAGACGTTGTGATGTCTTGCTTAAAAACATCCAAGGATGTTTTTAATGAAAATCGTCCATGCCCTGAGAGAACGTTTTTGAGTATATAGGTAGTACCACTACCACCACCGCTCTCTTCACACATCAACATCCCCCTTAAGTAGTGTTGAAGAAATCAAAAACAATACTCGATAATCTTCCTGGAGATAGCGCCAACAACATTTCCATTGATGGATTTGAGGGGCTTACTGTTTGCTGACAACTCTTCGAGGCGTGCGAAAACGGTGCGCACCGTCGATGACTTAGACTTGGTCCAGACTGTTACCAGACGACCGGACGGCGTGCTACCCATTGCTCGCCGTCCGCAGGCCCGCGCCTACGGTGGCCGTAGCGCCGCTGCCTTGCCTGATGCGATCGGCCTCCTCTTTTGCTAGCATTACCGCTTCGCTAAAAGAGGCGACATCCTCCCACTTCCGCTCCGGGCCATGGCCTCAACCAACGCCCGCCGAGAGAGATCGCCACGTCCGATCGCCCTCACGAGAACACAGGCATACCTCCACCGCGTGCTCCATCGTGTCCTCCGGGTGGTTCACTCAGTGGCAAAACCCGGGCGTCACTTCCTCCCGAATCCAGTACAGGTACCTCCCGAACTTGCCATGTCCGATGAGAACCTACGTCATCCATGCGTCATGCACATAGAAGGTGAGGTCGCCGCGAGGCCTTTCCGGCTACGCCTCAAAGAGGGCACTAGCCGCCGTAATTATTGATGCGTGCCAAGCATTGGGTTGCAAAAGTCGCTGACGCCATTTCGCCATCAAGAGAACCCGTCGGAGTTCGGTCCGCCATAACGCGACTTGTCACGGAAGCGGAGTTTTGCCCCGGCGTTGCATCGCGCACGCGCAGGCCGTGCATCTGTGCAAGGACTCTTACTTCCAGATCCCGGAGTGGTTCGCCGGCAAGGAGGATCGCCGCTTCGCTGGACACCGTGCGGTATCCCCAGATCATTCGTATGGCCCATGACCCTTTGGCAAGTGTTCAGCTGGGCTGCCGGTCGCTTCCGCAGCGACGGCGCCCACACCGGCGCCCCGTAAAGGGCCATGGACCGAACAAAGCCAGCGTAGAGCCTTCAACAGTAGGCGTCTGGACACCTTAAGTTCGGCAAGAGCCATTTGAGGGCAGCCCCAGTTCGATTGAGTTTGGGGGCCAGACGTCGGAACTGCTCCTCAAAATTCCACCGGCTGATACTACATGTACTGAATGTTCTATTGAAGGTCATGCGTTCATGCGATGCGACCAAATTGTTTAATATTCATCGCGCGATCATCGACACATCGTTATGATTGGAGGATTGTCCGATAAAAAGCCCGCTGTCCACAAGTGCCAAGGTGCCGGGGCACTGGGCGAGTGCGTTGAGCGAACGTGCAAAGGGAGGCAAGAGAAGGGAGCGTACTACGGTGTGCGCTCGGCTCGACTCCGGTCGCATTTTGCGATGCGATAGCATCGTAGGATGAAACCAATCGCGCGATGACAATACGTTTGTCCTCTTACGATCGTGCGATGATTTTTTCTTTAGAAAGAGACCTGCAAAAAATAAATGAAATCCCACAAAACCATCAAATGTAACAAAGACAAGTCTCCCTACGCAATTCTTCCACCGTAAAAAGTTTCGAGATCGCATAGAAGCCAAGTCCTGTTCAACTTGATTCGTAATAATAATTCAATATTTTGTGACTGTATCAATAGTTTTGTTTACATTATAATAATAGTGATTCGGCCACGAGCACAAGTTAAAAGTCGTTTGCTCGTTGTGGACATCCTTTTGTAACTGATTGAAATTTAAGATCACCATAGACATGCGCCATAATGCATGTGCAGTTCACTTGGATGAGATGAGACTGACACCCGTATTCACAAACGTTACTATGCGGTCTCACAGTGCTCGCGAGCGCACAGGGCAGGGTTTGTGAACTACGCAACACAAACGAACCAATCACAAAGCCCTATTTCAACGCTGTGCGTTTGCTTAGTCAAGGGTCGTTTGAGTATTGTTTGTGAATACGGGTGTTAATGTCGGTCATTTAACTTTACTTTTAACTTTCCATTCCTAATATGCCGTTTTATATTTGTATCTTATTGCGCTCATGGCCAAGTCACTATTATTATAATGTAAACAAAACCATTGATATACCTAGTCACACAATATTAATTTATTATTTCAAATCAAGTTGTACAGGACTTGGCTTCTATGCGATCTCGAAACTTTTTAGGGTGGTAGAATTGCGTATGGAGACTTGTCTTTGTTACATTTGATGGTTTTGTGGGATTTCATTTATTTTTTGCAGGTCTCTTTCTAAAGAAAAAATCATCGCACGATCGTAAGAGGACAAACGTATTGTCATCGCGCGATTGATTTCATCCTACGATGCTATCGCATCGCATCATCGCACCAGCGATGGCAAGAGGACGGTGCCTAAACATATCGCAAATAGTGAGAAATATTTTGTTTTTAATTTACCAGAGAGTCTAATCTCCTGAGTAGGTGTCTTTTACGGTAAAAGTTAATTATGTCTGACTTTACAAATATTTTCAATATCTTCGCGAATGTAGACGTGGGGAAGAGCTCTTAATTAATTACAAATCTATTAAAAAACAACTATTATAACATTTTCAAATTCTACGCGGACAAAATCGCGGGCTAAAGGTAGTTCTAAAATAAAATTTGTACTACATTGGTTAAACACTGGATTTAAACAGAAAAAAAAACATTGGATTTAAATTATTTCTGGTTAGAACTCGCGCAAAGATCATTTTTTATCTTATTTACCAATTGGGAACGGATAGCGAGAGTTCTTGGCCCACACGTAAAGCAAACATACGTACAAGCAGATAGGCGCCACTAAATAACTCAAACATTAACACTAAAATTAGGTACAGCCATATCGTGCTAAAAATGATAACCACGATAAAAGTGAACACGGATTTGATGGGGTCAAAAGTACTGTAACGTATTTTTTTTAATGTATCTTACTAATATTATAAATGCGAAAGTTAGGATTTTTGGGATGTTTCTTACTCAATCACGCCAAAAGGCTGGACGGAACTGGATGAAATTTGGCACAGGCATAGGATACACTCCGGAATAGGACATAGGCTGGACATATGTATTGACAAAATATTTCGGTTTTCGTACGTAGCTAATTCACTGTTTACTGTTTAGTTGGAACCAAAGATTTTACATAATAACTAGATTGCTTACGCCATACCCAACAACGTACTAAAAGAGTACAATACCTAATGGGTATGTCATCTCTTTCTATAGATGGCATACCCATTAGGAAGTCTCCTGTATCCAACGACTAGATTGTAATACGGGACATTTCTGTTTTAAAGAAGTTCAATATGTTATTAGTCCAATAATTACATAAACTTGCATATTCAAAAACTATTCAATTACATTTAATTGAATAGTTTGAATGACTAATTAGTCATTAAATATCGACTGTTCCCAGTTTCGAAGTTTTCTTAGTGATGGTTAGAAAATAGCAGATTTGATAGCAGCAAATAATTATGGACAGGTATTATCGACGGTCAAATAATACCCCCTAAATATCAATAAATCATTTCAGCCAAAAGACGTTAGACATAAGCGTTAGCTTGCTGTTTAACAATAATCCCTGCGACACAGTGTTGGCGAACTGACAGGACTTCGCAATATTCGTATAGTAGTGCTATCGGGTAACGGAAAGGTTTAAACGTTAGAGGTATTTAATACAGTTTTTTTTTTAGTATAGTTCTTTGTGAAACCTTTTTTATGGTGGGAGTAATCCTCTAAAGACAAACCCACCCTTGGGTGAAGCGGGAAATAGTGTCAGACTCTTACTGACTAAACCACTCACCCCGTTCCTTCTTAGCCCTCATACCGGGGTCTCTTCCGACAGCCGGGCGTCTCTTCTTTGTAACCTTAAGTTGCTTTATTAGTCTTTGGTTTTTTTCCCACTTTTTATTTTAGAGAATATACATTACGAGTATGACGCAAGTGTGTAATGTAGGACGTTACCGTCGAGACGGGATTAAGAACTGATCCGTGGCGAGGGTCCTAGGAGAGCCATGTACCTTTCATTACTCACGTCACGTGAGTAAGTGTATTGAAAAACGTCGTATTATACACGTGAGTCAAGTGTATAATACGACGTTTTTCAATACACTTGAGAAGAAAACTAATTTAGCTAACTATTATTACAACAGTAAAATTAGTAAAACTTTTCAAAACATGGCGGTTAAAAAACTTGAATCTGTTATCATATGCGTGCGCATCAAATTTTTTTTTTTACCGACAAGTGAAGACTGGATATGATCTTTTGAGCCTAGTCGTCGTTTGTTTTCTATCGTTTGTTTTTTTTTTGGTGATAATGACAGTATTTTATTATTCGGGTGGAACATTTTGTAGTGTTTTTGTAATAATTTATTTAATTAATACAGCCAATAATATTCACTCGAAAAAGTCACGCCAAAAACCACAGGCATCTTAAAATGGCGGTGTTTATTTGAACGAACCATTTATATTTTTTTTATTTATGTATGCTTAGATCTTTAAAAGTACGCAACGGATTTTGATGCGGTTTTTTTTAATAGATAGAGTTATTCAAGAGGAAAGTTTATGTGTATAATACATGCATATTAATTATATTTAATATCAGTACCCGTGTAAAGCTGGGGCGGGTCGCGAGTATATAATACATATATGAATATCGATAGGACTAGCAGTGTAGCTAATTAAAAAAAGTTTTAATACTTAAAACCCCTTATTAATGCCATACATATTATTTGAGAATATAGACTGATGGCATGCACTGCTGAAACGCAAACTTATAACTGCTCTAGTTCAAAAATTACATTTGTTAAGGGTGAATAGGCTATTAATAAACTAGTGCCCCTTACCATCAACGATTGCATCACTGCTTACCATCAGGTGGAATCGCAGTGAAGCACTAGTTTATTGCAATAAAAAAATCATCCCTGAATTAGAAATATATTAAATCCACGGTTGCGTCAATGCAAGGTTTGCGATATCGCCTGTTGCAGTAAAAGCCGAAACATATAACGGTGTTGCGGCGCCACGCCACCAAAATTAGCAGTGGTCTGCCGCCCGTCCGCAGCGTCGGCTTCGCCCTACTGGAGTCCTACGACGACTCGGATTCGGTCTGGATGACTCCCGGACGGCCGGACATCGAGCTACCTTTTGCTTGTCGTCCGCATAAATCCGGTGCAAGAACCTCCTGAACTTAGCATATCCGGTAAGGAAATGCGGAAGGTGAGGACGCTGTGACGTCTTCCCAGCTATCCCTTCAAGAGGGGACTTAGCCATAATATTGGCCATAATTATACCGTACCCAATACGAAATGGCTTTTAGAAGGTGGACGTCACTGTTAGCCTTAATATTTGGTTCAACATTATTGATAGCCTTTAGTGATAACCACATTACCCTATCAACTTTAAAGCTCAAAATGTTAATAAATTGCGTTAATATTTATTAAGAATATGAAAATGGGTATGAAAATGAATTTTTGTTTTATTAGTCAAAGCAATATGTCCTACATTTTCTGTTTTTCAGTCCTTCGAAAATCTGTAATATTGAATTCGTTAGTTATAGCTCTCATTACTCTGATAGTATCTGTGATATTCGAATTTCTGTGGAAAATACCCCTAATGTTATCACATGCAAAAGCCCTGTTCCAAGCCCGGGTGTCGCCACTGTGTGGACCGAACGGAAGACACGGTGGGGCACACAGTAGAGGTGTGCCCCGCTTGGGAGGAGCATCGCCGTGTCCCCGTGGGGGCGATCGGCGGCGGCGATCTGTCGCGCCAGGCCTTTTTAGAGGCCATGGTCCGAAGCGAGGAGGAGTGGCAGGCGATTACTTTCTTTTGCGAAGCAGTAATGTTAGCAAAGCAGGAGGCCGACCGCATAAGGCAACGGTGCTCACACCCCAGATCCTCACGCCGCCGGGATTCTGATCCCGATTTCCGGCCAATGTAGACGCGGGCTTGCGGAAGGTGAGCAATGGGCAGCTCACTGTTCGGTCGTCTGGTAATCGCCAAGACCAAGCCTAGTCGTCGACGGCGTGCACTGTTCCCGCGCGCCTCAAGAAATTGTCAGCAAACCGTAGGGACTCTGCAGAAGGGTCGAAGCCAACTGGGGTCAAGGGCTCGTGTCTGAAAGGAAGGCTCTAGCCCTGGTATAGATGGCGATATAGGAACGGGGTAGGTTGTTGAGTCAGTAAGGGTCTGACACTTTTTCCCGCTCAGCCCAAGGGCGGGATTCGTCATTGGATGATTTTTAACTAACATAAAAATAAAATTTCTGTTCCAAAAAACTTCATATGTTATTAATTTTGATCTCGATTTTTGGATTAACTCTGACTCTCTCTTATCTTTAGACTTTTCTTAGAAATAATATATGTTTGTATTTTCTCAAAGAAATGCTTGCATTCCAAACTTAAACTCATATTTAATTTAAAACTGAAATATTTCTGCAAAGTTGTAACTTCTGTGTGTTTCCTGGCGGTCTATCAACCTTTATTTAATAAATTAATAGCAGCGAGTAATTATATATTAAATTATATATAATACAAGCAAAGGAAGTTAGTAGTGTAGTGGAAAAATAAGAAAAGCTTTTAAGGTGTATACTGCTATAGGAAATTGAGTTGAAGGTGCCGCGACAGTATGCTCGATTGGCGTACACTTTGAGTTGGTCGTGTACACAGTAGTCTCTGTACTGTTGACGTAATGAATAGTGGAGAACAATTGTTTAAATAGTTCATACCAGCATTTTGCAGATTTATTGTAAGTTTTCTTTATACCACTCAAATTAAATTTAATCCATATGTGCGAAACCTGAATATAGTTTGTACAAAATCAGTAAGTTAATCGATACCAATAAATATTACACCATTTTATTTTTTTCCCAAGTATAATTAAAGACAAGTTGTACACCACGGACACTAAGTAGAACACAGGTCACGACAGATCATAGTGTGCATTAGGTGTCAGCGCACAGCTGGGTCGGGAGCAAAACCACCCCTCAGTCGCCCGAATGGTCCAATGACCATGTGTTTGGGTAACATAACAACCTTACAACTTTGTGGTGTTTTTATGATACAGTTATGAATTTTTTTACTCGATTATTTACATAAAAATACTAGACACGTGTTTCGGGTTTCATACATACTAAAAATAAGGTTGTATAAAAAAGCGAAATACCACTCACTCAATCATCACGAAATCTCAGTCTTAAGACGAAGGTCTATAATCAGTGTGTTGGCCGTGACGACATATAGCTCGAAACGTAGTCGCTTACAATGTTACGGGCTTCGTAAGAAGACTCAAAGTCACTAAAAGGGCAATGCAAAGGACTATGCTCGGGGTATCCTTACGTGATCGAATCAGAAATAAAGATATCCGCATGAGAACCAAGGTTGCGACTTGGCGAAAAAATCGCAAAACTTAAGCGGCAATGAGCAGGACACATTGCACGCAGAACAAATTTGGCAGGTAGGTTCCTTAGGGTGTAGAAGAAACAGGGGTCCAAATTTATTATGGCGAAACCAAATTTGACGCGAGCGAAGCTGCTAAGAAGCAAGTATATAATCTATTTTGGTCTTCATACATCTACAAGTATTTACTGCGTGTATAGCGCGAGCCAATTCCAGGCATTCATAAAAAATCTGGACTCATAACTCACTAACTTTCATTTTTAAATTTTATACTAACACTATATGGATTCTATGAGATATGAAATAAATGTTATTATCATTATTATAATAAAGTCGCTCAAATAGGCCTACAGCAGCCTGATATAGTTATGCTTAGAAAATATAGATACATCCAAAACCACAAAAGTACTACGCTGTCAATTAATCTTTCGAGAAATACTTAAAATTTACTTATTTACTTTTGTAGTGTAGAGTTTTTAATAAATTTTAGGTATTTACTGGATTCTTTTGAACCCAGTTTAGCAATAATATACGAATACATTCTTTTAGCTGCTAATACAATGTTAAACTTTTTTTTAATTCTTTCAGATGCGTTTGAAAACCTATATGCCATTTTTTCCTGATTCCAGAAATAAAGTATTTTAATTACAGAAGACACGGGTACTGGAATATCAGAGAAACAATGCTTAGAATTTGTGAAAGATGAAACACCTAAAAACAAAATAAATACTGCAATTTTGGCAAATGAGGAAGACAAATAAACTGGAAAAGAAATTAAGATAATGATGGCGACACAACTCTTCTAAAACAATGATGTGTCTTTGTGTACCTACGTTGACACAAAAACGTGTAGAAAACCTTCCACAAAACGATTAAAACCAGTCGTATGATGGATTATGACGTAACAAACCAGTTCGCCGGATACAACATATCATTAATAACCATCTAAATTATTTAACTAGCGCTAATTAAGATTTTTTGATAGGACTGACTTCTGAAATTATTGCGGAAAAGTGTCTACTCTCAATATAAGAGTAGTAATAATAATTTTTTAAGTCACTTCTTCTCAACTTTTTTTAAACTATGTTTATTATTTAAGATATTTTTATAGTGATATTAAATATAGATTAGTCAGTACTCATTGAGTTTATTTTCTCGTGTTAATAATTTGTTCTAAGAAATCAGAGGTAGATTTTTTTAAATAGGGAATTTTTGTTATAAATTCAATGAAATTTATAACAAACTTCGCTTTCGCATGAAAAAGCAAAATTTGGCTATTTTTCATGTTTAATGATTGTAATATATATTTTATAAAGAATTCTGGTCTCGTCACATTCATTGTAGCTGTTTAGTGGGACATGCATATTGTTGCCATCACAAAATTGAGACAAAGGTGCTATGTACCCTTCTCTATATAGGACAGCTTAATGCGTTTGTTAAAGTTTGGAAGCTGTGCTTCGCACGAAGGCCTTGAAGCAAACGAACTTTAAAGTTTCGTACAATCAATTATCAGAATTGGAAAATAAAGCAATATTCTTCGCGGTGATCGGTTCTTTAGATAGAACCTGTTTTATTATACCTTATTTTTTAAAAGACGCGTATGGCTGACTACAATTCGGGACTTGTGTGTAATACGAGATCCGACTTATATAGTGGTACTTTAACTTAGTGTTTTGACCTCATTAAAGTTTGCGCAATTAATTTAATAATTTTATTACATTGGCACTTTGGTAGACAGAAATGCAGACTTGGCTTGAAATAAATTAGCGTAGGCAATGAAGCAGCTGTAACAATACACCTCGTACTTTACAGTTGTAAAATGGCAATCAGACAATTATTTTTTTATTAATATATAACACGGAAAATTATATTATTATGCAATCAGCACGACACCTACTTCAATATGTTAATATAAATTTACCTACATTACGATCTGCCTGTTAGTTTTTTTTTTAACTAGGTTACCGTAAACTTTATCAAACCAAAATTATCTCTTATTATCAACTTGATAGATACTACGATTTTTCGTGCATTTTAAATATTTAGATACTACTGTTCTGCGAAACCAATAATTGAACACAGATAAATAATAGATCGCATAGTAAGACGACCCATCAAACTGAATGGCTAGGTCAATCTATATTTTATTCAAACAAACAAGCACACAAACTAATCATCGTCTTGTTAAAATAAGTTCAGTAATTGCAGAAACCGGCTCTGTCACCAATACTTAGCTATGATTTTAACTTAGTTAATATTTAAACAACACACAAATCTTTTGTCCAGTTCAAATGAGTCAGGCGTACAATAAATACAGAATTGTGAGGTCTAGACTGCGAAGCGAAAAAAGTTTTTGCTAAGTTATTTTTCAGAATCGCCGACACCGACTTGTTGCGTACCGGCTTTTGAGCAAAGTTTGAAGAAAGACGTACCTGTAGCACTGGCAATGCGAGGACTAGCAGAAGGGCCGCAAGCGGGACCCTTCCAGTCCTCATGGTGGTCCTGAGGTGCTGGAAGACGAATGTTGAAAAATGAGTCCGTTGACCGGTAGGCGTGCGTGGTCGTCCGCGCCGCACCGCTGTCGGACCGCGAATGAAGCCCGCAGCCCGCTTCGCTCGACGCCTCCACTCCGAGCCTCTGCTAGCTTTTCGTTGCGAGTCCAAGAGCGCACGCACGACACCGGCCCGAGACCGACACTCCGCTGCATCGCTTCCTACGCAGCCTCGCGATGCGCTCCGATCAGCCCACTCCAACACCAGTCTATAATGTGCATTCTTATATCATATTTATCACCCTTTATTATACTACTTTCCTAAATCAGTCATTTTATTTTTTTCAGTGCCGTGGTATCAATAGTAATGTAATTTGTAGTATTCTAAGAAAATTCGTCGTCTCGTTCTGGCGTGTGAGCCCTGCAAAGTTCTATGACCCCTCTCCTGCGCTTATCACAGTGGCGCAATCATAAATCGAAAATGCCTTATGTTTATCGCGTCGTGGAAAGAAAAATATTCGTTATATCTTAGGCATAGGGCTTGAATTGTATTATTTGGTGGATCGTAGTGATTCAAAGTGATATCGGTATTTACTTAGCCGTCACGCCCAATTCCTTAGCGCAGTAAGTTGTACCTACGGGCAATTGAAATTTATTATAATTTTCAAATAGCAATAAAAATTTAATGAATGCGTTGTGCTATTTATTAGCTCTCCTATATAAAATAAGCCACTTATTTTAGTAATAGAGACCGGAAGCGGCGTAAGATAGTTTTCTTATAAAATGCGACCATCATTATAAATCTTATTCGTAATGTGTTGAACAGCTAGTAGCTAGTTTACAAGCGATGATAAGACTTGTTCAGAATTGGGTTAGTTTATGAAAGGTTAGGTTAGGCTATCGGGAGCCATCTTGGTGTTGCGATTAACTTCAGTTTGGGGATGTAATTGTTGGAAATAAATAATTAGGTACGTGAAGTGTGACGACTTGTTATGTGACGGTTGATTTATTTGGCAGTTGTTTTAGTTCCCAGATTGATTCAGTTAGTAGGTACGAAACAATCGACGGCTTCTGTTCCAAGTTGCGGTGATATACACATGGCCGTACCTCTCCAGAAATAGCATAGTCATATAACTATATGACTATGCTATTTTTGGATGCTGAACTCAGCATGCCTTTCTGAAAGCCACGGTAAGCAGGGCAATAGGCATGGCGGGCCGGGTCTGGGTACGGCAGAGTATAACTGATTATTTACTGTTGCCAACATTACAGGCACTGGCAATTTACAGGAACATTCGGTTTTTGTTGCATGGCTTATACATATTATAATTATGTAGCAGGAATCTTACGCATTTGAAATTTCGAATCCTGATTCAACTAAAGGAATAACATTAAACTGATTTCAGATAGGTACGGTTACAGATATAAAACTATTTAATCCGTCAGCTTTGGTTACCGATATTAAAATTTTGTAATGATACAAGTGTAATACAAATTTAAAATTCCAAAGTTGGCATACATTTTTGTTTTTATAATAAATGCAGCAGGCTATTGCAAAAATAATCTTACCTTAATTATAATATCTAGCGGCGTCACATCTACTCGTAAACAATTTTCTTCTAATCTTAAATTCGACATTTTTTTTTCTCAAATGACAAATGAATAAGTTTTTTTTTTTTACTTCGTACAGTTTGTGTATTTAGCCAGTATCAGTTTAGGAAAGAATTACATTTTCACTGCCTTTACATTGAAATCTATTAGAACGCGGATGTAACGCATTGCAATGTTTTTGCAGAATTTGGCAACAAATGATCGTGTCAGCCATCTTGGTTAACTTCGCTGTGGTATAGTCAATAAAACAATGTTAACTCTCAGCTCCATTTTACCAACGTCGCGTCTGTTTCTATGAATCCACAAATGAAATATAAAACTACATACTATTATAATATACACTAGGAATCACTTTGCAAATAATTTAAACAGTCACTGAACTTGACTCGAAGAAAACCCGCCAAAAACTTCAAACAAGAAATTAAAGTAATAAACTGTTTTTCCCGCGCTTTATTTTCCCACGATCATAGAGAAGCAAAGGTATCAAACTGCTATACATCCTAATAGTCGGAATTCAAATATTTTTGAATTTAGAAGACGTAATTAATTGTATTTTTTTTGCAAATAAAAATTACTTATTCATATTTATTCATGATAAACAGAATTTAAATTTTCATTAAAAGTTAAAACCTATAAAACTAGAACCTCTTTGTTTAAAAAAAAAAATCACCGTTGATCGTGACGAAAATAATAAGAAAACAGTTTGCGTTTTCTTTAGTAAAAAAAAAGCAAAGGTGATACGTAAAGCATATTGATCCTAATCATAGGGTGATAAGAGTCAGTTTTCGGGGAAGTATATTGAAAAAATCTTTGTGCAGTAGGCTATTGCACTGATTTTTGGCATCAATGAATCAATTTCATATTAAATATTAACGATGAGAGATAATTATTAGAAGTTAGAACAAAACTCAAATGAAGAACAGTCAATGACAGACATGTCGATACACTTGTGACGTTTAAATAAATAGGTACTTACAACCAATATCGACCGTTTTCAAAAACATGCCGCTAGCAAACTAAATTATTATACTATTAGTACAAATCGCCTTTAAAACCCATAATCTATGCAGATGGTATTAAATATGAATTATTTTTCATGCCTTAAATAGCCTATTTAGGGTACGTATAGTTACTTTTTGATACTACTAATAAATGAACCGGCCAAGAGCGTGTCGAGTCACAATATAACAGAACTCAGTATTCCATGTAGGTGTTAGTAACCCAATTTCCCGAAAGATCGCGCTGTCATCATCATCATGTCAGCCGAGCGACGCCCACTGCTGGGCATAAGCCTCCTCCAAGGATCTCCACAACGATCGGTCCTGTGCTGTCCGCATTCAGCGGCTTCCCGCGACCTTCACCAGATCGTCGGTCCACCTTGTAAGGGACCTTGCCCACGGAGCGTCGTCCAGTACGCGGTCGCCATTCGAGAACCTTTCCACCCCAACAGCCATCGGTTCTCCGCGCTGTGTCCCGATAGCGCTGTACCCGGTGGTAATTTTGGATTGCGTGAACCGATTTTAATCTTTTTGTATTTTATATGAAAGAAGATACGCTTGCATGTACCTACGTTTAAATTACAAAATTAGATCAGGAGATGTTTTTTAAATTTTTCAATAACTGTCCATCTTATCAAGTTTACAATAATTTTCCTAGATAGGCTTTATAAAGTCCTACTTTTGAGTGATTTTTTTTTCATATTTTCTAAATTTGGTTTAAAAATGGGATGCATTGTTTTTTACTTTCGGAGCGATTGTTACCGAAAATATTTGCATTATCAAAATAGTACATTGTTATACGAGGGATGAAAGTTAGTTATTTAGTCCCGAGAAATTTCTTGGCGACCGAGCGACAGCGAGGTCGCTAATAGTTCGTGGGACTAAATAACTCTTTAACCCGAGGTAAACACTGTGCTATTCATTACGAATACGAGGAAAATAAAAATAATAATAAAAACCTGAGTCGTCGTCAAACGTCTTCGTATGTTTTTAGGTAAGTATATTTCTTTTGATTTGGCGGTAAGCGGTTTTCTCCTCAAATAATCTTGCGTTAAATTTATAACTGAAGCTAATGAACTTATCGTGTTAATACAAATTTCTTATAACAGAGATTTAGCAAAATGTAAACAAAACTCTACACCTCGAAAAAAAAATCAAGAAAGACCAATCAAATCGGCCATTTTTTTTTTTTTTAGTCTTCGTCTGGCTATTCAGTCAATATTTTTCATTTTATCATTGTAAAAATGGGTCAGGTCAACATTTTTCTCAAATATAATATTAGTTTTCATGAAATAGTTGAAAGTAAATTAAAATAAAGTCATTAAAAAAAAGTTTTCTTAAATTATTTCTATCTCTATGTCATTTTAATTGTACTGGTCAGTATAAAAATTCGGGTCACGGTTCAATAGAAATGTCAAAATAGAACTAGTTTTTTTTTATATTTGCTGTCTAAATATTAAAAAAACTACTGTCAGTTGTAAAGTAAAACTCCCTAGGGAGTAAAAGTACTTCTTCCAACCCTGTCCACAGGCAACTTTACACGTACTTTCAGAGTATGAGTACTTAATGAAAAATTATTTTTCATTAGACAGCAAATATTAAAAAAAAACTAGTTCTATTTTGACATTTCTACTGAATCGTGACCCGAAACTTTATACCGAATTAAAATGACATAGAAATAGAAATAATTTAAGAATACTTTTTTTTAATTACTTTATTTTAATTTACTTTCAATTATTTCATTAAAACTAATATATATTTGAGAAAAATGTTGACCAGACCCATTTTTACAATGACAAAATGAAAACTATTGACTGAAAAGCCAGGGAGCCGAACACTGAAAAAAAGAATTGGCGGGTAAATGGTAGACTCTCTATAATCTGTGACCGATTTGATCTTCCTTTTTTTTTCGAGGTGTATAGTTTTGTTTACATTTTGCTAAATCTGTTACAAGAAATTTTTATTAACATGATAAGTTCATCAGCTTCAGTTATAAATTTAACGCAAGATTCTTTGAGGAGAAAACCGCTTACCGCCTAAATTAAAAGAAATATACCTACCTAAAAACGTACGAAGACATTTGACGACGACTCAGGTTTTTATTATTATTTTATTTTCCTCGTATTCGTAATGAAAAGCACAGTGTTTACCTCGGGTTCAAGAGTTATTTAGTCCCTCGAACTATTAGCGACCTCGCTGTCGCTCGGTCGCCAAGAAATTTCTCGGGACTAAATAACTAACTTTCATCCCTCGTATAACAATGTACTATTACGGGACCCTTAATCATTTTTAAATACCTGTTCAACAATACATCACACTTTATGGTAGATATGAAAAATAAATCACTTCCCACTATACATTAAATATATTTGAAATTAAGCTCTGCCAATTTTAGCGCCTGAAAACTCGCACAAAAATAAATGTTTAAAAAAATAAATGCTATCAACAGTTTTTAACAGCAATAACAACTGCAAAATGCATTTATTTGTTGAAACCATTTATTTTTGTACGAGTTTTCAAGCGCTAAAATTCGCAAAGTCTAACTTCGAACTTGCCAAGATCCGACGGCCGTACTGTAACTCGATTTTTAGGGTTCCGTAATCAACAAGGAACCCTTATAGTTTCGATAAGTCTGTCTGGCTGTCTGTCTGTCCGTTAGCGGATAATCTCAGCAACCGTTAGCACTAAAAAGCTGAAGTTTGGTATCAATATGTATATCAATCACGCCGACAAAGTGCAAAAACAAAAACTGGTAAAAAATGTTTTATTAGGGTACCTCCCCTACAGGCAAAGGTAAGAGTGATGGTTTTTCATTTCTACCCCAACGTGTGATATATTATTGGATAGGTATTTAAAAATGATCCGTATGGTGCCGGACGTAAAGAATACCACCATCCCATTTCTTCCCGTGGGTGTCGTAAGAGGCGACTAAGGGACATTTTTAAGGCCGTGCGTACTGATAAGCACTTTAGGTCACCGCGTGGGGTCGGTTAAACCACCAACAATAGCATTCCCAAGGAGGGTTAGCGTCAGGCAGGCGGCAGGCTGTAAAATAGTAGCCAAACCACCTAGCAATATGACAAGTATGTATGGAATGCGTGATAGTGTTAGGGCGTACCCCGCAGGCGACGCGCAGGGGCAGCACCCGGCTTCTGTGGGAAATGGACCAGGGTTGTTGCACCATCCCGGGCGGGGGCAACGTAAGAAGTTAGCCCGGGAAATGAGATTGAGGTATGCAAGTTGGAATGTCGGGACTATGACTGGAAGGGCCAGAGAGTTAGCGGACGTATTAAAAAGAAGACGAATAAACGTAGCGTGCTTACAAGAGACTAAATGGAGAGGAACAAAAGCGAGAGAAATTGGTGAAGGATACAAGTTCTACTACTGTGGAAGTGATGGCAAAAGAAATGGTGTAGGAGTAGTGTTAGATAGCAAATTGAAAGAAAGCGTGATGGAAGTACATAGGATGAATGGTAGAATTATAGTTGTGAAAGTTATGTTAGAGAATGTTATGTTGAATGTAGTTAGTGTGTATGCTCCACAAGTAGGATGTAATGAAACGGTGAAAGAGAAGTTTTGGGAGGATTTTGATACGGCCTTAATGAAAATCCCCGTACATGAGGAGTTGATAGTGGGAGGTGATTTTAATGGACATGTGGGAAGAATGAGAGGTATGTATGAAAGAGTACATGGCGGATGGGGTTTCGGAAATCCAAACAATGAAGGAGAGTCACTGTTGCAATCCGCTACTGCATTTGACCTAGCAGTAGCCAATACGTGGTTTCAGAAAAAAGATGAACACCTGGCCACGTATAAAAGTGGTAATCATAAGACACAAATAGATTACTTTCTAGTTCGGCGCAACAACTTAAAGTATGTAATGGATTGCAAAGTGCTGCCAGGAGAAGACCTAGTGTCGCAACACAGACTCCTGGTTATGACATCAGTGGTTCAAATTCATTGTAGGAAAAACAAAGAGCGCCCGCCCCCTAGAATAAAATGGCACAGGTTAGAGAGGAATGACTGCGCGAAGAAGTTCAGAGAGCGAGTGGTGGACAGAATGATAGAGATGGGAGACATGAATGATCAAAGTATAAATGAAAGCTGGAATGAGATGGCTGGGTGTATAATGCAAGCAGCGAAAGATATTTTGGGAGAGACGAGAGGAAAGGGCACGATAGACAGAGATACATGGTGGTGGTCGACAGAAGTTCAGAATGTATTGAAAGAAAAGAAGAAAAAATTCAAGGAATGGCAGTGTGTACAAACAGATAATGTTAGTTTGAAAGCTGAAAGAAAGAGTGAGTATGATGCTTTAAAGAAAAAAGCCAAGAGAGCCGTGGCAATAGCAAAAGCAAAAGCCCAGGACAAACTGTATGATACATTAGACAGTCCTGCAGGCCAGAAAGAGCTGTACCGGCTCTCTAGAATGAGAGAAAGAAAGGCGAGGGATGTTTGCCAGGTAAGATGTGTAAGAGATGAAAGGGGAATGGTTCTATCTGACGATGAAAAAATCAAAGAAAGGTGGAAGGAATATTTTGAAAGACTTATGAATGAAGAAAATAATTGGAGTGGGGTTTTAGAGAATAAACCAGTGAATGTGGGGTTAGTGAGAATGGTTAGTATGGAGGAAGTCAGGGAAGCAGTGAATGGAATGAAAAATGGTAAAGCCATTGGCCCGGATGGAATACCAGTTGAGGTGTGGAAGTTATTGAGAGTGGATGGATGGGTGTGGTTAGCTTTATTCCTCAATAAGCTGTTGCAGGAAGAAGCCATACCTGATGAATGGTGCAACAGTTCCTTGGTGCCCATCTTTAAAAACAAAGGTGATGTGCTTGAGTGCAACAATTATAGAGGAATAAAGCTAATGTCGCATACCATGAAAGTATGGGAGAAAGTTATTGAACGGCGGCTGAGAGAAGAGAGTGAAATTTCACAGAACCAATTCGGTTTTATGCCTGGTCGTGGTACAACGGATGCCATATTTGCTATACGCCAGTTGTGTGAAAAATACAGAGGCGCACATAAAAACTTGCACATGGTATTCGTTGACCTCGAAAAGGCATACGACCGGGTACCTCGTGAGGTTCTGTGGTGGGCGCTTAAGGAGAAAGGTGTGCCTGGGAAGTATGTGCAGTTGATCCGAGCGTTGTATAGTCGCTGCAGTACACAAGTCCGGTCTGCAGTAGGCACCACTAACAACTTCAATGTGGCTGTCGGTTTACACCAAGGGTCGGCTCTTAGCCCTTACCTCTTCCTGATAATAATGGACGCTCTGACGTCGGATATTCAGGAAAAGGCACCCTGGTGTATGCTGTTTGCCGATGATATTGTGCTGGTTGCCGAGAGTGCCCCAGAGGTCCAGAGCAGAACTAAAACCGAGTACCTGTTCTGCGATTTTGGCGGTCTCTCTAGTCCTGTGCCCATAACTCTCGCTGGAACGCCCATACCAATCTGTTCCGACTTTAGGTACCTTGGGTCGCTTATCCAAGGGAATGGTGAGGTAGACCGAGACGTGGCACATCGGATCAACTCAGGATGGATGAAATGGCGACAGGTCACTGGAACAACTTGCGACCCACGGATGCCCCTCAAGTTGAAGGGTAAAATCTACAAGTCCGTGATAAGGCCTGTCCTACTTTATGGGTCAGAATGTTGGGCTATGAAAAAGACGGATGAAAAGAGATTGCATGTAGCAGAGATGAGAATGTTGAGATGGATGTGTGGTGTGACGAGAATGGATAAAGTGAGAAATGAGTATATTAGAGGAAGTTTGAAAGTGGCGCCAGTGACTGAAAAGTTGAAAGGGAACCGTCTGTCTTGGTACGGCCATGTAAAAAGGCGGGATGAAACGCATGTTACAAAAAAAGCCATGAATATACATGTGGATGGATGGAGAGGGAGAGGGATACCAAAGAAAATATGGATGGATTGTGTGAGAAGGGATATGAAAGAAAGAGGAGTTAGTGATAGCGAGACGGGTGACAGGACAGAGTGGAAGAAAAAGACATATTGCGCCGACCCCAAATAAAACGGGACAAGGGCAGGAAGATGATGATGAGGTATTTAAAAATGACTAAAGGTCCCGTGAAATAGATTTTTGATATAATTTAATATTTTCGGAAATAATCGCTACAAAAGCAATGCGGGAACGCATTGCTTTTTTAACTTAGTCTACATATTTATTATTCTGAGCTTATCTTTCAAATAAAAATACAAAAAGAATAAATTCAGTTCACGCAATCCAAAATTACTATCGGGTCACATCCAAAATTACACACAGTGCCATCTCTCGGCAAATTGGGTTACTAATTTATACATGAGCTAGTGGATTCTGTAACATTGTGAGACATTTGTGACGGGCGGGAAACTACGGAACCCTTCACACTGAGCGTGACCCGACACTCTTTTGGCCGATTACTGGGTTCTGTTATATTATGAGAAATTTGTGACGGACGGAAAACTACGGAACGTCACACTGAGCGTGGCCCGACACGCTCTTGGCCGATTTATTTTAATGAACCATTTTTTTTCGAACGACTTATGAATTACCTCAATGTTTTTTTTTTTTATCAAATAAATCGTTTTTGCAAGTTAAAATGACCGATATTGCATGAAATAAGTAAGTAACACACTATTTTTACTTTAAACTATTGAACGAACGCAATAACCTAATGTGAATTTTTTTAAGTTAGAGAGTAAGAAATTTCGTAAGTATTCAAAATTTGTTTTGCGAACAAAGATGTTAACCAATAGGTTATAAGCTACATAACAGCACTAATAATCAAAAAGGCACAGTTTGGTAATAGATACGATTATATACCTAAGTGTAAAGCAATAAGAGCCACTTTCTAAGCAAGTGTATTGAAAAATAAAAAATAAGTCAAACGAATATAGTCAAAACAGCACTATATTGAATGGTACCACATCCACTTATTCTACTACCATACACACTTGACTTATATATTTGCACTGATTCAACGGCAGTTCCTTTGACGCGCGCAGTTTATAGGTTTTCCGAAGCGGAGCCATTGTAAAGCTTCTCGCAACGCGTTACCGCGTGTTGTACTCTTTTATGCTGAAACTACTGAAAGGTTTTGGATGAAAGAAACACGGCGATGAAGTTATTAAGTGTATTAAATTATTATATTACTAGCTTCTGCCCGCGACTTCGTCACTTCGTACTTCGTCCGCAGAAAATTTCTTGTTTTAACATATTTAACTCTGTTCCTATACAAATACTCGAGATAAAGGGTCTTGACAGACAGATAAGCTAAAGCCGAGATAGATGTCCCAGTGGGATAGGTGCCCTGATTTCGATTCCTCTACTTTTGCGAATGAATCGTATACTATTTCAATTATTAATCAAGACTTTCCCTGCTACTACTAGGTATGTTGACCGTGTCTTACGTCTCTATGTTATTGCATAAGAAGACAAAACGCGATCAAAGTTTTTAGGGGATAGTTAGCCATTTTGTGGGGAGGGCATCTATCCTGTAAGGCATTTATTTGGATCAGGCAACTATCCCATACGTGGGATAGATGTCACAAAATATAGAGGTCCGCTAAAATCGCTAATACTCTAAAAATATAAAAGAAAATGTTTTTAAATTTTTATAAATTGATCAATGAAAAACCAAAGTAACTGCGGGTCTTACAAATAACGCATTTCACTTTTTTACTCAGAGATATGGAGTGATTTCAAAAAGTGGGGCAACTATCCGTGTTTTACCCTAGACAGATGGACAACAAAGTAGCGCTCAGCGCTAATCTCCCTATCCCTTGCTCCAGACACATGCTTCCTTAAATCAGAGAGACGCTGCGTACGTTCAGCGCTAGTTTCTCGAGCAAGGGCCCGCAATAAGGAGGAGGCCGACCGCATAGGTATAAGTCAACGGCGCACACGCACCAGGCGCCGCCGGGATTCCGATCCCGTTTCCGGCCACCGTAGGCGCGGGCGGACGGCGAGCAATGGGTAGCTCGCTGTCCGGTCGTCTGGTAACAGACCGGCCAAGTCCAAATAGACGATGGCGCGCTCTGTTCCCGCATGCCTCAAGGAGTTGTCAGCAAAACCGTAGGGACTCTGCAAAAGGATCGAAGCCTACTGGGGCCAAGGGTGTCTTTCTGAAAGTAAGGCTTGGCCCAAGTACGAAAGGCAAAGAAGGAGTGGGGTTGGGTGTTTAGTCAGTAAGAGTCTAACGTTTTTTCCTGCTCCGCCCAAAAGTGAGGATTCGTCATTCGATGATTTTTGCCCAACATAAAAAAATCACGGGCCTGTGATGCTCTCACATTTGGCTAGCGAGTCGCTATGAGCGCTCGGAGCTAGTGTGCTTGCGAAATGTAATCTCTATTTCTCGAGAGGCGCTGCCCATTTTCAGGGGCAGATTTTTTCATACGGCTACTCAAGATGCTCTTGTCTGTGATGTCTGCCGGGATAGTTGCTATTTCCTTTTAGGCATACTCGTTTCTTGAATAGACAACAAACTACGCAAACTTGGAAAAAATATGAACAAAGAGAGAGCAACTCGACCACCGCTTTAAATACCTTATCAAAACCATCGTAACGAAATTACGATATTTCCGATTAATGCGATTAAAAAAACAAATAAATAAATTACGAAGCGTCACGACTGTAGCGCTTAGGGGGTGTGATAAAGTAATACTCCAGATGTGATGGTAAAGAAGTACTCATGTATTCCCAATGGAAAAATCCTACTGACATGTTTTGACAGCTATAGATGCCTTAAAAAACAGTTCTATCCAAATTAAAGGATAAATTCCCTTTAAAAAATGGCAATACTGAACTTTGAGACAAGAAAATTAAAATATTGCCCAAATCACAATTTTGTGACATTTTTCACATTATACTGATTGGTTAGTAAATTACCGCAATCATTGTAGTAGTAAACCACAAAAGGATCAAATGCTTATAAACATCGAATACTTACGAGTGAAGGACAATCCAGCAATTTTCATCAAACTATCACTTTTACAGTTTAATGCTTTGCACGTTACCATTTTGCACTGATGCACAAATGTAATTTAGCAAATTGAGCACGAAAAGATACGTATTTTTAACCGACTTCAAAAAAAAAGGAGGTTCTCAATTCGATTGTATTTTTTTTTATGTTTGTTACCTCAGAACTCCGTTGTTTATGGATGGATTTGCAATACGATGGATATGCTTCCAAATTGGTCCCATTTTTTTCAAAATCGAGTTTTGATGATAGGATCCATGAGAAATCGAGGGAACTCCTCAAATATTATAGGCAACTATACAGTAATTTTGATATTTCCATCGAGAACTCAAGCATTTACAGTCAAAAAGTAACATTTGATGAGGTGGAACTGGTGAAGAAGATCAGAAATGGCTAACGAAACTTGACACTCGCATAGATATCACAATCAAGGTTGTTAAGCAACTATGAAAATGCACTATAAATCAATGATCTAAAATAATTATGATGAAAATTTTATCATCGAACTGATCTGATGATGATGATGGAGCTGGAAAGTAGGCAATGGAACTGCGTAACTAATAAATATATCATAGCCGTGTTTGGGCTTGTTAGAATTGTCATAAGATGCACTTTGGCTGTGAGGCACTATTCAACTGATGTGATGATGAAGCTGGAAGGTGGAAGGTCGACATGGGAACTTCAAAATAAAATAATGTATCCTAGCATTGTTTGAGCTTATTAGAGCAGTCATGGGCAATGCTGTCAAGGGCAATGGAAAGGGCTATGCTCGGAGTTTCCTTGCGTGTTCGAATCAGAAATGAAGAAATCGGCAGGAGAACCAGGGTCACCGACATAGCCCGAAGAATTGCCAAACTTAAGTGGCAGTGGACTGGGCACATTGCTCGTAGAACAGATGGCCGATGGGGCCAAAAGGTTCTAGAGTGGCGCCCGCGCACCGAAAGACGCAGCTTTGGAATTCCTCCCACAAGGTGGACCGACGATGTGTGAGAATCACGGGTTTGCGATGGATGCGAGACGCACAAAATCAGTCGTTGTGGCGACGCTTATTTTAACTATAAGAAACATAAATATTTCATGCATCATATCATTTCTCCACGAGATCAAAACGATTACACAGTAACGATGTACCTATAATATGTATTCCTACTTGTATGACATTGGTAACTTTTTCTCAAAAGAAATGTAGGAACGATATTGACTTCGTTGCCATAACATATTATAATAAAAAACACTAAACGGCTAGAAATAAAAAAAAAATTCCAAAAATAACCACCTTCAAAAAAAGCCAAACAATAACAGTTCTTACACTAAAAATTTGAAAATAAAAATTTTATTTTGTTTTAATAAATATTTTGCAAATATTGAAAATTTATTACTTATTTTTGGAGTCGGTGCCAGCATTTTTATTATTAAATATTAATGTTAAATAAGTTTACCTATAAATTATGTTTCTTTACAGCAATTCAAATTTTTATTTTCAACTTTTTAGTGTAGGAACTTTTATTGTTTGGCTTTTTTTGAAGGCGGTTTTTTTTGTAAAAAAATTTTTGTTGTTATCAGGATTGAATTGTTAAGGGCGGCTTGCACATGTTAGTTAAATCTCGATTAGTGTGATTTAAACTCGACTTAAACTCAAATCGAACTTAACGCACTGCACGACATCTGTTTAGCGTAAAGCTAAATTTAAAGAAATGCCAAAATGAAACCGGAATGGTAGGCGGTTTAAATGTCTAAATTTCGATTTAGTAATTAAAACAGCCTACCATTTCTTTTTCGTGTAGAATGTTCGTTGTGTGATGAAATTTTAAAAATGCACAGTAATTATGATTAATGCTGTGTATTTTTACTGTTAAAATGGATATGTTTATTAATTTATTTAGTCGGCTTAAACTTAAATCGAACTTAGGTAATGCATTGCACGACATCTGTTTAGCGTAAAGCTAGACTTAAAGAAATGTCAAATTTAAACCGGTATGGTAGGCGGTTAAAGTTGCTAAATCTCGATTGAGCGAGTGCGGAATGTTTGTTGTCATCATAATTATTATGAATATTTACTGAATAATATAATAAATATATTTATTTAAACTCTTGAGGTCCAAACGAAAAACCGGCGTTCGCAAACCTATTGTGCTATAATTGTGTCTATAATTACACAATGCATTGGTAATGAAAAAAAAAACAAACGTCAGTTTGCGTCAAGGATCTTATAAAACCGGCATGTCCCAGAACCAAAAAATCGAAGACATGTGATATTCACAAATCCGCACTGGGCCCAAATAGTGGATTATGGTCCATCCCTTTTCTTAGAGAGGAGCCCTGTGTCCCCGGCAGTGGGAACATTAAAAAGGCTGAACGTCAAGTATATGTAATTACTGTACTAGTAACATATTGAACTACCTTAGAACAGAATTCCGAATTTCGCAGCATGCACCACACGGTGCGAATACCACAGCGTTATTAAATGGATATAACCAGTATCTTCTTTGTCATTTAAAATAAAATAATGTCTTTTTCATAGAAAATAAGCGTAAGTTTATCACGATCCATGGCAGACAAATACATTCCAGACAAATACATTTTGCTCAAGAATGATTTCTCCTATCCTCCCTGCATTACTTCCCGTCTTGACCCACATTTTTAACTTTTCCTTGTTTTCATGCGCTGTTCCTGGTGCCTGGAAACAAACTCATATTATTCCGTTACCCAAAATTCAGATTTTAGACCAATTTCTATCCTTCCTTATCTCTCCAAAGTTCTTGAGCACATCGTCCATCAGCAGCTCTCTCGCTTTCTTTCTAGTAACAATCTTCTTAGCCCTTTCCAATCCGGATTTCGGCCTGGTCACAGCACTGTCACAGCCCTACTTAAGGTCACTGATGACATACGCTGGGCTATGGACCAGAAATCTATCACGTTACTCGTTCTTCTTGATTTCAGCAGTGCCTTTAACTCTGTTGACTTCGACATCCTTCTTGGAATCCTTAAATCCCTGAACCTCTCCTCTTCTACGATTAGATGGTTTGATTCCTATCTTCACGGCCGCTCGCAGCGGGTACGCCTTGATGAGTCTTCGTCGAATTGGTGCTCTCTTACTGCGGGTGTGCCTCAAGGTGGCGTTCTCTCTCCTCTTCTCTTTTCTATTTTTATCAACTCTGTTTCAAGAGTAATTTCCTCAAACTTTCATCTCTATGCCGACGATTTGCAACTTTACCATCACTTTCATTGTGAAGATGCAGAAGCCGCCGTGTCTGCCGTGAATAGTGACCTGGAGTTGATTGGGGAGTGGTCGCGGTCTTTTGGGTTGCAAATCAACCCCAAAAAATCCCAGGCTATGGTCATCGGCGGCAGGTATATGCGGAACAAGCTCGATTTGGCATCGCTGTCTCCACTCTGGTTGAATGGAGTTAAAATTGATTATGTGGATACGGCTAAAAACCTAGGGGTGATTATGGACTCGCATTTATCGTGGACTGCCCACGTTGCTGAAGTCAGTCGCAAAGTCCACTACACCTTCCATTCGTTAAAATGCCTTCAGAGTTTTTTGCCCTTGAAAACCAAAATCTCCCTTGCCCAAACACTTATTCAGCCCATCATTGACTACGCTGACGCCTGTTATTTGGATGCCACCGAGGAGCTTTTGAATAAACTTGAGCGTTTGCAAAATATTTGTATTCGTTTTGTTTTCAATCTTAAAAAGTATGATCATGTCTCTGGCTTTCGCAAGATGCTCAAGTGGCTCCCGATTCGTCTTCGCAGGAGCGCTCGAATATTGAGTCTGCTATTTAACATCCTCCACAATCCCAAAACACCCTCCTATTTGCGGGAACGCTTTTCCTTTTCCCGTCCTTCTGATGCTCTCTGCAGGTCGCATCTTAAGAATCTCCTTAAATCCCCTCCTCACTCCACCGATTTTTATTCTTACTCCTTTACTGCGCACGCAGTGCGGTTATGGAATTCACTACCGCCTGACATCAGGGGCTGCCAAACTCTTCCAATTTTTAAGAGTAGAGTGAAAGAACACTATCTTTCTCTTCCGTCATAGTTGCATATTTGTATGTATTATTTTATTATATAACTAGCTTTTGCCCGCGGCTTCGCTCCCGGCAACAGATTATTCTACTTTACCCTACTCTACCCTACTCTACCCTACTCTACCCTACTCTACCCTACTCTACCCTACTCTACCCTACTCTACCCTACTCTACCCTACTCTACCCTACTCTACCCTACTCTACCCTACTCTACCCTACTCTACCCTACTCTACCCTACTCTACCCTACTCTCTACCCTACTCTACCCTACTCTACCCTACTCTACCCTACTCTACCCTACTCTACCCTACTCTAACCTACTCTACCCTACTCTACCCTACTCTACCCTACTCTACCCTACTCTACCCTACTCTACCCTACTCTACCCTACTCTACCCTACTCTACCCTACTCTAAAAAAAAAAAAAAAATGTATCCTATGTCACTCTTCTGGCTCTAAACTACCTCCCTGCCAATTTTCAGCTAAATCGGTTCTAGCTGTCCCGGCAAACTTCGTTTCGCCTATTTTTTTTTTTTCGTTCTCACCGTTTAAACCTTCCCTGAACTATCACGAATATTTCAAGATATAGTATGTATTCTTGTGGTATTTATTTTACTATGTGTATATATATTCGTTATACCATATTTATATTTACATTTCATATTATTTAATTATCAATTATTGTGTGTGTACAAATTTTCTATTTCACTGTTACACACGGTGTCTACATCTATTTTACTAACTGTCCTTTCGCAGGTATGCTGGAAGAGATTTCTTTTGAAATATGCATTACCTCTGTACCTACTTTTCTGTTTCCTTGTCCTCTTCTTTTATTCTTGTGTGTACATAAATAGTTAAATAAAATAAATAAATAAAAAAAATTCCACATTCAAAAATCCCGAGTAACAGGTTATGCTTGTACAAAGAGAATGTAAGCACTGCGTTTAGATACGAAATTAAACGCTGAAATAGGTAAATTTCATGACCATATAAATTTGTAGGTGGTTATTAAAGCATTTTATATTAAAGGATAATATACAATATGAAACCAATTACAGAAAACTCGCAGTTCCCTTTGGTAAGCATATTAAGAACAGTTGATACATAGCTATTAATTAATTGTTTTTAAATTTATTTTGCAAGTTTTTTATAATACTTATATCAAAAACATCTCGAACTAGCTTAGAACAAAATTGTCCCGTAATAAGTAGCTAGTGCACGGACACACTAGTAGAACGAGATAAAATACCCATTTGTAACTTTACAGTACGTTTTGGAGGTTGTTGTAAGCTTTCCAGTTACTTCTTTATAATTTCCTTGGTCTGCGTCAGATTTTATATTTGAAACGTTCCTTTCCTCCAAAAAATTTTAAAAATATCATAACAATTATGAAAAATGGAACGCAACTAAATGAACGAAAAGAATGGAACGTGTTAAGCTAAGTTTAGTTATATCGAGTAGATTTTAACACTTGCAAGACGCTATTAATACAGTTTAAGTCGAGCTAACGAGTAATGCGACTTTAACAAAATCTAATTTTAAGAGCAGATGGTGCAAGCCGCCCTAAAAATCTCATGTCCGTGGACGGCAGCTGTCAGTTGAGATTGGTCATCTCTTAGCTGTCAGTGGTTTATTTTAACTTTTTAGTCCATAAATTATTTTATGCGTGGTTGATATACATATTGGTATCAAATTTTAGCCTGCTAGTGCTAGCGATCGCTGTGATTATCCGCGGACGGACAGACAGACATGGCGAAGCTGAATTGTTTGTTGGTTTTTAGGGTTCCTTGTTGACTACGGAACCCTAAAAACCAACAAACAATTCAGCCACTGGGGGGTCTAGAATCATGTACTGGATCCATGGTATTCGTTTGTGGTGGTAAGATGTCAATAACACCCTGTATAAATTAAACAAAGAAAAAAAAATATTTTTATCACTGCAGCATTTTGATATTAATTGATGCTGTAGATGATTTCTACTTATAAACGGCGAAGTACCAGTAACTACTAATTGTCTGTGAAACCTGATAAAATACATACGTTTAGGTAATTAATTGAGTCGTGAAAAGGCAGAGAACAGAGTTAAAGATAAAAACTGTTTGCACCGACCCCAAGTACCTAATATGGAATAAGGAACAGAGGGTAGAAAGAAGGAGGATGTCGAAAATAATAATATATGTATAAGTCTTTCTTCCTTTAATTATATTCAGTCAAAACAAAAATATAAGTCTTGTCATAGGTAAAACAAATTAAATAAAATATCAAAATCTCCTTATCCACCTCCGCATATTGGGAACAGTCGATAGGTAATGACTACCTAGTTTATTTAATAGTTTTTGAATGTGTAGATTTATGTAATTCTTGCAAAATTAAAATTTCGTTCGTTAGTCTGCCATTAGTCTGAATCTTTTTTTAATTGACTTCATTCAAATTTTATGTAAATACCTACAGGGGCAATACAAAGACTGGTGAGAATAGAATTATCTTTATTACTTACACACTTTTAATTAAAAATAATCAGTTTGAACTTTGTTTAAAATATATTGCAGAAGCAAGAATTATCTTATCATCAAATAAAAACAAAAGGCAATGCTATCATAAACCTCGGTTGCTTATTCAAAATTCTGGAAATAATATAATAAATATTTTTTCATTACTCATACTCTGAAAGTAGGTGTAAAGTTGCCTGCGGACGGAGGGTTGGAAGAAGTACTTTTACTCCCTAGGGAGTTTTACTTTACAACTGACAGTTGTTTTTTTTAATATTTAGACAGCAAGTATTTAAAAAAAAAACTAGTTCTATTTTGACATTTCCATTGAACAGTGACCCGAATTTTTACACTGCCAGTACAATTAAAATGACATAGAGATAGAAATAATTTAAGAATACTTTTTTTAATGACTTTATTTTAATTTACTTTCAACTATTTAATGAAAACTAATATTATATTTGAGAAAAATGTGGTCCTGACCTATTTTTACAATGATAAAATGAAAAATATTGACTGAATAGCCAGACGACCACTGAAAAAAAAAATGGCGGGCAAAGTCTCTCTATAATCTGTGGCCGATTTGGTCTTTCTTGATTTTTTTTTTCGAGGTGTGGAGTTTTGTTTACATTTTTTACATTGGAAATGCCCAATACTTGTTAAATTGTATACTGGAAATAAAGATTTTATTATTATTATCCGTTTATTCATTAAGTATTATTAATTACTTATATAATTACATTTTTAAATATTCTTATAAAAAATATAAAACATTTAAAAATATAAAAAATAGTGTCCCACCGGTATCGGGAATAGGGTCCAAGCTACCGGCGGTCAGGGCTCCAGAGAAAGGAACCTCCTAACAATCCGAGCCGTGTCCAGGAGTACCGCTTTCTGAATCAAGCCCTTGATCCAGCCGCCTAACGAGAGCCTCCTAAGGTGTTGGTCGAGGCTCTTGGCTATTAAGCCATTGGCCGTCACGACTATCGGTACAATGATTGCCGATTATTATTATTATTTTGCTAAATCTCTGTTATAAGAAATTTGTATTAACACGATACGTTCATCAACTTCAGTAACGCAAGATTCTGAGAAAACCGCTTATCGCCTAAATCAAAAGAAATATACCTACCTAAAAGCATACGAAGACCTTTGACGACGACTCAGGTTTTTATTATTTTTATTTTCCTCGTATTCGTAATGAAAAGCACAGTGTTTACCTCGGGTTCAAGAGTTATTTAGTCCCTCGAACTATTAGCGACCTCGTTCTCGCTCGGTCGCCAAGAAATTTCTCTATTTTATTAGTCGGCATTTAGTTGGTGTTTCATATTTATTTGCTTTTCTGACATTTGAAACGTTTCTCTGGGCGGTCGCCCTTGTGGTCGACCAGGGCTTCGACGAATTGCGGTTGGTCTCTTTTTATACTCAGACTTAAAATCTAGATACTTATAATCTAAGTAGAATCTTTTCTCACCAATATACGAGTAAAATATCAGTTGTTAAATAGGTACATTGGTTACCTATTTCATGATAATTATTTACAACTGTACCACAGATTACTAAATAGTTACTACGTACTGTACTAACTGGTATCTCCAATAGATTACCTAGATATTAAAAGAGGTCGACAACCACAAAGATCTCTTTAGCATCTTTGGTTTCAAGATAAGTAACTCTAAAATTCCCTCTCAAACAGCGAGAGGGAAGTAATATCCTCTAGCTTGCTTAATTAGATGCATTGTTAAAGTCCGAAGTTTAGTTTGGAATTGGTTTGGAACTTGAGACTTTCGCAGACTGATCTGACACTTCATTACGACGACTGGTTCTCATAGAAATTGATTTAGCAGATGGCAAAATATCGTGACTGAGAATCGTACTCTTTCAGTTATTTCGGCCATCAATTTTCCCAAAGGAAGGAAGGTTCTGGAATGACAACCACGTACGAAAAGACCTAGCGTTTGAAAGACTTCCTACTAAGTGGACCGATCACCTGATGAAGGTCACGGGAATCCGATAGATGCGAAACGCACAGGATCGGTCATTATCATTAATTATTATCGGACGTCTAATATTATTATCTATACTAATATTATAAAGCTGAAGAGTTTGTTTGTTTGTTTGTTTGAACGCGCTAATCTCAGGAACTACTGGTCCGAATTTAAAAATTCTTTTTGTGTTGAATAGATCATTTATCGAGGAAGGCTTTAGGCTATATAACATCACACTGCGACTAATAGAAGCGAAGCAACAAAGGAAAATGTGGAAAAAACGGGAACAATTTATTCATCTTTGAGGGCTTCCGTTGCGTGCGCTGCAAAAACTGTTCAAGATACCAAAAAAATATGTATGAAAGAATTATTCCTCTTAAAATGATCTAAAAAAATGTCCGCGACAGTATATGTCTATCTTTTAAGATTAACTCACTAGAACCGTTTTTATGGGAATCAAATTTGGCCGAAATTAATGCATTATTTGTTAGAGTTGTATCAACATAATAATATTAAAATATTTCCAAATAAATGTGTTGTTGATTAAGAGTATGTAATTGTGAACAAAATTGTCGTTGACATCACTTATTTTCAATGAACATCTTAGAATATATTACAATTTTAAAATAACTCCGATATAAAATTCACACGCGCCGCATGATGTACAAAATATGACGCTGCGCCTGGCCGGCGGGCGAGGAGAGGGGTTGCATGCGGGCGACTCACAGGGTTTTTTATGGTAGGTAAAAGTCATCCAATGACGAATCCCGCTCTTGGGCGGAGCGGGAAACAGTGTCAGACTCTTACTGACTAAACAACCTACCCCGTTCCTCCCTTGCCTTATTCGCAGAGCCCCGGTATAACGCACGTATATATTTCGCACCAACCCTCGGCTGCAGGAGGCTTGGACCCTGAAGGGCCCCACAGTTTGCTGGCAACATCTTGAGGCGCGCGGGAGCAGTACACGCCGTCGACGACTTGGTCTCGGTCTGAACTGTTACCAGACAAACGGAAAGCGAGCTACCCATTGCTCACCGACCGCAATCCAGCGTCTACGGTGACCGGATATCTTCAGGTTCGCAGCGGCGACGGCTACGGCGAGGGCGCTGTTGCCCTTGCCTTATGCGGTCCTCCTCCGCCTTTACGAGCATTACTGCTTCGACCGCTTGCCATTCTTCTTCGCTGCGGACCATGGCCTGAACCAAGGCCCGGCGCAAGAGGTCACCGCCGCCGATCACCCCCACGAGGACACGGCGATGCTCTTTCCAGGCGGTCCACACAATGGCGACACCCGGGCGTCTCTTCTCTATGCACGAATCCGGTGCAGGAATCTCCTGAATTTCCCATATCCGGTGAGAACCTGCGTCATGCGGAAGATGAGGATGCCGTGATGTCTATCCAACCACACCTCAAAGAGGGGACTTACCTCCGAGATTATGGCGTGCCCAAGGGGGTGCTCTATGAAGTACTTTTAGATAATTATGTACTTTTAAAAACTAAATTGTCTACAATAATAACAGAAATTGACACGGACGAAGTCGCGGGCACAGCTAGTTAGTACATATAATAGGCGATGGATCATTTGTTGATGGAATGTGTCCGGTATGAGTCTGAGAGAAATAGTTTGGTAAGGTCTCTGAATTTGAACAGAACTGATGTAGGCATGTACCATAGCATTCTATGTCAACCAAATACTGACAATGCGAAAGATTTGTTCAAATTCATGGCCCATATATTGTGAAGTATGTACAAGTGTTTAGGATACGATGGGACTGACATACGCTATGCCCCTATAAAATAATAAAGAAAAAAAAAAAAAATAGGCGATGGATGGTGAAAACTCAAAAATAATTGTTTCCCAACTCTTACGACTTCTGACAGGAACTTTTCTAAATTCAACAGGTTTCCCGGTTTCCCTGAAAGCTTCAGCTAACTGTAACGGAAATTGACACGTGTTGGTTAAGCAACTTGTACCTACTTTCTCTTTGTTGAAAACTTTTGAGTTTCTGTTGTGTCGCAAATGTTTCTTTTTATGGAATATAAATTGTTTTATATAACGTTGGTACATAGTCCGGTTGGTTATGAATAAATATCAGCTTCAAAAAAATAATGGAAATTTTCATGTTTGTAAACTCGAGCGAATCGAATCGAAAGATAGTATTTAAAGAATATTCAGCAATTATTTGGTTTTTGGACATTTCAAACAACCAAAACAAAACAATTTCAGTATCAATACTTTTTTCCAGGACATGTCAGACTTTTACTGACTAAAACCCTCACCTATGTGCCTTCGTTGCCTAGCATTCCAGAGTCCCGGGTTTTCCTTTTAGAAGCGAACCCATTTCCCCACAGCGGTGGCGATCTCTTGCGCAGGGCCTTGGTGGAAGCCATGGCCCGGAGCGAAGAGAGGTGGGAGGCGGTCCCCTCCTTCTGCGAAGCAGTAATGCTAGCTAAGGAGGAGGCTGACCGTGCAAAGCAACGGCGCACACGCCCCAGACACCGCCGGGATTCCGATCCCAATTTCCGGCCACCGTAGGCGCGTGCTTGCGGACGGCGACCAATGGGTAATAGTCCGGACCAAGCCCAAGTCGTCGACGGCGCGCTCTGTTCCCGCGCACCTCAAAGAGTTGTCAGCAAAACCGTAGGGACTTTGCAAAAGGGTCGAAGCCTAATGGGGCCCAGGGTCTCTTTCCGAACAGAAGGCTTGCCCCCAGTGCGAAGGGCAAAGAAGGAACGGGGCGTGGTGTATGGTCAGTAAGAGTCTGACACTGTTTCCCACTCCACTCAAGAGTGGGATTCGTCATTGGATGATTTTTGCCCACCATAAAAAACCCATGTCCCCAGTAAGTTTCGTTTTGATCCTACTGAGCCCGATCCTACAGCGTGTGCGGGACACTACACGCCGTCAACAACTCGAGCTCGCCCGGACGGAGCTGGACAGCGGCATGCCTGCACGGTATGCATGTGGTTAGAAATCAGAATCGAGGTCCCCGTAGCTGGGGAGTGACGGCCGTATACTTGTGCGTGCGGCCGCTTCCTTCGCTAGTATTATAGCTTCACAGAAGATGGCTATCGCCTGTCCCCCTCCTTGTTTCGGTCTATGGCCTGCATCAGAGCCTGGCGTGAGAGGACGTTGCCGCTGATCACCTCAATGAGGACACGAAGGTGCTTTGCTCAAGCGGGGCACAACTCCATACCTGCGTCATGCGGAAGGTAAGGACACTGTGTTGTCTTTCCAACCACTACTCAAAGCGCTTATTATAGCGTGCCAGAACTGGATTGCGAATGTAGCTGTCGCCATTCCACGTTGATCAAGACCCGCCAGAACTCTGTCCGCCATACCGCAACTTGTCACGTCTGCGTAGTTTCACCCCGGCGTTGCATCTCCACGCGTAAATCGTGCATGCATGTAAGGACTATAATAATTAAGCTGTAAATCATTGTTGATTTTAATCAAATCAGCACTAAAATAAAATTAATGAATTATCAAATACGAATAAATTCAAATTAAAATCAAATAAAGTATATAACAACATTTATTGTAGGACAATAAGACAATAATAGACAATAATTCAGGACAGTAAACTGTATTGTAGGACAATATCTGTATTGTAGGACAGTTAAAAGTATTGTAGGCCAGTAAACTGTATTGTAGGATAGTGAGCTGTGTTGCAAAACAGAAAGTTGTAATATAGGATAGTAAACTGTATTGTAGGATAGTAAACTGTATTGTAAGACTGTAAACTGTATTGTAGGATATTGAGCTGTATTGTTTCCGGTAAAAGAGAGCTCTTCTTGCATAGCCTCGAGTTTCTATTACACGCGAATTATGTTGGATTAACATCATCTTTAGCGTTGGGATCGGAATCGGATTTTTTGAAGTGGCGACTAGCGACGCTATAGGCAGACCAAATAATGTTGATTTTTACCTAGATATTATATGACAAATCCAGCAGAATGGACTGCTTTCGACAGAAATACTGGATTTACCTACTCAAAGCAAATTTAGTTATAGGTAAATACCTCTACTATCTGTAGCTTCGATCTGTAGAGATAAAATTCAATTTTGCTACACTTGAAGCCACGGTGTTTTCCCAGTTTATTCTAGGTAGTTACGTACCTATTTTTTCTTGAAACTGCGTACTTATTTTGATACAAACAAAACTTTTTCAACGCAATCCATTTAGCTAGTTAGCTACCAATTAATCTGAATTGCTTAAGATTTTATTTCACTGTTCGCCTCTGTATTTACAATACGCGCAGTACCTATCAGGTAACTATGTCAAAATATTTACATCAATTTACAAACATTGAGGAAACTTGATTACTTTCTAGACTTCAAGAATGTTAGGTAACAGATTTTTAAATAAATTTCAGTACCTAGTAATACTTATGAAATTCACAGACTTCATTTAATTCCGTACCGTAGAAATTTAAAAGATTAGCTTTTTTTTCCTAGTATCTGCTTTTAAAAGTTCATGCTCACTACGTCAGTAATCTCGAACAGGGGCCCAAGTCTGCTATTTTCAAAATATTGTCATTTATAAACACGATTCCATTGTCATTTTGCTAAAAGTTTGTAATCTGTTAATTCATAATGGCTGATCATTGGCCGGTCAGTGGTATCATAATAGAATTGTAATACGAGCTGTTTTGTAACGAATTAATAACAATAACTGCACAATAACATTCTAATCGTAAATTAAATTATTAAAATTTTGACAGTTCCTTTGATCATTCACATGATCAAAGGAACTGTCAAAATTTTAATAATTTGCTGCAAATGTCAAATATTTATTTGTCATTATGTACGAGATTACCATTCTAAAAAATTGCTATCAATGAAGTGTCACTGGTTGATCATTGGAAAGTCATAATGACGCTATCATATTAGTAGATTACCAAACTTGTCAAAATCAACAATTTTGAAATCAATGATCGACTATTCTGACACTATTGTAATAGCAGACTTGAGGCCCAGAAGTATTTCCAAGAAATGTTGGCTAATAGGTACCTACCTATCGGTATTTTTTTTGAGGATCAAATAACATGTAGTAACGAGTCAGATTTTTATTGACTAAAACCCACCTGTTTCTTGTGTTTGTCATGATATATATTTTTTTTATTGATTATAGGTTCGCGCTGGACCGCTATCTCATCTCATGGAAAGCGACGATGAAGCGCGCTTACCTAGAAGTAACCTATTCACTCTTGACTTTTTTTTTACTCTCTCACATTCACTATTGACTTAAAGATTCCCGGATTGTAGCCATATTTCTTGCAAATGTTTCCTTCAGTTTTTGACTATGACTTTTAATTCTCATTTTTAATATTTATTGCGCCCTTACAATGTTGCGCCTGCCTTATGGCAGGCGCAACATTGTAAGGGCGCATCATCGTATTTATTGTTATGAGACTTACCTATGTCTCGTAACAATAAATACGATGAGTATGTTATACCTGCGATATTTAGTAAGACCAGATCTATAAAGATTAATAGGTTTTTAAAGGCTTGTGATTTATAAAAGGTTTTTTAAATACACTTACTCTAAAACCTGTTCTTATCCCACCACTTTTAACATGCAACGAAATTTTTTCTGCACTAGTGGAGAAAAAAAGCACATGCTCACCCTCGCCACAATTTTTACCCGACTACGGCGAAGCAAAAGGAGGGTTATGATTTTGACATGTATGTATGTATGTATGTATGTGGGTTTGGATGTTCATCTGTTCCCTCGTAACTTCTAAACTGCTTATCAGAATTCGACAAATGACATATCATTAGAAGCGTCTTAATTGTCCGCTGGTTATAGGCTATATGGGATTTCACAAAATCTAATGTGGCGCCCTCTAGCGGACAAAACATACGAAGTAAAAAAATAAAGTTAAGATAAATATGCCGTGTTTGGTATCATTTGAAAGCGCTTTACTTGTACATTTTGAATATATAAATATTACTAGCCTATTTAGAACTCCAAAATGTGTTAAATAAAAATAAAGTTTTAAAACTTTTTAAACTTTATTTTTTATGGTAAAAAAATTGTTTGTCGTATAAAGCTAAGCGCGCGTGCGTCGCCCACCAAAAGTTTACGACTTGCATTGAAAAACGTCGTATAATACGCGTGCACATTTGCCACTGCAGCCCTCAGCCCCATAATAGGTTTTTTTTTTATCGTAGGTGAAAATCATCGAATAACGAAACCCGCTCTTGGGCGGAGCGGGAGACTAGTGAGACTTTTACTGACTAAAAAACCTACCCCATTCCTACCTTGCCTTATTCCCAGAGCCGCGGTAACAGTTTCACACAAACCGGCAGCTCCAGAAGGCTTCGATCCTGAGGGGCCCCTACAGTTTGCTGACAACTCACTAGCCTTCAGTTCGCGTGAATTCCGCCTGTGTAGCAATGACGAACTATCGTTGCAAAAATACAATTATGTGGTTGTTTATTTAATACATGTGGTAGATCACTAAAATAAATTATATAAAAAAACTAGATCTATTTTGCCATTTCTATTGAACCTTGACTCAAATTTCTATACAGCCCGTATAATTTAAATAAAATAAAGGAGGTATTAACTACGTTTTTTTAAATGACTTTATTTTAATTTACTTACAACTGTTTCTTTAAAACTAATACATTTGAGAAAAATGTTGACCTGACCTCTTTGTACACCTATAAAATGAAAAATGGCTGAATAGCCGGTCGACCGAGGAAAAAAAAAATACAAAATAAGTGGGAAAATGGCGATCTGATATTTTTTGTTTTTTTTTTCGATTTGTTATGTTTGTAGGTAGTTTACTAAATCTCTATTCAGTTAAGGATTAGTAGTGCAGCAGTAGCGGAAAACCTTTTACCGCCGAAAAAAAATGAAATAGGTATACCTAAAATCATACGAAGACCTTTGACGACGACTCAGGTTTTTATTATTCTTATTTTCCATGTATTCGTAATAAAAAGCAGTGTTTATCTCGGAATAAAGAGATATTTAGTCCCTCGAACTATTAGTAAATAACGTCTAGGGATTATTTAACTTACTTTCACCCCTATATATGTACTATACCTATTGCTGTTAAAATGGTAAAGCATTTGAAGAAGCAAACAATGATTAAGCATAACTTTTTCAAAAACCTTTGTTAATCAGCTGCAGTATCATTTAATATCAAAATGCTGCAATAATAAAAATAATAAGGAACCCTGACCACCGGCTTATAGGACCCTATCTCGATGCCGGTGGGCTACTATTTTTTTTATTTTTTAATGTTTTTTGTTTTTTAAGAAAATATTTTGAAATGTAGCTAATATGTTTTAAATGTAAATAAATTAAATATTATAATTTACTTAAATTGTAAATTTATGGTTACTGTAGTCAAAATTGGGAAAAGAAAGGGACGCACTACGTCTTTATCGTTGTCTCACTTGGTACATTTTTCCCGTTCTCTTTTCAATAAAATAATGCCATATTATACTTATTTCCAATGAATATAAAAAACACTTTGGAGTTTGCAATATTAGGTACTTTGTTATCAATCCTGATTATTCGTAGGATATATAAAGTCTGAAAATGCTGATCGACTTGCTGGCTGTGCTGTGTGAGAATACTGTTTCATTTAAAATTACATTCAGGACATCGCTACCGTTCCTAAACATTATCTCAAGTATTTCTGCCCTAACTTTATCCCTCCAGCTCCGGGGATAAAAAAAAATGAGAAAGTAGCCGTTCAAAATGGAAATACTACTTAAGTACCTACAGTCGGTGCCCTAAGTTACCTAACCCCCTTATAAAAGATATTAAACGGGCAGGTTAGGTAACCCCACCATTACAGTCACAAATTCCACGTAAACCGTGGTTCTCTGTCCTAAGACTTGGTAAAATTACGACAACCATTTTAATAAGAATGCGTTTAGGTCATACTTAGGTAGTATCCATCGCACCTTGCACACTTCTATATTACAAATAATAATCTTCAATGTGAATGTGGACATGACTCTGCCGAAGACTAGTGGCTTCAGCCACAATTGCGACTTGTATACCTAATCTAGCACAGGGCAGGCCACGACAACGTTAGTAAGAACCGTTATGAAAGCGAGGCTAGACATAATATGGCACTCTGACTGACTCAGGTACTGTTTGGAACATGAGTGGTTCAAGCATCACGTGCCCGAATCATGTATGTCTTCATGTGGGCCAATACCAAGCTGGAAGTGTAACGCCGGAGTAAACCACCGCTGCCGCGACAAGTCACGGCATAACCAACAGAGTAGTCCTCTCTTTGAGGAGTAGCTGGAGAGACATCACGGCGTCCTCTCCTTCCGCGTGACGCAGGTCCTCACCGGACACGGCAAGTTCGGGAGGTTCTTGCACCGGATTTGTTTCGAATCGATTCGGAAGAGACGTCCGGATGTCCGGTGGAGCATACGGAGGTGTGTCCCGCTTGGGAAGAGCATCGCCGTGTTCTCGTGGAGGCGATCGGCGGCGGCAATCTCTTGAGCCGGGCCTATCGAGGCCATGTCAGGCGGTCGCCTCCTTCTGCGTAGCATTCATCAAGCAGTAATGCTAGCAGAGGAGGAGGCTGATCGCATAAAGGTGGATTTAGACTAAAAGAACATAGAGCTAGAGCTAGAACTAGAGCATTCTTTCGTTAATATCTAGTGTAAACTAAAGCTTGACGTATCTATTTACATCAAACGAACACCGAACTAGAACTAGAACAAGAATGTTCTTTCTTAATCTTTTGGTGTAAACAAGAGCTAGCTCGAATGTTCTTTGCTCATTCGAGTCAATTCTTTGGTTGGCATTGGTAGTGCTTTGCTATGTCTGATTCTGATAGTGAAATCATTATTGCAAGTGCTGCATTTATTATTTTGAAGCAAAAACTCAAAAATAAAAGACGGAAGAGACGTTGGTGGGTTACAAATTTAATGCAACGAAGGACACTGGATAATGTAGGTGAAACAATGACGGATATGCAAAAACAGGAAGAAAGTGGTCAATACCAAAATTTTTGTAGAATGGCGCCAGAGGATTTTGATTATTTACTTTCTCTAATCGGCGACAAAATTCATTTTTCTTGAGACCAAACCATAATTTAATCGATACGATACGTAAACAATCGCTAGAACACAAGAACACTTTGATGAGACCGCTCAGTGGAGCGAGCGCGTCCGAACACGCTAGAATGTTCTAAGCAACTGTTCACGCGCTCTTGCGCCGTTTACATCGAGCGAGCGAGCATTCTTAGAATATTTTATAGAATCTTTGCGAACGCACTAAGAACAACGAAAGAATGCTCTATGCCTGTTTACACTAGAAGAATTTGACGTAGTGGGGATAGAATGAGCATTCGCTCGTTTGGTGTAAATCCACCTTTAGGCAATGGCGCTCACGCCCCAGACGACTCCGATCCGACCGGGATTCCGATCCCGATTTCCGGCTACCATAGGCGCGGGCGGCAATATTTTTAAGGTGATGTCACGTCGGGGTCACCAATTTAGAGGTAAAGGAATTGCAGAAGGTATACGCATACCTTGACGATTTTCTGGTCTTTTCGAAAGACCAGAAGACCCACGAGCATCACCTACGTCAGTTATTTTCCAGGCTTCAGGACTACGGCATGGTTATCAACAGCTCGAAGTACACCTTTGGAGTGTCCCAGATAGACTTTCTAGGCTACCACATCTCAACCAAGGGCACAAGACCATTGCCTTCCAAGGTTGAAGCCATACGAAACTTCCCAGCACCCAAAAGCGTAAGAGAGCTACGCAGATTTCTTGGGATGCTGAACTTTTATAGACGGTTCGTTCCAGGCGCAGCTAGTTCTCAGGCACCCCTGAACGCTCTTCTAACTGGGTTAGTTAAGGGTTCACATCCCTTAAACCTCTCATCTGAAGAGTACGAGGCTTTCGAGAACTGCAAGAACAGCCTTTGTCAAGCAGCACTGTTGGCTCATCCTAACTGCAACGCAAAGTTGGCGTTGGTCACGGATGCATCAGACAAAGCCATAGGTGCTGTCTTGCAGCAGCTCACAGCGGGAGCTTGGGAGCCCCTTGCCTTCTTCTCGCGAAAGCTCAGCTCAGCACAGGTTAAGTATTCACCATACGACCGCGAGCTGCTCGCCATTTTAGACTTTGTGATTTACACAGACCACAAGCTTCTCACATTCGCCTTCCACACCCGTAAAGGCAAATGTTCGCCACGACGTTCCCGTCTTCTTGATCTGATAGCCCAGTTCACAACGGACATTCGGCATATATCAGGCAGGAGTAATGTCGTGGCAGAACACTCTCGCGCGTTGAGGAGATTACTCAACCTGTGTCCGCTGAACGGATCGCTGAAGCGCAACTGAAAGACCAGGAGTTGAAGCAACTCTACAGTGGGGATAACGCTCTACGCTTGAAAGAGGTCAGCGTACCAGGTTCCCAGAAGCAGTTATACTGCGACTTCAGCACCTCAACGCCAAGACCATTCGTGCCCAAGGAGTTGCGCAGGACAATTTTCCTTAGCCTGCACTCCTTGAGTCACCCAGGCACCAAAGCGTCAGCAAGATTGGTTGCTGACAGATATGTGTGGCCTGGTATCAGGAAAGACTGTCGAGAGTGGGTTCGCTCCTGCCTGGCTTGCCAGCGCTCGAAGACCACACGGCACGTCTCTTGCGCCACTAGGCGTCTTCAAATTACCGCAATCGAGGTTTGCGTTTGTCCACATCGATCTCGTAGGACCTTTGCCATTGTGTCAAGGTTTCCGCTATTGTCTCACAGTCATTGATCGCTTTACACGATGGCCAGAGGCAATACCGTTGGCAGGCATAACCGCAGAAACCGTGGCAAAGGCCCTACTGAGTGGTTGGATTGCTCGTTTCGGCTGCCCATCGGATATCGTAACCGATAGAGGTAGGCAGTTCGAATCAGCACTCTTCAAGTGCCTGTCAGCCATTGCTGGCTTCCAACACCGCAGAACAACTGCGTATCACCCAGCCTCTAACGGACTGGTGGAGCGATTCCACCGCCAGCTTAAGGCTGCTATCACCTGTCACGCCAATAGCAGTTGGGTGGAATCTCTTCCACTAATTCTGTTAGGCGTTCGCAGCGCTTACAAAGAAGACGCTCAGGCTTCAGCTGCTGAATTAGTTTATGGCCAGCCAATACGCCTTCCAGGTGAATTTTTTGACCCCCAGGCTGATGAGACCATGGACCTGACAGACTACCTGTCGAGGCTCCGGAGCATAATCCGGATTCTGCATCCAACACCAGCAGCCAGGCACGGCAGTAACACCAAAACCTTTGTGTTTAAGGAGTTATCCTCCTCATCACATGTGTTCCTTAGGGACTGCACTGCTGGTGGTGGTTTGAAACCGGCTTACTCTGGTCCACACAAGTTCATGGAACGGGGAGACAAGGTATTCAAATTGTGTGTGAACGGTAAAAAGGTCACCGTTTCGATAGACCGCATTAAGCTGGCCTTCATACTGCGTGACCCTGACAACACACCACCACATACCACTAACATGCATCACAACACACCACCGACGCCACTCAACACTAACATTCATCACCGCACACCCAACGCGGATAACCGAAACTTACCTTCGGCCGACGATAATGTCATCAGAGCGACGCGGTCGGGTCGCCGCGTTAGATTTCCCGTCTTTTATCGCCCTTGACGGTCTTTGGAGGGGGGTAGTGTAGTAACCTCATTTGTAAATAGGAAAAAAATAAAACAAAAATATTTTTAAGGTAATGTCACTTGGGGTTGACGTCGGTTGTCAATATTTCTTATTGTAAAAAATCAGCTCTCTCATATATAAAATCTAAACTAAAAACATCTTTCCCTTCACTCCTTCTGCAATTCCTTTACCTCTAAAGAACTGAAAAGGAACCGGGTGGGTCGTTTTGTCAGTAAGAATCTGGCAATGTTTCCCGCTACGCCCAAAAGCGGGATAGGTCATTAGATAATTTTTCCCACCATAAAAAAAAACCTAATGATTATGTATAAAAATTTCAAGATGATACAGCAACGTAACGTAACCCGTCGTTGATGTGTTTCGTTCAGTTCATGGTAAAAGTGAATTTTGCTATGATCATAAACATAGGGCCATCTATCGTGAATTGAGAGAACCTACTAACAACAAAAGTCAACATAATCTCAACTAGATGCCGCTACTATCTGTTCATTTACAAAAAGCAAGGTTTTTATTATATTTTTTTCTCTCAAAGAATGTCATATTAAATTCCAAAAAAAATAGACCTTTAATACTAAATTTGATCAGCTGATATTAACTTTGTGGAAAAAAAATTATTTGCGACTTCCTAGAAAGTTGGTCATTCATAATTATATCGCAGAAACCGAATGCAGAAACCATCTGTAACACATAAAAAAACACAAAGAACCAAGAACTTCTCGCTTTTTTCGAAGTCGAAGTCGATTGAAAAAATAAAAGAATACACATAACGATCCAAGTTTATTTCATTTAGAAGACATTTTGACAGAACAACACGTACAATTTATTAACCTTCAAAAACCATTGTTTTTTTTAAACGTATCTTCCAATAAGTATACCGAATTTGTACTGTATTCGGTGGACGTACTCTTCACCTGGGTTTATCACTGGACTGGGGAAGTTTTTCTGTGAACATACAATATATAGGTTATAGATAGATAGATAGATATATTCTTTATTGCACATCAAAAATAAAAAAATAACAATAGGAACTTAAAATTAATAGGGTCACAATGGACGGTCTTATCACTAAAAGCGATTTTTTAAAGACAACCTTTGGATGGATTTGACAAAGGAAAAGAAAGATACGTAGGTTCATGGTTATTTTGATTATGGATCTATCTGCCATTATCACAGTTACTAGAAAAATATAATGGTTCCTCCTCCTTAACTAAGATCTTTTCTGCAACTTCTTTAAGTGCATGGTGTGCCTATTAAATAATAGAACAATCAGAATTAGGTATATTTTGAAGCAATAATTTGACTAAGTTCAATAAAGTGGAATTTTCGAAAAAAAGGTAAAGACACAAAGCCCACGTATGTGACGTACCATTAAAAATATCACTTAGAAACAAAACATTTTGTATACGCAACGCTGTCACACGCCTTCCTCGTAAGTTTTCTTTTTCAAGTAAATTCTAGAGGTCATAATGCGTAGCCGTAGGGTACAGTTCGCTTCAACTAACTTTGCCGCTCTGAAGTTGGCTACAAATCACAGCGCAGTAATCAATTTTACGAAAAAAGACAGCACTGCGCATGCGCGGCTAACGATGCAATAGACGAACCTCAGTGTTATGTTTCTATCTCAGTCGCTCGTATACGTCCGATACCAGCTTGTGTTCCGCTCGCACAGTACCGTACGGTCCTCGATGCGAAAAGTGCTACGCGTATAATTATTACCTACCTGTTTTAAATTTGTTTTTTTTTTATTATTTATTCTTATAATTATTGTTGTGTTTGTTTTGTTATAGTTGTGTTTGCCTTTTTATTGCTGTGTTTGTATTGTTATTGGTTGACGTTGTCCTTAGTTTTGTCAAATAAAATGCCAAAACGGAACACGGTTTTACGCCGACAAGCGCGTAAAATAATTCATAATGTGGTGAATTATATGCAGAAAGAGAAGGACGAAGGCCTGCAAAATGTTGCGAGGGTACAACAAAGAGCTGCTGAGGCAACCGGCTGTTCGATACGGACCGTGCGCAATATTATTGCCGAAGGGAAAAAGACGGACATGATTTCCGTTTTCCGTACCCCGGGAAAAAAAAGGCAAAAGTCAAACTGGAATTGACAATTTTGACAAAGGCGTCATCAAACGCTGTATTCATAATTTTCACGTTGCGGAAAAGGAGATGCCAACATTAAAAAAACTACTTGCTAAGCTGCAACGTGATCTAAATTTTCAAGGTTCTGTAAGTAGCTTAAGCAGAATAATTAAAGACTTAGGTTTTAAATGGAGGAGAACCGAAAATAATAGGAAAGTCCTCATAGAAAAACACGACTTGCGGCTCAAGAGAATTGAATATCTGCGAAATATTAAAAGATAGAGAGACGAAGGAAGAACAATCGTATATACGGAAGAGTCATACGTGCATTCACCTCATACGAAGACTAAATCGTGGTCAGATAAATCTGATAAAGGATTGAAGGCACCTCTTTCCAAAGGACAAAGAATTGTCATCGTCCACGCGGGGTCCGAAGATGGATTTATCCCGAATAGTTTGTTAATGTTTAAATCTGGGACAAAATCGGGTGACTATCACGACGACATGAACTTTACCAACTATGAAAAATGGCTGAAGACTAAATTAATCCCTAACCTGAGTCCTAATTCAGTTGTCGTGATAGACAATGCGCCCTATCACAATAAATTGCGTGACCCCGCACCGACGTCGAGTTCAAAAAAAGACGACATGAAGTCGTGGTTGTCAGAAAAAGGATACCGTTTGATGATCACATGCTCAAGCCACAGCTGTACCAGGTAATATGCCAGAATAAAAGCGCCAACAAAAATTTTGTCATAGATGACATTTTGGCACACCACAACCACAATGTTCTGCGTCTACCTATCACCCAGACTTAAACCCCAAGGAGATGGCGTGGGCGGCTGTTAAGGGTTACGTAGCCACCTATAATCAATAAAAAAAAAGCCACAAAAAATGTCGACTTTAATGTTAACCGGACAATGGAGTTGGTCAAAGAGAAAGTTGACTCAATGGGACGAGACGAATGGGTGGCCTTGTGTGCAAAAGTAAAAAAAATTGAGCAAGATTATAGATCTAATGAGCATATAATAGACGACATGACTGAGAATTTTGTAATATTCACGGAGATAGCTCGGATTCCGAATTGGAATCTGAGAACGATTCCGATTCGGAATCCGACTCAGATGGAGAAACACCTTCTACGAGCATGTTTCAAGGTGATAAAAGAAGTTTTATTGAAGGAGTATCAGCAATGTCTACTGATGATAGCGAGTGAATTAAGTATGTTCACAAATAAATAAAAATATGTTTTGCCACGAATTAACGTATTTTCTTTCTTTTTCCTTTTCCTAGATATATAAAATCAGGTGAGTAAAAAAATACACTATTTATTTTCATTATAAAATAAAACAATTTAAAAATTTTCACGTCAGTGAACACTTTTTTACGCGATAGTACCTGCGCTGTTCTTAGGAAAGCCTAGCTTCAGAGCGGCATAGTTATTTGACGCGTACTGTACGTGACATACATGGGCTTAGTAAGTCTTTAGCTTAAAATAGCAACCCTTCGAGGTATACGAGCATTGTTTATAGCAGAGCATAGCATCGGTCTTTTAATGTTCCCATTACTGGGATTCAGTCCTCCTGTCTAGGAGGGTTTAGGCCAATCCAGCACAAAAGCGCCCCCTGGACGAATTGGTGGATGTGCTTGTGCGGCCACATGGATGCCTGCCTTTAACTTCAAATACCATGTCGGACTTATCCTTCATAATAGAAGCTTTGAAGCTTTAACTTCGTTGTTAATAAAGATATTTTAATTTGTTTGTTTACCAGTCTTTCGTCGTCCTTTTTTAGTGTAGTGCCAAGTTGGGGAGGTTTATTATGTTAGTTTTATGTCAATGTAAGATGAAATGGTGCATAAATATCAGCAAAATGTTACTCACGTTATTGATGGCGTCAGGGTAGTTCTGAGGCATTAAACAGAAGAGTCCGTGCCGTTTGTAGACTGTGCCTTGTTTACCCATCAGTGGAATGTAGCCTACACGTTTTTTACCCTGGGAACAAAACAAAACAACTCATTGAATCGAGTGATCAATACCTTTATAGGAAAACAAGTTTGGAACTCTGCTTCGATAAGCCTTTAGATTTGTTAGTTTGCTAGAACTAAGATTTTGAAGCCCCTTTTTTATGGTAGATAAAAATCATCCAATGACGAATCCCGCCCTTGGGCGGAGCAGAAATCAGTTTACTGACTACACTAAATAACCTAACCCGTTCCTACGTTGCCATACATACTAGGTTTAGAGCCTTCCTTCCAGACACGAACTCTTGGCTCTAGGTTGCTTCAATCCTTCTACAGGGTCCCTACGGTTGCTGACAACAAATTAAGGCGCGCGGAAACAGTGCACGCTGTCGACGACCGGGCTTTGTCCGGACGGTTACCAGACAACCAAGCAAGCTAGCCATTGCTCGCCGACCGCAAGCCCGCGCTACGGTAGCCGGAAATCAGGATCGAAATCTCGGCGGCGTTGCAAAACTGGATTCCTTTCCTAAGAGCAACGGACAAGCAGTGCTTTTTGGCTTCCAGCGGATCCGGCATTATGAGTATTATCGGTTAGAAAATAAAGTTCAAAATCACCTCGCTTTCTTCTTCTTCCGCTGCTTCACCCTTTGCACTCGACTTACTGGAAGGTTCACTACCCGTTTCATCAGCAGTATTGTCTTCCTTAGCCTTCTGTTCTTCTTCTTCCCCCAAAGGAATGTCCTACATTGTCAAATGATTTAACGTTTTATCGTTACTGGTAATCGGTTGAAAATCGTTTAAAGTGCGTATCGATTCTGCTGAGCTTTCTCTCAGACATTAACTCATGGCAGACGTGTTTACGCATATCAGACCGATATAAGTTTTTGAAAAAAAAGAAAATGGGTATTACCAAAAAAAATTAAAACTACTACCGCCTTCTGACATCGCCAGAAGTCGCTAACGTAAAAGTTTAGACTGGATGCAAACATATGATTTATATTAATTTTTTGAAAAATAACTACATTTGCTGCGGGCAAATATAGCATGACTGCGATCGCTACGCACTTTACCACCTCTTTATTGACTATTTTATCTATTACATTTCGAAGGGAGAAGTAAGGATTTTTTATAAAAAGAAACGACCAGTAAAAATGGTATCGGCCATGGCTCAAGAGAAACATTGACGTCACCAGCTGTATTTGCCCTAATTAATAAATATACACGAAGTGATTCTTAGTGTGTGTCAAGTGTTTTGTTATAAAGAAAAGAAAAATAGTATTTAAATACATATTCTAGTTATTTTAGGTGTTTACGCAATGTGGATGCGGCAGCAGTCGCCATTAATATATAGACTCACTATTAACATTATTTTTAAATACTTGTGATAGTTGTAAAAATAATCATATTATGCTTACCTCTACAATTTGATCGGGGTCTGGTAAAAGGTTGCCAGTGTAGAACTGCACACCGGGCTGGTTGCTGTATACTTCAAGCACCCGTCCCGTCAATGGGTGCAACACTCTAAAAACATTTAGGAAGAATATTAACATCGTCATTGTACATAATAATTCCTTTGCAATAATTAACTACTTATGATTAATTCGTTTAATGGTAGATTTTATTAATTATATTTTTTTTCTGTTTTCCGAAATTAATTTAATATGTAATTTATTTATGTTTCACGTTGCTTAAACACTTAGAATTGTGTTCAACGTTCAATGTTCGTACATGTTCAACTTGTACGTATTTTTTATTTTGTACGCCATTACTTATACTTAGCAATGGCCAACGCACAAGCTCATGTAGTACCAATTCCAATGTATACCTACTGCAGTCATATTTTACAAATAAAATTTACGTTTAATTTTAGAGCTATAGTTTATGTTTTTTAAAGAAACCATTTTTACTTTTTGAATACCGAGAGGAGTTAGTGATAGCGTGACGGGTGACAGGACAGAATGGAAGAAAAAAACATATTGCGCCGACCCCAAATAAAACGGGACAAGGGCAGGAAGATGATGATGATGAATACCAATTAAATAAAACATTTACGAAGTGAAACAAAGATCACAGGATCAACCTGGCCATCACGTTAGGGTGTACCTGACAGTTTTAACTGTACAGTTGAATTTAACAAGTAAACCAGAGTGCATATGTTGTACAACCGTGCAGGCAAAATTTCATGCACACTCTAATTTGTGTGGCTTAAGTCATACTAAAGGACTTCACACGCTGAAGGTATTAGGAGTTCTCTACTAGGGGACCTCTTTTAACTTACGCTACCATTATGGAATTGTTAGTTTCGTGCTCGCAAGCGAGACTGCTGATCGTGGGGTTCTTGATTTGACTCCCAAGTCGGGCAAAAACTGCTAGTACCTTTTCTATTAGAAATTAGTACAAGCCCAGAGTTAGGCCGTCGGTGGTTTGACATCCCCACGCTTTGGAAAAAACATAAAGCCGTTGGTTCGGCACCTAATCTCTCTCCGGTCGCGTTAGATTGCATTGCCGTCCCATCGGACTATGAGAGTAAACGAATAGAAAATGCACGTGTGATTGCGTATACATACACTTAAGCACTATATCTTATACATACTTGGCTAATCTCTGTTGAGATTTCACCGTAATCGAATGCCAGTTGGGAGGATTATGTTTATGGCACGTTCCTGAGAATCACTACACACTACACTAGTGTCTTGTGTTTAATCGGCTACGGACGTTCATCTGGTTCATCTGGTGATGGTAAAAAGATGCTCAGCTCACCTGGCTTGGAACGCCAAGTCCTGTTCGGTTCCACGCGTGGTGCAGAAGTTAATATCGTAGCCTCCCATCGGAATCTTAGGCATCATGACCTTCAGAATACGAGGCACACGAAAATCGTAGGCTGTGCCTCCCACCACTTTTCTTTCACCTGGAAAATTATGGAAGGGAATAAGACAAAAAATATTATTGCGTAGCATTTTTGCTACCCTATTTAATTCTTATTAAGTACGCACTTGCTCGATTTTTTCTATTCTTCTTTACGATCTCAAGCCCATACCAGCTATAGGACTGAAAAGACCATAACTTTGAACTACAACCTCGATATTGTTACATCGTAAAATTACCAGTTTATTATCACAGAACGCAAACGGTTAGCTGCTCTTTTGCCTTCTGTCTCACAACATTATAACCCAGTTTATCCAGAAAGCTGTAAGACACATACCTGTGACAATTCCCTCTTCATCTATGGCCGTATATTTATCAGCATTGATGGTGAAAATATGGTCCACCATCGCTTCCGACCCCGCATGCTGTAAAAAAATATAACATTCGTTAAGCGTATAAAAAACGCCGTCACGGAAGTCGGTTACGAAAGTAATCGTGTACATCAAATAAATGTTATTACAGTGACCGTCAAGCATGTCTTCGAAGCTATAGAACTTTCATAAATCGATTGAAAAATATCTGAGAGGTGAAAAAAATAAAAATATTTGTAGATAGCTACGCGATGTCGAAATGAGAAAAAACTTTTTACTTTTTTCGTGTAGGCAGTCATTCAGAAAAAGAGATCCAGCAAAATTGTCATCCTAAATTATTTTTTAGCATAAAAAAATCTAGGCAGGCATAATCCATTGGCAATCACACCAACTGATACGACCCTGGTTACTAGCTTCCGAGGTCTAGCATGAGCTACCAGTTATAACTTCCTGTAAACACCCAAGCGACCGCCGGCGTTCGTATCCGTCTGACTGTCAATCAAGGCGCTTTATTACGCGAACGTGAGAATGTACTGGGTTAAAATTTAAACCATATAGATACTCGAGTCTGTGGTCCCAAGAGAATGTGAAAAAATGAAACTTCAAAGTTAACGGAAAAAAAAAATACGTCCGTTATGTCGCAAAAAAAATGTATGTTTCGACACTCTCAAGAGAATCGAAATTCATACGATACCTACTTATCGTTGACCTGGTATACTGAAATGTGGCATGAAGCAAGATCATAATAGCACAAGTACATGAAAACATCTGAAAATTGAATAGTTAAGTCACAAAAAAAAACTTGCGATTCGAAAAATATTCCGACTCGGTTCGGGAATTATTAACATAAGTAGGCAAGTTTGTATCCATACAAACTGAATCGGTCTGGGGCTTGTTTTTAATTCTATTAATTTAAATTGAGTGCTTGCTCGTAGGCACTCGGTACATAGCCAAAATTACTTACATAGCCACAGCCATTCAGTTCATCACTGAAATGGACTACGAACGAATATTAGTTTGATAACTCCACACATCACACACTCACTCATCACATCAGAACTCGAGAGAGAGAGAGTAAAAGGTCTCCTGACCCTGAGTCCTGATAATAAAATTTAGAGACATACAAAATAGATGATATAAGAAGAAATTTCTTTCAGCAGACTTACCACAGAAAGTGGCAGTGGGAGTCTGGACTGGTGCGCTAATTGTGTGAGGTTCGATTCCAGCATAGAACTAATAATAGCATGGAACTAATATTTGTATGGCCAGTACAACTCATATCTATGAGTTCCGGGTCTGAGCTGTGTATGTGAATTTATATGTTTATGGATAATAAAGATAAAGGAGTTATTCCTAGAGTAGTGCATGTATAAAGTTATTTTTTTGCTGATTCAGTGTAGTTTATTGTGATTGGAGAAATACAGCTGTAGCTTAAAGACCTTTAAAAAGGTGTCACTTACGTGGCCTGCAAGGTTGAAGTACGGCGAATTGCTCAAATTGATCACAGTAGGTTCAGTGGTGGTACATTTCATTTCAATTTTAATGGTATTGTCACAGGTGACTTCGAAGGACACTTGCGCCATTATCGTGCCAGGGTAGCCCTCGTGGAACCGCTCCGAGACGTGGCTCATGATCACTTTCAGACCGCACACGTGTGAGCGCCAGTTCACCTGTAAAATATCAATAAGAGAAATAAGTCAAGCCACACATTTCATTGAGCCAAACTTTTCATTTTCAGGAAAAATCTTCATCTTTTTAGTAAAAGAGGCGATAGACACAATTATTTTACAAGAAATAGGGATCAGTTAGTTCAACCAGGCTTCAGACTGGCTAAAGTGGCCTCTTCTTTCATGGGGTACTGTTTAAAATGTTATAATAAAATACCTCCCAATATATTAGAACTCAATGAAATTAAATTTAAATCTTGTGTTAAACGCACACTATGTAGACAAGCTTATTATAAGTTAGAGGATTATATACAAGATAAAAATGCTTGGCTCATTGCTGGTCCAGCTCCACTACCACTAGTCCCTACGAATTGATTATTATTTTTATTTGTAATCTTAAATGTTGACATTATTCTAGTGTTGTATAATGTAGAAGCAGTTTTTTTCAATGTTTGTAAATGTGAGTACCATGGAGTAATTTATGGTTTAAAGTTGTTTGACGTAAAAGACCATGGCAGTTGAGAGTTTGTCATGCTCACTCAAATGTCTCGCTGATGGTGGCGCGTGTGTTGGATCATTCGGTTCCCTTCATAATGGTTGAGCTGAGTGGTGCTGATATACGCGTCATGTCCGTGAACGGGCGCTGTCAGTTGGGACTGGTCATCTCTTAGCTGCCAGTGGTTTATTTTAATTGGTTTAGAACATACTTTACGTACTCTTTTATTATTTTAGTTACATTGTTCTCGCATCATAGCAGCGACAAAAATATGTAACCTATATATTTGTAAAACACAACATGATTAAAAAGAGTGTCCATGGAGTTTCTTGCACATTCTTCTCCATTGAGACCTACTTTTTGGAATGTGCAATTAGCGTCATTTTTTCCTGACAGACCGACTTTATGACTTTTCAAAAGTGCCTGTAAAGGTTTATTTGAAATAAAAGCTTTGAATTTTGAATTTTTTGAATTTTGAATTCATTTCGTACGAGGCATGTCTATTAAGCATTAGGATTAATGCTAAATATTGTTTAGTTACAGCGTGGATTGGAATCTGTCAGGTTACATACAAAAAGCCTAGCTTCAGTGTTTTGAAGAGCTAGCATCTGTATTCAGTGATGAAGCCTCCTGTCTGCGGACTGTCGAACACTAGTATTTAGAATTCCAGTGTGAACATACTAGTGTTAGTAACCAATTTCGTGAAGGACGCCCAAAATCCGCCTTCACTGAAGATAACATCATTGCTGTGAGACCACTAATACTCTTAGATCGTTATGAGACGTATCGAGAGAGAGAGACTTTTTAGTCATCTCAGAGACCACCATTCAGAAGATCTTGCATAAAGCGCTTCTGCTTTTCTACGAGCACAAGGCGGCCCGCGTCAGATGGTGTAAGAAAACTCAGCAAAGGAGGAGAGTCAAATCACATCTACGACATCATCAGTGATGAAAATGGTAGCCATGTTCATTGGAAAAACCGGCCATGTTGCGACACTTGCGACTATTGCACTTGAAGATCCAAGAACGGTTAACGCAACATAGAATGGTATACCACAGTTTGTTTACCACAAGTCATCGCCGAACTTCGAAAATCTAACTCAAAGCATTATCCTGCACCACGACAACGCAAGCTCACACAGCGTTCGTCAAACGATTGAGTACCTATTTGAAGCAGGAAAAAGTATAAATTCTTGACCATCCTCCATACAATCCTGACCAACCCAGCCCCTCATAATCCTCAAGCCCTAGCGATTTCTTTATATTTCCTAAAATTAAGAAAAGTCTTTGTGGTCCAAGGTTCAAGTCCGGTGAAACAGCAGCCGACGCTTTCAAGTCAGCCATTTTGAACACCCACACTTTACAGTGGAATAAATGTTATAATAAATGGTTTGAGCGAATGGAAAAGTGTATTGAGATATGTGATGAATACTTTGAAAGACAAAAGTACTAAGTAAAAGGTTTTAGTAGTCTTTTTTCTTCAAAACGACACAGATAAAAAGCATGCCTCATATTCATTGGGTTAACCATGACAAAGCAAATCAGGCTTAGAATTGAAGGGTACTACAATAGATCAGGTTATTTTTTTCGTAACCACGCAGAAAGTGGCTTACATACAGAGTAACTTATGAATTTAGACAGAACTTTAAATTTGTAGAGGCAAATAGTACTATTAAAGAAATTTGTTCAATTATAATTTAATGTTATAGTCATTGCAAAAACAAAAACAACAGCCCAGACTTTTCTGAGCAAGTGAGCTATTTGTAAATAGCTTGACTCCAGCTGGGGAACCCCATTCTTATCACAACATACCCCAACTACAATCTTTTCTTGTTCCACATTTATCATTCCATTGAATTGGAATACTCAAGAACTTACCCAGGAATGGTGCAAAGAATATCTAGTAGTAGAAAAGAACAAGTTCAAAGGGGATATTGTTACCACACTACCAAAATTCTTTTGGGTTCTCCAAAGCCAATCAACTGCATTTCAATACTTGGGCATCTACCTGGACAAACAACTGAATTGTGCAAAGTACACTAAGTACACCACTACAAGCCATTCCAGATCCAGACCCAAAACCTTACCTTATCAAAACCAATGTGTCCTCCATGATAATGATGGGGTCCCTTATTACTGGACAACATGTACATCCTGCCCGAAGGTCTGACTATCATTGTGGCATCTCTGATAATGTTTGCATTCCTGCCAATAGTGGCACCAAAATATGGATTCCTAGCCTGAAAGTATTCTGTAATGGAAAATATAAGTTAAATGTACCTAGTTATATCTATAGTAAGAGTAATAGTATAGTTTGGACTGATTTCAAACTACCTCTTTCATAAACTACCTAATGTGTTAATTTAATAAAAAAATAAACAAGTTTTAATAAAATTAAAATTCATTCACAAATTAAATGTATGCAACCCTGGTCCTTTGTTCACTATACCTATTGTTACTTGTTCACAAAAAATAAAGTTTAAAAACTAACACCCGACTACTTAAAAACACGCTCTAAAAAGTACGAAACAAGAAAGCCGTGGTCGTATACCACTTATTTTAATTTATTATTCTTATGGCATACGACCACGGCTTACTTGTTTTCTTGTTTCGTACTTTTTAGAGTTTGTTTTTAAGTAGTCGGGTGTTAGTTTTTAAACTTTATTTTTATTTAACATATTTTGGAGTTCTAAATAGGTTAATCTTGGGTTCATTGATTTCTCAGCCCATGAATACAGGTAAAGTCACAAGCAAATGCTAGTAATATATATATATTCAAAATGTACAAGTAAAGCGCTTTCAAATGATACCAAACACGGCATATTTATCTTAACTTTATTTTTTTACTTCGTATGTTTTGTCCGCTAGAGGGCGCCACATTAGATTTTGTGAAATCCCATATAGCCTATAACCAGCCGACAATTAAGACGCTTCTAATGATATGTCATTTGTCGAATTCTGATAAGTAGTTTAGAAGTTACGAGGGAACAGATGAACATCCATACCCACATACATACATACATACAGGTCAAAATCATAACCCTCCTTTTGCTTTGCCGTAGTCGGGTAAAAACTAACTAGTCTCTTAGAATTTTATAGGTGGCTTTTTGAGTTTCCAAAAGATTGTCACAAACCTTTTCAAAATGTCCACATTTTATAAAAAACAATTTATACCATGCAGCACAAATCCCATATAATCCAATTAAGATCAAAATTTAATCAATCTAGTATATTTCAAGATTATACAAAGTCCTTAAAACTTATTATTTATTAGTGAAACAATAAAATGAAAGTACCTTCCAATGTGTCAAAACCAGCTAGCACGTCATCTGGTACTCCTTTCTTGTCGGGAACGGTAATGTTGGTGATGGTTGCTCCATAAGTTATAACCTGAAAATTTTAAAAATTGCCAGATGATTATTACTTATACATTGACATGTGAGTGATGTACTATACATGTCTTAGACAATCCAACAGCTGTGATAACTAAAAAGAATTTCAAAGCGATCTTGGAAATAATGCATAGTCAGTAGTTGGCTGCATATTGATGTTGGTTGCCCAAATAAAAAAAAACATATATATATGAACTGCCAAACATCTATTATATCAAGGCTGTAACCCTGGTTCATAACTGATACCCTGGTCACATACTTCAGTACACAGACAAAGAAAAATAAAACTTACTGGCAGCATTCAACATTGAGTTGTTTTGCCCCTAAACGCAGGAGTTTGAAGCCAAAGTGCAGAAGGCTACTGGTAATGCAGCAGCTCCACCTAATACTGCATCCATCAAGTACAAGTTATCAGAGTTTAAACACTCTACAAATAAAAAACTGATATTCACTTGGGTTACTGCTTCCAAGAACCTTCCTGTCCCCAGACCCAATTTTATGATTTTTCAAGAAGACTCTTTATCATAGTATTTTCAAAGTAATTGACTTCATGTTTGCAGCCGTTTGTTAACCGTTTTGAAATGGCAAACTGCTGCTACATGGAAGACAAGATTAGTGTGAATTTTGAAAACAAAGGAAGATCGAAACGGCAATCAAACTTTAGACCACTCTTTTACAAATTATTAGCAGTTCCCTGTTCCCAGTTAAAGCAATTGCTACTATAAATAGTAGCAATTGCTTTATCGTCATTAAGGATTCTAGACAGTCAAAAGAACCGGGATCTCCAGTAGTCGCAACTTCGACTAGGCCGCTAAGAATTTGAAGAGTTTTAAATTCATTATGTCACTCTGCTCCTAAGACGATCCATTCACTATTTCAATTGTTGAGCCTGTAGTCGATCAAGCTATTTTTATGTCTCATCCTCATCTCATTATTTTGATCAATCTCATGCTAAGTCTAAAATTCTTGTAGTTTTCAGTAGTTTTGACTTGACATTGACACTTCTTGCTGTAAAAATATCGATAGTTGTGCTTCCATATATCGATATTTTGAGCTAAATTTATTTAAATCCAATATATCGAAAAGTACAAAATATTTAATATATTTTTTTCATCACCGCCGAAATCCATAATTACGACAAGACTTTTTAAAATAAAAAAAGTCTAATTTTTATTCTCTTATATTTATTCCGGCATTCCGAATTCGTCGAAAAGAGATTATACCGCCAATCCAACCAAATTTAATAGTCACAAAATATAAGGGCTATGGAGTAATATGTGACGTTGGGTGCCTACCTAATCGCTATTGTTTGACACAATTTGGAACGGGGGATGTTTTATTTGTTTTGTTTTGACACCAAGTCTTTTCATCAAATGTCATCATACGAATAATTAATAATAGTAATAATCTTTTAATCAAATGTCGTCATCATACGAATAATAAAATTATGTTTTCATTACTCATACCCTGAAAATAGGTGTAAAGTTGCCTGCGGAGCGAGTTAAAAGCAGTACTTTTCCTCCCTAGGGAGTTTTACTTTCAACTGACAGCTGTTTTAATATTAAAAAAAGAACTAGTTCTATTTTGATATTTCTATTAAACCGATTTCTTCTATTTCTATTGACCTGAATTTCTATACTGCAAGTACAATTGAAATAACTGTCATAAAGATAGGAATAATTTAAGAATACTTTTTTAAATGACTTTAATTTACTAACAACTATTTCTTTAAAACTAATACATATTTGAGAAAAAAAAAAACAAAATTGGCGGGTTAATGAAAGTAAGTATACAGGGTGTTTGGTGCATCGTTTGCCAAATTGATTTGGCCGACAGAATAGACTATTGGCTATATCTTCAGCCCCAATAAATCATTCCTTGCCACACCGTTTTTTTTTAAACATGTTTTTAACTTTTATTCTGAAAAACACCGGATTTCAGCATTTAAGCTTACATAAATAAAAAAGTTATTAGTCTATCCAACAAAATTTATTTTTATATTTAAGTGTACTGTTGTATGGTTCTAAGAAATCCAAAATTACTTGCTAGTAACGTGTAGTTTTTCTATAAAAAACCTACAAAGTGTATGGGATATGACAAAATAATTTTAAAACTCAACTTTAAATATCTATTAAAAAAAAACTAAAAGCATTGGAGATCTTCGATTTTTTTAAAAAGTTCTCTAGTTAATGCCCTTTCCAACGGTGTGCAATATGCTAAAAAAAATCTTTTATTAACTTCACTAACTGGCTAAATGTGCACTCAAATCACAAAAGGCTGATATTTGATATTACGGTAAATGCACTAAGAAGTAGGCAGATATTGATATCTCATTTTTACGCACATTATTTATTTTTTTACAAAGGGAATTAACTTTCCTCAAACTTGAAATAAAAAATTAAACATTTATTTCACAAGCAGGTACTAAAATCACAAATCTTGCTCAAATTGGGTGCCATTGATTCGTATACACGCGCGACATCTTTCTCTTATGTCGAGTTGTAGTTCGAAGACGAATTTCTGCTTTAACGGTCACATCACCATCAGCCTTTTAATGTTCCCACTGCTGGGACACAGGCCTCCTCTCTAGGAGAGGGAATGGGCCAAGATCCACCACGCGGGCCCAGTGCGGGTTGGTGGATGTCACATGTCTTTGAATTTTTAGTTTTAGAACATGCCGGTTTCCTCACGATGTTTTCCTTCACCATTTTGAGAGCAGTGGTGATAAAATAAATTACACAAAGTAATGCGCCTGGCTGAGTTTGAACCCGCGACCTACAAACTCGTAAGTCAGGGCCGTTACCACTCGGCCACCACTGCTCCGTTTAACGGTCACAAATGCCGCCTCAATACGTTACACTTAATCATCTCTCGTCTCAACTTCCGTCGCATAAACCAGTTCTTTGGCCCAACTCCCGACGTGAAAATCCAGCGGAGTTATGTCTGGTGAACGTGGAGGTTACGGATTAGGGCCTGCCTTACAGTTCATCGCCAGTGAGCGGGACAACCGTCATGTTGAAAGACAAAAGACCTGTCTTCATTGAAAATTGGCAGCTCAGATAACAATAAGGGCAGCTCTGTTTGAAGAAATTCAAGATAATTATCCCCGTTGAGGTTATCAGGTAAATAGTGCGGCCCAACCACATGATTTGCAATTACTCCTGCCCAAACGTTCACACTGAATCGTCTCTGAAATGACTTCTGTCTTTTTACATTTAGCCAATTAGTGAAGTCAATAAAAGGTTTTTTTTAGCATATTACACACCGTTGGAAAGGGCATTAACTAGAGAACTTTTTATAAAATTCGAAGATCTCCAACGCTTTTAGTTTTTTTTTAATAGATATTTAAAGTTGAGTTTTAAAATTATTTTGTCATATCCCATACACTTTGTAGGTTTTTTATAGAAAAACTACACGTTACTAGCAAGTAATTTTAGATTTCATAGAACCATAAAACAGTACACTTAAATATAAAAATAAATTTTGTTGGATAGACTAATAACTTTTTTATTTATGTAAGCTTAAATGCTGAAATCCGGTGTTTTTCAGAATAAAACTTAAAAACGTGTTTAAAAAATACCGGTGTGGCAAGGAATGATTTATTGGGGCTGAAGATATAGCCAAAGGTCTATTCTGTCGGCCAAATCAGTTTGGCAAACGATGCACCAAACACCCTGTATATCTGACTAGGTATAATCTGTGGCCGATTTGATCTTTCTTGTTTTTTTCGTTTAGCAGAATTTTGTTTAAACTTACTAAATCTGATTCCTCGTATTCATAATGAAAAGCACAGCGTCTACCTTTTTTTATGGTAGGTGAAAATCATCGAATGACGAAACCCGCTCTTGGGCGGAGCGGGAGTCAGTGTCAGACTCTTCGCTCTTGGGCGGAGCGGGAGACAGTGTCAGACTATTACTGACTAAAAAACCTAACCCATTCCTTCCTTGCCTTATTCCTAGAGCCGCGGTAAACAGTGTCTACGCTGGGGTGAGTGAGTTATTTAGTCCCTCAAACTATTAGCGACCTCGCTCTGCTCGCTTCCCAAACAATTTCTCGGGACTAATTAACTCACTTTTACCCCTAGGAGACAATGTACTTACTATTATAATTAGAATATGGGTGCTAATGTCTTTGTAGTTTTTTTTGCAGCAGAATTGATACAAGCTTTTCGGCAAACTTCATCGTCACTAACGCAGACAGTGATCCTTCATCTAGTGACCTGGGTGAAGGATAATCTGGTGCTTCTGGCATCCTTTAGCTCTGCTTACCTTTTCTTCTCCATGCTATATGCAATAACCGATTTCGGCAACGATAGGAGTGGCAGAGATGGAGGAAATGTACCTACCTAACTAGTCATGTAGGTATAGCAATTGTGCAATATATTTCCGAATATAGTCCAGCAATATTCTGCAATTGAATTGATGACAAATTTTGTTTCTTCGTTCGTTTAACATCTGGGCTTTATCACCGGGCTAGGCTTCTAAATTGCTGCCATTGTTGCTTTGTGTTGAGCGATATAATCAGCAATATGGCGGCTATAGAATTGCGGCCAGAAATCGTCAGAAAACTAGCCCGTTTACGTACCTTTACCTTTACCTTACGATATGATAGCGCAATAATTCGGAAATGTTTTCTTTTGAATACCTGGCTACTCTTACTTATATTTTCTTTGACACTTTTAAAAGCATTGTTTACCTGCACTAACATCCTGTTTTTGGTCTTCCACGTGTACCTCCGGACGATGTCGATGTTAGTGCTGGATGCGCATGAGCTTTCTTCCTCCTCTGCACACTCGTATTTGGGGTCCCTTTTTGGCCCAAGCCTTGTTTTTGCGTAAACACTTGAACGCCGACGTTCTCCTCGATGCGCATCTTTGGGCATGAACCCAAAGCCATCTACAATCAGTTCTACATCAGGAACCTTTGGCGGTTCTGGCTCTGGAAGCTTCTCTATCAACTTTAGACTCCCATCTCCGCTAGCACTCTTGTTATCATCAGACATTTTATTTTAATATCACTAGTAATTTAGATAAGTCCAAAAGTTAAAATTTATTTTATGATATACCAATTTTTATATTTTGAATTTATATATAAAAAAATACTAAAAATTTTATATGTATTTTCTTTGTTATTATGTCAAATGGTTGATGTTTTGATGCGTTACATTTCGGTGAGATAAAAAAAAATCTCGTTGGTCAGTTACTTTTTGAGTTGAAAAAGATTTTATATCAAAGAATATAAAACCAGTTGATATACAAACCAATTTATCGGGAAGACTAAAGTAGCACAACATAAATCAATCTACTCAACTGCGCTGCGCTAGCACAGACAGGTTCATGTGTGGCGTAGCAAACTGTGGCAAAACGCAAAAAAGCGACAGTATGTTGGTAGGTACTTATACAAAAAACACAAGAACCGTTCTAGGGTAATAAATCTATAGGCTATAAATCGTCACAAACTTCTGGTCTGGATGAACAAGAGATAGTAAGACTTTAACTGACTTAGGGATGATTCTCATTAGAACGTGCTGTGCCCGGGGCGGGGCCCGGACGGGGCACGGTTTTAATCTGTTTCATATATTTTATATGAATCAATTTATATTACACATTGCGTGTGTCCCGTCCGGGCCCGCTCGACGCACTTCAATGCCACGTTTGTTGCACGGTCCCGCCCCGTTCCCTCCACGTCCCATCGTAATCAGAACATTTTTCGTGCTGCGTCCGAAAATAAATTGCATAGCACGGACGGGCCCCGGCTCGTCCACGCCCCGGCTCTGGTTCTAATGAGAATCATCCCTTAAGGCCCTCCCGTGTTCCTTCTGCTACCTTCATGTTGCTTACCTTCCGCTGGCTCGCACCTTTGATGATCGGAAATTACCCAACGACCTTTGACACCTAAGGCTTTTTCAATACACTTATTCGAAAACTGCCTTTTATCACACTCCTATTAGGTTCAACACAGCGTGTATATCACTCAAGTGCTTTTTAGAGTTTATCACAACAAGGGCTTTTTTATTCCCTCCTTATCGTCACGGCCAAGGGTGATTGTTTTTTTTTCATTACTTATACTCTGAAGGTAGGTGTAAAGTTGCCTGCGGACAGGGTTGGAAGAAGTACTTTTACTCCCTAGGGAGTTTTACTTTTCAACTGACACTAACTAGTTCTATTTTGACATTTCAAATGAATCGTGACCCAAATTTCTATACTGCCAGTACAATTGAAATAACATAGAGATAGGAATAATTTAAGAATACTTTTTTTTATTGACTTTATTTTAATTTACTTTCAACTATTTCATTAAAACTAATATTATATTTGAGAAAAATGTTGACTAGATCCATTTTTACAATGATAAAATGAAAAATATTGACTGAATAGTCAGCCGACCATTGAAAAAAAAATGGCGGGTAAATGGTAGTCTTTCTAGTCTGTGGCCGATTTGGTCTGTCTTGATTTTTTTTTCGAGGTGTAGAGTTTTGTTTACATTTTGCTAAATCTCTGTTATAAGAAATTTGTACGATACGTTCATCAACTTCAGTAACGCCAGATTCTGAGAAAACCGCTTATCGCCTAAATCAAAAGAAATATACCTACCTAAAAGCATACGAAGACCTTTGACGACGACTCAGGTTTTTATTATTTTTATTTTCCTCGTATTCGTAATGAAAAGCACAGTGTTTACCTCGGATTAAAGAGTTATTTAGTCCCTCGAACTATTAGCGACCTCGCTCTCGCTCGAAATTTCTCGGGGCTAAATAACTAACTTTCATCCCTCGTATAATAATGTACTATTTTTACTTAGTTTATCGAATCAGGCGCGAGTCATCCCCGACGAGGCGCTGGGCGACCCCCACGAAAATAGAAACAGACCAGAGCAGCTTTGATTGCTATTATTATTATATTTCTACTGAATGTTTGAGATACGTTTTTTCTTTCTTTCTTTTTACCATAAGTCGTAAGTGTATTGAAAAACTTCGTTTGACACATGTGCAGATTTGTCATCGCAGCTCTCGGCTCCATAACATACCTACTCGCCTTTTGGGTAACATTACTCCGGGCGATCCTAACACCCACCCAGATAACATATCCGCTTTGCTACTATTATTACAATACCTTCGAATAATAATAATATTGTTTTAATTCTGCGGCGAAACCGTAATAAATCTATTAAATCAACATTGACCAAAATTCAACCTTCACACCATTATTTTAATTCCTGTATCCGTGCTATCAATGGATTTGCACTGAAGTTAACCTTAATTTAACATTGTCTTTTTCGTTCTCAGTTTCTATAGACCAGGCTTGCATTTCGAATCCATAAATAGGTAGACTCAAGGCTCTTTCTTCACAGGTAACTTAAAATCAGTTGGGCAATAACTACAAATCAATGTCATCAAGATATGATTTATTAAAATTAAAGTGAATACTACTACAAAGTAAAAAATCCCATTGCTCTCTAGTACACTCCTAAAGTTCAACAGAAATATCGACATGTGAAATCTATGGAAGTCATTAGCGCACTAGGTACAGTAAAATACTGACAAACAATAATTTAACCGTCGTTATGACGCAATCAGGCACGAATTTGTACATTGGCAAACATAATTAAACCCAGAACACTTTAACAGTTTGTTTATCCAGGTCCATCGTATCGCTCTTCCACTTTTCAGCTCCTTCCAAAATGTCATTGAGCTCTTCAATGTAACCTACGTCTTTGCAAGGTGACGGTGGTATGATACTTATTATAGGTATTCCTATCTCTTGGAACGAACTCATTGACGAAAACCCACTTTCATCTTCAATAAAATTTGCAACATGATTATAATTATTCCTTTTGTCTATAGTTCTCATTTTAGTCTCCGTTTGCGTTTTAATAATTTCTTCTTTTTGGTTCATACTAATGTCAGCGAAGTCATTTTCCAAACCGCATGAGAGAGGAGAAGACGACACTATGAATTCCGTCAGAGGAACATCTTTGACATCAACCAACTTATTTGTTAGGCCGTTGAAAGCGTCCTCACTGTCATAAATTGTATTGAGGATAAATGCATTAGTTGTGTCCTCGTCGATAAGATTTAAGGTGGAATTCGATTCGTTATGTTCACTGCCACCATTAGAAGTATCATCATTCTTCAAATTGTCATTACTGTCGTTGCAATTACAAGAGAGATCGGGTATTTTAGTACTGAGTACTGTATTGGCAAGAGTGATCAGTCTAGATATTTCTTCAGTGATCTTTTGAGAACTGTCCGTATCCGACGACAAAGATAATTTGGATTGATTCCTGGAAAACATACAACAAATCAATAAAGTTAAAATGTAATTAACCAAATAAATTATTGTAAAGTCATCAATTTTTTTTTTACCAGACACCGTTGTAATCTTTAAAACCGTTAACGTTGCTTATGGATTTACTCATTTTTCTTGTGCTTAATCTTTTGCCGGTAGTTAAAGAGTATTCATGTTTGTTAACGTGCAATACGGATCGTGATCGTGGCAAGTCGACGCTGTGTGCGCTTGGTGATGCTTCTCTGTGGGACGCCGGGTCTACCGGAGGCACTGCGTCAGGACCCTGGCACTCAATATGCTCCTTCACTCTGCTCAGGAAACTCACTACCTGCTTAAGTAAAGCTATGTGCATTTGTCTGTTTGCTTCTGTCTGAAAATAAGTTATATTAACTTAGTGAATATTAATTCACTGTATTATCTAATTGTCATCAACATACTCAGAGGGGATTTTATCAATTCGCTAATTGCTAGCAATACAATTAAGCAATTTCTGTTCGCTATAAATAGTTTTGATTTCGCATTGCATAAATTACAGTTAATATTTAACAAGTAAAATAATGTTTTGGTGCACCAACAAAACCGCTAGCTTAATTGAGTTCTATAGAATACGCAAATGGTTTATACCTGTGTTAGCTGCCATCTCAAAGTGTCAATTGCCATGTTCAGGGCGGTTACCTCGGTGTCTCGTATATTGTAGTTTTTCATCGGCTTGTCCGGGGGTTTCACCACTTCCCCATTTTGCTCCGTACTTCTGATTTTGGAAAGTTGAGGACACTGCTCAATTCTTTCTGGAGCCTGCAACAAAAAAATATTACATTAAAATATATTGTTACTATACAATAAAAGAAACTGTGCCATTGTATGGACTGTTATTACAATCCAATTAAAGACGGAAGGCGATGAATCACGCACATATAAATAGTTTCACTAAACCATCTTAGGGTCAAACGTAATCACTGTCGTGCAGTTTTGTGACTCCGATTGGATGCTAGTGTCTAACTATTAAAATAGTTGTTACCAAACAAATACGTCTATCCGTTCGATGAATTAAATAAAATCAAAGACGTACTTATAATTGAAGCTACATTGTATAGAAACAAACAATACTGGATCCACAATTATCATCAACCATTTGTGATTGTATTTTTTGTGCCGTGAGAGATGTATTGTGCTTTTCAAACAAATTACGCAAGAGTAGAGTTAGAAAAGAATGATAGTAAAAATACGTACATTGAAAAAACGTTTTCAATAGCTATGAACAGTGAACGTTTTGTTGCAACAGCACAGCTAGCCATCTCCCGGTAACTAAGTCAAGGTACCTCACTCTCACGTAGGTATTCTTAGGGAGTGGTATTTCGCTAATATATACGTAGGTAGATTTTACTACATAATATATGAAAGTGAAATACCACTCCTGATTAATCACAAAACTTCAGAAACTATAACACTTACAAACTTAAAATTTGGCATATAGGTTCCTTATAGGGTGGAGACATCCGCTAAGAAAGCATTTTTATTACAAAACTCCACCTATAAGCGGGGTAAAATGGTGGTTGGAAGTTTGTCTAGAATAAGCGACTTTCACACGGGCGAAAACCTCTGGCAGATGCTAGTAAGAACATAAGAAGTAGTTAGTAGACACCTTTGCACTTAGTGAACAACGCAGATTTGAATGGATGAAAATCACGAAAAATAATAAGTATAGCTTGTTTTTTGAAGTCGGTTACTAAGCAATTGGTTCCACCAACGGTTGCTCTTGTTAAGAATTAGCAAAAAGTTAAGAGCAAGAGCATATGTAGGTGTAAATGATTAGCAGTGTCACAGTCATCCCACGCTTTTGCCTCGATTCATATTGACCTCTATGCGAACAATGAAATAGTTGTGTTACTTGCTCCCGTTATAATAGCAGTTCTACAAGATTGTAATCTTACGTTACAGTATAGAATATTGTGTATACGGGAGTGTCTGTAGCATTACCATACAACTATTTGTGCTATATACCCACATTTCAATCTCTGAGTTAAATTAATTTTGAAACTACTGCACTAACTTATGTAGCTGAGCCACATACATTAAAAAAAAAAAAAAAAACTGCCAGACAAAGGTTTCAATCCTAACAATGATAATAATGCCAATTCAATCAGCCACAATTAACAAATAATTTTAAACCTATGACTACAGCCTTACGAAGCCTCTGACATAATCATTTCATCGACAAACAGTAACAAGCTCATAACTGATATATACCTGATGATAATGATGACAGCACTGCTGAACCTACCAAACAATTTATTACACACGAACAGCTGCTCCTCTACCCATTGTAATACTAACAGTGGAATTCCACGTAAAACAGTGACCTGTAAAATCATAACGGACTCATTATTTGATAAACTATCGTCGTAAATAACTTCAGTGAATTCCGGTGCAGTTGGAAATCTGCCATCAAAGTTAACGGGTATAGCTTTCATCCTATTTACGAAACTGTAGTCATTTTCGGTTCCTTCACATATGCAGGCAAGTTGGAAGACTAAATGTAGGTCAGTTTGCCTATAATAAGATATGAATCTCTGTTTTAATAGGAAACAGCGAAGGACGACGAATAAAGTAGATAAGCTAAATACAAGGTTCTCCCGTACTTAATGGAATACAATATGTTCTCAATAATGTAGTAACCGACTCAAAGATAGTTTTAAAAGTTTGTGCCAAATGCGAATCACCCAGTTCAAAGAATAAAGCTACTGTACTACGCGTGACTGTATTTTTTTGCAATAATAACGTAAAATACGACAATTATCTCCCGTTCCCGCTGTTAACCACATTTCAACTAAGAAGGTACAGTTAGTTTGAGTTTGGAATTGGTTTAAGCGTTTAAAATTCTTTCAGATCATTGTCAAAACAATGATCTGAAAGAATTTTAAGGATGTATAATTTGCTGCTATGTTGTTTCTATCGTATATATAATTAATATTATAATTATACAAAGTATACGTTGTAGAAGGCAGAAATAACATTAAACTGTATAACGTTAATTAGAATGGCTGCTCTAGATTTGGATAGGAATGTCCTATTAAAGTGATAAAGTCGGTTGTTCCGGTTGGCTTGCGGGTGTCAGGTGACGGGTGCTGGGTTCCTCTGGTTTCTCAAGTGTCCGGATCGTTGGCATGGAACCGAGCACGCGTGATCAAGGCCACTGGGCTACTATTCTCAATTTACAATACAATATCCAACATTAATACAGTCGATACAAAGATTTAATTGAATCCATCAGTGGGCTTGAGGATAATGATCTAAGTCGATGGACAAAGCAAATGTCGATAATAACTATTCGTTTTCGTTTGTTTGGTTTTACAATATCTATTGTCGACACACAACAGATTTGCTGTAAAAAGTTCAATAATATAGTTATCATAGGTAGTAGATCTAATTGAAATTTTCTAATTGGGTTTAAAATTAATTTGATTCGACGCAATAGTACGTAGGTACTTGAATTTAATTTCTTTCTGCATAAGCGTCCTTACTGACCAAATTTCAGGACTAAGTCAAGTTAACCATTACGACTTATTCGAAAATTGCTATTTTCATGCAAACAAAATGACGGACATAAAGTTTAGTAAGAGTCCGTGACTAAACATCAAACTGCTTACTTCGCCAAGTTCATAAGGTATCATTTTCACCGAGGTTACGTAACTCTGACTCATGGCCCAAAAACTATAGTGCTGTCCGACAGAATTGGCGGTTGTTTGGTTGCGGGTTCGAGTGGTGGGGTTAGCGTTTCAATGAGTCGGGTTAGCATCGCGCTGGCGTGGCGGTGAAGCAAGCCCGTCATGCATAGCCGGCGACGCGTGACGCTCGCGTCCGGCCCGAGCCCTCGGAAGCATTAAGCCCAGGGTAGGGCGCACAACGCATAAGTGGAAACAGTACTGACAAAACAGAAATATCTACATTTTTAAACGATCGCATAATAATATAAGTGCTGTGGGGACTTCCATATTATGGCTCTATTGCTCTTCACACTTTGAACCTACATACGATTGTTTCGATGGTAACGCCTTGCGTAGACAGTTTTCAGATTTTTGTATTTGTGCTATGAGACCTCGCTTCACATCAGGTAGGTAAGAAGAAAATAAGATGTGTTTTTTATGGTAGGTAAAAATCATACAATGACGAATCCCGCTCTTAGGCGGAGCGGGAGACAGTGTCAGACTCTTACTGACTAATAAACCTACCCCATTCCCATAGCCTGAACCAAGACCCGGCGCGAGAGGTCGCCACGGCCGATCACCACCACGAGGATACGGCGACGCTCTTCCCAAGCGAGGCACACCTCCACCGTGTCCTCCGGGCTTGCCACACAGTGGCGACAACCGGGCGTCTCTTCCGCACGAATCCGGTGCAGGAATCTCCCGAACTTCCCATTAGTAGCTATATGCTATGCTATGCTATGCTAAGTAGGAATTTAAGCAACAGCTTCTAGGTTGACTATACTCTGTGTGATCGTCTATTGAAATTATCTTTCCTTGAAGCATAATTATGTACCGGCGTGTGGCCGGATCACAGAAATTGTTCACTTAATAATATGACCAAGTAAAACTGGCAAACGCTATTTGATGATATTTGAATCCTCGTTTGGCCTACTTTCTTTAGACCTTTAGTTTTTAGTACCATAGAAATCCTACTTCAATTACGACGATTATTCTAATATCGTCAAATTTTAGCGTTTCGACGATCTGGTCAATTTCAGTAGGCCATACAATGAAGTGATCAATTTATGTCTATCTGGCATCACTTCGCCCTGCCACCCTCCGATATTATCTTTGACTCGTTGTAGTTCATACACCAAATTCCTCACCAATAGAATGACTTTGTATGAAACTTTGGAAGATAATTTCCTTACATGATCTCAACACCAAGTTTCATGCAAACTTTTAGAAGCCTTCTTCCAAACTGGCAAAACTATGTCAACATGAGATTTATGTAAGACGCACTTTTTATATTCAAGAAGCAATTTTTAAAGGGTTAGTCCGTATTTATGTAGGTAAGTAATTTGTGCATTTTGATATTTTAACATAAAAGGAGACTTTTCTGACAAAATGTATGCTAAGTTCTAGAGATATACTGCAAACTGTGCACCAAAAACTCACTCACCTACATGCAACTAGTTGGTATTGTTAGGTTGCGTAGGCGACGCGCAACCAACCTGTCGCTCCTACCTGTCGCAATACGGCGCTATATTACTATATATAAACCTAACAGGTATACGAAACACACCACAGTCAACCTTCTACATAGTAATTATTTTTTACTAGACTATTTGTTTGTGAAATGCCCTTAATAAAGTAGAAAATCAGCCATTAACCTAGAATCAGAAGATCGTTACATACCTAGTACCTACATATTTATATTCTTGCGTCTGGTCATAACTATTAGGTATATATTTTCGTACCTCATTCTTATATACCATAAGGGGTGAGAAGTAACTACGTTTTTTTTTTTCTCATCTTTATATTTTTTTTCTGCGTCGATACATATTGATAGCAGTTTTTAATAGTGAGTACTATTAAAAACTGTGCTAGTACGATTCGGACTCACGCACCAAGGGTTCCGTACCTTAGAGCATTTAACCTATGGAGACGGCAAAGCAGAGCATACCGCTCTGCCAAAGTAGGTACATTAGCTATAATGAGCATGCACGTTATATAAAACTAGTTCATGCGCCGTCTCCGCCATAGTGTATCGTTTTGTGTCGTAAATAAGTTCTCTTCATAATTGGTTAGTTACCAGTTTTCAGCTGTAAAAATTAATCTGCTGCTACAAATCTACGAAACTATGGTGTTTCTTTTGTTAGTATGCGTTATGCGCCAATATAGTTTTATTTAAGTACATGGTCGAAATTAAATTTATACCTTTACGACAGAAAAATATAGTAGTACGTAGGCAGTTTTAGTCGTAGTACAGGCACGTGTCAGACTCTTACTTACTAAACGACCTATCTCGTTCCTTCTTAACCTTCATATCGGGGGTCGGACCTTCCTTTCAGATATTGGTCTAAGGCCCCAGTAGGCTTCGACTCTGCAGCTGGGCCTCAAAATTGGGTGTTAAATAATCTCAAGGCACCTAGTATATAAATAAAAAAACCCCCGACTTTATAAAAACCAAATGTAATGAACGGAACGAGATATCCATAAACAATTATAATTCCTATGAAAAAATAACTAAGACGGAAAAGCCTATAAAAAGGAAAAAATAACTTTAAACTTATGTTTGTATGGGAGTACTTATGTATGGAATTTTTTTTATAATGTTATCGCGTCGGGGGACCGCACTATTTATTGGCTAAACGTTTGTCAAAGTTATTTATAAGTATTTAGGTACTTATTAAGTTTTTTCTTAGTCCTATATTCATTTATTTCGTTTGTGTTATGCTATGATGTATAAATAGTGCGGTCCCCCGACGCGATAACATTATAATAGTACATTTTGATACAAGTGGCGAAAGATTGTCATTGCGACCGAGGCGGAATTCGCACGAGCCGTAGGCGAGTGTGTTATGGAGCCGAGGGCTGCAGTGACAAATTCGCACGTGTATCAAACGACGTTTTTCAATACACTTACGAACACATTACACTTATAATACACTTACTTTCTTTGAAAATTACGACGCGTTTTTATTAATTTCTTAATGAAGAAAAAATTCCAAAGTTGCCGTACATTTAAGATTTAGAGTCCAGCAAACTATAGTAAAGTGCAATATCTGACGGCAGCGGCTTAATGTCTACAGAAAACTCTTATAATTTACATTCAACATATTTTTCACAACTACCAATACATAAGTTACTTAATACGACTATTATTTAATACACTTTTTCCCGCGCTAATCCTTTGCAGGATGAAAAAGAAGCAAAGACATCAAACCGTTATACATCCTACTAAATATTAAGAATAGAAATTAAAATATTTTTGAATTTAGAACACAGATAAATATAATTTTGTTGTTAATAACAAATTATTGCATAAATAATCATGTTTATTTATAATATTCTGTTAAAAACACGATTTAAACTTTAATTAAAGATTAAAACCTCAAAAATCTGCACCTCTTTGCTTTAAAAAAAATAATAATTACGCTTGACCGTGACGATAAGGAGGAAAAAAAAAGCCCTTGGTATGATAAATGAAACAAAAGCACGCGGGTGATATACATGTCATGTCGAACCTAATCATAGTGCGATAAGTGATAGTTTTCAAATAAGTGTATTGAAAAAAAAATTCCATACATAAGTACTCCCATACAAACATAAGTTTAAAGTTATTTTTTCCTTTTTATAGGCTTTTCCGTCTTAGTTATTTTTTCATAGGAATTATAATTGTTTATGGATATCTCGTTCCGTTCATTACATTTGGTTTTTATAAAGTCGGGGGTTTTTTTTAATTTTTAATTTAATTTTTTATTTCATGCTTTTTGTAGGAACTCCTTAGCGATTTTATTCCATTTCTTTTGTTTGATTTCTTTGTCGTACCTTTTAATTTAGTTTTAAATAATATAATATATACATATACAAGTATACGATACATCATAGCATAACACAAACGAAATAAATGAATATAGGACTAAGAAAAAACTTAATATTTTTTTTTTTTAAATGTAAAGCACCATTTTGTAGAAGCAGCCATCTTGTATTTTAAATTTGTCATATCTAATAGTATTCTACTAGTCAAGCCCTTTCATTTGATACCCATATTGATGGAGTTTAAAAAAAATATCTAATCTGTCATTTTGTGGCGACGGCCATCTTGGAACAATTTTCATCAAACTTACGTAAAAACACTCTCGACATTTTCTACTGTCAAACAAAAAAAACTAAATCAAAATCGGTCCATCCGTTCGGCGGCTAGAGTGGTACAGACAGACACACACACACACAGACACGTCAAACTTATAACACCCCGTCGTTTTTGCGTCGGGGGTTAAAAATCGCAGATACACGCGCTTCAAAATCGACATCAAACATCGCAATGTTTGATGTCGATTTTGAATGCCCAAGTATGATTTTTCGCAAAAGGATTTTCGCATAAACGTTACATCGCACTAATAAAGGATCGATGGAGTAAAGAATCGTACAACTGAATTATCGGCAGCGGCACACCAATAATAAAAATGCAATTTACAAGTTTCGCAGTCAAATAGAGAACCCCCTAAAAACTACACAATAATATATTGTATAAGGGGGTATCAAAATAACCCCATTTTTCGTTTAACTTTGAGCTTTTATTTATGAATGTTTTTTCACTTATTATTAGAGGAATCGACAATTTAAAAAATCCGATTAGGTACTAGACATTTTTTTTTTTTTTACATCCAATATTTTGATATGGCCGTTCAATTTTGATTAAAGTAACTGCGATTTATCTACACTAATGTAATAAAGAGGTAAAGTTTGTTTTTTGTTTGCAGGAGGTAATCTCTAGAAATCCGATTGGAAAAAAAATAGCAACAATAGATATTTGCTTTACTCCTGAGTGACATAGGCTATATTTTATGTACGCGGACGAAGCCGCTGACAAAAGCTAGTGGTTTATATATTGTTTGTAATATAAACCTGATTTACAGACAAGTAAGAAATTGTTTGTATATTGAAAATAAAAGAAATTGTAACATTTTGTTCATTCGTTCCTGAGTTTGGTTTTTGTCACATCACTGGCACTTTTTGTTTGTTGTCGTATGATAGTTTGTATAAATACAAGATAATTGTCGATGTGTGTGTATTTTTTTTTCAATTGTGTGGCTATTTGTTAGAGTATAGGTTTGTGGCAATAGGAAGCGTGCATTTGTGCGTAATTGTAAAATTTTCTTAGTGTGCTACCTCGCCTCCCGCAGAAAGTGGCAGAAAAATTTGTTCGGTGATTCGTCCCTTGCCATCTCCATAGGTTAAATGCTCTAAGTTCCGTACCAATCAACTTATGTAAATAATTCAATTCCCAAATCAAGTCTCGAAGATTTTTCCGAATCGAACAAGTTTTTATTTGTGACGTTATCAAAGAGAACAAGGCGAAAGGAGAATAAGGCGTTGCTAAAAATATGGTTTATTAAAGGCTTTTAAATACTGCAAAAAACACAAATTATTGGAAGGAATTTTATTTGTAATTTGTACCTAGGTACAGGTTTGAGCCAGAAAAAAAACACCTCCTTTGAACTTGATAGATCCACGCGTTCCCAAGATGAAGAGTCTTGACAGACGGCAGTCTGACAACAAAGTGATACTATAAAGTTTATAGCGATGCCTCCCACGTAAGTTGTTGTAACCCCAAAAATGCAATTTTACAGGAGAGCGTTTTAAAGATACTTTTTGCGATACAAGCCACATTTTTCAAGGAATCTTTTTGAAATTTGGTATGAGTGTATAGTTTTTAATATGTTATCGTTTACTACATGTCATTACTTTATAATTTTAACGGTTTCTTGAATTTTGTTGTTACAACTGTTTACCGCGACAGGAGGTCCTCACAAAATGTTGTAACTATCACTTACATTATTATACACGGGAGTTCAAGAGCCGATTTGGATCATATCTGATACTTACATCAATTTACGTCGATTACAAATAAAAAAAAGGTGTGGTATGTGCATCATTACTTGATATAATAAAATAAATACAATGTTTTTTCAGCCTAATTTCGTTTAAGACAATACCTTTTCGTTGATACGTTACCGAAATACAAAAAAAAGCAGAATATTTTCAATCAAGTTTAACAAAATTTTACATTTTAGGGTTTAGAGTTTAGAATAAGGACCGATATTTTAAAGATTAGAAAAACATTAAAGATTAAGATAAAAATCATTTTAAAAAATCTGAAAATAAAAATTGAAGCTTTTTCAAAATTTAAATTATACTTTCAATTCATTACATCGTCCTTTAATCAAATTTTTACTATAGCTTAAATAATCAAAACTCAAAAAAGTATCGTAACCAAAATGATTAAGAAAATTCTTGTAAATTCTAGTAAAAAAAAGTGAGATTTAAAAATAGGTAAATCATCATGTTCCTATCTTAGTCCAATGTGATTTGGAGTCGGTGGAACAAGCTTATTCTTCCATTTTGTCGTATCACCCGTCTCACTATCACTTTGTAAACTTTTCCTCTCTCCATTTTTTCAAGTGACTATACTTATAGCTCATTCTGTAATATGCTTTATTCTTCTTCTTTTCATAAGCATATCCAAGACAAACGATAGGTAAAACGTAATGTTTTCTAACTTACACTGAATCTAGAAAAGCCTGCAAATATTAAGTTTTGCTCGTAATTTATACAATAGAGGGATTGTTTCCCGACCCCAAAAAGCTGGTTTCATGCACCTAACTGATGTATTCATATCATCAGCATTTTGGCATCTTAAGGTATTGTTGTTGAAAGAAGTGGTCATTACCTTACAGTCTGATAAAACATTAAATTAATATTGAATCTTCAGAACAAACTGGTACCTCTTTTATTTTTACGATATTATTATCTTTCAGATCTTTTTCTGTTTTCTCTGTGTACCTTTTAGGCAAAAGCTATACGTTATTACTATATACACTAAAAGTTTAAACCTCTGTCTTAATATAACATTAGTGAATTTAGTCAAACATAGTGTGACTCAACTTGCAAGCAGTTGAAAAGACTTGAAATGGTCACAAACGATGGTTTTGACAGACCCAGACTTTTTCACTGGCTGTTAAAAATCTTTTTGATCGGGGATTAATACTGCTGTTGGTATATCAAATTTAACTAACACCTTATTAAGAACTTAATCACTTATAGAAATGGAAAAACTGTTGTTTACACACGTCTGAAGTTTGAAGTTTCAGTAACGGCAACAGGCAATTTATTCTTATTCAGTCTCACTATAGTATCAGCATAAATTCTAAGCTTGGCTCTCCTATAACTAAATTAGCCATAGTTATACAGTTTTTCTCTGTCACCTTTTTAGTTTAATTTATTGAAATAGTGCTTACAGTAGACTCGATAGACCAGTTTTCCTACTGGCTGTTTTTTATATTTTACTAGAAAGGTTTTCTTTGACGTTGTTAGTCTTTTTGAAAAATCTCTAGTCTGTAAATGTGTATTTTTTTCATTACCTTTTTCAAACGATACTTTCTTCAATCAAATAACTGACTGACTTAGCTTAAAGAGTTCAACAGTGCAGAAACATGCAGGTGGTGACTAAGGTAAAAGTAACGAACAACGTTTTCTGATTTGGGAAACTAGCAATAAACACGAACAAGAAGGAAAGTCCTAGTGAGTTTTTAAAGATTACATGTGAGTTTTAGTCAGTAAAAGCAACTTTTACTGACTAAAACTCACATGTAATCTTTCGGTGCCTTTTGTGTTCCAGGCCCTCATTTCCTCGACACAACCTGGATGTCTTCCTTGAGAATTGGTACGATAAAGCGAGTAACTAAGATAACTGGAAAGAATGGAGGGAGGCTTTTGCCCAGTAGATCACAGGCTAGTTAGAATAATAATAATATTATTAAACAAAAATGGCTATAACAGTCGTAATCTAAATGGTTATTATACTACACAGCTATGAAATACGAGTAAGTGAGCAGTTTCAAGGTCCAAAGTTATGAATATGCTATCACCTTTTAGTTTAGTCATTTAAAACTTCTCAGATTCATTGAAAATGGTTGCCTTGAGTGACTCTGACTTCAGTGATATTCGTAAAACACTCCCTGAAAAATACATACAACGTACTTATTTCAAACGAATAGCCACGTAAATCATTGTATGTGATGTTACAACTTACTTTTACATATCTAGCATCGAAGTAAAATGTTTTACGTATCACTTAACATAAAATAATTTAAAAATTAGCGACGTAAATTGTTGTATGGGATCAATACCATATTTTAAATGGTTATCATGTTAGTTAAAGATAAGATTAAACGGAATAGTAATTACTAGAATATTAAATTAACGACGTAAAAATTGCGTGAGAGGTGCAACTGGCAGCGAATTCCAGCGTAATCTGTGATATGTGTTACATACAACGGACGCACGTGCGCTTTTCTCCGTTGTAAACCATTGCAAGTAATAAATACTACAGTCTACGCCGGAATCGTTCGAAATATACAACATTATACGTTTCAAAAGTACCTTAAATAATAGGTTTTTTGGACTTTTTGTTTTTTTGTAGGATAGATTACATAAAATTAGACACTTTTACATAAAAAAACCAAAATCGCCATTTTGTGGGTTACAACAACTTACGTGGGAGGCATCGATAGGATCACTTCGTTGTCAGACTTTAGGTTATGTATGTCCTTTTTATTCCTAAAAATTAAAAATATAGTACAATATCTCATTTTTACTATCAGTTTCACAGAAGGTAAGCGTATGGCATACGTCTAACCATAATTGGTCTCTTAAGTTTCGGCAGTAATTACTAAAGTATTCTATGTGTGTACATATGTACCTTTTGCAAGCTCACTAACCCCATTCTACAGACATAATCGGACAATAACACTTAATTTATTTTTTTATGGCAATACCGTTTGTTAGTATAATTGCAAACAAAAGGAAGTGGATAGATACCAAAATACGAACATAACCATTTGTGAAAACATAACCAAAAAAAAAACATAGTCGTATAAATCTGTAACAAGATTAACTAGATGGTAATTGAAACGGAACTTAAAGCTAAACCTGTGTAAAGACAGTTAGCAGTATTATGTTTGCGTAGAAGCCTGAATTTGTTCCTTGGATGGCTTCATCGTGTAATACCTAACATGAGTCTTAACTACTTTAGGCACACCGCTTCCTAGAAACTCTATTGTGGTGATTCTCCCTCACTGGGTTAGAGCGAGAGGGTGTGTAAGAATTTTACTGACTGAAGTTCCTTAATTAGCCCTTTGCGTTCTAGGGTGACGGTAACGCTTCAAACGCAGGGGCCTCTTCGGCCTTCTGCATTAGTAGGTATGAATATCTATTCATTCTTATGAACTACACAATCTTGCAATTTCAACTCATGGAGTAAATAAATACCTATATGTATAATTAATAAGTGTAACTAAGAAATCTCAGTTAGGTACCTACTTATAAAAATGTTCCCAAAAAAATCCCGGAAAATTGCCATTTTGATAATTAGCCACTTTGAGAAGTGGGCATTCTGAGAATTAGGCATACAACGAATTCGGCATTCTGAGATTTAGGCATACAGCGAATTCGGCATTCTGAGATTTAGGCATACAGCGAATTCGGCATTCTGAGAATTAGGCATTTTGTGAATTCGGTATTCTGAGAATTAGGCATTTTGTGAATTCGGCATTCTGAGAATTAGGCATTTTGTGAATTGGTCATTTTGAGAATTAGTCCTTTTGTGATTCGGTTGCAATTTTGCGATTTAGGAATTTTGCGCCTAAATCGTTACAAGTATGTATTTCGTTTCGATTGTCTTGCGGCGAACGCCTCGAGTCGACCACGCCTCCTATCCGGTTAGTCACGTGGTCAGAACAAAGGAATAGGAAGCATAGTCTAGCTGAGGCGTTCGATGCAGAAGAATAGAAAACAAATGGTCGTCACTTGACAAGGGGGGCTGATATACGAGTAGGTATGTGTTATTCTGAAAATACGCATTATTAACAATCAAAACTGAGATTAGAGCTCAACCATCAGAGGCTTACAATTTACATTAATAAATAAACATTAGTTGTCGTGTGACCTCATTTAACAATGACAACTTCTCGTCGTACCGATTTTTGAATTATTCGTTGCTGTTTTGAAATTGAAAATAGACCTTATTAGAAATTCAAAACCGTTTAGTCGACTGTTGTTTGTTTTTTAACTTATGATCGTATATCTGTTTTCTTTTGTTATTTTACTAGCAAGAGAACTGTTTGACAGTCTACCACCTTTCTAAGAAATTTTAGAAGTATCCTGTATTTGTCAAAAAACACAATTTTTTCCCTAGATGTACGCGGTATAAACAACGAGGCAAAACGCTTAGTCCGGTTGATATTTACCGTACCTACGCTGGGATGTCCGATGGTAAAATTGAGATGGCGGAATCAAATCGTGCAACGATGAGACCAATGATAATGGGACTGTTACATAATACAGCAAACTAAACTTTGCAAAGAAAACAAAGGTACTACATACCCACTATAGGATAGTTAATGCCATACAATGTGTATAATTCGAATGCAGTGCGTTTGTCGATAGCTTCGTGCGTATGCGATGAGGCTTACGTAAGGCGTGGATAAAGGTGAGTGCACATGAGGCAACTAATGTAACACAGAACAATATCTTTGATCAACATAGACCTTGTTCAAATTTGTGATGCTCAGAGGTAATATCAAATATAATATATAATTATTACTAAAATATTTTTCTTTTTTATGGCGGGAAAAATCATCTAATGACGAATCCCGCCCTTGGGCGGTGCGGGAAACAGTGTCAGACGCTTACTGACTGAACGGCCTACCCAATTCCTTCTTAGCCTTCATACTAGTGTCGGACCTTCCTTTCAGAAACCGGACCGGGGCCCAGTAGGCTTCGGCCCTGCAGTTGGGCGTCTCCATTTGCTGACGACTCCTTGAGGCGCGCGGGTACAGAGCGCGCCGTCGACGACATTGCTCACCGTCCGCATGTCCGCGTCTTTGGTGGCTGAAAATCGGGATCGGAATCGAAACAGCGACGTCTGGGGCGTGAGTTCTTTTGCCTTATGTGGTCGGCCTCCTCCTTTGCTAGCATTATTGCTTTGCAGAAGGAGATGACCGCCTGCCAATCCTCCTCGCTTCGGATCATGGCTTCTACCAAGGCCCGGCGCGAGAGATCGCCGCCACCGATCGCCCCCACGGGGACACAGCGATGCTTCCCTTCAAGCAGGGCACACCTCTTCGGTATGCTCCACCGTGCTCTCCGGGCGGTCCACACAGTGGCCCCGGGCGTTTCTTTCGCACGGATCCGGTGCAAGAACCTCCCGAACTTGCCATGTCCGGTGAGGACCTGCGTCATGCGGAAAGTGAGGACGCCGTGAGGTCTCTCCAGCCGCTCATCAAGGAGTGGACTTATCACCGCGATTATAGCGTGCTCGGCACTGGGTTGCGATAGTAGCTGACGCCATTCCACGGCTATGCCTGCCGCCGGAGCCTGTCCGCCCTGCCACAAATTACTGTAGTGTTCCCTTCTACACTCTCTAAAGATTACACTGGTTTGATTTATGATGAATCTTTATTGGGTGCAGCCTGATCACAGCTCATTCATGAAGTGGTAAAATAGGAGTAGCGTCCCAGCTGTGTATAATTCTCATTATCAAGTCGATGGTAAACTTTCCAGATAGTTTGGGTCAAGTCACATTTACAGCATAAAGCACTCGGTGGTTTGTGAGATAGCGGTCAAGCGCGAACCTATCATCAATAAATAAGTAAATAAATTCACATTAGGTTATTACGTTCGTTCCATAGTTTGTTAAATTAACATAATTTAAAGTAATAGTAGTGTCTTACTTAGTTTATATGCAATTTCTGCCATTTTAACTTGTAAAATCGATTTGATTGATAAATTAAAAAAATAACATTTAAGTAGGTACCTAATTTCTATTCTATTTTTGTTAATGGCAAATAGAGCCGATATCGACTACTTATTCTGCCAATGTCGAAAGAGGTACCTACCTAATTTATACCTAAATCGTTAGTACCATTTTTTTTCGGCATGATTTTCTCAAGTAAAGTTCATTGCTCGTATTTAAAATTAAATAAATCAAATACTACAAACACATTAGAAAACGTTACATACGAAGAATAGAATATTGTCACTATGAATAGCATTATCGTAAAAACTTTACCCGCAATAAAACAAACAAAAACTAGGCATTAAGATCAAAAGACTGTATATCCATAGCCTTCATGGATAAATAAAAAAAAAATTAGATGCGCGCGCATATGAATTCAGATAAGTTTTACCGCCATGTTAGCTAAATTATTTTTCTTCACAAGTGTATTGAAAAACGTCGTATGATACACGTACCTACGTCACAGATTACTAAATAGTTACTACGTAACAGATACTTCACTCCACACAAAATTCTCAATACCTACTGCTATAATAGCCTACTTCGTCGCGTCAGCAACCACTGCATGCCAAAATGTGCCTTAATACTTAAGCGTACAGTTGTGATTGCATCGCACCGCGTGATCAATCGCAGCTCACCGAGAAATCGCAGGGCTGTTTCTTCGATAAAATTAAATTAACATAACTTTTTCTATGCTATTGAAAAATGTAAATATGTTCTAACTTATATGTGGAAATTTAAAATTGTATCGTTTATAAAATATTTTTTTATAAATTGATGCTGACGGTGCTGACTGTGTAATACGTCTAAATAAAACCATTGTCAACCTTGTATTTCTTTTTTTGTTTCCTAAGTACCTACATGTGTTTCTTGTTTATGCTGACTGTATTTATATAGGTAGGTGCTTAGTTTTAAAGTTTAATTCTGCCCTACAAAGCGCAAAAGCTGTATCTCAAAAAAATCTTAAATATTGTTTTTGTGGCATCAAAACTGAGACAGGGAAAACTTTCTTAATGATATTTTTTTATGTTTCGGACAAGTTTGCACTAAAAGCCTTAATTACTTAAAATAAAAGCTATCTAATGTGATAGCTATAAAAATAATTATTCATGATTTTAGTAATTAATTAATTATTAATTTAACAAAATAATAAAGTTGATTTTTATACCATTGTACAAAAATCAACTTTACTGTTTTTGTGAGATATCGCTTTTTGGCTTAGAAGGGCAGAATTTATTGTGCTTTCGTGTATACATTGTATTGTAACAAATAAATGGTTTATCTATCTATAAAACATAATTATAGACGTCAGTGGGTAGCTAAAATAAAAAATCTATAAAAGTTAAAAATGTTAGGTGTTTATCACTTCTTTTACTTGATTTGCGGTACGAGTACGAACGAATGGAACTATTAAAATTGAACAACGTGCGTGCTTTTCGCTTGCGACAACCGCACTGAATTTAGGGCGCCGGCGGCTCGAGACCGCTCGGCCGGGCGGTAGGTAATTATAGCGCGAAAGTACATGGAGTGACGGAGGCCTGCCTACGTCGTCTCGCTGTTCGCGACGCTGTGTGTACCTAACCTACAACAAGCAAACATCAACAGTGGCATAGTGTGTCCTGTGTAGTGTCCTGTACCCTTCAACACTCTTCTAAGACCAGATAACTACATACTTCCGTCTTCTGTATTATACTGGGGTGAGTATTAACTTCAAGTCTTAAGCAATAGGTACTTAACAAATAACTTTCCTGTGGTCTTGCCGCGACGACTTAAAAGTCACAAGTCAACGAGAAAGAGTGAGAGAGCTATACAGCTCCATCCCTTTAACAGTTCAGTTTAGGTCGTCAAGTGGTAGAGCCAAGTTGAGTTTCATTCTCAGTTCACTATAGTTTCACCAAAACTACTCCACTAACAAATTTTTAGTTAACAACCAATAATTTCACTGACAATACATTCCGTATTTTTTTTAATTTTACAAACTCTTTAACTTCCTTGTTCTACCAAAAATACTAATTGTGCACTAGGTATTTGGATTTATTGGTGGAAGGAAGACAAATTACCACATTTTATTACTTCATGTTATTTACAAAGGGAGTGATAAAGTGAGACTATTTGGAAATGGAATTGAAAAGATGAGTCAATAGTTCCATGCTTTTGTAAAATATATCAACAACAAAAAGACGTCAGTGGCGTTGCGTGCCCGGCGCAATCGTGTGACTCGTGTGGACTCGTGTGTGATCGGCCTCACAATTCCCCTCACGTTCGGAGTTCGTGTGTGCTTCGTCTGCTAGTATCAGATCCGGTACACCGTCGTTTGTATTTTTATTACACGCAGCATTACGGTGCGGAACTTAGTATGAAGTTTCAAATATAAATTAGGTACTTAATAAGATTACAATAACCGATAGTCGACTTAGAAGCGATTGTATTGAAAAATGGACTTAGATGTCGGGATGGGGATTTGATTTGTATTCTAAGTGCATTTCCATCAGCTGTTTTGAAGTGGCTTTCATAAGTTCCGGACGATTTTTGTTTTCAAGACTCTTCTAATTGATTTTGAGAATTACATAATATTATTATACTCGTTGTCTTGCTTGATGTGTATAACTAAAATAAACTCAGACTATATTTTTACTTCAAGCTTATTTTACATAACAACCATTCACCTTCAAACGATTTTAAAACAAACCACAAAACGTATTAACTTTTCTAACAATTCGGATGTTCAATAGAAACTAGAGCTAACACAACAAAGCATGTTATATAAACATGGGAAGTAACTCGAAATATTTGTTTACAAACACATTGCGAAATAGAGTGAAATACTGCGCGCTAAATAAATTGATCGTTTTCTTTTGAACGGAAAACCCGTGAAACTGAAAAATTTACTCACATGCAAAGTTTTGCACACGACATGCAAACTATTTATTCAATTAAAGATTTATCGATAGCACGCCTTCTAATTATAATTTGAAAAATGGTGACTTATCATGTGACGATTATGACAATAATTTGCTCAGCTCAACCACTTCACTTCTACCGGCAGCGCAAATAATCACGCGGCTTTTACTGTAGGGCCATGAAACCAGAGGAAAACACCAAAAAGCCAATCTGTGTATAAAATCTACCTATATTGGGTTAGTTTTCTTACTATCGCAAGCTCATCATTTCGCAGAAATTGTATTACCCTTAACTAAATTAATGAGGAAAACGGTCATGGACAGAGGAGAAACAAGCGTTCAAGCCCGTAATAAAAGTTATAAAGTCACCGCCAATATTAAAGTCACGATGTAGGCTTTCAATTTTATTTAAGGCACTTTTTAAAATCGCGCCATTAGTTTCGTGATTCTTGCGAATAGTCTATCTCATAATTTATTTTCATTGAGCCGCCCGGCCGTGTGGCAAGTTTTGAGTATGAATATGGATAGCTTTATAAAATAAAGTGGATGACTAATGAAATCACGGAATTAAATGGTTGACAGACCATGTTGAACATCCGATAAATAGGAAAAATATAAAAACCAATCAATCAGTCGAGGTATTTATTTCAAACTAATTTGACTAATTTCTACCAGCGGTTTCGCGTGAAAATTGGTTCTCTTTGGGGAAGAATTTTGGAAAATCTTAGTAGGTACTCGCCTACATTTTAAATGTATGCCTTGTGCGCTGATAATTTGACTGACCTGTCGGTCTAGTGATTAGTGGCCCTGACAGCTATGCCGGAGGTCGTGGGTTCGATTCCCACCCAGGACAAATGTTTGTGTGATGAGCTCGGTCATTTGTTCTGCGTCTGGGTGTTATTTATCTGTAATATGTATGTATCTAAATTCTAAATATGTATGTATATGTATGATCTCTAAGATCAGAATAAGTAAGTTTAACAGTTGTTACCCATAACACAAGCCCTGCTTAGCTTGGGACTAGACGACATTGTGTGACAGTTGTGGAATATATTGTATTATATTTTAAAATGTATAAAAATAAAGGATAGATAACGATAATATTTCACACTAGTTACTGTAAAGCATTAAATTAGATAATTAGGTCATACTGGTAGCCACGACACAGTTCAAGTTGCCTGCTGGCGACCAACTCGCATCATTGGCGTTCGATATTTGTAATCTTTGCGTACTTAGCAATATTATCAATATTGCGGCATAATTCCTAAAAGTAGGTCAGTTTCGCTTGATTTGTGGACTTGTTTACTTTCTTCAAGTTGGCAAATAATAAGTGTCTACGTGTACTTTTATGGTTCCGTAGTCAACAAGGAACCCTTATAGTTTCGCCAATTCTGTCTATCTGTATTAACTATTTCATTCAAACCAAAATAATGTGAAACTAGTTTATGTAAGCATAGATACTTATGATTTGGCAGCGAATGAAGAAACAGCTTCATATAATGACTAATTTCAAAAGCAACTGTCACAAGAATCGTTATCCGTTAAAATGCAAAAATGAATCAGCCAATAGCGCTTGTTACAGATACGGCTCGCAAAAAGATGGTGTAAACATAAACCGCTTTGAAATGTTTTTGCACGCTTCTAGCGGTACTCGCTATTCTCATGGCCTCGCCTGCACCAACATAGTTGTCTCCATGAAAAAGTATGTCGTCTCTTTGTGACTCGATTTATCGTTCACACGGGAAATATTTATGACGCTGATGCTTATTCTTATGTCGCGTCTGCTTCTTGACAGAAAGATGGTAGTGGTACTGAAGTCATAGTACGTCAATGATATTTATATCGGAGGATTTAATGACAAAACTGAGAATTAGCTGTCCCAAGTTGAGTTTAATTCGACCGAATACGTTAACACGAATTACCTTTATAAACACAGTCTAAAAATATGTTTGTTTGTACTCAGTAAAAACAGAGTCCGTAAGTTACCGGCAAAACCCGATTTTAGGATGAACTATGTAGTTTCATTTAAGCCAAATCCGCGACACTAGTCCAAGAACAAATAAAGCAACCTCGGAATTATTGGACACCCCGACACCGAGAGGTTAGGTTAGTGGTAAAAAATGTAAGTGTAATAAATATTTTTTTGATTATGTTATTATTTTCGGAAATAATAACTCCAAAAGTAAAAAATGAGGCATTCCCCCCCCCCTCTAACTTTTGAACCATCAGTTTAAAAAATATGAAAAAAATCTCAAATCTAGAACTTAAAACAAACTTTCAAGGAAAATTATTTTGAACTGGAACAGTTTCTGAAAAATTAATAAAAAAACCTTCTGTAACAATTTGGTAATTTAACCGTTCATGCAAGCAATTTTTAAACTTTTTTACATTTATTTCATTATCCTGAGCATATCTTCTTTCAAATAAAAATACAAAAAGATTAAAATCGGTTCACGCAAATTAAAATTACCACCGCGTACAAAGCCATCTCTCGGGAAATTGGGTTAAGTACTAATTTTTACATGGGCTAATGAGTTCTGTTACATTGTGAGAAATTTGTGACGGACGGGAAACTACGGAATCCTACACTGAGCGTGGCCCGACACCGTATTTCAATAACAAGTTCCAAACTAGTTGCGTCTAAAAAACATAACAAAGCAATTACTGGGTGATGGCACCGCCTTGCCGATTACCTGTAGTCTGTAGCAAATAGACGCAAGTAATCGATTAGGTATCCAACATTGAGCAACTTTGAGCAAATTATCGTGTTCGATGCTCGTGCCAATTAAAGTATTATTGCGGCTGAGACGTGCTACCTATTTTGTGGGCAACATTTTGAGTTTGTAAATGTTTTTTCTTTTCCTTTTTTGTGTCAATGGATTCGAATGTTGTTTATCGATCATTATGACCCCTTACCAAAAATCTGTACAGGTTTGTTAAAGCTCCGAAAAATTCCTGAAAGGTGATGGAGTAGGTGGTGGTGCAGGACGGGCTGCACAGTAAGTGATGCATGTCCTGTGTAGCAGCAGCTCACAGGCCACTGTGTTCGAGATAAGGTGAGAAAACCCCATTTGGCCAGTTTGCATGTGCAGCTGACAATCTGGGTCCGAAGTCAGTTACGAGATTTCCAGACTGATCACTGCAGTTCTTGTCCAGGGGGGTATGAAGAGTGAAAAAAGTTGGGTGTTTTTTGTGTTGGGTGTTGTTGGGTTCAAATAATTATAGTAATATATTAATAATTATATATTAATTTGTCCTAGACTTCACAATACAGGATCTAGAGCTTGAACCTAAACCTTGGCCTCAACGCTCCCTTGCTCCGAATATGTAAATACAACAGTTTTTGCAAATCACCAGACACAGATTTACATGGTGTTTCATTTTACAAGTTTAGGAGAGCAGTCTTGGAGGTATGAGCTAATGCAAACTTTTCTTTTGAATGTTAACATCTGTATGTTATATTTACCTATCCTCTTTTTTTACAATCCATTTTAGAATTTTAGCCTACTTTTTATTTTGTTTTTTTGAGCGCGTGTTTTTCTATTTTATGTGTTAATTTTTTCAACCAAATTTATAGTGTAAGCTGTGCATACCTGTAATAGGCATAATACGAAATACTTTATACCAGTATAAAGTATTTCGTATTATTTTATGTGATATTCCTGTATGCATGCTGTTGGTTTGCCAATAAATAAATAACCCTCGATTACCGATCCACAGCTCAGAAAACTCCCTAGCGTTGTCAACAACAAATAAGCCTGGAAAGCTTACCTACGAGTGTTGGACCTCTCGGATTGCTTAAATTGACCAATTTAAGTGTGCATCTTCATCTAGATCATATGGAACTTTGCAAGTTCAAAAACCTTATTTAACTTCATTTTTTAGGGTTCCGGACCTCCTCAAAAGGAAAAATGGGATAATTTTTTGTATGTTTGTCGGTCTGTACGACCCTTTATCTCGGGAAATTAAAACCATGAAGTTTTGCAGTCCCTTGAAGAAGTGAACAAATCAAACTTTTAAGTTATCGCAAAAATAACTATTAATAATTATAGTATACCAGCTGGTACCCGCGACTTCGTCTGCGTCCTTTTTTTCGCAATAAAAGGTAGCCTATGTCCTTTCTCAGGGTCTAAAGATTGTCTGTGCCAAATTTCATCAAAATCGTTGGAGGTTTAAGCGGAAAAGCGTAACAGACAGACAGAGTTACTTTATAATATTAAGTACTTATGAATATTAAATTCATAGGCTTCTTCACGATGATTCCGAAACCTGTAATTTGGCATACCTAAAGTAACACAGATATTGGAATAAATCTGAAATTGTAATTGCTAAGTTAAAAAAAAAACACTTTTTTGCTACTTGTACGTAATAATAATCTTTGTTGTAATAATCTTTGATACTCAATTCGGGAATTGAAATATTCATATAGGTAAATTTATACAGAACCCTCAGTACGCGAGTCCGACTTGCGCTGGCTCAGTTTTTTTTATCTTTAAATAATACACAGGGCTACGCTCCGCCGACGCAGGCGTTAAACAATTTTGTTGTAGGTGTTTAGTTTTATATCTACAAGACAGGTGCGCTGGCGCATGAGTCATCCAGGCCGGATCCAGGCGAGTCGAGTGTGTGAGCAGTGGCCACCCGAGTGGAACAACTTAATATGTATTTATATCAAGTTCCTTGGCATAGAAAGAGTTTACGCTACGCCAACCGTCGAAATCTTTAAACAAAAGGGTTTAGCGGTTGGCGGTTTCGATATAGGTAATTGTTAGACTGTGTAGTAGGCCCTTTCAGAACAATGTCTTGGTCTTTGGTTGGTGCGGGAATCGAACCCTTTCGTCTCAACCGGCTCTTTAAACCACAGCACTAAACGGGTCGTCGCGTAATGAAAGAACGCCTATCCCTAAAAGGTGATTATTAAACTGTCTCTTTATGTCTATCCTCAGGGGTGCTCGGCACCCACTGTTTTTTCTCATGGGTGCTCGAGCTTCCGACCACCCATGGAGTTGGCGCCCCTCTCGGTCTCGGTCGGTAGGACGGTAAAGTTGTGAGCAGTCACTTGTTTTACCCTCCGGAGTCCGGGTTCATGTTTCCCTGACAACGGCAAATCCACAAGGACTTCCCTGCGAATAAAATGGGGTTATCGACGTACAAATAACTGCTTGTTTTAAAATAGTCAAAACGATGACGGGTTCCTTTAAAATATTTTTTTATTATCTGCTGACTATTTTAGCAGCCTTCGGGTAAGATAATGGTCAAACGTAAGTCTACAATTGTAAAAAAAGAAAAGTACCTACCCAAGGTTTCACGGGATGGTGTTGCAGCTTCCCGACCTTAATCAAAATCTAGCAAATCGTTAAAACTGTTATATGCCCGGCCCGAGAATCTATATCTAGAACCAGAGTCTCAGCAGTAGCACTTGCCCAGAACAACGACTGTACCGTCATTTTACTGTAGCAGACGCGGATTCTGCTATTGCTGCTATGAATCATGACCTGGCTTGTATCAGCGCTTGGGCTAAGTCGTTTGGCCTGCAGATCAACCCTACTAAATCACAGGCCATGATTATAGGTAGTAGATTCGTCCGCAACGCGGCTGTAGTTTCTTCTCTGCAGCCTTTGGTCCTGGACGGTGTTCGTATTAACTACACCGAAACTGCAAGAGATCTGGGTGTAATTTTTGATGCCAATCTTTCGTGGCGTGCACAGGTCAATGAAGTTAGTCGGAAAGTTAACTTTTCCTTTCATTCGCTCAAATGCCTCCAGGGTCTCTTGCCCTTGAAAACGAAAATCTCTCTGGCCCAAACTCTTATTCAGCCTATCATAGATTATGCCGATGCCTGCTACTTGGATGCTACTGAGGAGCTACTAAACAAGCTTGAGCGACTGCAAAACTTATGCATCCGGTTTGTTTTTGGTCTACGTAAGTATGATCACGTCTCTCATCTTCGCAAGGAACTCAAGTGGCTCCCTATCCGTCTTCGCAGGAACACTCGGATTTTATGTCTCCTCTTCAATATCCTACATAACCCGTCATATCCCTCTTATCTGCGCGATAGATTTTCTTACGCCCGCCCCTGCGACGTCCCGTGCAGATCTCACCTAAGATCCCTTCTCAAATCCCCTCCCCATAAATCCAGCTACTACTCCTATTCTTTCTCTGTCCATGCTGTAAGGTTGTGGAACTCGCTTCCGCCTAGCATTCGAGATTTGAAAACTATTTCGCTCTTCAAATCGAAAGTAAAAGAGCACTATCTTTCCTCTCTAGTTTGACTATTATATATATGTATATAATTTATGTATTTTATTTTATTATACGGTATAGTATAGTTATATGTGTATTTGTGTATTTATTAGTTTTATTTAAGTTTTCGTTAACTCCTCTTTTTATTTCTACACACTATTGTCTACGTTTCTTATTATCTCTCCTTTCGCGGGTCTGCTGGAAGAAATTTCTTTTAGAAATAAGCAGTACCTTTGTACCATTTATCTGTAATTTTGTTTCTCCTTTTATTTTATAATTATGTGTGTACAAGAATTATAAAATAAATAAATAAATAAAATAACGAGCTGGTTTTCCAAACATCATACAATATTTAATTAAGTAGGTTCAAGTTTTCCGTAATCGCTTAGAATCTGTGCAATCCGCTACATTTTCTATTATGTCTGGTCTGATGTTATACATACACATCCTTATTTGAGTTTTTAAATGGCTGTTAATTTACACTTATACCTAACTTAAAGCCTCATCACACAGTCAGTGAACGATTGCTAACAGCAACCACTAGTTACCAGTAGGTAACCACTCGCCTTTTATATAAGCGGCTTTTTTGCGGTAGATGGTTTTACAGGTTTTTATACGTGATGGAATTCTCATGTTTTTACTACATAGTGCATATTAATCAGTCAGGCTTGATTTCACCACATTTACGAAGGTGTAATCAAAATTATAACTCAACTAGCGACCCGCCCCAGCTTCGCACGGGTACTAATATTGAATATATTATCCATGTATTATACACATAAACCTTCCTCTTGAATCATTCTATCTATTAAAAAAAGCCGCATCAAAATCCGTTGTGTACTTTTAAAGATCTAAGCATACTTAAAAAGTAAAGAAAGTAAGGAAAGTAAACTTTGTTTTATACTATGTAATGATGAGGATTATAGGCCTTCATAATCTTGCTGCTATACTGACGACGGCTTCGCTCGTTTCTTCTTAAAATTTTTGGACCACCTATGTATCCCCTGAATTAAATTTTATAGAATTCTTTCTCAGCTCGAGGCCTACGTCATAATATAATAATTATCCGCGTGCCAAAAAAACATTTCGTTAAGTGGTTGGAGCTGTGTGTTGAAAGGTAACGGTTGCCTTTTACATATAACCTATACCTAGTTACCCACAGATTTGGCTCTTCGTATAGATACAGAGCGTGTCTCTAGTCGTTACACTCGCAATGAGCTTACGTCTAAATATTAATACAGCATGAATCAATCCATGCCATGGACCTATTGTTACATTTTTGATTACTCGTCCGTACCTCAAAAAGTATGTTAAGCTTCCGCTTTCGGTGGTCATTTGCAGTTTTTTTACAATTGTTGTGGGCTGACAAAAGCTAGTAAAACTGATACAAGTGTTAACACTAATTACTGGGTTATGCAGATCAGACTCGCAGTGCTGCTTATAAAATACTGGCATTCTGCTGCGCTCGGTCTGGCAGAAAGAACAACAATTTTGAATACGTCTAAGTACCCAAGCAATTTCTCTCCTTGTTCATAACGCAACAAACATACATTTTAACCAATCTTTTCAGACAATTACAGCTATAGATACTGCAGTATATAGCCTTCCTACTTACATACCTAGGGATAAAAAATATTGGGCTAGCGTGCTATGCTAAGTGTTATTAATTTAATTTGTCTAATAAAAACTATTCGAAACTCTTTGTTCTTGTTTTTAACTACCAATCAGTTCCGTGTTGCATTTTAGCCAATTATAATTGAATTTCTGGAAGCCCGTTCTATGTTGCATAGTAAGTATTCCCTCTGCTAAGACACTTCCGTTTGGAGCGGTGACTGCATGTCATATTTTTTTTCAAGCTTTCCTTGTAACATACCTTACCTTACCTTGCAATATCTCAATCAATTTTGCCTACTGTTTCTAAAGAAAAATAACGTATGTCACATTCTTAGATAGGTATAAATCGGTCAAGAGCGTGTCGGGCCACGCTCAGTGTAGGGTTCCGCAGTTTCCCGTCCTTCACAAATTTCTCAGAATGCAACAGAACCCAGTAGCCCATGTAAAAATTAGTAACCCGATTTCCCGAGAGATGACGCTGTACTCGGTGGTAATTTTAATTTGCGTGAACCGATTTTAATCTTTTTGTATTTTTATTTGAAAGAAGATTCGCTCAGGATAACGCCGACAAAGTGCAAAAACAAAAAGTGGTAAAAAATGTTTTATTAGGGTACCTCCCCTACACGTAAAGTGGGAAATGATTTTTTTCATTTTTACCATAACGTGTGATATATTGTTGGATAGGTATTTAAAAATGATTAAGGGTCCCGTAAAATAATTTTTTGACAATTAAAATATTTTCGGAAATAGTCACTCCAAAATTAAAAAAACAAGCCAAACTTATGGTAACAGAGTTTAGAAAACATTTTAAAAATTGAGGCGTTCCCCCTCTAACTTTTGAACCATAAATTTAAAAAATATGAAAAAAATTGCAAAAGTAGAACTTTAATAGACTTTCTAGGAAAACTATTTTGAAGTCGATAGAATGAACAGCTATTGGAAAAAAAAACATTCTAAACTAATTTTGTAATTTAACCGTACATGCAAACATATTTTTTAACTTTTTTACATACTTCATTATCCTGGCCGAATCTCCTTTCAAATAAAAATGCAAAAAGAATAAAATCGGAATATGCAAATTAAAATTACTAACGGGCACAGCGCCATCTCTCGGGAAATTGTGTTACTAATTTTTACATCGGCTACTGGGTTCTGTTACAATTTGAAAAATTTGTGACGGATGGGAAACTACGGAACCCTACACTGAGCGTGGCCCGACACGCTCTTGGCCGATTTTTTTAATAGATAGATATAAAACACTAATTCGTTACATAACATTTTTAGAAAATCGACTATAGACAAACAAGTTCACAGAAACTGTTTCTCAAAATACTAAAAAGTTAATACAAAGTCCGCTGCAGCGCTTCATTCTCAGGGTAGTCCGCTAGGAAACACCGGACTCATCTAGCAAAAAAAAAAATGACGTGTAAAAGTGTTTTTTAAACCTACTTGCAAAATAAAGATAATTTATCATTGGCATTACGTCGTCTAACAAAACTTCTAAAAGTTACAACGCTGTCACCTGCCTGAACGAAACTGCACTAAGTAATCAATAATGTACAGTGTAAAGGTGTGTGGCATGCAGATCACCTAAGTGAAACAAAGTGACTATACGGTACGCCTAATCTAGTGGGTATTACATAATTTAGAATGATATCACTTGTTAGGTGGTTGTTTTTTTTTTTAATTCGACGACGATCACACAACGCCGTCTAGTCTCAAGCTAAGCAGAGCTTGTGTTATGAGTACTAGACAACTGATAAACATACTTATATATTTCTTAATACATACATATTATAGATAAATTACACTCACACACAGAACAAATGATCGTGCTCATCACACAAACATTTGTCCTGGGTGGTAATCGAACCCATGACCTCCGGCATAGCAATCAGGGTCATTAACTACTATGCTGACATGACAGGCCAGTCGAAGTTTGTAATGTAAGTACCTTGTTAGGTAAATTATCGGCATTCATTCGCAAGAACAAATAAACATTCCGATATTGCAAGTTAAATAAAAACTTGTAAAAATGAAAACAAAGGCACTAGGCCACAATCGCTACGTATTTGCAGAAAAAATTGTGATCACAACATTACAACGCTACACATTTGAAAGTGTTTGACATTCCTCAGACGACCTCAACGACGGAAGTGTTACGGTTGTCTATCCGCTACTCAGCTGAAACTAGGAAAACGGTCGTCAACATTGGTAATAATACAGTTTACCATAACCATACCGTTTTATGTGGTCAAGGGCCGTCAGGCTTCGTTAGTGACGTCACAGCTTCAAACGATCCTCGTATTGGAATGAGTAGAACGTTAACCTGCCTGGCACAAACGTGCAGTTGACCTATTATCAGGTCAAACACCTAACTAAATTAGTATTAATTAAACTGGTTGAAAGGTTCTAAAAGTTTTAGGTTTTTATCACGCAGTATTGTACTAATGAAGACTATTCAGAAGAGCTCAGACACTCAGGTTATCTTGGTGCATCCCTATACCATATATCGGATATATGGTATAGGTATGCACCAAGAGTCTGATGATGCCAAGCTAGTCTGATGATGACATCGGATATATTATATCCGATGTCATCAGACTAGCTCCATGGTTCCATATTTGTGCATTGTCATGAATCCATGATAATAACATAGGTGCAATTTTTAGCTCAAATGGTTAGGGCGCTCTGTTTTTACAATTTTCTAAAAAATAAAAAACAACAAGTTTAATAGAATCTTGTAAATATAACGAACTATAGAAACTGTACCAGTCTCAAACTAATCATATTAATCTACTGAAGACATGATCTTCATTGTTGGTAACTATTTGAGTCTTTTTTTATTACTATTTGTACAATGTATATGTGATTCATCTCCTAGTCAGTAGCTGACTAAGTATTTAGTAGTACAGTGAAGAGGAAAACATAGGTACTGCGACTAAATTAACTGAGTGAAGGCATTAAGTGTAGACGAATTACGGCTAAGTAACCTTATGTGACTGAAAAGAAGGTTATTACGAATAGTCCTCAGTACAGAGCATGCAAGGAGTCGGAGGAAATCGTGAAGCACGTGCCCCCTGAATGCGCTAACACCACTAAACTCTAAGCACTATTCTTGCCACAGAATAAGTAACGCCGTCGAGGCTCTCTGCGAAAGGAACTATGTTTTCAGTTTAGTTAGTCATAAGTTCTGGCAGGCTGGTGTTAGACAGGGCTGTATATTGTTTCCTCTGTTATTTAATATATACACAGAGTACATAATGCGGATTGTTCTCGAAGACTGGGACAAGGGAATATCTGTAGGAGGTCGGAAGATATCCAATCTAAGGTATGCAGATGACACTACCCTCCTAGCGTTAAGTAGAGACGACATTGAGACGCTCCTTGGCCGTTTGGAGACAACAGCGTTGGATTTTGGACTCGCAATCAACCGGGACAAGACGAAGATGATGATTGTGGACCGTGCTGAGAATAACCAACCAGGCGTCCAAAATATTGCGGGATGCGAGGTGGTCAAGAGTTACCTATACTTGGGCTCCACAATCACCAATGATGGGGGCTGCGAAGACGAAATCCGGAGACGTTGCGCTATGACGAGATCCTCAGTGGAAAAACTCACAAAAATTTGGAAAGACCGTAGAATAACCAAAAACACTAAGGTTCGATTAATGAAATGCTTGGTTTTTCCTATTTTTCTATATGGAGCTGAGACGTGGACGCTGAGGATGCAGGACCGTCGCAAGATTGACGCACTGGAAATGTGGTGCTGGAGACGCATGTTTCGAATCCCATGGACCGCACACCGAACCAATATATCGATCCTCAAAGAACTCAATATCAGAGAGAGATTATCGTCGTCTGTGCAAATACGAATTCTCAAGTTTTTCGGGCATATCACCCGTAACGAGGACTCAATTGAGCGACTGGTAGTGCAAGGGAAAGTTGAGGGCAAAAGATCACGTGGACGCTCTCCAACACGGTGGACAGACCTCATCAAATCGGTGACGCATTGCAGCGTCAACGAAAACTCCCAAGCCGCCAAACATAGAACTTCATGGCGTCGCATCGCGAGAGATGCGGTGGCGCAGGACTCGACCGACACATGACCACGACCACTCTGTCAAGAGTGCACGACTAAGAAGAAGAAGTTCTGGCTGGAGGCTAAAACTTTATTCTCTGCAAGTCAGTCCGGTTAAGTAAATGACAACCTCAAAGGTGTATCTGCAAGAACTCGTAAAAAAAGTTTGAAAGTAATTTTCAAAAATCAGTTAGGTACAAAAGAGTCCGACTTGCTTTAGTCCAGTGCAAATAGCACCGTTAACGATAAAAAGTGGACCTAAATAGTAGTAGAATGAAATCCATTGGAAAAGGAAGATAATGTAGCAAAAATTTAAGCAAAAATAAATTACGGTCGATCTGAGGTCGGGAAGTGGATGGGTGTGCGCTTTTAAGGGGAAAAAATGGTTTATCTCTAATTCCGACAAAACTACTGGTTCTAGGGGAAACATTCAAATGGCAAACTTGTAGATCATAAAAAGATCTACCACTTTTGTATTTACACTTTTTTGACATAATTTCAAAATCTATGTGAAAAGTCCAAAAAACTGTGTTTCTAGTTTTTATTTTTTATCTTCTTTAAAAATCACTTTTTTTTTCACAAATCTTTGTGAAAAGTTACCTTTTAATGTCCCAAACTTACCCTAATTTTTTTGATTTAAAATATTCACTGTAGCTCTTTATTTTGACCGAACATCGAAAAAATAGACTATTTTTCAATCGAAAAATCTCACGTAAAAATATGTGATTTTTTTAAAACGTTTGTTGGCTTCTTATTCGTCGAAATTTTTACTTTGTGATGGTGTCAAAAAATATACACATTAAAATTTTCTCAGAAAATGCGAAAAACTAAAAAAAACTCAAATTAGAAATTTCTTTTGTTTAATCATTATTAGCGACCCGCTCCAGCTTCGCAGGGGTGCAAAGGTAATATATTATACCTATAAACCTTCCTCTGAAATCACTCTATCTATTAAAAAAAACCGCATCAAAATCCGTTGCGAACTTTTAAAGATCTAAGCATACACAGGGATGAGCAACTTTGTTTTATACTATGTAATGATGTACTGAGGTGTTTATTACATTTTTTATAAGATTTAAAGGGGATTTCATGTTGTAAATGTGGCTGCTGCAATTGCGCATGCTTACACAATGCTCTAATGTGGAAAAACAAACCTACGAGGAAGTTAATGATTCAGATGATGAATTTCATCAATTTAACCATGAAGAAATGCTATCAAAGAGACAAAAACTAATGGATAAGTGATTAGAATGTAAGATAAAATATTATAAGGCTTGTGATTAACAAGATTATATTATTTAAACATATTGTTTTAATATGAATGAATATAAATAACGTTGACTTATGAAACGAGGCTAAAATTTAATAAGAAAACGTTTTTACTGCAAAAAATGGCAGCAGTCACATTTCCTACATGAAATCCCCTTTAAATCTTATACAAAATGTAATAAACACCTCAGTACATCATTACATAGTATAAACAAAGTTGCTCATCCCTGTGTATGCTTAGATCTTTAAAAGTTCGCAACGGATTTTGATGCGGTTTTTTTTAATAGATAGAGTGATTCTAGAGGAAGGTTTATAGCTATAATTTATCACCTTTGCACCCGCGCGAAGCTGGAACGGGTCGCTAATAATGATTAAACAAAAGTAATTTCTGATTGGAAATTTTTTAGTTTTTTGCATTTTCTAAAAAAAATTACTATAGTAATGTATATATTTTTTTAAACCATCAAAAAATAGAGATACTAATGAATAAGAAGCCGATAAACTTTTTTAAAAAATCACATATTTTTACGTGAGATTTTTCGATTAAAAAATAGGCTGTTTTTTCGATGTTAAGTCAAAATAAAGAGCAACTGTGAATATTTTTCATAAAAAAAATTATAGCAAGTTTGAGACATGAAAAGGAAACTTCTTACCAAAATTTGTGAAAAAAAAAGTAATTTTTAAAGGAGATAAAAATTAAATTCAAAAACTCGGTTTTTTTGACTTTTCACATAGATTTTGAGGCTATGTGAAAAAGTGTAAATACAAAAGTGGTAGATCTTTCTATGACCTACAAGTTTGCTATTAGACATTTTTCCATAAAACCAGTAGTTTTGCCGGAATTAGAGATAAACCATTTTTTCCCCTTAAAAGCGCACACCCATCCACTTCCCGACCTCAGATCGACCGTAATTTATTTTTCCTTAAATTTTTGCTATATTATCTTCCTTTTCCAATGGGTTTCATTCTACTACTATTTAAGTCCCTTTCAAAAGCTATTTGCACTGGTCTACTTAGTCTAACCGTATATTGGACAAACTATAAAAAAGTCTATTAGGTACCAAGTGCAAAAAGCCACATGTACATTATATCTACATAATACTGTAGCCGTAGAGATCTAGCTCCAAGAATATAGATCGCAGATACCGAGTTGTGTGAACCGTTCGTCTGAACAATAGTAACAGTAACCTTGAAAAAAGTCTGGTGAAGAATCTCCTTCTTTCAGCTATAAGCAAAAACTGACAATGGATAGCGTACCGATAGATTGCTTTCCCATCAGCAGTGAGTAGGTACCTAGATATATGTTTAATGATCATCTTATTTTATTGCTTTTGAAGTTTGAAGCTGTCATTGTCCCCACTTCCAAATTTATATTTAAAATAAATTAATAGTGTGTTTGTTTAAATTTTAAATGTACTCTGACAGTACGATCTATGGAAATCTACGCTGAATGCTTTTAGTTTTTGTCCGGAATAATTCTGGTTTTAGTAAAATGAGCCACGAGGGTTTTTTATGGTGGGGAAAGTCATATGACCGCCCTTGGGCGAAGCCAGAAACAGTGTCAGACTCTTACTGACTAAACGACCCACCCCATTTCTTTTTCCGTGCCTTCATACCGGGGTCGGACCTTCCTTTCAGAAACCGGACCAAGGCACCAATAGGCTTTAGCCCTGCCTCTACACTTGCTGACAACTCCTTGAGGCGTGCGTGAACAGAGCACGCCGTCGATGAATTGGCTTGGTCTAACCTGGTGCTAACCTGACCTCACTTTGGCAATTCTGCAGTTTGCTGCTGATATTGTCAGGCACATAGGTCGCAAAAAAGATGGGTGATGAGGCGAGGTCTAGAGTGGTGACCGCGTAACGGAAGACGCAGCGTTGGAAGGCCTCCCACAATGTGGAAGATGCTATTGTGGATCGCAGTATTGCGATGGATACCCGACTTGAGACAGGCCTATGCCCAACAACGTAGACGTTATTTAACTGAAATGATGATGCTATTAGCATGGAGAAGAGTGAGGAAGCTAGATACTTAGGAGTTATGTAAAGGTTTAGTATCATGTAATGTAGTACAGCTAAGTAGTGTAGTAATAAATAAATAAATATTGCGTAGTTGTTTTCACCTCATGTCAGGTTTTACGTCTTCTTGTATAAAATTACTAAATACATTTCTTTTAATTTTGTTTATACTATAACTAGCTTCTACCGCTTCACTCGCGTGTAAGTCGAAAGTAGTAAGCCTGTACTCTAGTGAAGGGAAAAATGCAAATATTTCTCTTTAGATGAAAAAATGTTTTAAAAAATCCTCTTTAATAGATTACTAGCATTTTGCCAGTGACTTTGTTCGCAAGATTTCATAAAAATCGGCCAAGAGCATGTCGGACCACGCTCAGTGTAGGGTTCCGTAGATTCCCGTCCGTCACAAATTTCTCACATTCTAACAGAACCCATGTAAAAATTAATAACCCAATTTCGTATGTACATATAGATAAACCACAGAAATCTTAGCATTATTAAGATTTCTGTGAGATAAACCGATAAACTTATTATTGAACGAAAGTAAATAAATGTCCCGTAAATCGCCAAAGTAATTGAAAATAGTCAACTACCGTGTCAGTCAAGCTATTTATAAGAACTAGCGTCGGCTTGTGCGTATCTATACTGTACCTACTACCACATAAAAACTAGTTTTGAATGACCACAGCTTTTTGCAGAACGGTTAACTTATCAAACTTGAGGATTACGAGTCTTTGACCTTCTATCAAATATGTACCTACGTTTCTTCGTATCCCGCTGAATGATCGCGAATTTTTTTTTATTTTCTGTGTCATACTGTATCTATACCTTCCTAGGTATTTGTGGATTGCATCTGTGTAGAAAATGAACTAAACTGCCAATGCGTGTTGTTTCTCTTTACAACTTTTTCTGATTTTAAAACTTTAATTGTTCTGTCCATATATATAATATGTATGTCGATGGCTCCGTCATGGCTCCGTCCCACAATGTTTTATGTCCGAGACTCCGAAAAATGGAATGTACGGTTAATAAATAAATAAATTACAAAATTTATAAAGTTCTACTTATGATCTCAAAAGTAGAACTTTATAAATCCTTTCTAGGAAACTTAGTCCAGTGCAAATAGCACCGTTAACGATAAAAAGTGGACCTAAATAGTAGTAGAATGAAATCCATTGGAAAAGGAAGATAATGTAGCAAAAATTTAAGCAAAAATAAATTACGGTCGATCTGAGGTCGGGAAGTGGATGGGTGTGCGCTTTTAAGGGGAAAAAATGGTTTATCTCTAATTCCGACAAAACTACTGGTTCTAGGGGAAACATTCAAATGGCAAACTTGTAGATCATAAAAAGATCTACCACTTTTGTATTTACACTTTTTTGACATAATTTCAAAATCTATGTGAAAAGTCCAAAAAACTGTGTTTCTAGTTTTTATTTTTTATCTTCTTTAAAAATCACTTTTTTTTCACAAATCTTTGTGAAAAGTTACCTTTTAATGTCCCAAACTTACCCTAATTTTTTTGATTTAAAATATTCACTGTAGCTCTTTATTTTGACCGAACATCGAAAAAATAGACTATTTTTCAATCGAAAAATCTCACGTAAAAATATGTGATTTTTTTAAAACGTTTGTTGGCTTCTTATTCGTCGAAATTTTTACTTTGTGATGGTGTCAAAAAATATACACATTACTATAGTAAATTTTCTCAGAAAATGCGAAAAACTAAAAAAAACTCAAATTAGAAATTTCTTTTGTTTAATCATTATTAGCGACCCGCTCCAGCTTCGCAGGGGTGCAAAGGTAATATATTATACCTATAAACCTTCCTCTGAAATCACTCTATCTATTAAAAAAAACCGCATCAAAATCCGTTGCGAACTTTTAAAGATCTAAGCATACACAGGGATGAGCAACTTTGTTTTATACTATGTAATGATGTACTGAGGTGTTTATTACATTTTTTATAAGATTTAAAGGGGATTTCATGTTGTAAATGTGGCTGCTGCAATTGCGCATGCTTACACAATGCTCTAATGTGGAAAAACAAACCTACGAGGAAGTTAATGATTCAGATGATGAATTTCATCAATTTAACCATGAAGAAATGCTATCAAAGAGACAAAAACTAATGGATAAGTGATTAGAATGTAAGATAAAATATTATAAGGCTTGTGATTAACAAGATTATATTATTTAAACATATTGTTTTAATATGAATGAATATAAATAACGTTGACTTATGAAACGAGGCTAAAATTTAATAAGAAAACGTTTTTACTGCAAAAAATGGCAGCAGTCACATTTCCTACATGAAATCCCCTTTAAATCTTATACAAAATGTAATAAACACCTCAGTACATCATTACATAGTATAAACAAAGTTGCTCATCCCTGTGTATGCTTAGATCTTTAAAAGTTCGCAACGGATTTTGATGCGGTTTTTTTTAATAGATAGAGTGATTCTAGAGGAAGGTTTATAGCTATAATTTATCACCTTTGCACCCGCGCGAAGCTGGAACGGGTCGCTAATAATGATTAAACAAAAGTAATTTCTGATTGGAAATTTTTTAGTTTTTTGCATTTTCTAAAAAAAATTACTATAGTAATGTATATATTTTTTTAAACCATCAAAAAATAGAGATACTAATGAATAAGAAGCCGATAAACTTTTTTAAAAAATCACATATTTTTACGTGAGATTTTTCGATTAAAAAATAGGCTGTTTTTTCGATGTTAAGTCAAAATAAAGAGCAACTGTGAATATTTTTCATAAAAAAAATTATAGCAAGTTTGAGACATGAAAAGGAAACTTCTTACCAAAGTTTGTGAAAAAAAAAGTAATTTTTAAAGGAGATAAAAATTAAATTCAAAAACTCGGTTTTTTTGACTTTTCACATAGATTTTGAGGCTATGTGAAAAAGTGTAAATACAAAAGTGGTAGATCTTTCTATGACCTACAAGTTTGCTATTAGACATTTTTCCATAAAACCAGTAGTTTTGCCGGAATTAGAGATAAACCATTTTTTCCCCTTAAAAGCGCACACCCATCCACTTCCCGACCTCAGATCGACCGTAATTTATTTTTCCTTAAATTTTTGCTATATTATCTTCCTTTTCCAATGGGTTTCATTCTACTACTATTTAAGTCCCTTTCAAAAGCTATTTGCACTGGTCTAACTGGGTTCTTTTTCATCTTTTCTAAATTTATGGTTCAAAAGTTAGAAGGGGGACGCATTGTTTTTTTACTTTTCGAGCGATTTTTTCCGAAAATATTATCAAAAAAATATTTAACGGGACCCTTAATCATTTTTAAATACCTGTCCAGCAATATGTCACACTCACACGTTATGGAGGAAGGAAAAAATAAATCACTTCCCACTTTAGGTGTAAGGGAGGTGGCGAACTCTCGCGCCGGGCCTTGGTTCACGCCATGGTCCGCAGCGAAGAGGGATGGCAGGCGGTCGCCTCTTTCTGCGAAGCAAAATGCTCGTAAAGGATGAGGTCGACCGCATAAGGCAAAGGCAACAGCGCCCTCGCTGTAGCCGTCGCCGCCGCGATCCTGCCGATATCCGTCCACCGTAGACAATGGCTCGCGGACGGTGAGCAATGGGTAGCTCGCCGTCCAGTCGTCTGGTAACTGTCCAGACCGAGTCCAAGTCGGTTACGGCGCGCACCGTTCCCGCGCGCCTGAAGGAATTGTCAGCAAACTGTAGGGGCCCTTCAGGGTCGAAGCCTTCTGGAGCCGCCGGTTAGTGTGAGAGTGTTACCGCGGCTCTAGGAATAAGGCAAGGAAGGAATGGGGTAGTTTTTTTAGTCAGTAAGAGTCTGACACTGGTGTCCCACTCCGCCCAAGAGCGGGTTTCGTCATTCGATAATTTTCACCTACCATAAAAAAAGACCCTAATAAAACATTTTTTATCACTTTTTGTTTGCGCGCTTTGTCGGCGTAAATGATATACATATTGATACCAAATTTCAGCTTTCTTGTGCTAACGTCGCTGAGATTATCCGCGGACGGACAGACAGACTTGGCGAAACTATAAGGGTTCCTTGTTGACTAAGGAACCTTAAAAAGAAAATCCAAAAGTGTGCATGTTTGGATGTTAAATCAGTGGCTTATCGATTTATTTTACAGGATTACACAGGTCACAACTCACACGGTAGTAACACCATAAATTGTCCATCGGTATCGGTTCAAATTATAGCTAACTATACAATTTTATTAGTTCCTCCACGGTGAAAGGAAAGCAAGAATAAAATCTAACAACACGCATAGGTCTAAGATTTTAGTTTTTATAGCTACCTATACCTACAATTGTTTTCCGTAATGATGTCATGTGTTCATCTGCTGAGCCTTTACGCTTTCCAGTTTGACCAGACTCTAAATATTACTTTCTTTCTCAACTGTAAGTTGAGAAAGAAAGTAATATTTAGAGTCTGGTGGACATGAATGCTTCAGCAATGGTGGTCCCGACTTCAGAGATGAAACCATGGAGTGGGTTAAAACCATGGAACGCAACCATCAGATATACCCAGGCAAACGTATTATAATTTCATTATCACTGCTCTCAAACCAGTAACATCGTGAGGAAACATTCATGTCTTAGAACTAAAATTCAAAGATATGTTGTCACCATAGATATATCAAACAGTAGTTGTCACATATACGAATGCCCACGGGTTGGTGGATGTCACATATAAGTGGGCCTATGTAGGATTTTACAGCTCACTCCCTCAGCTAAAGAAGAGGCTAGAGTTCCAGCAAGGAACAAAAAGGCTTAAAAAGCTCATTCAAAAATAAAGGAAACCAGTTTATTCACGCGAAATGACGCAACCTTACAGCAACAATTATAAAATTTTATAGAAATTTTAATTTTTTTTTAATGTTCCCAAGAACATTTACAAGAAATAAGCAAAGTAAACTAACCTAGCTGTAGCAACATTTATTAATTGCCAAATTTTTCTTACTGCATAATGCACTTCTAAAAAATTAAAGTGCGCAGTGTAAAGGCAAAAGTTCATTGTATATTTAGTATATTTGTTGTTAGTTCCTCACATTCAAACGAACGGATATGAATGAAGTTGTTTTTTGTCCTGGGAATAGGTTCCCTGGAGACAATTTTCTATAATCACCCAAAAGCGATGGCAGCAACTAGTTAAAAACACCTATGAAAACATGTTCATAGAAAATATTCTATCAGATCACCAGTTATGAGAACAATAAGTTATTTTTTTTACTTTTTTATTATAAATAAAAAAGAGAACATTCCTGCAAAAACCAGTCCGTTGTCCTTCTTACAAAAGGTCGAAAACGTTTAGTTTTACTTTGTATAATAAACAAACATAAAACGTAATAATCTCGTGTCTACAACTTGTACTAGTCACTTGTAGCGCCGGTCGATGACCTTGGCCGTCGAGCTATGAAATTAAACAAGAACAATATTTTCGCACGCGTGCGCTAAGAAATGACTTAATGAGCCATTATCTTGTTCGTGGCTAATACGCCTATGTACGAGTACTAATTAGCTGAGCATATGGGAAGATGTCGTAATGAGGTTAATTTGGTTGTCACGCGTTGCGTTCTAAGCGTTTCGTTTCAAACAACTCGTACTTATACATATAAACTGTCTTCGGCCCCCCTAGTCAAGTTACGATCAATTCGTTAACGTCGAACGCTTGGACTTTCGACGACCACATCACAGTGCGTTGAGATGGATGATGTCAGAAATATATCGGCCAAGAGCGTGTCGGGCCACCCTCAGTGAAGGGTTCCGTAGTTTCCCGTCTGTCACAAATTTCTCTCAATGTAACAGAAACCAGTAACCCATCTAAAAATTAGTAACCCAATATCCCGAGAGATGGCGCTGTACCCAGTGGTAATTTTAATTTGTTACCGATTTTAATCTTTTATTTACTTAACAATTTTGTACACACGAAATAATAAAAGAAAAGAAAAGGAAACTTTTTATTTTTCTATTTGAAAGAAGATTCGCTCAGGATAACGAAATATGTAAAAAAGTTTTAAAAAATGCTTGCATGTACGGTTAAATTACAAAATTAGTTCAGAACGTTTTTTTTTTAACTTTTCAAAATAATTTTCCTTGATAGTTTATTTTATGTTCTACTTTTGAGATTTTTTAAAGTTATGTTTCAAAAGTTAGAGGGACGCCTCATTTTTTACTTTTGGAGCGATTATTTCCGAAAAAATTTACATTAGAAAAATTTTTTTTACGGGACCCCTAATCATTTTGAAAAAAAAAACACTTCCCACTTATTTACTAGGTACTTTTTGTTTTTGCACTTTGTCGGCGTAGTTGATATACATATTGATACCAAATTTTAGCTTTCTAGTGCCAACGGTCGCTGAGATTATCCGCGGATGGACAGACAGACAGACGTGGAAACACTATAAGGGTTCCTTGTTGACTACGGAACCCTAAAAAGGAATTTTGGGCGTATCCAACTCTAAGGTTTCACGTTAGCGAAACGATCGTATCTTGACTTGGAAACCAAAGCAATTATCTGATCCACTTTGAGTCTTCTGAGTGCAGTGAAAGGGTGTGTAAGATTTTTAATAATTCTCGATTTGCTCCTTCAGTTGCCCTCTGAGATCTTTGAAAAGTTACGATGACCGTACATTTTTTGAACAGTACCTTTGCCCTAGCAGGTACCCGGCCCTACTCCCAACGTTAAAGTTTTTATCTCAACCCGTCTCAACTTCGTACGAGTATTACAAATCTCTTCTGTTACAAAACTCTCCTTGGTGACCCGTGACCACATGTAGATGATGTACCCACCGGTGGTACCGGAGTGCCCTCCCAATGCTACTGTAGAGCCAGGAATGCAAGTCGTTGGCAATGTCCAGAGACACCGGCAAGACATGGGACAGCCTAGCACAATTTCTTGCCATAACATTATAATTTCGTTGACCTGCTACCTTACTGCACTCCACAACCCAGTTACTGAAAAACTCAAAATCACTTTTTAAGGCTGGTTGTCAGGTTTTCGGGCTCTCTCTCACTTCAATACTTCAAACATGCAGCTAGGACCAGCGGTTTCTCCCATTGACTACTTTCATAAATTACGAGTACGTATAAGAAAGCTAATGAAGGCAGGACAATTACCTAGCAGAAGTTTTCTCACCATATTATGTGATCTGGCGCGACCTCTGCGCCTTCTAGCTAATTTTTTACCAGCTTACTATATTTAGCTCTTCAGATTTCGTAAATATATGTCATTTGAACAAAAAACTGGACATTAAACAAACTATGTTCAGTATGATCAATTAAATTAAATGAATGACTTGCTGTAAGTATTTCTCACAGAAAGATGTATAAACCGGTACTCACAGATACCGAGTTATTACAGTTTTTGTTGTAACTGCAGAGTAATAAAAACTGTAGCGAGTGAAGTTCCAAATAGCCTAGTTCATATTTCTAGGTATCTTGATGACAAAATCTTCTAATTCATTTAAGGAATCTGGGCTATGTTGATTCCTCGAGGCTTTACGTTGTAACGCTTTATTAACTTTGTGGTAGAACCTGTCACAAGTTGTAAACTATTGTCATTCGATGATTCGATGTACTGACTCTGCCTTCTCTTTATATTTTAGAATGTATTTTATATGTTCGTAAAAACTTAGGACTTTTTAAAATTAGAAGCGATCTCCATAACAAAAACACACGTAATAAACATGAAATTGTTATACCTAAATGGAGATTAGCTAAGACCAGCAAGTCATTCTTAGTAAATAGCGTACGCTTTTATAACAAGCTGCCAAAGGAGGTGACAGAACTTACCGAGAGAAAGTTCAAAACTCATATTAAGCGTGTCCTAACCAAAAAAGCATATTATAAGGTTAGAGACTATGTCGAAGACACAACTGTCTGGCAGTGACTGCTTCTGCTCATGTGGCCCCCTGGTAACTTATTAATATTCTGTATAATTGTCTGTTAACTGCTCCATCTTTTTTCATTTTTTTTTTTTTTATATACGACATCTCTTTATTCTTTTATTTTGATACATTCTCACAATATTCCTTATTCCATTTTATACATCCATCATATAATGTAATTGTCTTACTGAGACTTGTGATTATTTTTCTTGCTTTTATATAGCCTCTTTTAATAATGTGAATGTAAGAACATTGTAGACGCAAATTTTAGATGACTTCCTACCATTTTAACGGTAGGAGTTCAATATTGACTGGTCTGCACTGTCCTTACATAATTTATGTGTTGTAATATGGAAATATTGTAAAGTTAACAATTTTTTTAAAAGAGTAACCATGGAGTTTCTTGCCGGTTCTTCTCCATCGGAAACGACCAATTTGGAACCGTGCACTAGCATCTGACGTTTTATAAGTGCCCATGTAGGCCCATGTGAAATAAAAATTTTTGACTTTGACTTTGACATTCGCTTCTGGGTTGAAGCTGAACTTTGTCAAGAAAGACCGCAGCAGGCAAATTGTTGCAGTCCTTCGATGTCGACGTCGCTACAAATTTATAGTTTTCAGACTTTTTCCTGTTCTTGTGATATGAGACTTTTATTGCTTCATGCCTTTCAAGATTCCACGTCAAAAGGTGAATCTCAATGAATTGATGATTCCCTTAAATGTGTGGAGTGGAAATACGCACATTTCAAATAACGCATTATTTGCGATATAAAGGACCGTGTCTTTTTTTAGTAAACTTAGAAATACAGGGTCTTGATAGACAGATAGACCTACAATAAAGATATCCTATAAGGGCTCCGTTTTTGGGGTTCCGTAGTCAACAAGGAACCCTTATAGTTTCGCCATGTCTGCCTGTCTGTCCGCGGATAATCTCAGCGACCGCTAGCACTAGCAGGCGGTACCAATATGAATATTAACTACGCCGACAAAGTGTACAAACAAAAAGTGGTAAAAAATGTTTTATTAGGGTACCTCCCCTACACACACAGTGGGAAGTGATTTTTTTTTTCATTTCCGCCATAACGTGTGATATATTGCTGGATAGGTAGGTATTTAAAAATTATTAAGGGCCCCGTAAAATAATATTTTGACAATGAAAATATTTTCGGAAAAATCGCTCCAAAAGTTAAAAATGAGGAATCCCCCCCAATTCTAACTTTTGAACCATAAGTTTAAAAAATATGAAAAAAATGCCACAAGTAGAACTTTGAGTAAACTTTCTAGGAAAATTATTAAGAACTTGATAGGATGAACAGTTTTTGAAAAATTAAAGAAAAACATTCTGAACTAATTTTGTAATTTAACCGTACATGCAAGCATTTTTTTTAAGCTATTGCATAGCTTCTATCGCAGGCCTTGAGCGCGGGGACTAAATCCAGAAATTCCGTAACGAAAAAATCTCACGCTCCCCACTCCGACGGGCACGGAGGTGTGGCTTGAAGGCCGTGCATCGTCTAATGTCGTGTCAGTTCGGCAGTCTTCGACACGGCGCTGTGTGTCGTGCGATTAGACGTATTGTACGACTTTACGGAACTCGCCCGAATCGAGACGAGCTGCTCCGAAATCGGACGAATACATAATCAGCTGTTTGCTTTCGCATAGATTTGCGATTAGACGTATTGTACGACTTTACGGAACTCGCCCGAATCGAAAGAAAAAGAAATATTGTATGAATAAAATAAAAATAAAAAAATAAATAATTATAATTGCATAAGTTGATACAGAATGCTATGCAATAGCTTTACCGCGGCAGTCCCCGAGTGCCACACGTATTTTTTTTTTTTTTTTTATATACTTATTTCATTATTGTGAATCATCTTTCAAATAAAAATAGAAAAAGAATAAAATCGGAGCACGCAAATTAAAATTACCACCGGGTACAGCGCCATCTCTCGGGAAATTGTGTAACTAATTTTTACATGGGGGCTACTGGGTTCTGTTACATTGTGACAAATTTGTGACGGACGGGAAACTACGGAACCCCACACTGAGCGTGGCCCGACACGCTCTTGGACGATTTTTTATTTTCGATATACGGAACCTACAACACTGTAAAATAAATAAATCCTTTACGTAATTATCTAAAAAGACTTCATATTTATTTTAATATGCAAAACAAATAAATACTTGCTATAGTTTAGTTTCAAATTGGGGTCACAATAAATATTTACTGTTGATTTTTAGTATACAGTTATCGCTCTAAAAAACTGGTGAAAGGAGAGAAATTCCCTGGCTGGGTCTGTATTTTCTTATAGCAGCGGAGTCTTTAAATCAAACGTAGATAGGATACGTCTTGGCCGGCCAGGCACCTTCGACTGCTTCATCGCTACCGCACAGCTACCACCATATGAGCGCAACAATCATAAAAATAAATACAACTGATTAGCTAATTAGCTGATTAGCTAAGGTAAATACCTTAGCTAATATAATAAAGAAAAAAGATTTTATTTTTGTTTGTTTATATGTTCCGAATTAACTCAGAAACTACTAGACCAATTTAATAAATCTTTTTCTCTAAGAAAGTGCTAAGCTAAGTGAAAAGCTACTTTTTCTCTAAGCAATTAAATAGGCCTTATTTTTTATAGTCACGCAGGCGAAGCCACTGGCAAAAACTAGTTACCTATAGGTATAGTTAGTTATATATTGTACCTGTATCCGGCAGCTCTAGTTTCACTAACTACACAATATCGGCATAAGTGGTGGCCATTACTCGTTTTTGTTTACTCTGCGTCAGTTCTGAGTAATAATTTATTTACTAGAATATAACAGCTTTTTAAAAACCAGCAATACTTCTGACAAATGGATATACAACCAGACAAACGTTGAAGTGATTATCCTACCAAGGTAATGAAGCTTAAACACGGTTGCGTTTTGAGCTCATTAGTTCCTATGGCGACTATCCGACTTTATCATATCATATTAATGCAATGCCATCTAAATACACCACACGGGAAACCGATATGGGTTCGACTTAACTAATTCAAAGTCTATTTGCAAAATTCTGCCCTAAACAAACCAACAAAGCTTGTTAAAAAAAACAAAATTATATCTCGATGGAGTAATGAGGTAAGTAAGTGACACAGTAATGCAATGTTGTCATTAATACGACTGCGATGGCAACATTCATCACGTACCAGTGTAAGATTTAGCAACACTAATTTTATATTTCGTAATCAGTTTTGCCGGCATTATAATATCGCTTCTGTGACAAACAGGCATTATATGATCATTTTAACTTAAGTTCGTAAGGGAAACTCTAAAAATTATCAACAAACCGAACTATGAGCAACAAGGTCCAAGATGGACTTGGATGGATTCTGCAGACGTGGCCATGTGGTGATGACTTTCAAAACGCTTAAAATTTTTTTTCGGGAAAACGAAAAAACTCAAAACTCAAAAATTCCTTTTTAATTAGTCACCCTATCATTGCGTGGTTGTGGGGTGGATGATGAGTCTCTCTGCAGATCTAGAGCCTTATCATAATGTCCAAGTAAACATGGGTTGGGTCTAGTGGCTTCCAGTCCATCCGGATGCACTTGACCCCAGTAATTTACATAAAGCAACTGCATATCTGACCTCCACAATCTATAACTGATAACATGATATCCTTAAGTAGGAATGGCGTCAGATTTTCTGGCTATGTTACACCCCTTTTACTGGTGTCATAACGACACATCCGTTAAAGATCCTCAGTAAAACACCACCGAGACCAGCGGCTTGTTACAAGAACCTAAAAAAACTTATAAAGATAGAACAAAATTAAAACATGAGTTTGCAAAAGATTAAAAGTGTCACAGACTGGAATTCGAGGCCATCTATCCAGTCACCTTCCGATCGCGATCCGTAGGCGTCTGCCCACTTCATCTAACAAACGTCTGATAAACTATAGACTGTCATTCTTTCGCTAAGTAGTTTATCTGGGTGTTATCACTTACGTGGGAACCGAGTGAACGTATCGTGATGATAACAGCTGGCGGGTGAAACTTTGTAGAGTTTGATATACCCACTCGCATCCGCGCGTTTTTTTTTTCATTGAAGATATGGATCTCTTATTAAACTAGTGCTACTAACCTTCGACTATTGCAAGACTTTCTACCGTCAGGTAAAAGCACTAATTTATATCATTTAAATAAATGCAGCGCGGCTGTAGCGCAACAGTCCTAGTTTTTATTTATATGGAATAAAGGCTCGTTGCTGTCGCGTGGCACTTTGCGTTGCGGCTAATTTGAAGGCGCGTTTAGAACTACCTAAGAACTTATAAAACGTCACAACCTAGTTCACTCACACTTGGTCGTCTCATATTGAAAAGAGCCGGCAAGAAACTCCTTCGTCATTACTATTAAAAATATATCCATATTTAATAATATTTATGAAGAGACAGCAGACTGGTCAACATTGTACTCAAAAGTACAATTAAAATTGTAATTTATGAATCCGTGAAATCTACAGAGGTCTTATATTCACATTATAAAATTGCCATAGTATTTTAAATTAGATTAACTACTACTTATTTTTATTAGCACACCAACAGTATTGCTTATAGGATTATAAAATAAAAACATTTCCGACGTCTGGCTCCCAAGCTGAATCGTACTGGGCTGCCCTCAAGCGGCTCCTGACGAACCTTGGGGTCCAGACGCCTCCTGCCGGAGGCTCTACGCAGGAATCGTTCGGTCCATGGCCCTTTACGAGGCGCCAATGTGGGCACCGTCGTTGAAGCAGCAACCGAGGGCCCAGCTGAACGCATGCCAGAAGGTCATGACAATACGCGTGATCCGGGGGTACCGAATGATTTCCCGTGAAGCGGCGAGCCTTCTTGCTGGCCTGCCACCATGGGATCTGGAGGCAACAGGCACGCAAGCACGATTTGCGCATAGACGTGCAACGCCGGGGCGAAAGTCCACTGCCGCAACAATTCGTAGCATGGCGGACAGAGTTCCGGCGGGATCTCGTGATGGTAAAATGGCTTCAGCGGCTATCGCAACCCAGTGCTGGGCACGCCAAAATTAAGGCGATAAGTCCTCTCTTTGAGGCGTGGCTGGAAAGAACTCACGGCGTTCTCACTTTCTGCAAGACACCCGGGCGTCTCTTCCTCACGATGCAGGTCTTGCATCGTGCGGAAGAGACGCCCGGTTGTCGCCACTGCCCGGAGGACACGGTGGAGCACACGGTCGAGGTATGCCCCGCTTGGGCAGAGCATCGCCGTGTCCTCGTGAAAGCGATCGGTGGCGGCGATCTCTCGCGCCGGGCCTTTGTTGAAGCCATGTTCCGGAGCGAGGAGGAGTGGCAGGCGGTCGCCTTCTTCTGCGAAGCAATGCTAGCAAAGGAGGAAGCCGACTGCATAAGCCAACGGCGCTCACGCCCGAGACGCCACCGAGATTCCGATCCCGATTTCCGCCCACAATAGCACCGTAGCAATCGTTTGGTAATCGTCCGGACCAAACCCAGTCGTCGACGGCGCGCCTCAAGGAGTTGTCAGCAAACCGTAGGGACCCTGCAGAAGGGTCGAATGGGAGCCAAGGGTTCGCGTCTGAAAGGAAGGTTCTGGCCCTGATATATAAGGAAACATAGGAATGGGGTAAGTTGTTTAGTCAGTAAGAGTCTGACACTGTTTCCCGCTCCGCTCAAGGGTGGGATTCGTCATTGGATGATTTTTACCTACCATTAAAAAAACCTCTTGCAGTACCTATGCAGCAGGGCGGCCTGACTCGTCCAGTTGCCTATTTCGGCGAGTATCTAGAATGCTTGACCCATGCATGTATGCCAATGAGGTCAAGAGTTTCAAGACTAGTCCGTCTGCACAAATCAGAGGAGACACGATACTAACTTTTTATTAGTATTACAATTTGGGAATTTATTTTAGAAAAATGTAAACAAAAATTACTGAACAGTAAACCAATGTATTAGTTACATTCTTGAGGACATAGTATGTAATTCGGTGTACTGGGTACCAGAATCTTAAGTTCTAAAATTAGCTTGTGGTGACCCACTACCTCTAGGATCCACCAAATGATAGTGGGACAAGCATTTGGTGGTGCCTACCCTGTGTCATTTGTCTAAGACGAGACCTTTGCCATGTAGTAAAACAGATGCTGGAAGCAGACACACCTAACTCCACTTCGTCACCCATCAAACATTTCCCCTCAAAACTCGAACTACAGTGGCCAATCTGGAAATCTCATGTACAACTACCTGTGCCTTTCAGGATTTATACGAGGTCAGTAACAGAGCCGTACAGGTTGCCAAATTATAGTCAGAAAAAAAAATTGTTTAAATTGAGTTCATCGACATGAAAAAAAGATTCAAACTATCGGTTGGATGGTAAGTTTACAGTACTATGTATTTTAAAACGCAGTTTCGCATTATTTAACCATTTTCTCACCGGGCTTTCCTTTCTAACTAGTTGTACGAGGGAGCGAATGAATAACATTAAGTATTGGTGCTTAAAACATTTTACTTGCTGACCTTTACGGATATAACATAGGTGTTTTAGAAATAAACCCACCTCGTTATTTTTTGTATAACAATAACAGTTCGGTAAGAAATATGTAATCATTATAAATGACCATCGAAAACCAATAGTAGCTATAACGCTCAGAAAATTTTCTACAATGTGTATGTTGTTCACGTAGGTTTGAATAATAAACTTTCTCGATTAAACCCCAAATGTTAAAACACTTAGCACCTGGCTCAGTATTCCAGTCGTAGCTTTAAATAAGTTTTCAATTAAAATATTTTTTTCATAGCCAACTTTTATAGCGCGGTATATTCCTATGTATGTATTTAAAACTCGTCGAGTCACACAAACCCAAATCGATGGGGTTGTCGTTTATTTACAGAGTTGCTATAGCCACCTTCCGGTTCCATCTTCAGATCAATTCCACGTCATAATAATTCTGAATTGTCATCTGATTGAAACATGCATGTAAAATTGCAGCTCAATCGGTAACCGGGAAGTGCATCAAATTTAATTTAAAAAGTTTTGGTCATAAACCTCGGGACAGGTAAGAAACTAAATAGAAGCGTGTAATGAGTTACCAGTTTATGTAAAATAACCTTAAAGGCGATAGAAAGGCCATAAGAAAAAAAAAACGCCACAGGTTCGAGGCAGCTGTTACTTAATCGACGTACGTAGCATTTAAAACCGAAGACAGGACCTGCGACCCTAGCAACCTGCTCACTCGCCCAGTAAATTGCACAACCAACAACATTTCTTTTCAAGATATACTAGCGAATGATTAAGAGCGGCCAACCTGACGTACATTTTCATACAACCGCTCTTACGTGATTGTGATGTTATTACACATCTTTCTTTAGATATTTTAGGTACACAGATATCTTGAGGTTATTATCTAGGATTCTATAGAAATCAAAACATAAATTTGTTTGCAGTAAAGACCTCCGAAAATTTGCTATTTTACGTGAACTTTAACTCTCCATGATGGTACCCTATATTAAAAACGTAAAAAGTACTGCTATAAGCCTTGTGCATTTAATCGAGATTTTAGATGATGTCAGATTTATTCAAAAATCCTTAAGGGTTTAATAAAAACACATATTTCCTTGAACAAGTTTTGTGAAATATTCAAGTAAATCGTAAAATTACCGAATGCCAACAGAGTTTTCAGGTGTTATCTCTTTTCTTTTGTATTAAACATAACTTTGGATTGCGTTAAATGAAGCAACAAGCTTTTAAACCATGCACGACGTTGACGATAGCCGAGTGAGGAAGGCCCAGCTTAATAGACTAACTTAAGTAACTTAGCTAACACACTAGACCTCTGTTTAAAGTTGTCATTCATTTGTTAAACCAGAAACAAATGCATCCAAAATTCTTCACTTATAATTGTGAAGGTTCAATCTTGCAAGTAGTGAGTAGTGCCAGATCACACGGTATTGCGCTGACCAATCGAAAACAATCTCTTGAATATAACACATCTCATTACATGCTGCAATTCGTAGGTAATACATTTTGAAACTAATCATGGTACATAATAATAACCATTAGCCGCGATCATAAATGATTTTTTTAGATGTAGTAATCTAGTTATGAGTATAAACCGTTGATTTCGCACGTTAATTTATTGTTAGATTTGGTCTTATTTTCCACAGATAACCTTACACTAGATCCCACGGGCAAATATAAGGAAATACTACAGACACACTAACAAAGAAAAATTCAAAATACCTACCTTCTTATTCATCGTCCATGAGTAGAAGTTCTGATTTCGCATCATTTTTATAGGCACCACAAGAAAAAAACGGAATGCTTATAGGATCACTTTGTTATCCGTTTGTCTGTCAAGCTCTTTTATTTTGGGAACTCTTGGTTGTATTTGAATTTAAAACCATATAGTCAGTGCAATCTCTTGAAGCTGTGAAAAAGAAATTAAACTTCTAAGTTGTAAAAAAATGATAGTCGAGTTTTTTGCAACATCATCATCATCAGCCTTTCAATGTTCCCACTGCTGGGACACAGGCCTCCTCTCTAGGAGAGGGAATGGGCCATAATCCACCACGCGGGTCCAGTACGGATTGATGGATGTCACATGTCTTCGAATTTTTGGTTCTAGGACATGCCGGTTTCCTCACGATGTTTTCCTTCACCGTTTTTGAGAGCAGTGGTGATGAAATAAATTACACAACGTAATGGCCTGACTGGGTTCGAACCCGCGACATACAACTCGTAAGTCGGGGCCGTTACCAGTCGGCCACCACTGCTCAAACAACATACTTAAAGCAAAAAACTCGATTCGGGTATTGAACTATTTACATAGTTGGTACGGAACCTTCAGTATGCGAGTCCTACTTGCTCTTGACTAGTTTTTATATTTGTACCTACATTTACAAAGGTCCATAGATGTCGATATAGTTTTATTAGGTATAATTATTTGTGTGATGACTCTATTATCTCTTTGATTCTATTATGTTTTGATAAGAACAAGACAGTTTTCAATTTATTTAAACCTTTGTTTAAATAAATTGAAAACGTATGTCTTGTGTGTGTAGCCAATACACGGCGACTATAAAAACAAAAGTGTTATTATAGTCGACGTGTATTGCCTTTTATCACCAAACGATTTGACCACTAAATTATCGGCCACCTAATGACGAAATTATAATTCAAAGATCTGGCCACAACACGATTGATAAAAAATTTTACACAACATATTTCAGTGCGGGTTGGTGGATGTCATATCTTCGAATTTTTGATTCTAGGACATGCCGGTTTCCTCAAGATGTTTTCCTTCACCGTTTTGAGAGCAGTGGTGATGCAATATCTACACTAATATAATAAAGAGGTAAAGCTTGTTTTTTTGTTTGTAGGAGGTAATCTCTTGAACTACTGGTCCGATTGGGAAAATTTTAGCAACAATAGAAAGCTGCTTTACTCCTGAGTGACATAGGCTATATTTTATGTACGCGAGCGAAGCCGCTGACAAAAGCTAGAATTACACAAAGTAATGCGCCTGGCTGGATTTTAACTCGTGACCTACAACTCGTAAGTCGGGACCTTTACCACTCGGCCACCACTACTCTGCTATACTGCTATTACTTTTTTTAAGTTGGGAAAAATCATCTAATAACGAATCCCTTGGGCGGAGCGGGAAACAGAGTCACACTCTTACTGACTAAGCTGTGGGTCGTTTAGTTGCCTGTTCCTTCTTACCTTAGTTCCTGGTATTCCGCTTTTGCATCGACCCAGGCCGCATTGGCCACAGGTTCGACCCTGGTGGTCCCGTACATTTTGCTGACAACTCCTTGAGACGCGCGGGAACAGTGCGCTCCGTCGACGACTTGGGCTCGGTCCGGACGATTTCCGAACAGTTGAACAGCGAGCTACCCATTGCCCGCCGTCCGGTGCTCGGAATCCTACGGTGATCGGAAATCGTGATCGGAGACACGGCCTCGGCGACTGCGGCGTGAGCGCCTCCTCCTTTGCTAGCATTACTGCTTTACATAAGGAGGCAACCGCCTGCCACTCCTCCTCGCTCCGGACCATGGCCTCTACCAAGACCCAGCGCGAGAGATCGCCGCCTTTGTTACGTTTTTTTTTCATAGCATGCTTTTACAGTAAAACTCCTCAAGACGAATCATACGAGCCCAAACTCGATAGGGTTGTGTAGTTTAATTACAGAGTTCCTATGGCCCTCTTCCGGTTCCATCATCAGGTCAACACCGTGGCATAATATTTTGCATTGTCATTTGATACATGCATGCAACATTTCAGCTTAATCGGTAATCGAGAAGTGAATCAAATTGAATTTGCAAGATTTGATCACAAGCATCGGGACAGGTGAAACTGAATAAAAGCTTGTCAAAAAATAAAAAATCAAGCTTTTTATTTGTCAAATTACAACAAGATAACATTATATACCACTGTTTCACGGCCACACAGAATAGACCATTGTTCCACATTTCCAACAGTTGATTTCGGCCATGTATTGAGGAAACAGTTAGGTTCATGGTGTCTAAAACCTCGGCGATTAAAACAATGGTGACCTAATAACGGAATGCGGTGTGATCCATTGCAAAACTCTGATTCATGAGGTTTAATTAATGGTGTCTAAATATAGTGTAAACATAGTGGGGTAGCCAGTTGTCTCAAGAGAGATTTTTTTATTGATATAAACTAGCAGTTGTTGGTCATAGGGTAAATTTTAATAAAATAATTTGTCACGGTGTTCGTTTTATATTCTGGATTCCCAGATACAAAAAGGTTCAAAATGAGTACCTAAGTAAAGTTATTTAGGGAGATGTTCATATTGTTCACATAAAGTCCGAACGATTCCGAATAATTCCTACGCCTACGCTATTGCTATGACAATTTCACGATTGATAATTTTGTTAATATCATTTCTTAAATAAATACTTGTTTACACCCGTGCATGTACTCATATTGAAATCGAAATACAATTTGACTTAAATCTGCGTAATGCAAAAAAGTAAGAAAAATTATGGGTGAACTATGGATTAAACATATATTTTTAATTGTTATTTTAATTTGTTTAATAAACAACTAAATAATGTAGAACTTAACTCCTTATTGTAGGCTCATTCTAGGTGAAATTTGTTCTTTACGAATAAGTTTTTTAATCATACATAGAGTTAAACGTGGGTATATAATGCGAGAAGTGGCCCTGTCTACCAACATTCTCGATTAATTGGCGTACTGCCAGTTAATCTGCAGGTCAGGCGTTGTATCCAGCTGAACGCGCTTCAGCCGACAATCTTCTGACGGAGGTGACGACATTCTAGTTGACTGATTAGTAAACTGAATGTTACTGTTTGTCAATAATATATTTTGCTGGTCAAAATACATTAGATTGTTAGCAGTGTTTACCAAACAAGTATTGTTTGGCGTCGCGTGTTCCACATTACTGAAGGTATCTCGTGGGTGAGGAAAAAACTAATCATTTGATATTACCATTCAAGTTGACTGCGGTATTGCCTGGCGTTTCCGTCTCAGGCAAGGTAAGCCCACACTTTTGAACGGCGAGTAATGAGTCGTTCGCTATCCAGCCGTCCCCGTAGGGACCGAGCTCGAGTTATCGACGGCGCCGCGCCGCCGCGCCGGGGCGCTTAGCGCTCGGCTCAAGGAGATCCTTTCCCCTGGCTAGAGCCCCAACAGTGGGAACTTTGTAAGGCTGATGCTATGCGATGCTATTCATAGCACAGAGTTTTTACATGTAAGGGTGCGTCCACATCTGGCGAATGTGCCGCGAATATGCAGCTCGCGAGCCGTTTGCGCCCTGCCCGCGAGCTGCGCGCGTGCATTTTTGTTCTTGCGCCGTTTCTGCGCCGCCCGCGCGCAGTTCGCGCGCGTCCTAAGCGCCGTACGCGATCAGCGCGCGGGCGGCGCGCTAGTTATTAAATAATTCAAATAGGATTAAAATAGAATTTTGTCACTAACGCCGTTGTCTCTTTTTTTTCCTTTTTATCAGTAATATATTAGCTAATGATGCAGCAATAATATTAAAAACACTAGTGTCGTCTGACATCTTTAATAGTACTGAGCCAGTAAATGGAACTGTAAGGGCGAGAACTGAGTGTGCGCAGATCGCGCGCCGCTCGCGCGCTCTATACGAGCCTTGCATGAGTTGCGCTAAAGAGGCGCACCAAACCATTGCAGTGACTGCACGCGCGCAGCTCGCGGGCAGCTCGCAATCGGCTCGCGTGCTGCACATTCGCGGCACATTCGCCAGATGTGGACGCACCCTAAGGACAACAACACCTCTTTGATCAGTGGGTCGTAATCACGACTGCTGGTCCCTAACTTCGATTCCAATGTCTGGCTGAATTTTATCAGGTTTTTCATGAAATTTCTAAGTAGCAGTCTTGTTTATTGAGGTGAAAAACCCACCAAACACCAGAGGTACGGCTCACCTGGTGGTCCGATATTGAACAGAATTGGCGGAATTAATTTAAGTAATTCCAACGCGCATTCCTCAAAATACTTTATACACAAAGGTACGTTTGCTAAATGCTTCAGTTGCTTAGGCTTATACCTAGTCACGTAACTAAAACAATACTGAGAATCTTAGAACCATTCTTGTTTTTGAGTAAGAATGGTTTTAAGATTCTCAATATTCAGTTAACTCAGAATGTAGTTAACACTGACCTGTAACGACCCTTCTTTAACGGTCTTTCGCCCTACGGATGTACTTACATCCGTTAAACAGTAGACAAAAACAACCCCTTTCCATCGTGCAATTCTAATAGAGCTTTATATAGAAGAAAAATTGTAGTTAACTGTTCATAGTTGGCATTTAGACGGTTTACCGATTACTGTACAAAGGTCATCAACGTCTGGATACCAGACATCTTAACCTTTCGGTCACCAAGGGCTCGATCCCGCTCTCTCTCACCACATTATAGATCTTAATTTTGATATTCACCGACTACTTGAAGAAATTTCATTATTTACGTACTTGTATAAATTTCCTACAAATGTAAAGTATACATTAGTTCGATTTAAATAAACCCACTTTTGTTATGAACAGGATGTATCCTGCGAAAGTAGTTATCAATATTATTTGCCTAGCCAATTATTTTGGGATCAGAACAACCGAAACCGCAGCGGTATTTAACAAGTTGTTAACACTTGTCAGTCTGTCACTGTTCCTTTAACTATCTTCTCTTTGCACTAGAATAAAAAAAAATACCAACAACAGTTTTTGACAGCAATAACAACTGCAAATTGCATTAATTTTTTTAAAACCTTTATTTTTGTACGAGTATTCAAGCGCTAACATTTGCAGAGCGTAACTACAGACTTGTCAAAATTCGACGGCCGTAGGTACTGTACAATGTTCTTCGCGTACAATATAACAACACTTTCAGGATGCTCTTGCGGTTGCCACGGTATTGTAGATGTAGGCTTTCACGCCCTCATGCTTAAGAAAGCGACTTCCTTACTACAACGCTTGCGCTATACTCGTAACAGCATCTTGAAAATGATTGCTGACAGGCCAGATTGCGTCATTCAGAGACACTCGGTGGAATTAACTATAGGTTAATAACAACATACTGAAGTACATTAGGCATTTTCTGTTACTAACACAGTGACAATGTATGGACAATTGGGTCTGCTGAAATAGTAGCTCTATTCCTATAATAGTTCAGTTAAGTTTGTCAAATTGATCACACTTAGTGGTTGGGCCTCTAAAAGTTTTAGTGATCCTATCTTGGAAGCTATTTCATTTAGCATACTTATAATTGTCAAGTCTTGTTAAGAAACTGGACCGTTGGTTGTTGTTGTCACATTATATCACTAACTTAACTAAGTATCTACTTAGGTATCGATTGGGTTCATTGGTTATGCATGACATCAAAACAATTTGAGTATTGCTTCAGCAATAGTAGTCGCTAGAAAAGTGCTAGGGATTTAATTAAGTTCAAATTCTATCGATAACTTTATTAGACATCTCATCTCATTACACACAGACACATCTACCGCATCGTTGTTGCTGATAAAGGAATTGATTGATGCTGAAAAACAAAATTGCCGAAAACATTGGTGCCGAACATGAAGGTGCCGATTGAGGAATACTTCTACTTTAAATTTCATTGAGGTCTGAGGAGTATGATACGAGGAGCATCGAGGTTGACATTATGCTACAGAATAATTAACTGATTCCACATTCAGGGCTGAACGCGTACTTGGCACCTGTCGTTAGAATTAAATCTAGGCACATCTCCATCCAAGGTTTCTGTCAATCACCATTACCATTAGGTACCTACGCTAGAAAGAGGCAAATATGACATAATAATTGCATTGTTATTTTAAAACTAACAGTCTTTAAAAAAAATGTTTAGTAGGCATTTTTCGGGTTCCGTAGTCAACTACTACCCTACTGGGAACCCTTATAGTTTGGCCATATCTGTTTGTCTGTCCATCCGCCGGTAATCTCGGTGATCGTTAGCACGTTAGTTATATCAATCACGCCGACAAAGTGATAAAATAAAAATTGTTGAATAGGTATTTAAAAAGGAACACGGGTTTAAAGATTTTTTTTTTGATGTTAATATTTTCGATAATAATCTCTCGAAAAACTACTACTAACTTCTAGCAAGGTCTAAGCCTATTGGAGCCATGGAGAATGTGAACATGGAACGGAGGCCCTTTATCGAAGGCAAAAAATGAACAGGAGTCCGTAAATGGAAGTGCCCGTACTGTGATATACAAATCGCGCGTTTTGTTCTATAAGGCCGTGTTCACACAGTGAGTTTTTTTCTGCGCGGATTTTTTTTTAACACATTTTATTTTATGGAAATCCCCTCGAATTTTATTCGCAGTACAGCCATTTCCATAACACTCAATGTGTTACAAAATTAAGAAAAAAAATGAGAACCTCATTCTCATTATCCTCGTCCCAATTCATTCAGGATTGACTAAGCGTGTCTGCTTTTCCTATACATTCACTGTCAGTCTTGTTGATTCTGCACATTTATTATCTTTCATACAATGCATGTACCGTTCCACACAATGCTCCAAATGTCTCACACAATGCAACCACCGTTTTATGCAATGCATTTACCGTTACTTTATATTCCTCTACTCTTAGAAGCATTATTATACTTAAAGCTTTACAACGAACACAGCCTGTATGAATGATATTCGGGAGCATACCCTCAGCCATGTGAACTGCTAGATACATGCATTAGCCTTTACGGTAAGTCAAGCGGCAAGCTGGGCCGGCGGAGGCACCCAGTTTTCAACACAATACCCGACGATACATCTTCCATTTCCCACATCCCACAAAAGGAGGATGGTATGAAGTACGAACAATGGATTCGCTATCATCCTTTCTGATCGCGAGAATTGTACTCACAATACAACTTCCGACCTGGAAGTAGCGGGTTCAGTTTTTCTATTTACTTATATATTATGTACCTACTGATTTTTTAAATTTTCTTTTTTCTAATATGTGTGTAGACTTTGCACCTCTGAACTATGTATATTGTTACATTCCTAGGTCATGAACGAATGATATTGCTATGGGATGCTATTCTATATTGCTATTAGTCCCTCAAGGTGGACCGATGACAGGTTAGGACAGGTTGGACGGTGAGTGACCTGGTCGTCCGCAAGGCCGAGATACAGACTACTGCAGAATACGTGAAGTATAAAACTAAATTATGGACTGCTGCATTCCAGACTGATTCCCAACTCTAGACTGATACCTCCCGGTATATACTTTCAGGAATTTCAGAACGTTTCCCGAAAGAAAAGTGACCCACACTCAGCAGCCACAGTGACGCTCGCGACCACTGGCTCAACACTTAACACGGCATTCTATTAGAATTTTAACATCAAAGTACAAGAACGAATTTGTTGGAAGATCTTAACCCCTAATTCCTAATCTCTTTGCTCTAAAATCCCAACAAATTAAATTACAAACCTAGGAGTCACGAGCGAATGTGAAGTGGTTGCTACGAAACAGTTGTACACCATGCAGTCAGCACCATCATTATTATCATCATCACCTCAGCGCCAGTCCCGGTTGCTAACCCTGGCTTTCACCTCGGTGCCCGGGGTCCGCTTTCTTGCTTAGACGCCTCCACTTCGCTCGGTTTTTTGCGAGTCAGGCAGTCAGCACCATCATTGTACATATCAGAAACGAAAAGGTCTGTTGCGGCAAAAGAAGTAGTCCATTATGTGACTGGGGGTTAAAACAGTGTCTTTCAATTGCGGGTGTCAGGTGAGTTCTGAACAAAATGAAGGTTCGTTTTAGTATCGAACTCAGCGAGGGATTTGTAAATATAATTAACTCTAGAGCACTGTGAGGGTGTTAATACAGAAACTTCAGTGAAAGAAGGAATTCAAGTCGCACTAGACAAAGACAGCTTTATCCCCTTGTTGGATACTCTACTTTCAAGTACATCTTCTGTGAGATAGTTAAAATACAAAATACTGGTAGGTACTAATAAGATACTCAAGTATTAAAACGTTGCATCATCTATAAACAATAGAACATATTCGCAACTAGCCTGTTACGAGTGTTACAACCGTATTACTGAACCATTGCAAAGTTCTGCTGTTTTGCATCTTAAAACGCTTAAACATTGCAAGAGCAGGAATTAGATGATCCAACATTGCTTTACGGCGCAAAAAATGCAGCTGCATGGTAAATATATTGAGTCTAGTTGATGTGTAGGTCATCAACACCTTATTGTAAGCTCATTTGGCATATTGATTAGGTCGTGTACGTGATAGGGGTTCAAATTTAACGAAGAGTATTTTAAATCGACAGTTTAGATGTTTGTATCACGCGCCGCTACATCGGTCCAACCGTGAACATATTGGGATTACGAATGAAAATTATATACAATACTGTATACCCCGTCTAGATGTTTAAACAGCTTAAAAAAGTACCGTAAAGAATACAGCAATTTAGAAGCTTCACAGGGATCTAAAATGTAATACAGACCAACTCACGATCCCATTTGATTTTTTTATTTGATTAATTAAATAGTTTTTAGCTTTACTATGCAAAAAAAAATGTAATTGAATAAAAGCGAAATAGAACAAATATAGATGAGCACAAAGGTAATAGTACCGTTCCAGTTGACCACATCATCAACAACGAAATTTTATAGAAACAGAATTTAGATATGGTATTTGAGAAAGAATATGACACTCGTATAGCCGCCAGAAAAAGTGGTGCATAGCGAGGAACTGGTATATATTGGTTTTAAATTTTTGTATACACATATGTCTTGGTTGCTTTTCTACCAATTTTGAAATTGTTTTCAAAATAATAATAATATCATATGGTGTATATTTATTGGTAACAAATATTTTTTTCAAGCATATTCGCTATCGACTAAATCTCGGTGATATCGAAATGTATCTCAAATTATAAATACACCTATATTATAGTACCTACTCATATCTTTAGATTTCACAGATTCACTATCATTTGAATACTATATTATGTACTTACTTAATCTTTAGCAGTTAGAATTAGCATAACATCAAAACTATTGCAAATAGAAAACGATAAGTATCTAATAAATTCCATGTTTATTTTAAATCTATTATAGTAAGAAGTGGCATAACATCAAAAGTATTGGAAATTGAAATCGATAAGAATCGAGTAAATTCTAAGTTTTAGTGACTGACTAGTTGAAGCTGCTAGTGTCAACGCTTAGCCGTGACTAGGGACATTCATATTAATGTAAACGTTCCTTTGGTCAATATTTTGAACCTTAGCACAAAAAGTTACCGAACTAAATAAAAAAGGTTTTTAGGGTTCCGTAGAACTAAGAACCCTCATAGTTTCGCCAAGTTCGTCTGCGGATAATCTCAGTGACTGTTAGCACTAGAAAGCTGAAATTTACACCAATATGTACCTTTATATCAATCACGCCGACAAAATGAATGTTTTATTAGGGTATATACGTAAAATGGGGAGAGATATTTTTTTTTTCATTACAACCGTAACGTGTGATATATTATAAAATCAGCCCTCCTGTCCTAACTTTTAAACCATAAGTTAAGAAAATTATGAAATATAATTTACTAAATAATTTCTGGACTATGTTTGTAATTTTACCGTATATGCAAGATTTTTTTTAATTTAGTTTACATATTTACTTTAAATATTTATTTTAGTTTAGTTTATATTTAAGATTTTATTGTATATATTATGCTATTAATCTATTGTAAATAAATTAAATTAGCTCTCTAAATAAAAAAAAAGTTTACATATTTTATTATCTTGAAGGTATCTTTCTTCAAATATATTTTTTTATTATTAAAAGCGGTTCACTCAATCCAAAATTACTACATACATAACCCATCCAGTTTGTATAAATTAGTAACCCAATTCCCCGAGAGATGGCGCTGTACTTAGGGGCTTCGCGTTGTGATGTAGTAGTTCAAGGGTTCTGTTACATAATGAGAAAATTGTGACGGACGGGAAACTACGGAACCTTATTATACTGAGCGTGGCCCGACACGCTCTTGCCCGGTTTTATTATTATTCGTTATACAAAACTACACAGACTATAAAACAATTTAGAAGGTGTGAAATTTTCTATGAAATCATATTTCTTGAGTTAATATAGGTACTTGAAAATTAACACGTGTGTACCTATCTGTGAAAGAAAAATAGTTTCAATTTAAATTTTCTCTGTTGTCACAGTTCGATCGTTCTGACAACCTGCGCATTCCAGGTCTCGGACGAGCGAGGTGAATAACAGACCTGCCAAGTAGAAGGATTTGTTTTATCATTGGAAGGGTTACGCTTGACAACTATCTTGCCTGATGGTAAGCGATGATATGGCCGACAATAGAGCACGTTTACCACGAAAGTACCTAACTTAATCACACTCGACTTAAAGACCCCTAGCTCCTTAGTATAATATCAAGAATCCGGCAGGTAATTCTAGTCCCTAACTGTAAGTGCTATGAATGTGTGGTTGAGGCAAGCAAGAACAACGAAAACACACACACAAGATATTGCTACTAATGCAGGCTCGAAGGCCTGAATTTATGCTACTTGCAAATAATAGACTACAAACAATGTAAGGGGTTACGTATATAAACAAGTACATAAATTGTAAAATAAATAAATAAACAAGCAAAGTTGTCATTGCAACGGAATAGGAATATCATACTCACAGGTTTGTCATTAGACATAATATATCTGTGATCAAACTAAAGCTAAAAGAATGCTATGACAAAACGTCAAACAAAATTTTTCAACACACTAGAAAAGACAAAAAATAAAGATAAGTAAGTAGATACTATTATAAATTTCTGGATTCTTATGAAGCAACAAGATCGATTTTCATGTGGCTGCCCATAGGCTAAATAGGCTTGGGAGCTAGACGGCTCATTTTTTCACACTACACACATCGAAAATTTCATTGGTTATTATATCCTGACTATAAGATAGGAGCACGAGCACCATTTATTTTTTTTTTAAGTCTTCACAGGATATAAGTAGGTGAAGCTACGAGCAACAGCAAGTTTGTACATGATCACTTTCAATCTTCACATTTCAAGTTTATTCTCATACATAGAACGTTTTCACCATGTGCCATTGTTTTATCTAAAATGTACGAAGCGCATTTTTTTGTTTTTCTGTCATTAACAACAACAATAATTTACATGATATTACCTACAACTGGTTTTTTTGACCGTTAACTTTATTTGTACAAACAAAGGTATCATTACGGCGGTCGTAAGGTCACTGGAGCAACAGTAAAAGTAGGTAAAACCATAATCTTGATGATTAATTTTTTTACAAACATAACTTCTAAATAATAATCGACCTATTTTTTGTAAGAACTCGTTTTATATTCTGCCTTCAAGATGTGCAAACTGGTCTTTATGTAACAGAAAAACAAGGACACAGATTTTGATTAGAATTAGATAGTATAGTATATCGCGCTGGTATCCGCAACTCCACGTCAAAGCGCGTATTTTGCGTTGGATTAGATAATTGAGTTATTTTTATTACTAGGTAATTAAATAATTTCGTATGTTCTGCTGCTAGATGATCTTACCATCACTATCTACACTAATATAATAAAGAGGTAAAGTTTGTTTTTTTATTTTTTTGTTTGTAGGAGGTAATCTCTGGAACTATTGTTTCGATTGGAAAAATTGAAGCTATAATAGAAAGCTGCTTTACTCCTGAGTGACATAGGCTATAAATTATATATATAACATGGATATTAACAGAGCTATCACATATTTTGTCTCACAAATTTTCCGCGGACGAAGTCGCGGGCAGAAGCTAGTATAGTATAAAACAAAGTCGCTTTCTCTGTCCCTTTGTATGCTTAAATCTTTGAAAGTACGCAACGGATTTTGATGCGGTTTTTTTTAATAGATAGAGTGATTCAAGAGGAAGGTTTATATCTATAATATATCACCTTTGCACCCGTGCGAAGCTGGGGCGGGTCGCTAGTCACTGTATATACCTATTCTGTAATGATACTAGAACGTGCGCATAACTAAAGCAAAAGGGATAAGTTAAGCCACGTTAATTTAATGTCTTATTTCTTTTAGAATAAAGTTCATTTTCCAACCAAAAGTACAACTTCAAACAAACTATTATGCTTCCTGTTACACGATTTATAGCACCGGAACCACGGAGTTCTGCTTCGGTTCAAAATGTGTGGGGATCGAAGCCACGCCACACGAAGTCGTAGTGCGACTAGCTACGGCTATGACATTGAGTCCCGAGGGATCCCCCCAATGTAAGTTATTCTGTGCTACAGGGTCTACGACTCCTCTACGGCTACGGGGTTACGACGTAGCAGTTACCTAATTTTGTATTTATGACCCATAATTAACATTTTGTTGGGTCCTTATCGACTGTGTGAAAGAAAAATTTGAATGGTGACTAATTTTAGGATATTTTACATTTAAAAAAAACGTTGCATAGTTTACAGACAAGGATGGATCCTTGTCTGTAAACTATGCACATTATTTGATACCACTACCACAGCACACAGCTTACTACCTATGTAGTGAGTTATTCCTGAGGATAATTCTGCTTATTTTATTGCTAACTGCTCTCTTTACAATTAATTTCAAAATAGTTCAAAATAGTTAACTACTTTAATTTCACATAACCCTTTTTTTCTATGGGTCAACCCATAGAAAAAAAAAACCTTCACGGTTAGTGTTATATATATACATACTTAACTGTTTTTATATGGAACGGGTGCAACGGAAAGGATGTTCTTTAATCATTTAACCATCTACCTACCACTTTTTACGTACCTACTCTACAAGCCAGACCAAATAGGCAACAAGCAAAACTGCCTTACCTTAATCTAAATTACTTACATATAATGATTCTATCGGCATTTTCGAAGTCTAACAAAAACTTAATCGTGCGGGTAATCGTCCCAAGAAAAACTAAACATGCTATTTATTTGAACACACCAAACGATTAGGTAAATGGCACCGCAAAAATTCATGGTAAAAGTACATACCGAATAGATTGTTAACAAACACGCACTTCCTAGAGGAAATGCAAATATTTTATGTCAGAACCCGACAGCAGTCAGACATAGACATTTATGTATAGTTAAATACTTTCACCTTTATAATAAAAAAAAAATCGCACTAATAAAAACGGTAAGTGAACATTGAGAGCTTACCTGGTCAACTGCCTCTTCTCCAGATGTTCGCAGCTTCACAGAATTCTGTCTCTTCGTGAACACGGACCTCGAGGAGTACCGGTGCGACAGCCTTCTCGCGAAGTTACTCTTAAAGTCTTCACATCTCATGATGGACTCCACTGGTCTGCTAAACTCCTGGTCCAGCGCGCCGGGAACCTCGTCAGCATGTTGCATGAACATCGTTGTTTACAAAACACATTAACAGTCATCATATACGAGCAACTTCATTGAATAAAGATCGCAGTTGAATTTAAAGTGAGGATGGTTAGCGCGCGCGCAACCATGCAACCGTTATCACTTGCGGTGTGTGTGAGACTGACTCTATTACCCACCTGTCTTGTACACCTTAGGGACACTGCCTAGAAAGATAATACTGATTGAAGAAATATACGTATTATAAAAAAAAAAAAACGTTTTCATATGACTATTGTTATCTATAGGACCCTACAATTTATAGTTTCAAGCAAAAGTAACATTTTGAAATTATTTTAGTGTAAATTGTTTTATTACATAAAATGTTGGGTTAGTGACATCTAGCGATATACGCAGACTTTTAAAAGGTGCACTGGAAAGTAAAGTAAGCCTTAATATATGATTTAGATAATAGATGGCGCTTTATGAAAGCATTTATAATGTTATTAGTCATCACTAGATGTCATTACTATACTATCAAAAAGTATCCAATTTAATTATGAAACCTCCGTGATGGTTAACAAATTAATTTTTTTTATTTGACATTGTCATCCATGTTTGCAGATTTCACAACCAGATCAAACCTAAAATCTAAATTATGGTAATAGAAAACTTAGAAACATGTTCAATTTAAATGTTTTTCGGCCAACCGCCACTGATCATGGAAGTTAAAGTTAAAGAAAGACCATCAGGTATTAAATTAGATTTGTAAGGAATAGTAGAAAGTAACATAATAAAAAAAATAGGGAGAGGTCGTTGGACAGAGGGTCATCCATAAAGGATTTACATCGATGTAGGTAATAAGTGAAAAATCTTCATACATAATGCTATTTATTTATCTATAATATTAATTTCTGCATAATTACATACATTATATTACCTATAAATATTTTGTTACGTACATATGGACTATTACCTATTTATCTATAGGTAGGTACTGCCTTCAAATTGCTCCTCAGTGTACCGGTAGTTATAAAGGGTGGTCAACATTTTGTTTATTAGGATGAAGAATAAAACCGAAAGGCTAGTTTAACTTGTGTGGTAAGTAAATCTTAAATTGCCTACCAGCCAGGCAAGCCTGGCGCTCATGGTCGTGAAATATCTTCATGGGAAAGGCTTTTGTTCCAGAGAGCAATGTATAGGTAATAGATACAAGCAGAGTTCACTCCAATTTACCAACATTTCCACTTTTTCTTACAATGTTATGTCATGTTTAGATATCACCATTTTGCCGCCAATACTCCTGACAGTTCAAGCTTTAAAAATTTTAAGAATAATATCATTGAACAGATAAAATAATTTCAAGGGATTTTTTTACCATTTATGATTTAAGTAAGTATAGTAATTAATTTCTTTAAATTTTGTGTAGTTGTTGTACCTAAGAGCCTGGCCTATTATTACAGCGGACTAGCGTAGCCAACGCCAACATCGATAACGTAATTTGATGTACCGCGTCGTGTCATCGTGTGGTGGTACCGTACCATGTCGTGCGGATGTCGATGGTACGGTTTACGGCCACCGTACAAAGGCGCGCCCGGTCACGGGATTTACAGTTCGGCCGTCGGAACTTGGCGTGTCTTTGCATTTATTTGTTCAAACCATGTATATTTTTACGAGGTATCAAGCGCTAAAATTCGCAGAACCTAACTTCAGACGCGCGAAGATGCGACAGCCGTACTGTATCATGACATGTTAAAACTACAGCTATATGTTGTCACTAAAGCATTATGTTTCGATTTTAGTACTTTATATGCAAAAAAGAAAACATGGCTCCAAAGTCTCCAAATTTCCCGCCAAAAGCGGACGTTTGCAAGAGCTTTGACTTGGTGGAGATCGTGTTCATATGTGTGATGTTCACCTTCGTGTTGATCTTCCTGACACAAGCTGGCCGCATTCTGAGCTCAGGATTTATACACAGTTCCAGGGCATCCGGAGGAGCCTGTGAGGTATGAATTCTCAGTTGCCTTTTGAGTTCTAGCAAAGGGATTGGTTGGATTTAATAAGTCAGTAAAAGAATGTAAAGTAAAAGTTGTCTAATTGCTTGTCTGTCTGTCTTCGAAACCATCAAAGAACTAATGACATCGACCCCTCATTCTCAATTGTATCAAAAGTGATTATTACCAACGCGCAACTTCACAATTATTAGATAACAAAGATCCTTTGAGTGTTCCTTTTTTTCCTTTTGTGCTACGGAACCCTAAAAAATTAAATTCTTCATAAAGACTCAAGTGATGACTAGAATAATAATTAGAACTAAGCAAAACATAAATTTTACTTCTTTATAAATACCTACAGGTGAGATGATGGTCAAACTTTTTTTGTCCTTGTAATAAAGATCCTTTCCAACTGAGTTATTATATTCTGTAATAATTTATATTTTTAATTTCAGCAATAATAATGGGCACGAGAGATTTAATAATTAAATAAGAAAAACCTTTACGGATGGCGGGAAAAAAGTAAGCATCATAAAATATACATAGAGTAAGGATGAGACTACATACAGCATTAGTTTTAGTTTGTCCGCACATATGCATCGTCACCGGGCTTTCCAGGCTACAGAGGGATGGTTTTGCTCCCGCACTCAGCTGTGCGCTTAAGCCTAATGCAGAAGGGTCGAAGCCAACTGGGGCCAAGGGTTCGTGTCTGAAAAGAAGGCTCTAGCCCTAGTATAGGTGGCGATGTAGGAACAGGGTAGGTTTTTTTGTCAGTAAGAGTCTGACACTGTTTCCCGCTCCGCCCAATGGTAGGATTCGTCATTGGATGATTTTTACCTACCAAAAAAAAAACCTGTTGTGACCTGTATTGCACATAGGTCGGTGGTGTCCAACTTGTAACTCATCTACATGTTTTTAGGAATATATATAACACGATGTAAAATTATTGGAGTTGATTCAGTTACTGGTTCTGAATTTCACAAATACAATAATAAAACCGACCAAGAGCGTGTCTCGCCACGCTCAGAGTAGGCCCATGCATAAATTAGACGCGCTGTACCCGGTGGTAATTTTGAATTGCGTAGACCGATTTTTATTTTTTTGTATTTTTATTTAAAAGTAAATACGACATGGCAGTGGGTTCTGTTAAATTGTGAAAAATGAGTGACGGACGGAAAACTATGGAACCCTACACTGGGCGTGGCCCAAACACGTTCTTGGCCGGTTTTGTTTTTGCAGTTTGTGGGCGTGATTAATATGTAACATATTGATACCAAATTTTAGCTTTCTAGTGCTAATGGTCGCTGAAATTATCGGCGGACGGACAGACAGACAGACTTGGCGAAACTATAAGGGTTCCTAGTTGACTACGGAACCCTAAAAACGATTGTTGTATAGGTACCTACGTCATCGTAGGAATATGAGACTATAGTTGTATTGATAAGTGTTAGTTAAAAAGCTTTAACTGAGGGCTCCCTATAGGGTTTGAAAAGAAAACTGTACATAAACCCTTTTTACAGGTCACCAAAAATATAATCCTTAGATTGGCACCTACTGAAAGAAAACTTACATTCTATTTATATCATAAGAAAATAACCGTAGTTAGATCGACCAAAGAGTCGGAAGAGTTATCTTGCTGCAAACAAAACACGACCAGAGCTTTGTTGATCTGCAACAGGAACACCAGCCCGCAGAACGTGACCTGCAGTGGTGCCCTACGTGGAAAACGCCTTCCAACCGACTGCCCCTCACCCAAGTAAGCTGCTGCACTCAAAACTTAGCCAAAGTGATGTCAAGGATTATACCGCGGGCTAAAAGAGCCACAGGCAACTGCTTGTGCGGAGTGGCGGCGATGATAGTTCCAGGGCTTAACGGTCCCCGCGAGTCCTGCGAATGCGAAAAACTGAAAAGGAAAATTTTAGTGGCTTCTAGTCAGACCAGTGGCATCTGTTGGTGCAGAGATGCTGAGCAGACGTTAGTGTCAGTAGACTTACACATCGTGGACATAAAAAACCGCTCACCTACATTAGCATGCATAGAGACATTCAAAATACGCTGATTTGATTTGATCCGAAAATTGCTCACGCACTGGGCCCAAAAAAGTTTTGTAATTCAATAAAAATATTTCAAATAATAGCTGGCACAGACAGCCGACTTACAAACGTAATTCGAAGACTGATATGAATGGAAACGGTGTAAGGAAAACCCTTAATCCCTTAAAGAACTTCCAAGAAGACCGGTGAGCTGAGTGCGAGTTCTTTTTACGTAAACGCGGTCGAAATGTTTACTGGTTAAGGGGATACACGACTTTTAATGATTTTAAATCCAACATCTATATCAAAACATCCCGACTAGCCGTTTAGACCTAAACGTCTAGTCGGGATGTTTTTTCAAAAAAAATGTAACTAGACTAGGTATTTCTCTAATAATTTGATATACGAATATTTAGATTTTTTTTCAAAGAATTTGGTATAATTTATATTGAAAATTATATCTAACACAGACAAAAGAGTGAAGATTAGGCAAAAACCATTGAGTGAACCTATTTTATGAAACTTTCACAAACTAAATGACAATTTAACTATCAATCTTTTTTTCCAAAGCGATGTTTCGTTGGTGGCGTTCCCAGCACACACACATACATCTGTGCGTGGATGCGTAGCGAAGGATATGGTTGTAATTGTAAAGAATCAACAGCAAACCGAGGCGAAGTAGGTAAATGAAGCGATTCTATTGGTTTTTTACAAATATCCTCGCACATCTCTGGGGAAACACAACCTTAGTACATGTTTATGGAGACGTGGTGCGTTGGGTGTTCGTCATACATTGCCATATGTTTGTGTTTGGGCGTGCGATGACGCGATCCGCTGCTGCAACGTGTGACGAACGCCCAACGGGTTACCCATCGCGCCACGTCTCCGTAAACTAGCACTTAGTGTCGCCTTAAAAGCTTGGAGCGAGTCAAACGAAACGTTATTTAACGTGTCGATCGCATTAACGTAAAAATTACTCACACTAGGTATTCAGATCTAAGAACTATAAATCGTCAAAGGCTGTCTGTGTTTCGCCTGCCCCCAATAGAAAAAAAGTCATGACTTTATGTATGTATTGTACCTATTTGTCTGAGTTCAATAGTTTAAGGATTATTTCTAAAAAAAAAAACCATAGCTCAGTTTACAGTATAAGCAAGCACACACGACTTCTCGGAAGAAAAAAATCATGTTGCGCCGACCCCAAGTAATATGGCTTATCCCATATTACTTGGGGTCGGCGGATGACATGACTACACGGGATGGTAACGGGTGAAGCATTTTTGCGTGGTAGCTTATTGATGCCTTTTTTGAAAACGTAGTCTGCTGCACGGGAGGCAACAAATTCTTTAAAGGTACTTTGAACTGCCTCTGAGTTATTTTTTTCCCCGCCTAGAAGTTATCCGAATTCCGTAAAATTTTCAAGTCAGTAAGGGCAAGGTCAAAAATTGAGAACGCCATAATTATGTGGGCAAGTTCCCTCTTCAAGGTGTGGCTGAAAAGACCTCACGGCGTCTTCAACTTTAGCAAGACGCGGGTTCTCACTGAACACGATTAGTTTAGGAAGTTCTGCTTCGGATTCGTGCGGAATGAACGCCCGGTTGTCACCACTGTGTGGACCACCTGCAAGGTATGGTGGAGCACACGGTAGAGGTGCGCCCTGCTTGGGCAGAGCATCGTCGTGTCCTCGTGGTGAAAATCGATCACTCGTGCCGGACCTTTGTACAGACTATGGTCCGAAGCGAGGAGGTGTGGCAGGTGGTAGCCTCCTTCTGCAAAGCAGTAATGCTAACAAAGTGAGAAGCCACCGTACGCACGGGCTCATGGAAGGCGAGCAATGGGTCATTGGGTAGCTCACTGTCTGCCCGTTCAGTAACCGTTCGGACCCAGCCTAAGTCACCGCAATTTTTTCTACACATGCCGTTGCAGTTGTCGGCAACCTGTAGGGGCCCAACAGGGTCGTATCAGCCCCAGTAGAAGACAAAAGAACATTAGTGGACAAAGTTTTTCAGTATAAGTCTGACTCTAACTCCCGCCCCACCCAAAGGCGCCGAAATGTCATTGGTAGACCAGGTATAATTTAACGTAGAACTGCAGTGGACAAGTGGCCCACGTATGCTGATCTGGGCGGTGATACCTTATACGCGATTGTGCGCACAAATCAGACATGGTACACGTGTGCGGTGGCGGCGGTCTGATGTAGTTTCCACTTCTACAAAATAGAACCTAATAGGTGCAGGAAATAAAAAAAGTCGAAAGTGTCGTATAATCTGACCGCAAATAAATATAACAAGTTCGAAACTAATCACTTTAAACAGTCTAAATGTCTGATGCAGATGATGGCGTCAAATCTATAATTGAACATAAAATAAATTTCGTCAACTGAATCCAAACTAAGAGTTTCAAACTGTAGTCACGAGCGGCGGCCGTGTGCACGCACACGCTGCACAATAGGCTCTGAATGTGAACCATCCGAATACCCATAACGACTGCGCAAACGTTACTTCACCCTGCCTTTCATAAACCGGCCACTCCAATAACTTGTAATCACAGTAATAATTAACATCATGAGCAAGCTATCCCTATCAGGCGGCCCTTTCTACATCACCATTGCCTCCGAATAAGAGCATTGTGAAACACCTCTCGATCTCCGGCGTTTGGTAATCGTGTCTAACGCAAGCGGACCGAATTATTTTTTAACTGTACAATAAGATTGGTGTTATGATAGTTATGTAAGAGGTGACGTCAGCCCGCGACGGCTTTCCGACATGGCCTAATAACACAATAGAATGACGAGAACATTGGCGAATGAGATCGACTTGCGCGGGTTTGATTATATTTCTATAGTTTGGGCATGGCTGTTAGGAGTGGACACCGCACCTCCTTGGCTTTTAATATTATGTCATTTTATTAAATTGGCGTATAGTCGTACCACTTTGATCTCAAATACTCGTATCTCTGCTTTGGTCAGGAATTCCAATTTCTTTAGACAGCTATTTACTCATGTATTTGTTTTTCGAAATCTATATGTTTTTTTATCTTTGTTTTTTTTGTCTTTGCGTCAGTCATTTTACAAAATGTATCACGTTATTTACGAGCACGAGTTCCTCTGTGGCACCAGTGCTGCAGAAACGGCTCTAAGGATTAATGATGTGCATGGCGGTGGTGTCACAAAAGAAAACACAGTGCATTTTTGGTTCCAACGTTCTCTTTGTCAACCTGGAAATTGACTCAAAAAAGTTAGTTGTGAGCGTTTGGTGGACTAGTGTCGGTGTTGTTTACTGCAGCTTTCTTAAAATTTAGCTAGACCCACACGATTACGGCAGATGTGTATTGTCAGCAATTGCAAACCATGATGGAAAAGCTAGTTGCTATGCAACCGAGACTCGGCGTAGGCCACTTCTGCATCAGGACAACGCTAGACCACACACTGCACAACACACATTTACCAAATTAGAAGAGCTTCAATTGGAATGTCTAAGACATACACCGTACTCCCCGGAACTTGCTCCAACAGATTACCATTTTTTATCGTTTTAATATCTTCTTGTAAAGGAAAAAAATCAACTTCGATTGTGCAATCCAAAGTGCCTTAAAACATTTTATTGATTCCCGTTCGGTTTTTGTAATAAAGGGATCCATGAACTACCTATAAGATGGCAAAAGTGCAGAAATAGCAATGGTACATACTTTGATTAAATAAATCTACACTAATATAATAAAGAGGGAAAGTTTGTTTTTTTTATTTGTAGGAGGTAATCTCTGGAACTACCTACTGGTTCGATTGGAAAAAATTTATCAACAATAGAAAGCTGCTTTACTCCTGAGTGACATAGGTTATATTTTATGTACGCGGGCGAAGCCGCGGGCAAAAGCTAGTATATTATATTTTGAAAAAGTCGACTTTAGGTTACTCCCTTACAATACGCTACTTTTATATGTAGGACCCAATAAAACATACAAAATATTCAAAATTTGAGAAAGCCGCATTCATATTTAAAATTATTAGGGAACTAAGCAAGGACAAGGCGACGTTCAAAATGGTTCGAGCTTTCTTCACTTGTTCTTACGTCTTCTTGTTTGGTAGGTGTAGGTACCTAGGCACCCAGATTTATTGCGCAAATTGGGGAAGATTAATTGTCTGTACTTATGGGCAAAACAAAACCTAACATATTCAAGAAAGGCCAAGGGGGGTGCATCTCTGAAAATCTTCTTGCCGGTGCAATGTAAATTTACTTGTTCGATGGGTCTTTATCTGGGCTATCCGATTCAGCGAACACTTATTCAAAGTGAATGACAGATATCTTTATGAAGTAACGAACCCCTTTGCGGATAGGGTTTCACAAATCGCGGCAAAGACATCGACACATTGACCTCCAAATATTCTCGTAAGTAAAAGACTCATTCCTCTAATTCCTGATTCACCATTTGTTTCTGCCAAAGGCTAAATACTAAATCTTAATGCTTTGATCACACGTACCGAGCAACGGGCGAGACAGGGCTCTCAGACGAATACTCTGTACCTAACCTAACCTACGTATAAACATAGCTTCCTGTGCTCGGCCGAGAGTTTGTCCACAATTCGTTTACATCACTGTCTTGGCCGAGTAACATTTTACTGTCTCGCCCTTTTACTCGGAACGTGTGACCATGGTCACTGGTCACGTAACCTCTCCGAATGTCATCACCATACATTTTGTATTGGTGGTGGTCTAGTTCAAGAGCAATAAATTGGCTAAGGAGACGTTGCATTGATTGAATCCTATTTTCGCTTTTAGCCAATTTTGCTACGAACTTACTGTTACCATTTCCTTGGAAATATAAACGTAAAAAACAATTTGCTTACAAATAGTAGTCGCATTGGTATTGATCTTGAACCCCTTTCCTAAGTAAGCAAGAGCAAACCAACACGCGGGCCCAGTGCGGGTAGGAAATTACATAACATCTTTAACTTAATCAATGTATATTTGGTTAATTAATATTTTATTTCAGCGATTCGACGTCGCTGCGGCAAGATACTGGACAAGAGTGGTATGTACTATTAAACATTACTATATGCCAGACCTATACCATTTATTTCTTATAATAGAACATAATCGTGTAATTTAAGTCAGGAATTTGTTTATCTTTAACACGTTTTCATGACAAATTCATGCTTAATTAGATATTTTTAAAGTAACGATAAACATACATTATAGTCGTAAATAAATTACAAGAAAACCAATTAATTGACCAATATTTTATACTATACGTTTAAAGGCATGTAATGGTATTTTACTGTTGACTACCATTCTATCCTTAAAGTCCATTTTCCTTTACTAATTCGCGCTACGTTACCTGACACTGACAACGAGTCTAGAACATCTAAGCGTTGATTTTTTTCTTAAATCTATGTAAAAGACGAATTTTGTTTCAAGTTTAAATACCTACCTTGATTCAAGTTTTAATGTCGATTTTCTTCTTTTTGGGATGTTTTTGTACTCCACCGTGGATCACACGTGATCATTCCAGTCGAATCATTACAATATTTATCCCGAGAAAAATGCTCAACTTCGTTACATTTTGTGAATCATCATCATCATCATCATCATCAGCCTTTTAATGTTCCCACTGCAGGGACACAGGCCTCCTCTCTAAGAAAGGGAATGGGCCGTAATCCACCACGCGAGCCCAGTGCGGGTTGGTGGATGTCACATGTCTTCGAATTTTTGGTTCTAGGACATGCCGGTTTCCTCACGATGTTTTCCATCACCGTTGTGAATACCTACCTAAATTTTAAACAATAATTAGAGCTCTAACCTGGTTTCGCTCGGGTGCAGTTTACATTTATCGTGTGTCGTCGCCACTAGTCGCTCCGTTTTTAGGGTTCCGTATTTAACTAGGGACCCTTATAGTTTCTTACAGTTACAGTTTATGCACTAAGTTTGTAATTTAACCGTATATGTAAGCATTTTTTAGCTTAACTTACATATTTTACTATCCTGAACGTATCTTCTTTAAAAAATATATTAAAATGGGTTAACGCAATCCAAAATTACCACGGGGTAGAACGCCATCTCCCGGGAATTTGCATTACTAATTTATACATACTACTACGCGGCTACTTCGCACTGAAGTCGTAGTTTAAGGATTCTGTTACATTGTGAGAAACTACTGAATCTTACGCCTAGCGTGTCCCGACCTTTACGCTATTTTAAGATAAAACTTATCGTTTTGCTGACAAACGCGAAAACCCCGTTTTTATGATCTTTGACATAGATTTTTTTTCCAGGTGTCGGATCGATAAAGACGTTTTTAGTTATTTACAGTATTTTGATTTATATTGTAACGTCGGATGTCTAAATTGACAGGGATTTTACTATGTGTTTAAAAGTCAATTCTTAATATTAATAAAATAAAATCTTTAATTTCAGGCCAAATACACCCATTTACATTTAAAAAACCAACACAATAAATAAAATGGAAACTGAATAAATATAAAATCACAATTAAATCGAATCAAATCATAAATAAATAAAACATGTCACTAAATTAAAATTAAAATAAAAACAAATCAAATAAGCAAAATAAAAGTCAATAAATTACAATTATACAATAAAATAATATATTAAATTAAATTGATTAATGGTATGTGTACATGGCTTGTAATTTTCAGTAGGTAGCTTTATATGCTTCCAAAATTCTGTCAAGGAAAGAAGCTAACAATTTGTAAAAGAAGAAGAAGACCGAGACGACCCTATCTTGTCTTAGTAAGGATGCGAACATATTGGTGTATTACCATTCTAGATTTATAAATTCCTTCAGTGGTATTCTTGTTTACAGTTTATGATTTATCTTTTTTTTACATCTCCTATCTTGTTGTCGTGTGTCAACTTTTGGATATAAATGTCAATATAGATTCGAGAAATGTTCACATTTACTTTCTCAGCAACGCAACTTTTGGTTTTAAGTTCAAATTCTATTGCTAAACATATACCTACTTATAATATCTTTTTATAAAATGGCTACCTACTTTAAAGATTAACGTACTCAAAGCTAAACCCGATACCTAGCTAGGTACTGAGTTGGTGGCGATGCATAGAAATGATCTCGAATTATTAATTCAAGTATAGCATTATATTTCAGTGTCATGGATCCGCCATCTACGGCATCATATGATCGACAAGCACAAATTCCAACCACAGCCCGGCAAAGACAAGCCTGGTATGTACGTTTAATATATTTCAAAAAGTGATCCGCCATGTATCACTAACCTTATAGTTCGTTTTTCAATTCAAGACTACGATTTGACAACTCAGAATGTCACTCTCTAGAAATATGTTCCCAATTTTCTGGAGTTTGACATTTTAAGTTGTCAAATCGTAGTCTGGGATTAAAAAACGAACTGTAGGTACATTATTGTTTGTAATGACAGCTACATTAATTAGGTAGATCCCTCTCAAATTAAAACAGCTTAGAAAAGGAGGTAACCAGTTGATAACGCTGTCCAAGTGTCCATACAATCGTGTTGGCTTAAACAATGTACTTACACCAAATTAATTCATATATATACCAAAATATTATCTTGTATTTTTTTATTCTTCTTAAGACGAAAAAAAGTCACGTAACGAAGCAAGGAGCCTAAATTGCAAATTCTATGAGTGCGGCAAGGTATTTTTACGTCCATCAAGTTTTAGAGAACGCAAAGAATTTATTTAAACTGATTTAGAGTTTATGTTTTCTCATATATGTGAAATAATGCGATTCATAATTTTAAATTTATTTTTATTAAGTCGATTTGTGAAGTTTTTCGTACTTTTCAGTGCAAAAGGAGGACCCTTCAGTCAATTCTTTGATTTTGATTTTGATGGAAATATACACGTATTATGCATTGCCGGAGCGATTACCCTGATCGTCCTATTTTTGTTGAGGAAGATATTTTACATGTTCAAGGGCAGACGACGACAAAGAAGAAGAAGAAGATCTGGTTCATGCGTTTGCAGAACTCGGTAATTAAATTTAGTTTTCGTATGCCTCATGTTTTTCAGAGCCCGTGAAAACAGGAGCCTTAACTTTATATTCTGTTGTGAGCATAAACTGAAATAGTGTAATAATTATGTTCATCTAGTAGACCAGTGTTACTTGTTGCTGTAAAAGCTCAAAGTTTTTTTTTAGTGAAATGGAAAATATAAATTCAAACTATTCGGCCGCTGCCTCTACGAGCAAATGTATCGTACTATAACAATATTATGAACGTGTGATAAAGAAACTCAAACAGATCCACGAATCGGTCCAGATTTATGTGGAAATTGCATTAAAACTCGTTCGTATATTTCAAATTATAACTGCAAATGTGTTTTCTTCTGCATATTGTTGACTATGTTCAGACGAAGGATGCAGTAGTGGGTTGCATCGCCCGATTGATGTTTATGTTAGCGGATTATGGTCGCGGTTGCCAGTAGCTAGTTAATGTTCACTACATTCAACGTCAACGATGGACCCGCCATGAGCCACGAGTCCACGATATACTCGCAACACACGTGCAAAACTTTTTTAGCAAAACTAAAAAAATGCATAAAAAATGTTTTTATTTGTTAAAAATAACCTGTGTATAGATTTGTACATACAGATTTAAGAAGTAGTGTTAAGTTAATGTCTTCATTCGAGGAAGATCTAGAAAAACAACAAAGAAGCTCAAGAAATCAAGCCCAAAACATAAATAGGTATTACATTAAAGTTTATGACGTGGAACTCAAATGGGTTATTTGTACACAAGAATGAATTACAAGTAAATCAGATAGGTTCCATTTGACGTAAAAAAAATAATGTGTGCCTGATATCAGAAACGCACTTCACAAAACAGTCCCATATTAAGTTCAAAGGGTACAAAGTATACGATGATTATGATTTGATTAATGTGCATAATCTTCCAAAGGAATTATTGAGTAGAGAAATTAGGCTCTTAACAAATTAGTGCGTCACCATCAACGAATGCAATCGTTGATGGTGAGACTCTGCTTACAGTCTGGTGGGATCGCAGTCAAGCACTAGTTTATATAAATAAATAAAAAATACTTACAATAAAGGAAATATTTTCTAAATATGAATCTTTTCAACAGATGTTAAATGAGCGCATGAAGGAGGCTTGTGAGTTGGTGAAGGTTAACGCAGAGAGGTATGAGTCATTGACTAACAATATCACGTGTAGTGTTGCTGTTGCTCCACCACCTCTCTCGTCTCGGAGCTAAATTCCTACATCTCCTAATGTTGTACCTCATGCTTTAGAAACAATATATCAAGTCAAAGTAGCATTCTGGAGTATTCAGATAGCTTAAGGATAGGTATTAGATCTTTACTAAATAACCATCTTAAACGTACCATTGTAGGTTATGGTAACCTACATCTTAATGAGCTTACTTATACGTATATATAAAAAATATACACAAATGAATGAGCAGACAACTGTAGTACTTTTAATTGGAAATATTCTTAGTGTACTCAACTAAGATGGACATAATTAATGGTATTGAAACGACTTAAATTAAAATTAGGTACTTATCTAAATTAATATTATGTCAGCCACGAAGAAACAGTTGATAAAATTCAAATGGCTGTCAACAAAGTCTATGATTGAACCAAGTCTATGATTGGACCAAAAAATGGAGGATTAAATTGAATGAATCCAAATCTATACACACAGACTTTAGCAGTAAGAAACACCAGTTACAATTTTGGTATGACTCTTGACGCTTACGCTGGAAAATCCATATTACGCGTTAGGAAGAAAAGAAATGAACTCGACTTAACTACTATTCAATGGAATATATTGGCTGCTTGGAAGAAATTCCATGTTGTCCGTACAGAAGAAATTGTAATTATACAGACAAATGCTAATGTCAGTTTGGACTTTGGTATTCAGCTGTGAGGCTGCACCAAACACACCTATAAGAATCATATAATGATTTTAGATCGAGGTCATAAGAGGAAATATTAAAATACAAGTTAAGTGCACCTTGATAAGAGACGAAATGCTTGACGACTTTCATCGGTACCTAAAACTTGAATTGATCAATAAAGTTATACAAAATGCACAGAAGCTTACGAAGAGCGACTTCATAAACAAGAGAGAACATTGAGGCAGTCCAGCTTCTCGATACACCAACCGAATGTACTGAAAAGACTACACCCGAATGTAAAGAAAAATTAACAAATCTGTTTGAGTGTTTTAGTCATAGTGTTGTGTAGCATAATTATTGCTACCCAATAAATGCAAAAACGAAGTGTATTTGCCTCATAATATAAGAGACAATAAGAAAAGTGCTATTGGATACATTCTTAGAAAGATATGTCCAAGCGGGGACCTCCCTAACACGCGAGGCCGTAGCATATTTGTTACTGTAGCAGCTCGCCACATTAACCAATGCTAGTTTATTACAATCACTGATATGTCTTTGACTATTGTATCCTCCGACTTTTAGTTTTTCTTTCCACTAAGTGTTCAATTTATTTTTAAAGAGAGTGCACCCGTTCCTGATGTTCTGTGTGGTCACCGGTGCTGGTAGCTGAAATAACGACCGCACTTACAAAACTGTGTTTTCTGGTCTTGTGAACTGTGCACCTCTGACAGGTTAGTGGTACAAGTTACTTGTACAATACGTATTTTTAGATACATTAACCGCAGCAGCGAGAAAGAGTGTTTTGCTGTCGACTGCCACGTCGATGCGTCCGCTTGCGATCGCACAATCATTCTCTAACTATAGTAAATAACGGTTCTAAGTGTATCTTGAACTTTATTGACACTACTGTTAAATATTATACTTTGAATCATAGAATACTATAGCAGCATAGCACCTGAAATCGCACTAATGTCTGTAACTACACGTCCAAGTGCCTAATTTACGTAAGGATAATTCTGCATAGCCTTAAGGTCAAGTTAATTCATTATAAAGCAAGTAACTTTAAAAAGTAAACTTTGTAGAGAATATTAAGGTAAAACTGTTTCAGCTTAGTCCACACATTTCTTTCATAATTACGGACTCTGAGTTGGTCAACTCAGAGTTGCTAAGTAAACGGTGTTCGCAATATTTATGACAGTCAAAATGTGGGCGACCTTGAACACCGGGACCCGCCACAGTAACAGCATTGCGCGCTCGTTTGTATACTTTAGCGTGAGCTCAGCATAACGCAATCAGCTGATCAGTACCGACGATGGTTAGTAATAATGTGTTAGTAGGTTGTGAAAAAGCAAGCCAATCATTGTGATTAAGAGTTGCAGCAATACACCATGCGTTGTTTCTTTATTTGTTGTGGAATATATATTATTATTATATTATTATTATTTGCCTTGCCTGCCCTCGACTTTAAAAAAAGGCCACCCTTTTCTTTGGCACAAGAAGGGAGGCCTTATAATGCGGTTGCAGCGGCGGATAAATTTGGGATATCTTTAAATAATTATTGAGTCCCATTTAACCAAAGAAGTTTCCATTCAACCTTAGAGCTGCTCATCTCTATACAATATTAGATTACCTCGCCAAATGTAGATTTGAATAGTAATTTGATAACTTAAGTTTCTTTGTACTTTTTTTTCTGAAATATACTGGTTACATTACAGACTGGACCAAAATTTTAGAGCTACATGGAAGAAATATGGATTACTCCCTGAAATTCAAATACTTATACGTGTAACTGAGATTAAAATAATGCCAGTAAGTATTTCTTCCTATATTGCAATGTCTCTACTTTCCTTTTAAAAATGTTATTAAATTAATTATGGTGTGTTTAATATCGTGCGGATTTCATCATGTATAAGCATGCAATTTCTTTGCATGTAAGTTCTGCTGCTCGATATTACGCTTGCGTATTCCGCGCATTGAAATAAATATTTGTTATGGACAGGATAATTGCGGGGGCAACAAATGCGGAGCAATCCCGCATGCGTGATGAAATCCGCACGATATAATCGATTAAAACCACCCTGAGCAATAATAAAATAACGCAAGCGCGCTTCAAGGAGTTGCCAGCAAACTGTAGAGGCCTAGCAAGGTCGATGCTTCCTGGGACCAAGGGTTAAAACGAAAGCTTATTACCAGGGCCCTGGGGTTAAGGCAAGAAAGGAACGGGGTAGGTTATTTAGTCAGAGTCCGACACTGTTTCCTGCTCCATCCGTGGGATCTTGCAGATGCAACCAGTTGCATTACTTTATAAATGTTCAATCGCCCGATCGTGCATAGTGGATGGATCGCCTTAACGTTTCTGATTTTAATATAGGTTTAGGAGAATAATTTATAACTTGCTATCCGGCCGTCCGGAAGGAGCCCAAGTAGTCAATCAACGCCGCATAGGGTTTTACGCTGGGTTGAAGCCTACTGGGGTTGCGCTTCTCGCAACGTAGTAATGACGTGAGGACGCCATGACGTGCCCAATACTGCGAGACCTATTAGTCTGGCGTGCTTGCAAGACCGATTTTAGACAACACGTATCAAACATTAGATACAATGAAAAGAAAAACAAAATAAGACCCTGAATTTGGGTTTATTTCAGCTGTTTGCTACTTTAATTTCAGAATGCCTGGCAGGAGTCGCATTCATGAGACCAAGCCGACAGAAGTACCGATGTCCACACCCGAGCACTACCTCATCATTCTGATTGGAGTAGCCATATTATATCTATTTAGAGAAGATAATCCTATAAACTAATAAATTCCAAATGAATACAAAAATATTATGTGATAACAGAATTAAATTAATCAGTTAAATTGTGAATGATTTTCTTTTAGACTTTTTTCACTCCACACAAGCCTGTTATTTTGTTTAAACATATCTCGGCGTCACTCCACAGCTGCTGCCACACTGCTTCTGAGCTTCAGTAAGGTCATTGACAGTCAGCGGCTGTCCTATTCTCCTCACGCGAACTGTAAAATCTTATGAACATTTTTTGAACCAATCTACAGTGTATGTATGAATCTCTTTTTCTGTAATTCACCTGTTTTCTTGGATTAAACTTTTTACTGCACTACATTTTCTTTTGTGACAACCGTCGTCGTATGACTTTATTTTGTTTCCTCAAAGTATCCTCTAAAGTAAGGCGACTGCGCTTGAACTCGCTATACCTGCAGTAGAATGATGGTTGCTTTTGAATGTTCTTCATCCTATATAAAATTTGGTCCACTACCCGACTGCTAAAATTTTGCATGCATGTGTCAATCATATAACAATGCAAAACTATTATATCGTGAAGTGGCCATAGAAACTTTGTAATTAAACGACACAACCCCACTGAGTTTAGGTTCGTGTGATTGTCTTGAAGAGTTTTAAATATATACTGCCCTATAAAAGCTTGCTATGAAAAAAATATTTTCATTGAAAACTTGTTTGAATGAGACACGATCTTTTGAATTGGCTCTCGACAAAATGTATAGGGAAATCGAACAATGCTATTTTATTACTTTTAAATAACCAAAGTTTTGAAAATAATTACATGTGGCCTGTGCCAGGTACATTTTTTCGCAAAAAAAAAATCTGTGGCCTGGTATAAAAGGAGAGACAGACTGACATGTCAACGTAAGGCCGAACAATGGCCGAACCTACCATGACTAGAAATTTGAAAACGAGCACAAGGTTTCTTGAGATGTAGGAGGACACTCAGAAAAGATTTTTCAAAGTTCACTCCCTGAATCCCTGATGACATAAAACGTGTTTCCAAGGTTTGTAAGGAAAAACGAAGCTAGTGATTAAAGAAATATTATTAATCGTATTACAAAAAAGTTTTATTCCTGCATATAGGAATGCAGGAATAAAAACTTTGGTACTCCTTTTGTAATTAATTAAAGTTTTCGATTTTACCTTTATTGAAACTGACATAGTTTGGATAAAATGAAATGGGTATTATAATAACAAAATTCCTATACAAAAATAACGTGAATGATCCAACAAACTCGTGCCCTTTCTGTATAACCTTGGCCCGATGAGAGAATGGCTTTCATTTGGTGTCTTTGACTTCGTGTCGGCACATCGGCCGCGCTTGTAACCAACGCGTGTAAACAGATGCGGTGGTCGGTTGCGTCTGCGCGGTCGGTAGCAAACTTGTGAGCGACACGATAATTACTTACAATGTATTATGAATTGCTTAGCGAGCTCTTCTGTAAACTACTTTTATTTAGAACTAGCGACCCGTCCCAGCTTCGCACGGGGGCACTGGTGATATTAAATACACATAAACCTTCCTCTTGAATCACTCTATCTATTAAAAAATAAAAATCGGCCAAGAGCGTGTCGGACCACGCTCAGTGTAGGGTTCCGTAATATCCCGTCCGCCACAAATTTCTCACAGCCTATGTAAAAATTAGTAACCCAATTTCCCGAAAGATGGCGCTGTACCCGGTGGTAATTTAGGATTGCGTGAACCGATTTTTATCTTTTTGAATTTTTATTTGAAAAAAGATACACTCAGGATAATGAAATATATAAAAACAGTTTTAAAAAAATGCTTGCATGTACGGTTAAATTACAAAACTAGTTCAGAACGTTTGTTTTTAATTGTTCAAAAACTGTTCATCTTATCAAGTTCAAAATAATTTTAATCCTAGAAAGTTTACTTAAAGTTCAACTTTCGGGATTTTTTCACATTTTTTAAACTTATGGTTCAAAATTAGAGGGGGGGGGGACGCCTTGTATTTTACTTTTGGAGCGATTATTCCAAAAATATTGACATTATCAAAAACTTATTTAACAGGGTCCCTAATCATTTTGAAATACCTATCCAACAATATATCACATGTTATGGTAGAAATGAAAAAAAAATCACTTTCCTCTACGTGTAGAGGAGGTACCCTAATAAAACATTTTTTACCACTTTTTGTTTGTGCACTTTGTCGGCATTATTGATAATTTGATATACATATTGATACTAAATTTCAGATTATCCGCGGACGGACAGACAGACATGGCGAAACTACATGGCAGGGTTGGCGAACCAATGGCACGTGTGCCATTGACGGCACGCGACTTAATATTTTGGGCACGTCGTCGATCATAAATTTATAGAATATTATTATTTTCCAAATAATCAGTAAGTCAAAATTATTTGATGGCACCTCAATGACCCCATTAAACTTTTTTTTGGAAAAAATGGCACGTTGATTCAAAAAGGTTCGCCTACCCTGCTATATGGGTTCCTTTTTAACTACGGAACCCTAAAAACTGCATCAAAATCTGTTGCGTAGTTTTAAAGATCTAAGCATACATGGACAGAGCGACTTTGTTTTATACTATGTAATGATATTTTGTAGATCTATAGATGACAATGCGTTTATGTCGTGTCACGTGAGGGTACTATAATAATGCGAATTATAACAAGAAAAAAAAAAAAAAAGATTTTTACAAGCTTTTTATTAGCTTGCAATGTAACTACGAGTATGTATGTTCGGCTCAAATCTTGCAACTTAATTTTGAAGCAGATTTCTTCACCCGATTGAGCTGTAATTTTGCATGCAGGTGTAAATCGCATGACAATGCAATATTATGATGACATGGAGCTGATCTGATGATGGACCTGGAAGGTAGCCATAGGAGCTCAGCAATTAAATATCTCAACCTTATCGTGATTGGGCTCATTGGATTTGTATTGACGAGTACTTTGATCCTATATGGCTTTGATCGTGTATGGTACATAGATATGGTAGGGTCTGATGGGGGAGTTGGTAGTGGCCATTGGAACTCCGTAATACAATTAGATAACCCTAACGTGTTTGTAGTTTTCGGAAAGGTCTTGATGAGCTATTCATAATCTACACTAATATAATAAAGAGGTAAAGTTTGTTTTTTTGTTAGTTTGTTTTTTTGTTTGTAGGAGGTAATCTCTGGAACTACTGGTCCGATTGGAAAAAAATTAGCAACAATAGAAAGCTGCTTTACTACTGAGTGACATAGGCTATATTTTATGTACGCGGGCGAAGCCGCTGACAAAAGCTAGTAAATGTATATACTGAGCTATAAAAGCTTGTTATGAAAAAATATTTTCATTAAAAACTTATTTTCGTGGAATTAAACATCTTAGCAAAATTCGTCTCACGCTTGATTAACCGACGTAATGGACGCTTCGTCAAAATTTAGTTAAATAGAGGAATTTATTAAATTATTTTTTTTCGAATGAATGCCACTAATTATTGTACTTATATCTATTGTTGTAAAGATTGAACCAGCTGGATCTTTGACGTAGGTATCTACTTGAATAAAAAAATATGACTAGGTAAATGTCGTAAATGCCATACGACAAAATTTCAGTTATAAATGTAACGATTTGATGTCTTCAACTAGTGGTGAATGTAGTATTGTATTTATATATCAGTTTGACTGGCCTGTTGGTCTAGTAGCTAGTGTCCATGACTGCTATACCAGAGGTCATGGGTTCAATTCTCTCCCCGGACTCATGTGTCTGTGTCTGGGTGTAATTTATCTGTAATATGTATGTATTTAGAAATATATAAGTATGTCTACCATTAAAATTAAGCGCAACATGCTGTGATTAAATTAGATATTGTGATTTCTATATTTTTTTTAAACACATTTGAGTTACGAATATTTTCCGAAACCCAATTTTATTTTTTTGTAACGTAACAATAAATTTTCAATTTACCGATTTTTTTCTATACTTGCGCTATGGGATCTTCCTTCGTGCCAAATTTTAGGATTTTAGGTTAAAGGTAAGTAGTATATGAATTTTGATTCCTTTGAGAGTGTCGATCTGTGTGTTTTGCGACATAAACAGCAGAATATTTTTTTTAGTTACCTTAGAAATGTGATTTTTTCACAGCTTCAGTAAACTATAGATTTGAGTATACGGTTTAAATTTTAACTCAAGACCTCTACGCGTTTCCGAGGAGGGTCTTGAGAGACAGATGCTTTCTCTTCAAAAAAAGATTTTTTTAAGACGTGGCGACAAATGTACTGTTGTGTTGTTTTCAGATTTATTACTACATCAGTGCTATAAAACCTTGCCCTGTGCCAAATTTCAGGATTATAAGTCAACGGGAAGTAGTACCCCATGAATTTTGATCTGCTATGAGTGTCGAAATAGTACATTGTTATACGAGGGATGAAAGTTAGTTATTTAGTCCCGAGTTACGCTAATAGTTCAAGGGACTAAATACCTCTTGCGAAGTAAACACTGTGCTTTTCATTACGAATACGAGGAAAATTAAAATAATAAAAACCTGAGTCGTCGTCAAAGGTCTTCGTATGTTTTTAGGTAGGTAGGTATATTTCTTTTGATTTAGGCGGTAAGCGGCTTTCTCCTCTTAAGAATCTTGCGTTAAATTTATAACTGAAGCTGATGAACTTATCGTGTTAATACAAATTTCTTATAACAGAGATTTAGCAAAATGTAAACAAAACACTACACCTCGAAAAAAAAAAACAAAAAAGACCAAATCGGCCACAGATTATAGAGAGACTACCATTTTCCCGCCAATTTCTTAAATTATTCCTATCTTTTTGTTATTTCAATTGTACAGGCAGTATAGAAATTCGGGTCACGGTTCAATAGACATTTCAAAATAGAACGAGTTCTTTTAAATATTTAGACAGCTGTCAGTTGAAAGTAAAACTCCTCAGGGAGGAAAAGTACAACTTCCAACCCGGTCCGCAGGCAACTTTACGTCTACTTTCAATAGAAATGTCAAAATAGAACGAGTTTTTTTTTATATTTAGACAGCTGTCAGTTGAAAGTAAAACTCCTTAGGGAGGGAAAGTACAACTTCCAACCCGGTCCGCAGGCAACTTTACATCTACTTTCAGAGTATGAGTAATGAAAACATATTTTTTTGCGACATATACGACCATATTTTTTCCGTTAATTTAGAAGTTTGATTTTTTACAGCTTTAAGGAACCGCAGACTTCAAAATACCTTAAATTTCAATTCGATTCCTCCACGCGTTCCTGAGATAACGGGTTTTGATAAACAGACAGACGTAGTTTTGATGTACGGAACCCTAAAAAGCAGAAAGATATACACGGCGTTTTGAGCCTCATCGTGCAGCGATAAGGGTCAATTTTCTATATTGCATTTATTGATAAAAATATATTATCCCTATAAAACACTGACTCATCTCTGCCACCCGAAGTAAATTTATAAGAACTCGTTTAAGACTGTTATTATGAATGTAGGTCACTAGTTCTCACCTCTGGCATGACATAACATTGCGCCGCCCGGCCTTGCGGCTGGCAGCCGGTTCGATTCTCTATGGAGCACTGTTACACTATCTCTTTCTATCGTATTATGTAATACCTATTGTTTTCAGAGTAGTTGATACTATTTCATAGTTTATTGTGAAACTTAATCGAAAAGTTTTTTTGCATAATTTTCACATTGAGTGGAAAATATTAAGCAATGCTATTAGTGCGTGCTGGGCTCTGGTATAGGGCATTGTCCGGAACTAGGAGGAATTGCAGGAGGTTGCCTCCTTCTGCGAAGCGGTAATGCTAGCGGAGGAAGCGGCCGCAAGCGTGATGGCCAATGGCCCTCACGCCCAAGCCGCCAGAATCCCGATTCCGATTTTCAGCCACCATAGGCGTAGGTTTGCGGACGGCGAACAATGGGTAGCCTGCCATCCGGACAGAGCTAGAAACGTTGTTGGTGCGTAGTGTCCGACGCGTGTTTCAAGGAGATGTCAACAATACTGTAAGGTCGAAGATCGAAGCCTGTTTAGGTCGTTGGTTGTGCAGGAGAGAACCCCAGGGTCCTGGAACTAAGGCAAAGAAATAACAGGAGTGGGTTTTAGTCAGTCAAAGTCGTAACACTCTCTCCTTCTCCACCCAAGAGCGAAAAGAGTCCTTGAATGAAATGTTACCTAAAAGTTTGAGATAAATTATATCACTCAATAGTATTGTGGGATTGACTTTTTTCTTTTATTATAAACTTGATCAGTTTATTGACCTTGGTTATTCAATCTACAACTGGTAATTTGTACTCTAGCTTGGAATTAGTTAACAGCTGCATTCATTGCCAATGTCTTATGCAAAAAGAACAGCTGCATTTCATTCAGAATAGTGCATTGCTCAAACCTGAAATACGTAACACTTCTGCTTCGATGAAAATAACTCGACAGTGAAACTAGATTGTTGGTTTGTTTTAGTTCTGATATTATTATACTTATAAAATGCTTTGTCCTAAATGACTGATTAGCGGATCAAAACAATCTAAACCGCTGATCGTGAAGACCTGAAACTTGAAGGGCATACATATTCTTTGCATAACGCAAGCATCCATCAGAAAGGGTTTTTGAAAATTATACCCCTAAGGGGGGAAAAGCGGAATAAAGTTTGTCTAGAGAAACCGCTTTCTGGTATCTAATACAACATTTTGTAACTATTTTGCGACTATTCGAGCGGAATAAAGAGGTTTTCTTTTTTCAAAATGTGTTAAACTCGTACTTTTTTGAGACCTGATTTTTTTTTGAGGTTTCATGGAAACATCTAATGGCTCAACAGTCACTCGAGTCGGGGTGCTTGTTTTCATATCGAAACTCCTCCGTATTGGTCCTGGCGGGTATTTGTTAAAATTTGAGCCAAGAAATTTGTGATACACAAATGCTGATCTATGGAGATCAGGTCGGTAGTCGCTCCTTGCAAAATATTTACTAATATCGAGCTGCATCCGATTAAACTGGAAGTGGACTTCAACTTTTTTGGGAAAAGGCTAGTCATTATTGTTCATATTTGTTACATAGTTCATATGGTTATTCATTATTCCGCTGTCGGTGAGTTTAAGTCTACGATAACCAGAAAAATGCATGAAAAATGATCAATCTCAAGACACCGTTTTTTGTGGCGGCCGTAAGGGCGTGATAGACTTTGACGCTAAATTCCATATTGGACTTTCTAATTAGCAGTTTTAAAGCTCAAATAACTTTTGATATTCAAAAAAATCTTTCACATTTGCTTGTTAGCATATATTACATATGCTAAAAAGTATCCTTTTTTGCGTAAGTTATTACGAAAACGTCATTATCGTCAATAAGTTGGTACTTATTTCGAAGACGTTGCAACATTGCTCTCATTTATAGTTAATTGCCGTATGTGTTCTTTTGATACAATCAACAAGCGAGCTGCTTCTTTAACTGTGAACGTAAAATAATAATTGCTTGAAATATGTAAGGCTTGTGTAACTGTACGCACAACTATGCAATTTATTTATTGCTCTGAAAATTTATTACGCACAGGAACTCTATCCACTTAGTGACTGTCAAAGTACTTTCATTGTCTGATCCTTCAGCCAATACATGGCCACCTGTATGGCGCCGGTATACCGTGTTCATTTTAGGGAGGTGCAGGTATGGACGTGTATAATGCTGGGCAGAAATGGGATGAGGCGTTGTGGAGAGAAGTTCGTGTATTAGATTTGTGTAGAGGGCTACATACGTATGAATTCTGGTCGGGAAACTGCCTCACTGGGTCTTCTGGATTAAAAATTAGCAACCATCGTTTCGATCGCAATTCAACTCGCCACTCTGCTTTATCCCCCAATCACAAAATTATTAGATACTGTTATTGATTTCTTGTAAACTGTTCTAACTGCAATACATCATTGTTTCCTAAAAACATAAACCTTATTATTATTATTTCTAGCCATTCAAACCTTATTCATAAATTTATTATTTATTTCAGCCATTTCGCTAGATAAACTTTAGAGCACTGTGCATTTGTCGATATAAAATAGTGCATTGTTATCCTAGGGATGAAAGTGAGTTATTATAGGGTAGTAGGTAGGATATTTTTCAGTGGCCGGAAGGCTATTCAGCTAATTTTTTTCATTTTATCAGCGTAAAAATTGGTTAAATCAAAATTTTTCCCAAATATATGTATATTTATTTTTAAAGAAATAGTTTAAAGTAAAAATAAAGTCGTTTTAAAAAAAATATTCTTTAAAAAAAGTATCACTATGTTATTTCAGTTGAACTAGCTGTATAGAAATTGGGGTCCTGCTGAGATATTCCAGACAGCAGCACTACTGCCCAACCCAGAAATAAAGCCCTTGAACTTTTATTTAGCACACGTCTATACGAGTACTGAACAGCCACTTGCAAGAGCTTAAGATCATCGACTTATATCTATCTCCTTTTGCTAAGCAGTAAAGCTAGAAAAAAGAAGGCTGATCACATAAGGCAACGGCGCTCTCGCCCCAGACGCCCGCCGCTGAGATTCCGATCCCGTATTCCGGCCATCGTAAACGCGGGCTTGTGGACGGCCAGCAATGGGTAGCTCGCCGTCCGGTCTTCTGGGAACAGTCCGGACCAAGACAAGTCATCAACGGCGTGTCCTGCTCCCGCGCGCCTCAAGGAGTTGTCAGCAAGTGTAGAGGCCCAACTGCAGGGCCGAAGCCTTCTGATGGGGCTCCGGTCCGATTTCTGAAAGGAAGGTCCGACCCAGGTATGAAGGTTAAGAAAGAATGAGTCGGGTACTGGGTCGTTTAGTCAGATTCGTCAGTATGATTTTTCCCACCAAAAAAAAAAAGATCATCGACCTTTATCCTAGCGATAGACAAACACGTTCACATTTTGTCAAAATACTGAAAGTCCGTGGCAATGCTTCAAGAGCATTATGTCGTCTAAGAAAACTTTTAGAACTTACGGAGTGTTCTCGCTGCGTGAACCAACTAAACTACACTAATACTCGTAGGTATCATCAATGTAAAGGTGTATGGCCTACAGATCACCTAGATGAAGTAAAGTGTCTGTACGGTAATCTACTAAACTTTTTGCACTTGTATCAAAATGTACTAATTTTTATACAAGTGCAAAAAGTTTGTCATTGCGACCGAGGCGGAGACGAGTGTGTTATGGAGCTGAGGGCTGCAATAAAAAATTTACTCGTGTGTCAAACTTAGTTTTTCAATACTCTTACGACTTGAGAAAGAAAGAAAAAAACGTTTAATCGTATCTCAAACATATCTATAGTAGAAATATAATCAAAATAGCATTATAAAATCAGCTCTGGTCAGTTTCTAATTGACGATAAGGGGGGAATGAAAAAGCCTTTGTAGTTCATATATGCTGTATTGAACCTAATCAGAGTGCGATAAGAGGCAGTTTTCGAGTAAATATATTGAAAAATACAATTCGATGCTTAAGATACACTTTTCGCGAGTACTTTATCCTTATGTTAGGTACTCAAGTTAACGTGAAGCAAAACAAAACCTAGCATATAACTAAATGTTACTTTGCTCTTCTGAATGCAATGCTAATTTGATACTAATGATTTTTTGTCGCAAACCATCGCATGTCCAGAAAAAAAATACATCAGCAATAATTTCAGCCTAATTTCGTACATACTGATGTGACCTTAATCGTTTACGCTACGATTTTTGTTGTCATTTATGTAACACTTGTAATTTAACAGCAACCTAAACACAATACAGGAGCCGCCAACCTTTGGTTGTAATTTAAGGCTACGGTAGGCTCCACAGGAAATATGTTTGCTTAAAAGCTAGTATACAAAATCCTCAATTGTATTTATGCATCGGAAGTATATCAATTATCTGCGTAAGGATTAAACATAATATATTCATAACTGCGTTACGTTGGGTAATTTTAGAAAAGAGATAAATTGATTGTGGTTTAACTAGCCTTCAAGGATTTTAATCAGGATTTTAATCAATAAAGTTTGAGACATTACTAACAATAGTAAGTATTTTTGCGCCGCATGGCGGGACCTGCACAAAGACGCAAAAATACTTACTATTGAGTTTGATTTTCCCACCGAAAAAAAGAAAAACAACATTTCTAACCATAGGTACGTACTAAGTATCGTTGTATTTGCAACCAACCAAATGTTGCCAGCCTCTGCAACATTCACTGAAAACCGCAGTTATCTAAATATCCACTGCGGTGTAGCGCAACGATTGTCGGCTCCAAGCAAAACAACGAGCCTGCCAGTGTTCGCCATCAGTGTCCGCTCGCTCTCAGTACGACGTATACGTGCCCTTTGTGATTTTGCACGGGAAACTGACAAGTGAGTTACTTTTTTTTTCTTATTAATTTTATAACTTAAAGTTTCGGCGGGAAAAGTGACAAGTGACATTTTTCAAAAACGAGACGCAGCGTTTGTGTGACCGTTTACAAAACATTTTTTGGACAGTGATTTCATGTGCAAGTTTAATATTTTTATTCAGTTTTGAAATGAATATTTTTTGAATATTGACTATTCTGTATCAATCTATTTATTAGGTATTTATGACATGTTAGTAGGTAATATTTTAAAGCGGTGCGAATGTAACGTAAAAAATATGTATTGCCAGTGCGATTTTTTTCAGGGAATGTAAATTTTAATACATTTTAGATTTTAAGTGAAACGTTTTGAGTTCATTGCTGAGCTAAATCATCCTTCTTTGGTCTTCCCTGAAAATAAATGCTCAGATCCCTACGCCATTCCTCTTCATCACCAGCAAAAACTATGACCATGACCCAAAAAAAAAATTAAGGAGGCCTTAACTATCATGTTTTGATTAAACAATTTTTAACCACCCCATAATATCGCCTATAATAATGGATTTTAAAGATCAATAAGAAAAAAATATATTAATAAGGCATGTACCCAAAAACTGGTTCACAATATAATCTAGATCATGTTCAAAGGATGGTTCCGTGTAAACAAAACATTCGCAGTGGTTGTCAATAATTACAAAATAACATATTTAATATAATATTTAAACATTATAATTATTAAAATGTCAATAATAGTAATATAATAAACGCAAATGATTAAAAAAGACAATAGATCGAATAAACAACAAGTTATAAATAGATTACAATTATAGTAAATTAATTATAATCATCAAATCGATTAAAGGAAGTACCTAAATGTCATTCGAATTTAGGGTGGGCAAAACTATGGATCAATCAGATTGACTTTCGACTTGAACTAATCTAAAAGAGTCAATAAAGATGTCAACATCCCCGATGTTACAGTAGACTTTATCATAGTATAGCATCATGTTCCCACTGCTGGGACTGAGGGTTGGCCTCCTCTTAGGAGAGGGAATGGGCTATAATCCACCACGCGGGCCCAGTTCGGATTGATGGACTTTGTCGTATTTGGCCACAAACCTATTTAAAGGGGCAGATGACCCGAGATTGGTGCGAAAACTTCTGCTTGCAAAATTGCTACGTACACTCACTTTCCTCCCACTGTCTCGTCGAGATATGTGAACATTGATTTCAATAAAAATTAAAAAAAAAAAATCAATTGAAATCATGAAAAAAATATGTAATAGTATCTTGTGCAGTCCAGACTGCACAAGACTACTACGAATTTTGACTATTACGAATTTTGAACAAGAAAATCAAATCTGCAAGGTTTTGCGAATTTGTAAAGATGATAATTGGAAGTAACCCATACGCTGCGTGTGGCTTTGTAGGGCCAACTGTGATCTTTATCTACAATGCAGGTACCGCGTCAAGGTTTGTTATCGATATAATTTTTACACCCCTTTAATACCCTGCAGAGACGCTGAACCTATCCTTAAATAAAATAACTGGCGGTATTTAGTCTACAAAGCTCTGATGTGTTCCTCTAGGCACCATTATATACTTGCATGGATCAGTGATCTATGTTTGGAGTCAATAGTAAACACGGGGACCCTGGTACATACCTACTTTAGATAAGCCTCCCCAACAGTAAACGTCTTCACAATCTGTTTTGATATACAATGCGATCCTAATAAAAATAAGATCGATTTTCACGCTATGTTGTGACGTCTTAGGTGTCATATTAAAAAATAGGGTTGGGTGAGAAAAATACGAAAATGTGTAGATAATATTTATTTACGAATCGTGAACGCAAAAAGTTTCAAAATCAGGTTCTTTAATTTTGCTATTCTCTGCGCCATTGAGTGAAATTATATATATATATATATATATATATTAATATTTGATATATTACTGTATTTTTGTTATAAACTAACGACTGACTGCGATCCCACCTGATGGTAAGCAGTAATGCAATCATTGATGGTGAGGCGCACTAGTTTATTAAGAGCCTATTCACTCTAGCCTTGAAGACACCAAGACTTGATGAGAAGGCCGCAGCTAATTAGGACTTCATTAAGTAATATATTAAGCTAATTTAAACAATAACATTTTTTACTTCACCTAGACTTAAAACTAAGACTCAGTAATACAAAACAAAAAACTAATTTGCGTATTAATTACGCGTACTGTTTTTTTAACAGCAATTAATACGCAAAAAAGTTTTCTTTTTAAATAGTACTCTTCAAATCAACATTTGACATATCGAGGTTATTGACTTTCATAATCTTATTTGGAATGCAAAGTAAGCACAAGCTGTTTTAAATTGTTTATGGGGTTACATACACTTACACTACACTTTATTATGTTTCTGACATCCACCGGAGTCTCGCAACTGACGCATATCAGGTCATCGGTCCGCCTGTGCGTAGTCCGGCGTGCGATCGCCACTCCAGGACCCTCCGGCCCGACCGACCATCGACCATCTGTTCTGCAATGCGCCCTGCTCACTGCCATTTCAGTTTGGCAATTCATCGAGCTATGTCGGCGACCTTGATTCTCCTTTGTTGTGGCAACAATTGACCTATGTCTAACAGCGAAATCTCTTACTTCTATGATGATGGTCATAATGTATTCAATATACCAGAAAACGCATGATTTTATTTATTTCCAAATGTGTCGAAATACTTGTTCCGTACTATGGACTGATCTAAGAAAATGTAATACTCGTAGTACTTGCTTGACAAGCATTAAAACTATCTGAACGGTTATGTAACTGCAGTAAGCCGACAGTACATTACAAAATATTACTGCTGTTGAGATGTTTCATAATTTAAACAATTACCACCAGGATTATATACATAATAATAATATATATATATAGGATTATATACATATTATTAATAGACATATTTGGTACATTATTGCGGTTTGACTATATTAATTGAGAATTTAATAAGACATCGTCGTTTCTGAAAAAGGGGCAGGAACTTCTGATGGGAATATTTTAAGACAAGCTCTCACTAGGTGGCCGCTATCCCATGTTACTGTCAATCTCAAGAAAATTTACTTCCTACCTAGATATAAAGTACCTAATTGCACAATACGCACTAGCACAATTTCACCAGTTGAAGTTAGGTCGCAATTAATTGACAAACACACGGACATAAAGTATAGCAAGGGTTCTCATTTGAGTTCTTGAGAGCAGTGGTGGCCGAGTGGTAAAGGCCCCGGCTTACGAGTTGTAGGTCGCGGGTTCAAACCCAGCCAGGCGCATTACTTTGTGTAATTTATTTCATCACCACTGCTCTCAAAAACGGTAAAGGAAAACATCGTGAGGAAACCGGCATGTCCTAGAACCAAAAATTCGAAGACATGTGACATCCACCAATCCGCACTGGGCCTGCGTGGTTGATTACGGCCCATTCCCTCTCCTAGAGAGGAGGCCTGTGTCCCAGCAGTGGGAACATAAAAAAAGGCTCATGATGAGGATTCTCACCCCTCCCGTATTGACCGGAAGACTCCGGGAATTCCACGGTTTTAGGGCCTCGGACTTGCGAGTTATGACCGTGTTTTCTATACAAATACCAGTCGCTGCGAACTTTCCAAGTCGTTACTCGCCTTGGTTCTCCCGGGTTGAACCTTACGAGAGATGGCAACCCTAAGTATATCAGAAGGTAGTTTTTTTTTTACTATACATAGTTTGACCACTATCTCACCTGATGGAGAAATTTGTAATAGACTAGCTTTTTCCCGCAGCTTCGCCCGCGTACCTACATAAAATATAGCCTATGTCACTCAGGAGTAAAGCAGCTTTCTATTGTTGCTAAATTTTTTCCAATCGGACCAGTAGTTCCAGAGATTACCCCCTACAAACAAAAAAACAAAAAAACAAACTTTACCTCTTTATTATATTAAGTGTAGATAGACTGCTTGGCTACGTCTACATATTTTTTGTGGGAAATGTAGCTGGCTACTCAAGGAGTACTTTTTGCATTCTGACCTCAATTGTAGTGTGGTGTTGTCTACCACAGTGAATTAGTTTTCCGAGAAGGTTGACTTGATACCTACCTTTTTGCTGCTCACACTAAAACAACATTAGAATGTTTCACTCAAATTCTAATGGTCAAAATATTATTTAAGTAAGTTGCGATGCATCTGATTAGACTTTAAGCAACCCTAAAATAGTTGGGAAAACATTCGGCAGACGAAGGTGACCTTATAAACGACCAGTTGCGCAAAGAGGCACTGGTTCTCAGTCATTTCAAATCAATATCGAAATTATGTAGGCTTTGAAATTAACATTTCCGTGTGATACCTACGAAAAGTTAACATTTTGTCAAATCAACTTTCTACTATTAGGCGTGAATTGAAAATGGACACAGCATCTGTCGAAATCATATTCTGTCGTAATTTCTGTCCGCAGATTGATTCCACTACTCTGATTGCACTTTACTGTAGGCTCGACCTAATATGCGATTACTTGTTAATGTTCCAGCAATGTATCAACGTTGATCAATATGTTCTGTTTATTATCTGAGATTGCAAGCCGTCCTGTGCCAGAAACGGTGACGCAACTGAAAGTCGGTGATGTTGACTCATAGTGTTTGGTTTTGTTAAGGAAACCTGTTCCATTGTGTGGACGTATGGTTCGTGAACTATCTATATGAACTATCTGTATTCTTGAAAGTGTTGTAATTTTAGGACACTGAAGAGTTTAAATTGATGTGTTTATGGAAGTACAAATGAACCGAACATATCATATTTATTGTGTCACCCGAAATTCTATTAGTCTGCCTAAAAATTATACTTGGAACAAAAACAATTTCGCGAAACAAGCATGATACAAGTTCACGTAAGTGTAAGACATTCGTTCTAAATTACCGGTTTAATAATTAAGACCAAATTATCATAGAAACACTGAGTATGATTGTTTTGGATAAGGTAGGTAACAATTTGTGTATATTATCGTATTGCACGTGACTACGAGTAATTGTAACTATAGTGCTTGAAGAGATCGCAGAGTCTATAAGTAAAAGCGATCAAGAGCCTGTACAAGTTGTTTATGCAGCTTTTCCTCCTATTACAAAAAACTGTTAAAACGGTTGTCTGGGTGTCGTGTTTTAAAGGTGTGCTATTGTAGAAGGCTCATAATTATACCAGTTCATAGTTTAATAAAAAAATAGGTAGGTACACCTATTTATCAACCTCATTAAAATCAAATTTTCTGAAAAAAAAAACCTTAGCAATTAATTAATGCAATCCAATTTTAAAACTGATTTACGAGATCATCAATAGAGCAGTAACGAGCTAACCTGCACTTTATATATGGCCATTATGTTTGAACATATAATACAGTTTGAATCAAGCCACGTGGTTGCGACTCAGGCAGTTTCGCAAACCACTCAGTTCTACCCTAATTACATTGACACAGCTTATGTAACACCATACAATTACTTAGATTAACAAATTTATGTTGCACTGGGCCACGTTGCCACATTGTGACGCGTTGCAACAGGTACTTAGTTCTTGATGTCAGCTACAGATAGTAACACTTTTACTTACGCTTCGTCACTTGACGAATAGGATAACGATGGTAATTAGCGATATGTTTTCACACATTGAGTGGCTCTGGTACTGCTTTACTTTACCTGATGAAATATTGTTTTAAAATACCATGTAATTGCGAACACCTACCACCAAATCACTACGTTACGATAACAAATGCACTTTGTTTATTTGTTGATATAACATGGAATAGGTCAATTTTTATTGCATTTTTATCGTTTTTGGATGCATGCATTTTTTGGCCTCAACCTATCTCGCAGTCATTTGTATGTTTTCAAAGCCTAATAAATTAAAAACTTTGATTGTAAAACCTCCTTTCACAAATTTTCGTTCCTTCAAGGTCGCGGTAATCTTACCTTCACTCTCTAGATTTTATTACTTTATCGTGTGAGTGTCATAATCGATTCGCATATCAATGTCTACCTACTTAATTCATCAATGGGCGACCAGCGACCATGAACTCGAGTTATGTATTTCTTCGGTGTTAAATAAGATAATGCAATACTTATCTAACTGAAACTGTTGGAAGTTGAAACAGACATAAAGTAATATTATTGGACTCCTGTTCTAATGAAATGTAAACAAGAACATTCAGATGTTTTAGACGTTGTTGTTGATGTGTTTGATGGTTATTTCGCAAACCTCACCATCGACTAATCGCAGGACCAATCAATCTGGCGGTGCTTAAAGAAATGTATGTCCTGCGGAGGATGTATTTCAGCTGAAATGATGAACCATGAACAGAGATCATCTTCTTTTATAGTTCGTTTTCTAATTCTAGAATACGACTTGACAACACTCACGAAATATGTTCCCAATTTCCTGGAGTTTGACATTTAAAGTTGTCAAATCGTAGTCTAGGATTAAAAACGAACTATAACTTCTTACTCATCCCCTAAAATATCTCAAAATGCGAACACGTCACTCCATCAGCAACATGATGTTCTTATTACAAAACTCCGAAAATTTAAAAGATACCGTTGCTCAAGCCGATGACGGTTGCCCAACCGCGTGTTACCGCGCACTCAAGGGCAGGGAGACAAAATGATCAGCCGATACTTACTTAGCTCTTACTACACTTCACGAGGATGCTAAGTTTTGCAAGTCACTTGAGAAATGGCGAGTCAATGAAGAATGGCTATCTTTATCTTCTTTGTGCTTTGTAGCTTTTACTTTTATTATCATAGTAAAAAGTGTTTGAGCCACAATACATTTGTAGCAGAATATGCTCCAATGCCAAACAAAGCTTTAATTTGTACGCTAGCTGTCCCTCGCGGTTTTACCTGCGTCTTTGGTGTTGCTCTCTCTTCCGTGGATCGTAACATGATGTTATTTAGATACCCTTCTACAAAGAGTCGACCAGAAATAATAAATGTTATAAAGTCTGCCCGATTATCTGACCTACAAAAAGTCTGACGTGGTCAGGCAGCCATATATGATAGTGTCCGTGGAGTTTCTTGCACGTTCTTTTCCACAAAGATCTACGCTTTGGAACGTGCAAATTAGCTTTTTTTTTTTTGACTGACCGACATTTTGATTATTCAAAAGTGCCTGTAAACGGTCAATGGGCAATAGAAATAAATTATTTGAGTTTGGTTACTTTTTAAGTGAAAAACATCAGATTCTATACCAGCAAATAAACGTTTTCCCCCTATGGTCTACGATAAGGACAGTTGCAGGCTGTTGATACAGTTTTAAAAGTTTAAGTGGGCTTCAATTTTATTGTGCAATATTATTGACCGTGTAATGGCCACCTTACATCATTAAAACTATTTTCTTCTAACTCCATGATACCAAATTTATCATACAACTTTTTTTATTTGTTAAAAAGTTACTCGGAACCAGCTTGCTGAACGTTTTTTAATTTCTTTTAGGGATAGAGTTTCAAAAAATCCGTTCTAATATTTTTTATAAAACTAACTTAATCACTATTAAACGTAATATGGACATAAATATATAGTAATATTTTTTATAAGATTCAAGGACATTGAACTTAAGGTTGCTTGAACTTGTGCTTGAACTGTCTATTTGATTGCTCTAGTTTTTGCACTTTCGATATAATTGCCAAAAACAATCTTCAACCAGATGTCACCTTTATTTACCTGTCGCAACGTATTTAACTAACAAAAAAAAATCTGTTTTTTATGTACACATTCAGTGAGGAGCCTTATAGTCACAAATCTGGATACACACAACACAAGCTGTTCTTTCAGTATACAATGTGTTGTTTTTGATGTCTTTTATTATTAAATCTTTTGATATAAAAATAATACTAAAAGTTCTACAACATGTGGTCCAAAAATATATTCTCAAGGGAGTATTTTCAAGTTTAGTTACTCTACCTTTTACCCACGGCTCCCTAGAAATGATTGTTCACGGTCAGGTATATCAAAGTCAAGAATTATCGTAATTAAAATCTTTCACGGCAATGTGCATCGAAGTCAAGTTCTATCGCGATGTTGTATCATAGTCGTAGCGTTCATCGATATTTAGTGCGCCGACATTCCGTATTCTACACTAATCAAGGAAAAATAGTAGTTCAGTAGTAGCAGTCCACAGGAAAACCTTCATAATCATCATCATCATTAGCCTTATTAATGTTCCCACTGCTGGGACACAGGCCTCCTCTCTAAGAGAGATAATGGGCCATAATCCACCACGCAGGCCCAGTGCGGATTGGTGGATGTCACTTTTGAGATGCTGCCAGTCGTCGATAAAATCTAATTATAAATAATTTGCAAAAACAAATGACATTTCATGAGTCATATTTCACGTAGAGTCAAATTACGTTAAATCTGCGCATGGATGTTTTCTCGAAAATGAAAATGAAAAATAGTAAAAGCAATAATTGATTCTTTGATTATTATTGTGGTCTCATTCGTACCTTAGGATTATGGATACAGAAAATACGTTGTTTAAGTAAACTTTTTAGATAAACTCCATAAGTGTATTTTGTTATTTACAGTGTGCTAGTGTAATAATGTTCTAGTTTTTGAGTTAAATGAAACATCTAATATATGTTTGCATTTATGCAATATCTAACTCATAACAAATAGTCATACAAGGCACTCATTAATATTGCACTTACTGTCACTACTTTCCAAGGAATCACATACATTGATACATTGGTTTATATTGGTATAATTACTTTCTCAAATCAAAGATGTCATAGAGGTTATAAGATCTACCTGCGCAATAAAAAAGTTAAGGCAGACCTTGCACCTTTCAAAATTCTTTAGACCGATGTGTAGTAACTTTTCGGTGCTTAAACTCTAGAGCCCCAAGCGTTCGCACACCTATTGTCTTTCTATATGTCTCTAATTTCGGTATTCAAAAGGATATCTTCTAAGATATGAAACCGGTCATGAGTGTGCTGCTCACATTTTGTAGGGTTCCGTAATTTCCTGTACGTCACAAATTTCTCACAATGTAACAGAACTTTTACACCCGTATTCACAAACGTTACTATGCGGTCTCACAGTTCTCGCGAGCGCACAGGGCCCCTAAAACTAATTCATAAACAATACTTCAGTGGCAGCTAGCACTATGCGTCCCTTAAAATGAACGCACAGCTAAGGTAGCCTGCGAGCTGTTTTAAGTAACGCATAGCTGTTGTCAGTCTCTGTGGACAATAGACCACATGTCACGAGGTTCCGAGAAAATTCGATTTTACCAATTTTACTGTTTGTGATTTTAGCGTCCTTTTACAATGGATTATAATAGGAAGAAGAATTTAATCATTATAACAATGAGAGAAGCACAATAAATACTACCAGAAAAGTGATACGGGATTTCCTAAACCCTTTTGATTATTTTTTATTCTTTTATTTTATCTTTTGATTGCACGGATAAATTTGTTAGCTTCTCTATTATTATCGTTAAAATTTTATAGATGATTACTGGAGATCTTATAAAGTGAGACAACCAACAGTATCAATAATTGTGAAAAGGGTCTCTTATTTAAAAAAAAATGTTCTTGAACACCTATCACCTTTATGTTTTGAGGTTATTTTATGACAAATTAAATGAATGTCAAGCAGCGACGTGAACTACGCAACACAAACGAACCAATCACAGAGCTGTATTCAATGCTGTGCGTTTGCTTAGTCAAGGGTCGTTTGAGTATTGTTTTTGAATTGAAAGGCTTGCCACATGTTACGCAGTGAGAAATGCCTAACTTCGCATAGCGTTGCTACTTCACTGAGGAAAGTATTGTTTGTGAAGTGAATACGGGTGTTAAACTATGACTTCAGGGCGATGTAACCCCTGTATAAATTAGTAACCCAACTTCCCGAGAGATGGCGCTGTACTCGGTGGTAAAAAAATGTTTCTGAACTAAAATTATAATTTAACAAGCTTTTTTTTAACTTTTTTATATATATTTTTTTATCCTGAACGTATCTTCTTTGAAATAAAAAATATTCAAATCGGTTTATGCAATCCAAAATTACCACTGAATATCTAACAATTAGTAACCCAATTCCCGATAGATGACACTGTATTTTGAGCTATTTAGGGTTTTGTTATAATGTGAGAATTTGTAACGGACGGGAAACTTCTGATCTCTACACCGAGTGTGCCCCGACACGCTGTTACCCGTTTTTAATTTTTTTCTGTCGAAAAACAAATAAAGAAATATTATAAATCGAGTTCATTATAAGGCGGTCATTTTGTTTAATATATGAGGTAGCCTCTGCCTCAAAACAAACCCTTAAAGGACCACTTTATTCTTTGTCTGTGTTTTTATCTCGCTCTTGCCTAGTTTTATTTTTAATCATTTCCGGCTCAAAACAGATTTACGTTCTTAAATAAAAAGCATTTTTTTACAGATCTTCAAACATGTCCAGAAGAACCGAAAAACGTTTCTTGACCGAAGCTGACGACTACCGGTGCCCGCTCTCTGCCGACACCCAGAAGATAGCTGAGGATGAACTGCGGGAGACCGACAACTCCAGATCACAGGCACTCACAGCACTGAGGAGCTGGATGGAGCAGAACCCCAAATTCTCATCTATCAGAATGGGTAAGTAGCTGCTTTTGTAAGCGGAAAAAACAAATACAGAACAACTTTTTATTTGATACTATGGATACGGATTGCAAACAAAACGATAAATGCTTTAACAGGCAATATCAAACGTTCTAGTTCATTTAACATTGCCCATAAACTAACTTTAGTTTTCAGACATACATATTTCCATATTTCTATACCTATCTAGTTAGAATTAACAAAAGCATCGTAACCCAACAAGGCTTATGCCAAAATATCTGAAGAAATAAGTGCAACAAACTGAAGATTAAAACAGATATACTGTCATTGACATGTTAACGCAAACGAATATCATAGATCCAGTACATGATTCTAGACCCCCCAGTGGTGGAATTTTCCGTCGGTTTTTTCTTGTTTTTTTTTAATAAACTGTATAAAAACGCCATTTTAACATTTTTTTGAAAAAAATGAGTGAATAACATTCCAAATTAAACAAGTTTTTAATGAAAATATTTTTTTTTCATAACAAGCTTTTATAGCAGCGGTCTATAATTATATAATTAAAACTCGTCAAGACGATTCACACGAGCCCAAACTCGACGTGGTTGTGCCGTTTAATTACAGAGTTCCTATGGCTACCTCGTGATTCCATCATCAGATCAGCTCCATGTCATCATAATATTGCATTGTCATGCGATTTACAACGGCATGCAAAATTTCAGCTCAATCGGAAACCGGGAAGTGGATCAAATTTAAGTTGCAAGATTTGATTACAGAACGACAGACAACGGGACAGGTGAAACTAAATAAAAGCTTGTAAAAACATCGGGTTTGATTAGAATAACGACTTTATTTGCCCCGAAGATTGGGATTGGTTAGAATAAAAATTTTATACAGGTAAAAAAAAAATGAAAAAAAAACCGACGAAAAATTCCACCACTATTGTGTCCAGAATCATGTACTGGATCTACGGTATTCGTTTGCGTTAACATATCAATGACACCCTGTATAGCATTCATGCCAACGGTGTAGCTAGACCAAAAATATTTCTGCGAGTTTTTTTTTTCTACAAAGTGGGTTCAGAGAGTCTTGAGACAATACAACAGGGTCGCGATAGGCCGTTATAGTGGAAATGAGTTCATTGGACCATTCTGTACTAGGATAGGTTTTTATTTCAGTCTTGTGTAGCAAATGCTAGAACGAGCGAAACGAAAAAAAATATACAATTAAAAACATCTTAACGTATTAATAATAACATGATATAGTCATTATTTATTAATTACTGGCCTCTTATTATGTGAATAGCATAAATTACAAATTTTAGCACAACTGAATCATCGACACACCGTGTTTTATATAATAAAAATTAATTCATCAAGTTTTGCAGACAAATAGGAAACCCCATATCGGACCCTCTGTAGGGGGGACATCAGCGTAATTAGCTAATAATGCGGGAGCTACGCTTCTGAATCATGCACACTCTAGTATCAGACACGAATGAGGGTTGATGCGAAAGCGTTATACCGGGGCTCTGGGAATAAGGCAAGGAAGGCACGGGGTAGGTTCTTTAGTCAGTAAGAGTCTGACACTGTTTCCCGCTCCGCCCAAGAGTGGGATTCGTCATTCGATGATTTTTACCTACCATAAAAAAAAAAAGTATCGGACACGAAAGTAAGATGGCCAGACTGCCAAGAAACTGACTGACGAAATAGTAGGACATTTTGTTTTTACCTGATTGATGATGACAGTAATAATCTTTTCCAGATTCCAGTTTCTTCCTCCGCTTCCTTCGCGCAAAGAAGTTCAGCGTTCCCATGGCACAGGAAGCTATCGAGCGGTACATCCTGCTGCGCCAGTCTTGGGGCATCGCCTTCAACCAGCTGGACTATAAGCTGCCCGTAATGCTGGAACTGCTCGAGTTGGGGTCAGTAGTGTCTTCAACTGTTATATCCTAAGGCTCCTTTGACTGACTCTTTAGTCCAGTGACACCCATCATTGTAACAGCCTGGAATTACCTATTACTGCCTCCTGGAGCCTAGGGTGGTGCAAACTGTTACCTCGACTCTAGGAATAAGGCAAGGAAGGTACGGGGTAGGTTTTTTAGTCAGTAAGAGTCTGACACTGGTCTCCCGCTCCGCCCAAGAGCGGGTTTCGTCATTCGACGAGTAAAGTCCTTCATTCTTTTTGACCATTGTGCATTCTATTATGAACCTGTTGAGTTTTTGGTGGTAACAAAACTAAACGTTTGCGGTGTAGCTATAGAGCTACACGAGGCGTAGGCTGTGGAATTGATTAAAGGAAAGAGTTACCATCACCCTGGAACAACTGAACAAATTTGTTCCTATCACTCCGCCTAGAATGAAAGAAGCAATTTTATGATATCCCACCTCAATATAGAAACTGCTTACCTTTGAGAACACGTACAGGTTCTGTCTGAGTTTTGTAAGAAACTTCCAATGCGACTGTCACAATAGCAGACAGTGTAGAATTTACCCAGTTTCTGATGAATGACTTCTAGGTTATGTTCCATTTTTTTTAATGTTCCATGTACCTGCATTGCAAAGGGAAGTCAACTTGTGTTTATGGCCAATGCCAAAAACTCAAAGAGAACTGAAGGAATGCGGGTGGCCTGTAGTCAGTAAAATCTGTCACTCACTCTCGTTTCCAATCAGACGGAGAAAACTTACCTACTCGGTGATTTTTTTTTTGGCTTGTATATTATCCAAGGAAACAAAGAGAAACCGATACATAAAGTATTTAACAGTTATGAAATGGTATTTAATAGTTTATTATAGACTCAATAGTTTTGTATTTCTTTTCCAGATACATATTTGTGAGTCCGTTCAAGGACAGGCTCGGTCGTCGCGTGGTCATTTACAGGCCTGGTAGATATACAACCTTAATATGATAAATCATCAGCGACTCAAGTAGTATTCATTTTATATTTATTATTTTTATTTTATTCCACAATTACTAGTATATTTTTATATTTATTGGTGGCGGTGAAAATTAGTACATCTGGCTGGTTGTGTAAGCTTTTATTTATAAGTTCAGCGTAATAAGTAGGTAACTATTGTATAGTATTGGACACTTAGGATGAAGTTCTAACAGTGGGACGACCTTGTCTTTGAGGGGAATTAACCCATCACGCAAAACCTTGTTAAATATCAAATTCCTACTACCTAGTTCCTGCAAGGGGCTTCGCCTTCGTCGAAGTGGAAAATATGTATATACCTATATATACGTACCTATGTTACTTGTCTTATATATATATATATATACAGGTATATATATAGAAGCATACTAGGTGCCTACTGAAAATAATACATTTTGATACAAATTTGCACGTGTATCAAACGACGTTTTTCAATACACTCGAGTCGTGAAAGAAAGAAATAATAAAATGGATTAAAAAATAGCATTAAAACTCTGCTCTGTTTCTGATCTCGTGATGTTGACCCGTCCCTCGTGGGGGACGACGCGCGTCTAGCCTGATACGATAAATTATTTTATTATAATAATAGATACCTACCTATTGTGGCGGGGGCGAGCCTGCGCTTTTTCCGCACTAGTGCGGAAAATAGTCCATTGCATGCCAGTAAACAATTGCATAAAAGTGGGTTTTCGAGTAAGTGTATTGAAAAGAATGTTTAAATTGTGTTCTCTTCAACTGTTTATTTAAGTATCTAGATGTTCGATCAAGTAAAAAGTCATCACTAATTCCTACACTGGCTTCTGGTAAGTGAGATCGTTTGCCTCACCTATAGGTAGGTACCTACATAATAATTATCTTCTAGTTACATAACTACATCATTCTTTGGCTCATTGGGCTACGGCCTTGGCTTGCACTTTCTGATGCTATTTCTCAATAATCTTGTCATGTGTGGGTTTTGGTTCCAATTACAGCATATCCAGTGATCACAGAACGATAGATAGTGGTAATACCGCACGTCTTGCCACATTAATCTTAACACCGCGCCGTAGAGCTTTATGTTGTACCTAATTACTATTTAGGTATTGCTTTACGTTTAAGCACAATGCTAAGCCTTGACACTTTACACTTCATTTACTTATTTGCACATTCATTAGCAGATTATTAAACGGAAATGAACAATGCATGTTAGAACTCACCCCTACATTGTTAGTTGAATTTAAAGCATACCGTAAAGCGGGGTGAATAGAAACAAAACGGGAGTGAATAGAAACAACATTTTGTTGCTTTTTTACGGTATTTAAAAATTGTTTGCAGCATTTAAATATTTTTTATAAATTCAATATTGAAAACAAAAATGCTTTATTAAAACATAAAATATGAAATCAAAGTAATAATTCTAATAAAAAAATTGTTTCCATTCACCCTCTGCGTTTCTATTTATCCCATTTTACCAGTACCTACTCGATTGTGACATTTTTTTTTTAATATTGTTGAAATAAGAAGAGCGTCAGGTCTTGCACATTCTTGCACGCTATAAAAGCTGTGTAGTCTGACAACTCTTTGTTTAAAATACTTACGTGCGTTCGGATGCCAGAAACTAGGCCCAGATCGACGAGTGAGTAAAACCGCGGTTTTACTTGCTCGTCGGTTACAGACTAGTCTGTAAAGCCAGTGTGTTATTGCAAAAACGTAGTTTTGTGAGTTGGCATGCCTGGCTCGTCGTGTTAGCTTCATTATTCACTCGTCTCGTCGTTCGAAACGGTTTTACTCGTTAATCGATCAGCACCAACAAGCCGCGATTAAAACCGATGTTTTTAAAAACCGCAGTATAAGCTCGTACGTTCATCCTGTCCACCATAAGAGAAAAGAATAAAAAAATGTAACCTGTATGTGCAACCAGCACCTAAAACGGCGAGTCTACTACGGCGTACTGACTAAAATTCCCTCAACCTTTACAGGCGTGTTCGACCCGTACAAGTACACTAACCAGGATATGTGCCGCGTCATGGGTACGTGCTACGAGACGTTGCTGGAAGACGAAGAGAACCAGGTTCGAGGAGTGGTGCACTACGCTGACGGCAGCGGCGTTAGCTTCCCTCATCTTACACTGTTCACACCTAAAGAAGCTGTCAGGATTGTAAAGAATGGAGAGGTAATTTGATATAATTTTAAGTAGTCTCCTCGACGAGGTATACCAATATATAACTTAACGCCCAAGTAAGGCAGTGTTATTATGTGCACATAGCGACCCGCTGCTCTGCGGAGTAGATACTTCAAATGTGCAAATGGATTTATGTAATTGTGACAATATATTACCTACCTGAAAGTCTGCACAGTAGTCTTAGGCTGTAACGTACCTCTGCCATCCACTCGCTACAGGAATAACTCAGGTTGTGGAGGTTTTTTTATGGTAGGTAAAAATCATCCAATGACGAATGCTGACCGTATAGCGGGGAATAGTGTCAGACTCTTACTGACTAAACAACCTACCCCGTTCCTACATTGCCATACATACCAGGGCCAGACCCTTTCTTTCAGACACAAACCGTTGGCCCTAATTGGCTTCGACCCTTCTGCAGGGTCCCTATGAGGTTGTGGAGGTCAGATAAGTAGTATTTAATAGCAACCGGTTACACTAGAAGCCGATCCAACATATTTGAGAAAGCTGATGATTAATAAAATTTCACCTAAGCATTATACACATTACATCACACATTACATTTTGCATTTACTAAGCTTTGTTTTAAACCGAGACTTTTTTGACTGACAGCGCACGCTCCCCATGAGGCACAAAGAGATATACGGCGTCAACGTGCACCCGACGATCAAGTTCGCACTAGACTTCGGAATGGGTCTCATCTCAGAGAAGATCAAGACGAGAGTCAAGCTCTATAGTGCTGTCGAAGACGTGGAGATTGACAAGAGCCTGCTGCCTAAAGAGTATGGCGGCACCATGCCTATGAAGGAAATGATTGGTGAGTATTTGCGCTTTATTTCGGGCATAAGATGGGTTGACAAAATGAAGCTTGTCAGAAAGAGGAAAGCATATAGGTAATCGGGTAGAAAAGTTTGGAAGAGACATGCAATGGAGTAGTGTTCAATCCAGTTCAATCCCTAACTGGCTGGTTAAAAGTGGCCAATATAGTGTTATCTTCATTTACTTTTTTATAACTTACCTTAATAGTTATCCGTTTGTTTAGGTCTATGGAAGGAAGAGCTCGCAGCCAAGCGCGATATTCTTCTTCTAAACGACAAGATGGCAGTTAGACTAGAGATGTACAGCGAAGCGGCGCGTGAAGGTGCTATATCTGCGCTGAAGGCAGGAGCCAACACCTGCGCCGGCGCGGACGCGGTAGGCGACGCCATGCGAGGACTCACCGGCAACTTCAGAAAGCTTGAAGTAGATTGATCTTGTTCACACTAGAATTTAGACTGATTGTTTTATATTTTTAAGTAATTAGGACATGTGTGATATGGAGCTCAATTTTATTGAGTGCCAACTATAAAATGTTAGTGTGGGTAGCATACTATAGAAATAGTAATTTCGAATGTATTGTTAGTTTTAGGATCTTTTGGTACAAATAAACTAAAAAAGGGGATTTTCTTATCTCAAGTGATAATAAACTGTTTAATTATCAAACGCTGTTTTAATGAAAAGCTCATATAGTTTATTAAATTGTTTATTAAAAAATCCATTTACTACCTATTTGGTAGAAATTAATACACATGACTTCCACATCGTCACGTACCTAACAAACTCATACAAAATGCTTTTAAAATTTATATAATAATATGGCACGTTGTTTAGTGATGACGTCACTGAACTCTGACCTAATTGATCATTGTTAGGCTTTAACCACCTCTTACAAACAATTGTAAGGCTTTGGTTTTACACTGCTTGCATGTAAATCTAGATTTTTCTAATGTATCACTTTTGACAACTAGTGTTGAGGTCGAAACCTTTAGTATTCCTATATTTTACAGTTCTTTAAACCATTTGACTGTATATTACATTATTTCGAATTGCTTTCATTAATTTACTTTGAATGCATCTATTAATATGTATACAACAGTAATTATTTTTAATATTAGATATTAAAAATGATTACTGTTGTATATATGTATATACAAAAATATTGTTAAAAAGCGTCTAGTACTGTACCGCGCTAAGTTACAGTAGTTTTGCACCGGATACGTTACAGTATTGTCGATATTCAAGTGACATGTTGACAATGAAATGTGTACTGTTAACATCTTTAAACTTTTTCTTCGGTATTAACTTGGAGCTAATATTAAATAGGAATAACATATAAACATATTTTCCTATCAGATTATACACAATATACTACTATGAATTAAAGTACATTTTCTCTTCTTAAGCTGATTCTATTGTCGTTTTGCTAATGCACTTACAGATGGGAAAAATAAGAATACAGAGGGCAAATATAAACAAAACTTTTATGAAGTTTTTTATACTTTACGGAGTACGGTTTGTATCCAACCTTTACGTTATTGAAACCTCTACTGTCCGGACTAAGCGATGGCGACGGCTACGGCGAGGGCGCCGTTGCCTTTGCCTTATGCGGTCGGCATCCTCCTTCACTAGCATTACTGCCTCGCAGAAGGAGGCGACCGCCTGCCATTCCTTTTCGCTGCGGACCATGGCCTGAACCAAGGCCCGGCGCGAGAGGTCGCCGCCGCCGATCACCCCCACGAGGGCACGGAGTTGCTCTTCCCAAGCGGGGACTTACCGAAAGGTGGAATCGCAGTTTAGCTCTAATTCATATAAAAAAAAATACAAATCTAATATATAAAAATCCGGGTCAGTTTTATCAAACTCCTCCAAAATAATGACAGACTTTTGTATATATTTTTTGGAGACTAATATAGGCCATTTTTAATTCTACGACCCCCTCCGGCTATTATTTTCTTTGATAGTTTATACATATGCCAAAACTAAGTTTGCCAGGTCAGCTAGTAATTATATATGTAGGTAATGAGATAATGAAAAGGCCTGACTCACTGCTTCATCAATAACCAGCTTTAATCTTTGGACCGAAGACGCGGATTATCCTGCAGGTGTTGTTTTTTAAATATAGATGCAGAATAAGAACCGATTTGTTGATATTCAACCCGTAAAGGAGTGAAAATGGTTTCATAAGAGTCGAGCCGCATAACTTGAGTAGTTAGTTGCTGCAAACCATATTAATAACGAGAAGCTTTCAAAAGTTATTGTTGCTATTCACCCTTGCACTCCTATTCAAATGTGAATATTTTATAAATCACTGGACTAATTACTCCGATTTAGCAATTACCTTTTTAGTTTTCTAGACTATGGTCATAGTTTAGGTATAGTAATTAATTAACAGTATTTTCACAACATCATTAGTCTAGTAGCAACACAGGAGTTATGAACAGATAATTACAACTGAGCCCATTATAATATAACATTGAATTATGTAATGGTAAAGTCAAGTTCTCAATTGAATGAAAATGAAACTATCTTCACGAAAAGCATACAAACTTGTATTGGGTATGACAAAACACAAACATGCAAATTTTACGGTATAAAATGATTATAAATATTTTCTATTTTATGCTTACAATACGATAGACTTTGACACTAGACAATAGCTAATCAGCTATAATTCAAATTGAGCATTTCTGCGGCTTACACTTGGCACTAATGTTCTTATTTGAAATAAAAAGATCATAATACTATGTAGTTTAAATTCTTATATGAAATTATACCTCTCAAAGTGGCTACATTCGGCGACTGACAAATGTTGTAAGAAGGAACATGCATGCAATTTTTTTTATGTATGTAAATTATCTTAGTTCCAGTAAACAAACATGAAACGATTGTTTTAAATAACTTCACCAACAACAAACCAACCTTCAGAGCATTGGCGAGACACACACATTTACGGGCATTTGTTTAAAATTGTTATATCTCGTTTGCTTTTCTACCGATTTAAATATTGTTTTTTGATAAACTGGTTAATCCCATCCCACCGTCCTCTCGTAAAGACAACTATCCAACTAAAGTTTGTATGAATTGGCTAGTTATTATTATTTGTTTCGAATACTAACATTCTTCATAGGATAGCGCTTGATGACTACCTCAGCTGCACGCTTGTGTAGTAGTGCTTTGACATATTCAAATTGAATATTCGTAAATGCGACTGTTGACTTTCAAAGTGCGCGCAAAATGTCATACAGGTTTGACATTCAAACAAACAGAAGGTTTGTCAGCCAAGTAAAAACCGAACATAGCAGAAACGTTACATACTGATTGACGAACCTAATCAAATTTCATTCAAACATTTGGCATGATTTGAGGTTAGTAATTATTACTGTATTTGTTTAGTACTGTACTGTATTTGTGATGTATAAACATGATTATGACTGATTAACATTGCTGTATTACAATTTGTTACACTAGAAATTTAAATTGCGTTATCTATAGGTATATATGAAATCAATACACGTTTCAAGTTCGCAAGTTTCAGATATTTAAGATCACCGATTTAGGCTAAACCGGTGATCGAAAATATCTGAAACTTGGAGAGTTATGTTCTTTGTATAATGGGGCAGCCGATAAGGGATTTTTCGAGATTCGAGCCCTAAAGCGCAATACACACTGAGCCCGCCGGGCCCCCGACATATGTAGGCAACTTTTTGTCGGCGGTCTAGTTGGCGGCTTCACTTAATACAAATCGGAAAATTTGGTCGGCGGCTTGAGATGAGAAATTTATTTGGCAGTCAGTGATTGCCGCGTGTCGATAAAGGTTGTGTGAGACAGTGAGACATTTTTCGTCGTCCCACTCCATGTCGTAAAAAAAGCACGTCACTACAGGTCAAGCGTCGCTGGGCAACTGAGCGCAGGCGTACCCAAGCCGCCAACATGTCGATGGGCAACACGCGCGGGCGCATTTTGCCGACATGATTCTTTTCATACAGGCCGCCGGGTTGTGTCGCCGGGCTTTGTCGGCGGCCCGGCGGGCTCAGTGTGTATTGCGCTTAAGGGTGTGAAAACGGGACAAAGTTTGTATGGGGCAGTGAGATTCAGAATTGAGAGAGAACAGAATTGATGGAAGATACGTCACGTATTAAATTAAAATTCACCCCTGACGGGGTCAAAAAGAGGTACAATGTTATTTTGGGGGTGATTTGTTTGATAAATAATAAATGATTTTTATTTTGTGAATAGGTGATTTACAAACTCTTTTACACGTCAAATGTTTCGAAGTTAATATCAATTAATACTCATAAGTATATAAATTTTTATTTTGAAGCTTGTTTGAAAACTCAAATGTCAAACAGTGCATGCGAAAGATTTTTCATATTTTTACTGACGCCTACGATGGTCGACAATCGGGATTGTGATCCCTGCGGCGGCTGGAGCTTGAGGACCGTTGCCTCACGCGTGCGGCCTTCTCCTTTGCTAGCATTTCTGCTTCGCAGAAGGAGGCGTCCGCCTGCCACACCTCCTCGCTTCGGACCTGCCTGTACAAAGGCCTGGTGCGAGAGATCACTGCCACCGATCGCCCCCACGAGGACACAGCGGTGCTTATGCTCTACCGTATCCTCCAGGCGTTAAATTTTAATGATACAGTTTTACACGAAGCCCGGTGTATCCTAGTTGTTCCACGCAGTAGTGACACCTGAGTGTGCGTCTTCTACACGAATCCGGTGCAAAAACTTCCCGAACTCACCAAGTCCAAAGAGGACCTGCGTTATGTTGATAAATTAATAATGTACTTTGACTTTACAAATATGTCCTACGTCTAAGCAAATTAAGGCCCTGATGAAGTTTCCTTAAGAGCAACCTATTGACTTTAAAACCCCTATATTGTAGCTATTAGGAGACACGACTTCTGCAGGGAATTCCACTCTTTAGCTGTAGATATATACGCACAACGTTTTGTGCATCACTGTACATCTAGTAACCACGCTAACTGGCTGTAACTTTTTAAATTCCAGTAAAAAAAATAAAAAATAGCAGTACAAGGATGCACGAACTGCATTCGCGTGGTGCGCGAACAAAAGAGCTACCTCTTTTGTTTTGATAATTGCGGTTTCCTTTACCAATACTTATGAGATATTTAGAAAAAAAAAACCAAATTTTATTGTTATTTGCTGTTTGGTATAGTCAATTATAAATGAGACTTTGATTTGGGTTAGAGACCCAGATTCAAAAGCAAAATGACTCTTTAAACAGCTATAATTTCTGGCTATTTTTTTATTTCAAAGTACAGCTAGTTCGACCTGTTACAAAAATATATTCTATAGGAATATAAATATTATTGTAAATTTATCAGTCGTTAGGTAATTGCTTACTGGTTTATATTTAATCAGCAAACTTGACGGGTTTTGGTTGGCCCAGAGCTAACTAAAATCTATCTAGATTTCAATGGCCAAATACAGCTTTTGAGAGTCTTCTTACACATTTCCTTTTTATAAATAGATTGTGTATTTTTTCTAAACTAGGCACTTTAATGCATAGAGCAAAAGACTTTGCTAAGTGTGTGAGGAGACTTACTTAAAACTGTACTAAACTATATCCTTTCCGTTAATTATGTTTAAAGGCTACTTTGCTATGACATTGAACAGCTGTGGGTAATGTATGGACGCCGATATGTGCAATCTGTGTCTATGGTAGTCAGTAGCTGGTATTATTGCATGTCGTAGGACCCATAATTATATTGTAGTCAACAGTCGGCTGTGGTATAGGCACGTGCGTTGAGGTATTCCAATTTGAAAAAGAGAAGAGGCGTTATTTGAACAATGTCAAGCGTGCGACCGAGAGAGAGGTATGGAGCTATACATCCTACATAGCTCGATCCATCCCTTTAATAGTTCAGAGTTCGTCAAAGTGGAGCGCGATGTGAGCTCGTAGCATGGCCTCTGTTCTCAAAGTACAGACAGATCCACTAATAGAAACTAACTTAGGATCTTGTGAACATTTTAATCACTGAACAAAGACAACAATAAATGGAATAAACAGTCTCCTGCTATTAGTTGCAGCAACAACGAAGCAACTACACGTTTTCATATTTAGTCGCAATGTCGCATACCTCCACTCTGCGGCAGTTTTAAATCTTAAAAGATATATGCATGCGTTTGTTCTAGAGTATTTAAGTACACAAAACGTCTTTCTAAATTGGCACAACTTACTATATTAAATTATAATACCTTATAACATCAGTTAGAAATCCATAATAACAATATAAACTTATATATTACTTAGGAATCCTTAAAGTAAAGTGTTAATATTTCTAAAGATTCTATATTAATAAAATTAATCTATATTCTCTAACAAATGATAAATGATGTTTATTTTAAGTAATAGGTATGTAGTTATATACTTTTTGGCACTTGTTTTGGCAAACACATGGTACGGTATTGTATTAAATGTAGTAGCCATATTGTATTAAGTGTAGCATCATGGTAGTTGGATAATATGTATATCTGCTAAATAATATCTACAGCTAAATGATCTCATTAAAAAATACTTATCATGCAATAAAATATATTTTATGGCATGGGGTGCAATTATTCCTTATTGTAACTGTTTAAAATATATTTTGCAATCTATCAGGTGGTTAGCTTGAGTCGACGTTATCAGGCACATGTATTCTATATTATGTTAAAGTAATCAGTTCTTAGTACAAATTCAAGGGTTATCTACACTATAATTATTTATTGGTATTCTATTTATGAAATTATATACGTTCAAGATATTCTCTAAAACTGATACGGTAGTTTTCAACAAAATTGCTCTTGTGGTTTTAACTATAAACAGTACAAAGAACTTGCAATTTCATGTACAAACTTAACAAACCTGGATACACAGTCAGTTACTTGAACGAATTTTTATTAATTCGATGTTTTCTGAGAAACCTTGCTTGGAATTGTTAAGGTCTTGGAGACTATAATACTACATATACTTTGGTAAAATATTGTAAGACATTTAATGCAATAAATATTTGCTATCTCATCTACAACTCACATTTTATAGTAGATTCCCAATTTTAAAATATTGTTCATAATTTGCTTTGGTAAAAGGAGCAGTTTGTATTGAATTGGCAAGAAATAGTATAGGGATATCATTAATATTCTAGTTTGGCATAACTTTGGTTTACTTAAGTATGTTTTGGTGTTAATCTCAAGAAGTGTAATGCACCAAATGACGTAGTGAGTAATCAATAGGTCATTTGAACCAAAATGAAAGAAGGATGATGCTAAAATGGCATGGTTAAGTACTATAAGTATTTATATATTTATTTAAACCATCTCGTTTAGTGAACTGTACTTTATAAACTGATGCTTTATAACTGAATTTTAAGTTTGTGAACTTTCGTACAATTAGTTTGAATAAACTATCTATATATTACTTTCCCCAGATTGAAACATGTTTAAAATCAGTAAATAAACGTAATGATCATGTTTAAGAGAAAGTGATATATAAATCTAAATTTGTTATGAGTGATTCCATTGTTACGATAGAATTCACAGGTTTTCGCAGTTTAGTCACGCAAAATATAATGCTAATTGACTTACGTGATAACTTTTCACTAGGCAAATATAATGAAGTACATATAGCGAATTCGTTTTATAGTTCTATGTTTAATATAAAAATTCACTTTGTTTTTTATCTGCATGGATTTCGCCGCATGAGTTTAGAGTCGGTCTAAAAAATCAAACGACTTTCTAAATACTTCATATTAGCAGGCAACTTTTTAACAATTAAAAAATGCAAAAGATTTTTATTTAGAATATATTACGGTTTTTTTATGCATCGGTATATATGTATATGTGTTTGCTTAATGTAGTGCGTTATTAGGCAAGCGTGCCATACAGTCACTTTGCTTCACTTACGTAATCTGCAGGCCGTGCACTATTACATACATGACATTAGTATAGTTGTGACGTAACAGCGCTGTAAGCCCTTTGTACACAAGGCTACTTAAATCTTCGATACTATATGTTTTTAGTTCCCTCTCCAAGAGAGGAGGCCTGTGTCATAGCAATAGGAACATTAAGAAAGGCTGATGATGTGGTGATGATGATGATGGAATAGGCGATTAAAATCTTGCTATTCAATGTCAGTATCGAAGATGAGATGAGTGGTCGTAGTAGTAGTACGAAGGGGCTAAGTTTTTTTGTCTATGAACGTGCTTGTCTATCGCTAGGATATAAGCCGATGTTTTGGCGATAAAAGGAAAATCAATAACATAAAATATCTAGTTTCGTACCGTTTTTTGACAAGTGACAGTAACAGACTTTTTAATTCGTTCAATAATTTTCAAGCTATTTTACTTTTTAGACAGACTCTAGTATTGTAGCAAACACAATTCCGTTCAAATCCCGAACTGTGTATACATTTAGTAATATGTGTGTTGTTATAGCTTAGAGGGTAATCTCGCAACTCCCGTATTTACCGTTGTAGTTGCTCAGTAGAAAAGGCGTAGGAACTAAGTCAACACCGCGGCGGCGCAGGCGGCGGTTAAGCGTCACTGTTCTATTGTGCGCTGACACCTTGTCTGTGGATATTAAAAATATGATATTAAGTTTCGTCTATCGTTGTTGTTTTTACTTGAAAACTAGCTTCCGCCAGCAGTTGCGCTCGCTATTGTTTGTAGGTTTATTCATACTAGCTTTGTCCCTTTAATAGTAAATTTAAAAAAAAATCTTCGTTGAGTGCTCGCCTTTTTCATAAAAGGAAATTTTATGCAAAATTATATACTTCTGGTCCCAGCTTCGGTTGTGGGTTGTTATGTCAATCACTTAGTTTCTCCTTTATCACTACATAGTACAATTCCCTTCTCCAGGTAACTGGCGCGAACATTAAATATAGGCGTAAAGCATTTTTTCAGCCCAGTACTGACCTTTACGCAACTGATTTTTTTCTGAAGAGGAAGATAAACCTCCTCTTTAGTCTCTTTGTTACATGCATAACATATTTAATATCAGCATTGCAGTGGTGAAGCCGGGTCGGGTCAATAGTATATAATATAAATGTTGCTATTTAAGAAGCTAAACTTTAGTGTGTTACATGTTTTGTTATCTAGCAAACTAAATAAATATATTGCTGTATTACCAGTCAACTATATGCTAACATGAAACTGAATAGTAGAGTGAGTGAGCATCGGGCGCGAGTCTGGCAACATTAAAAATAAACAAAAAGGAAACAAATAATACATGTATATTTAATCGTTGTTTCTTTGAACAACTTAAAAGAACGATTATGATAAATTTGTCCAAAACTAACCTAGCCTGGGCGCTGTCGGCAGTGTGTAGGTGTCCTTGGGTCAGACCCAGTACTGGTTGCGTCTGAGCATGGGGTTCGCGGGCGCGACGCCGGGCGCTCGCACTGGGTACGCAGTCTCGCTGGCTTCGTAGCTACTCCAGTCTTCCGCCTGCAACGAGCCGTACTGCTCGTTTCGTTATTATTGAAGCACACAGATACACAACTTGAATAATCGTCAAAATTTCAGCCATTAAACGTCACTACTGGACATAGACAGCCTCCAGGCGTTACCACGTCCACGTCTACGCCTCTCAAACCCAGTATATTTCCGCAGACTTGTGGGTAGCTAAGGCTACGGTTTCCGAAGAATATAATGCACATGTACTTAAAATAACATCCGATCATAAATCTATATCTATAATCTGATGCTATTTTAGGTACTTTTACTTAAGTATAATCAAACGTTAATTTAGGTACTTTCAACAGACTAATCCGTTTTTTAACTACCGTAATAACAGGAACAATTAAAAGACAATGAGTGTGCGGACACCGGTGTCCTCTTGGGGCTTAATGAACTAAACAATAATTAGACTAAATCATACATTGTGATAGCAATAAAGCATGCATCAACTAAGTATTTTTTAAAGGCGTAAAGTTGAAACGTACTTATGATGACGCGCAAGTCATTTATTGTAATGCCCTTAGCCACAATAGAGCGCGTGCTTTCACAATATACGTCAAAGTAACTTATTAATCACATTTCTCGATGCACAAACTTCATTATTTACCTACCGCACAGACTATCCCGACCACTTTCGGTTTTTCTGCATTTGCGGTCCTCGATGCAATTGTCGAAAGCAAGTCAAACCACAGCCACCTCTTATTCATAAGGTAAGTAATAAAATAGGAAAAAACATTGAGTGACTCCGCATTATTATTATTGTTTTTTTAAATATTACCAATGACAGGCAGAACTCACATCAGTATGGTCATCAGTCCCATACGGGTACCTCGCATTGAGGTCTGGCAACGCTGCGTCAGCTAGCGGCGTCACCTTGCATGCCACACTGCCGGCCGAGGGCAGCGGCGTGCTGGCACCCGTGTGGACTGACTGTTCTGAAGAGACATAGCTGAAAGCAACAACATAACAAATATTGGCATACTTAATTAAGTCCCAACTGTCATACAACATCATATGAAAGTGGACCATGCTTATAATGTACTCAGTGTTACAGGATTCTCTTAATACAGGTACATAACATTGCTATCTTAGATTCATATTGTTTTTTACCTAATTAAAATTTTCTCAGTGACAGATAGTAGCGATTTCAACGCTATCGGAGGACCTACTAGTTTATGCCACCCACTCGTGGGGTGGGTCCTCGAGAAGAATGGGGAAGCGATGGCAGTTTCCTTAGACATCTCGCAGGCCGTCAACAGGGTCTGTGGCTGGTTTTTGAGTAAATCAATTATAAATCGTTTTTCTACACTAATATAATAAAGAGGTAAAGTTTGTTTTTTTGTTTGTTTGTAGGGGGTAATCTCTGGAACTACTGGTCCGATTGGGAAAAATTAAGCAACAATAGAAAGCTGCTTTGCTCCTGAGTGACATAGGCTATATTTTATGCACGCGGGCGAAGCCGCTGGGAAAATCTAGTGTTTTATATTTTAAGGTTGGTGGTGAACAGGCTCTTAATAAACTAGTGCGCCTCAACATCAACGATTGCATCACTGCTTACCATCAGACAAAATCGCAGTCAAGCACTAGTTTATATCAAATAAAAAAAAAGAATAACTTAAATATGTATTCTCACCGTTTAATAGGCGGTGTGCCTTGAGAAGGCGACGGCATAAGATGGTCGGGCGGCCTCGGCAGCGGTATAGGGGCGACCGCACCCTGACTCTGCCCGTGTATCTTTACCAGCGCGTTCTGATCACGCATGAGATACCGTCTGCACTTGACGAGACCGAAGATAAAGATGATAGCAAGGACGGTCCCTGATAGAGCCATAAGGATCATCATGTAGTAGGATGCTGCTTCGACGGTTGCTACCTGTAAGTAACACGGTTTTTTTTATACTTATTCCTACTTAATAATCAATACACTGTACATTCAGTGAAAAAAGTATCGCCTCGGGAATCGATGATTTGTTTAGGTTCCAAGTTCAAAATTTTAGATATTTTAGTTGTTGCTAAATCGTCACAAGGTTTATGCGTAATATTGAATATATTACACATTAAATCGCTGTCCAATTTAGCCGCAATAGGTTTTATTGAAATACCCAGACTGCGCAATCGTAAAGAATTTAAAATAAAAGCTATTGTGTATTTATATAAAGTCTACGAAACGCTTGTGCATCGAGTTATGGCTTATTTTTGAGGAACACTAATTAAAAAAGTTCCAAAGCAAACTAAAATGTGCATTAAATAAGTACTCACTGGGACCCCCTCATGACTCTCTGGATCATTAGGCCCTGGCAGATTCTTCTTCTGTCTGTTTCCGATAAAGATCTTCACGTCACCGACAGCTGGTTGAAAAATCGTTGCCGCCAGCAGAAACCTGAAGCTATCCTCGTAACCATTCAGTTCGCTCACTTTCTTCTTCGTCACCAAGTATATGACTCCAGCTTTAACGTCCTCATGGGTGAAATATGCTACTTCCCTTTCTCTAGCACTTGTCTTTTCACCAGAACTTCTTATTATCTTTTTCAACGTTCCAAAACGCGGTTTCCTCAATAAGGTATATACGGGATCACTAGCCGTGAGCTTAGCTAGTCCACTTGCATCCATAGTACTCAAGGTAATCCTAACTTTTTCCACTTCTACTCGCAAATCTCCTAGTGTCATCAATGGCTGAACTATAACTTCGATAGTGAATGGCGTAGTTGCGTTACTATTGTGGACATAAGCAATAAGGTCGAAGCTATCATTCGCAGTCGTCATGTCATTCTGCATGTAAATAACCACTTTATCCATCAAATCTTTATGAGTGAAATAAGAAACTGGATTCCTTCCGACGTAAACCATTCCGTGGAGAGGTTGACGAGTGATGTTGTAAAGAACTTTTGAAGTTCTTGCGTTTGTGTCCACGTATATCTGGTCGGTGGTCACGGCTGCCACGTTAGACCCTTGTTGCAGAAATATAGGATGCAGGGACGTAGCATTGAGGATGACTGGTATGACATCTATTGTGAACACCGTGTAGGTAGGCTTGAACTGTCCATCCCAAACTCGAAAATAAAACGTAGCCGTTTGTAACATGCCAGAATGTTCGTAGATCACTCTTTCATTGTTTATATCGTCTTGAGTGAACTTATTTATCGAATGTGCTTCATCTATTGTCTGATTTTTATCCAACATCACCATTCTACCTTGCGTCGGTCCGCTGATTATGTCGTACAAGATGCCTGAGGGACCCGTGTCAGCATCTTCAGTCAGCAGATCATTTTTGGTAATCGTGTAATTTTCGCCCTGAACCACTTGTATTTGTGGCGTGTCCGTCAACAATCTAAATGGTTGATCGTTGACTGGAACTATGTGTATTACTATACTAACATTACATAACAGCACAAAGTCGGGTAGCAAGTACAAAGACATGTCAATGTTATCTAATATAGTATCAGAATCGTCGTGTTCATAATTGACGACGCCGCTTTCTATCTGTGACTGTGTTAGTGACGACATGAAAGGTTTCAATTCTCCGTGCGAGGGCTGCGACCAATGCGCCTCAATCTGAGGCTGCCTCACCCCCGCCTGGCTCTCTAAATAAGTGATAACATTACTAACATTAACTTTAATAGGCACTTTGTCTCCTTCCTCTACTTTAATCAGGGGTATATTGACGTATTTAGCGAGTCCGCCGGATGACACAGATATATCTATGTTGAAGATTTGATCTGTGAGTGGATTAGCGAGGGGCGCCTCTACTGTGAAAATGAAGGAATCGTTTGTATATAAATCTGAGAAGGGATGCGTGTGCTCGTAGAACACGACTGTGTTGTTGATATCTTGTTGGGTGAACTGCTTTATAGACCTGTGGTGACTTTCTCCATTTAACATAACAAGTCTTCCAAGCGTCGGGGCTCTGTCTATTTTGTATATAATCGTTCTAGTTGGATCAGAGCACTTTGACATAAGCATGTAATTGTTCAAAGGCTCTCTCATGAGCGGGAACACGCGTAAGTTGTGTTTTCTCGTCAGTTTGAGTGACACAGACTTGGTGGTTATAAGGAAAGTTATTTTTGCGAGCTCGTGTAACCCATCCGTGACGTTGAAGATCATCTTGCCTTTTGTGCCGTCTGAAAGAAATAGTAGATACGATGTTAATGCTTATACCTCAAGTAGGCATAAATGAAAGTATGTCACCAAATAATAACGATGTGGTTCTGAAGCGGTTTCAATTAGCATCGACCTTTACTGGACAAGAACTGGTCTTAATTTAATCTAATTGTCGCAACTCACGTTTCGACCCACTAGTAACGGAGCAGATGTACCTGAGCAAGTAGAACTGCACATTTGAATAAACAAGTTTATTAGCCCCTTTGCTGGAGATCGGCGCAAAATCAATTGGTTACCGTTTTTTTTAGTTACGTTTTGTTTTTGGTTGGTGAATAAAGGAATGAATGGACCTCACAGCTTACTAGAGCACCCCAATACAAGTTTTGTCGCAACAGTCAAGTAGCGTAGAACGACACGCATGGTAGCATCGACAATTCGCTGCAGCGCTTTAATGGCTATGTCGTCTAACAGAACTTTCAAAACTTAAAGCGCTGACAGCTTATAGAGGACCAGAACGTCTTAAGCGCCTAAACGTCATGGTACTTACATGTTTCGTTCTATGTAGAATAGATTATTATACCGCATAATTGACACAGCTTCTTACAGTCAACACTTTATTATTACAATAATACTCTATTACAAAATGTAATAACAGTATCTGTTAAAACGAAAAAGAAAACCGCGATATAAAATAAAAAAACAACATCATTGTAATAATCCACTGGCCGAGTCGAAGTTTCCAAGCCTTGAGCTCCTACGACGACTTGCGAGCCTGTGAGTTTTCTACCAATTGCATTTCAGGGTGAATGATGATTTTGATACTCTATAATAAAAATAATCTTAGAATCGATTTATTATCAAGGACTTACTCTTGTGAACAAACACGACTCTAGCGTTGTCGATGTCAGCCTGCGTGAAGTGCTGCACGGCGGTGTCGAGACGTCCTTGTAGAGCGATGTACCCGGACACGATGTCCACCACGCGGACTGTCACGTTCTCGGGAGGCGTGTCGATGTCGTTCACGTCTGGAAATTAAGGAATAAGGTGATCAAAGATAAACAAGGTATAAAATAGAAAACGACGCGACATTTTATTTCTATTAATAATTGTTTGACAAGCGCAAAAACTAATAAATGGATTTTGATGAGTGCTCGGGTAGGAAGGGTGCTGGAATAGCATATAAGACATTTTTTATCCAGAGAGAATGTTCTCTTGGAATAAATTTCTACTATCACGCGAGTGAAGCCGCTGCCAGCAGCTACTCTGGTATAATAATAGATTTGAACGCTGATATCGAAGCCAGTACAATGTATACGGATCAACTTCCACCGTAGATATATATGTACTACGCACTAGATGAGGCGTGCCGTACAGTGACTTTACTCCACTTAAGTGATCTGCATGCCATACACTTTTACACTGATGTCATGTTCTGATAGACGACAATGCTAATGAAGCGCTGCAGCAGACTTTTGTATTAACTTTCAGTATTTTGACAAATAATAATACTGAAAAGCATATAACTAATATTTTGTTAGTTAGTAACGTGCTTGCCTATCGCTAGCATATAAGTCGATGACTTCCGCTGATATAAACGTTGATATTACTTCGAATTTTTTAAATAAATTTCATTACACTACTAACCAATCCAAACCAATTGATGGTCGAATAAATATATGGCAAATAATATTAACTCAATGTTGTTCATCACATCTAGTCCAAAACTCAGTGGACTAACCGAAATCTGATATTGCATCCTAGTCTTTTATTTCATACTAGCCTTCTGCCTGCAGTTTCGCCCGCGTCGAAATGGGGTTCTCCTTACCAAGTTTAGATCCCTGTTTCATTCCCTCAAGGGGTGAATGTTAAAATCTTCTGTAAGTGCTCGTCAACATAGTAATAAAAAACCCTTGTGCAAAATTTCACACTTCTAATCCCAGTACTGTGTGTTGATATATCAGTCAGTCAGTTTCACCTTTTATATATATAGATAAAAAGTACCCATAACTTGGTAAGTAATGTTTAACGCCCATCGAAATGAATATTGAGCTTTCGGCTACAATTATAGAAATGTTCATTTATTTATAGAACTTACATAATTCCTTGGTGGTGAAGGTGAAAGTGCCGCCCTCCCATACACACAGGCCAGTGTTGGCAGCCACGATAGGCGGCTCGTCGTTAACGGGCACAATGTTCACGTGCACGTAAAAAGGCTCGCTCTCCTTATTGTTTTCCGTCATGGCCACCACCTTGAAAGTGTCTGAAGACTCTTCCGAGCCGTCATTTATGTACTGTGAAATAGTGTACAAATATTAGCGTTGGTGTCATCTCTACTTTCTAAAATATTTTAAAGTTAGCAACTAGTTGAATCCTTTTAATAGAGTTATTGACTCAATCAATAGCTAACTTTACCATTCCTTTAAATTATTACTTCAATGTTAATCTATTTAAGGGTATCGAAACCGGATAAGAAGTACTAATGTTACAAATCAAAAGGGATTTTGAATGTACTGAAAGCATTCACCTACCTGAATATTTCCAGAATTAAGTTTCAACACCGGCAACAGATTGAGTTCCTGGTCAGTCATCACAATTTTTCCATACTTCGGTTTCTCCAACACTTTATACGATACGACTTTTCCTCGATAATACTCTGTGACTGTTCTGAATAAATCTGGTTTTAAGCTAACCGCTTCGCCTTCGACCACCGTCAGGTTTACAGCATACACGTAAAAATGTTCCGGGATGATCACAACGTTAAGTTCAACGTCCCGTAGCCAAACAATTCCATTGGTCACGTCCAATCGTATTCTGTCGCGGGTTCGATTAACCCCAGATTGAACGTAAACCAGGCGGTTTGCGTTAATGATGGACTGATCGAAGACTTTGATGTGGACGGGCTCCTCGTTATAGTTTTCTAGCTCGAGAGTGCCTGGTGTGGTTGTGATCTCAAGCCAACCATGGTAAGGCCCATCTATTACTTGGTATACTATGTTTGAAGGTTCGATTTGAGGGTGCATCACCTTCGGATAAAATAAAGAAAGTTCAGTGATTAGATGGTTCAGCAGTTAAAAGAAACATACATAATAGACTGAGGTCTACCAGGGACCTTTTACTAAGATTTGTTACATAGACCAAACTAAAAACAGTTTTGAACCAAGGGCTCAATTATATGTTATCCCATATTCAGGTCTGCAGAAGGGTTGAAGCCAACTGGGGCCAAGGGTTCGTGTCTGAATAGAAGGCTCTGGTACCTATATATTGCGAATTAGGAACAGAGTAGGTTTTTTAGTCAGTCATCTTTACCTACCATTAAAAAGCGAATATTCAGGTGCTCGGAAAATTTCAATTCGGGGACCCAATGTATTGATTAATCTAATTAATCGAATGTAATTTAAAAAACATACCTTCGAAGATCGACTCTACTTACTGTGACCACCAAAAAAAGACGCAAACCATTAAAAAAGACGATCAAAGTGGATTAGACTGTCCAGAGACTTCAAAAATTTATTTAAACTTGGCCTGAATACCATTGGTAATCGTTGTCGGGAAAGTGAGCATGGATAATTGCGTTATAGTAGAATGATTATTGAGGATAATGGACATGGGACAATTTTATTGAAACCTTGGCATGAGCATAGATTTATCAGCATTATTAAAACGTAATTCAAGAGTTTGAGTTTTTTTTTTTTATAATACATAGAAAAGGAAATAGTTTCTAACATGATGTAAGAATCTCTCTGGATAAGATCTCAACAAAATAAACAAATATTACATTACATTATTTGAATTAAAGACACTGATTTTCTAGCCGTCTGTTCAGTGTCAGTTGTATTTCGGGAATTGTAAAAGGAGTTGAAAACCCGTTCCACCGTCGGACCACCAGCAGTAAGGGGATACGCCACCAGCACATGGAGGACGTACAAAACTTTTTGTGATCACATTACAACGTCATTATCAGGTGGGGTGTATACTGGCGAGCATATTAATAATAGTAAAACAGTTACCTCCAAGATGTCCTTAGTAATATTAACACTGGTAGATTCTTCGACGACCAAAGGCAGGTTCGTGGTCACCTTGAGCGGCTCCCAGTAACTGGACGGGAATATCTTTATCACGTATACACCCTCGCCCCAAGTGTCAAGGCACATCACTTTGAACCTGTAAACAATATAAATTTAAATTAACTTATTGGTATTTTTCGGAAAGGGCAGATACAGTAAATGACAGGTTCGCAACTACATGAAATTTCCATAAATAATTTTTCAACAGCAGTCTGAAGTCAAGATTAGCCCCCAGATAGCAATAAACCTATTACTATCTATCGTTGCTCTGAGAAGAGATTTAAACTGCACTGCACTACTTTGTTGACTATTCAATTACTTCCTTGGATTGTATGGAAAGTTTTGGAGTTCTAAACCTATAAATCTCTTCAATCTACTTAAAATCTTACCTGAACTGATCAGCAGGAGTCTTGGGTTCCCTGTGCCTATACGCCACTCTCCCTGCTGCCACATCCAGTTGAGTGAACGTATACACTCCCTGACCCTCTCCAACCTCTATAGTTCCGTGTTTTGGTTCTAAGTTCACTTCGTAACGAATGTCTTCTTCTAAACAGTTCATATTTGTGTCGACCTGAGGATAAAAGACTATTTAGACGGTGCGAGTTTTTCGTCATGAACGTAGGATAATCGTAAGAACATAGAAAAAGTTTCTTCGTCTAAATATATATTTTCTTATCTTTTGCACACCGATTAAGGATGTATGATACTTAATCGTTATGTAAAAGATGAGACAATAACTTTACATAAATCCATGGATACTTTGGTTGCGAGATTTTGTATAAACACTCACCTCGACGCTATTTGACAATCACGTAGAACTTCCACTTACGATTAATTGCGTCTGTGTAGCATTTACCACATTTGGTTAGACTAATTACGTGTTATTCATAACTTGTGAAGTATATCAAATAGGTTAAGAGCAAATGTTTTTGGGTTTAATCAACTAATTAATTATAACTACTTAAATGATATTTAATTTACCTGCATATCCCTGGAAGTAATAACAACAGCTTTCCCATTCTCTACAATTGACCCATTAGTCGGATACATCCTTATAAATGGAGGCGATGCCTGTATCTCCAGGTTGCCATTAACATCAAACAGTCCATCGGATATCCAGAAAGCCATCTTTCCGTACTCTTTACCTTGGTGCTTGAATAACACTAGGTTCTTATTGATATCGTCCTGGGAAAACTGTGCGATTTGCTCAGAAGGATTATCGGCCCGAAATATTCCACCATTTGGAGGATCTTTTATGTAGCGTTGAACTGTGTAGATGATATCGGAAGGTTTGGTATCCAAATCTGCATCCGTATAGCTCAAATCCCGAGCAGTGATGAGTCTTGCCCCGCCATGTACTATGTGGAATACGTTGTCGTTCACCCGCACGGGGCTATTATCGTTCTTTAATATAATATCGATGTGAAACACTCCCACGTATTGAAAATCTTCTGGCTCCGGACTCAAAGCCATGAAGTGAAACGAATCGTGTCGACTTTCAGAGTCGTCGTGTGCATAATACACCCTATCAGTATTCAGTTCTTCAAGAGTAAAGTATGTCGTGTTATCCCGCATTATTTTTAGGATGTCGTTGATTACTTCAATTTTACCGTGTTTAGGGAGATGCGTGATGTTGAATATTAGATTAGTGACTGCATCTGTGCGGAAATTGAGATGTGTGGCTGGGATTACCATTCTGGAACCCTCAGTGACTTGAAGGCGTTCTAAAGTTGTATGGACTCGACCTTCCGTTCGGTCCGATGTTAGGGCACCAGGGGTGTGTCGTATGGTCATGACACCTGTAATGTTTTCGCATTCTGTTGCGCCCACGACGAAGGTAAATTCGTCCTGAATATGTGAATACGCTCTCCTGTGTAATCGGTACCACAGTTGATCCGTATCGATGTGCTGTTGGGTAAAGGTGCTATGAATCTGCAGATGATGTTTTCCTGCGGATAAGTGCAGTATGCCGTATTTCGGAGCCCTCAATATCGTGTATACAATTCGATCGCTTGGCAGTGCAAGAGGGTTAGTCTTAAATGTTAGATGTTGAGACGATATGAAAGCCTCTCTTGTGTTGTTAAGTACCAATTCTTCGTTTACTGATTGATATAATTCGAGTTTAATAAACGTCAACCGAAAATCGTAGAGTGTGTTCGTTCGTATTGAGCCGACTGATGCTTTGAACTGTGGATAAAGAATTTTGTTATTTAGTGAACATGAAACAGGTTTATTCAAGGATTTGCTTTAGGTAATGATCAATCACTTTATTTATACCATCGATATATTATGTACTACGCACTAAATTAGGCGCACTGTACTGTCGCTTTAGTTGACTTAAGTGATCTGCAGGCTAGACCTTTACATATATGACAATTATAAGGTACGAACGCTGTAAGTTTTAAAAGACATAATACATAATGCTAATAATGAAAGGACCTTTGTAGTAACTTGTCAATATTTTGACAAATGGTTTTTATAGACGTGCTTGTCTATCGCTAGGATATAGGCACCGTGCGTGGCGATGACCCTGCCATCTCGTGACTTATATCCGAAACTTTTACCTCAAGTGTCAAAAATTGTACTGTCAAACCATGGAAAAAAATCTGAATATTCGTGTTAAATTTTGCTAATTTAAGTTATCAAAATGTATTGTTGTATTGCTGGATGCTGTAATACATCCAAAAACAACTCCAAGGGTGTAAAATTTTACTATTTCCCTACTAATAGTACTCACATGCCATGGCTCAGGGATAAAAGAATTAAATGGATAAATGCAGTTGTAAAACACACGTAAGTATGCATTCAAGTATTTAAAAAGTACTATTTGATTTTATTTATATAAAAACCACAAATTTTGTAGGTAATTATGATTGAAAACAGTTCAATTTTCGATGATCATTGAACCTAACCAATAACCGTTGTTTCTTTTAGTAAACATCCAAATAACTGGCTCCCGTCTAAAAATACTACCATCTGCAGCGCCCATTTTATTGGCAACAAGAAATCAGAAAATCCTCTACACCCGTCTGTTTCTATGACATCAAAAACATGTCCCGACTCGAATAGCTTTTGGCCTTTTGATATATTTTGACCACGCTGCCGATCATTGTTTATTGGTAGAAAACCATATTTTATAATTTTAATCATTGTATTTTATATTTTTAATCATTGTAAAATCACATTTACAGACTAGACAGTGACAACCAATGTGTCTGGAAAGTTTCTTTTTTTACTCGCACGGTGTCTCTACTGTCGGGATTATAACGCCATCTATAGTTTCCGCACGGTGCCTATAAGTCGATTTAAAAAGTATAGTCCACTATGGTTCTTGCAAATTATAATAAAGAATGACAATTTGAAAATTAGGATGGATAACGATCATTGTTCACAACAGTTTTTTACAACTGCTAAATACTATTATTTACGCTAATTGATTTCATTTTGATTTATCATAAGTACCCTGCGATACTCTTAAGAAATTCTGCGTTACCTTGAACTCGTCATGTGAAGGATTCCCAAGCAGATGCATGTACCGCACCCGGCCAAATGTGATCATCTCACTGGTGAAAGAGTCCACGGTTTGCCACGTACCGTCCAGCACTCGCAGACGTTCTACCACTCCGAACTGAGGCGGCTTTACTATGTCATACCTTGAACAAAACAGACTATTTTAATCCCTCTGGTCCATTTCCATGTATTTTGAGAGTTAATGAAAGTTATACTATAATTAATGCGCCAATTTCCTGATTCTAAGTATAAAATTTCATTGAAACGAAAAGAAAAGCCTTCCTGATTTGTGATGCCCGTTTTTTTTACGAAACAGATTTACAAAGATTTTCAGCTCGAGATCTCCAAGCTATACTAAATAAGGTTTCATTACGCTGTGAATGTTATACGATATATTTATTACCAATTTGTGTGTGAATATTTTCACATTTAAGCCATCTATCAACTGTTTACTGCAAAAATAACTATTTATTTTAACACCCAATAATTGCAGTTTCTCATTGGCGAATGTCGTCAATTGACATGGAAGAGACTACAAATAAATGCATGTGACGCTCTCACGCAGTAGTGTATTTTATGTACAACTGACATGTTTTTGTTTTGTTGGTAGTATGTTATTTTTCCTACCAGAACAGAAGAATGTAGTCAAAAATCGCATTGCACTTTTTTTGTATCGGGACCAACATATTTAAAATCATACAATAGACAGTTATATCATATTTCATGGCTCCAGCTAGCAGCTGACAGTGCAAACAGCCATTTGTTGAATAGTGGACTTTATTTAGTACAAAATATACTTTTGTGTGTATTTTTTTTTTATTAAGATCTTGTTTTTAAAAACAATCAAAATAAGATAAACCAAGACTAACGGATGATGGGATTATTACATTCTTCTCTTCTCGTTTTTCCTTCACCGTAATGCTGAAAGGATTGTGTGAAGAATAATTTCTTGTTTGTGTGATGTCACATCACACAAACAAGAAATTATTCTTGCAAGTGCTATTTTACAAACTTTTTGTTTATTTGTTGAGATATTTTAATGTAATTTTAATGAAAGAATTTCATATTTTGGATATTATTATAGTTTATTTGAATTTTATATAATTAATTTATTAAAACAATAGAAACTTGTCATTCGATGGCGTTTTTAGGGAGCGTTTATATGAAATGGAAATATCATTTGGTTTTTATGCGTTTAGAATTTGTATGTAGTGGACTAGTCAATCAATTTTAAATTGCTATAAAAAGAAAGAAATTACGTGGTCGCCGCGCTGATTTTCGCGTCGTTTAAGTGAGCCCTGACCGTTCGTTTCTATACTCCCTAAAAGCCTCAGACAATATTCTGTTCAAGAGTAAATAATTTAATGGCTGCGAGCACTAATACGTACAATATGTATCACCAAATAGAACTTACAACACAGACATGAGTAGTTTCTAAACTGTTGGGAGATATTTTTATTAAGGAACTCACTTGACTGGGACATTAATCTCGTCAGCGTTGGTAGTGAAGGTGAGGTTATCGGCAGAGATGATGGCATAGGAATTGTGCACCAACTGCAACCCCGTGTTGTTTACCAGCCGCACTTGTAACGGCACTATTGATATCCGTAGTATCCCTGGGCCGCTTGTTTCTATGCCGTCGGATACCTATAAAAAAGTAGACAACACAAGTAATAATTAATTACACAAATATACATCTCCTTACGATGATCAACATCATCGTATTTTTTTTTACGTAAATATGATGTTATTACTTTAAATACTTTGGAAATACAGATATCTTGAGGATATTATAGATAATTTCAGTTTCAATAGACTTAGAAGTCCGGACTGTTACCCGGGCGGGTTATCCATCGCTCGCCATCCGCAAGCCTGCGCCTACAGTGGCAGGATATCAGCGGAATCGCGGTGGCGACGGCTACGGCGAGGGCGCCTTTGACTTTGTCTTATGCGATGGGCCTCCTCCTTTGCTAGCATTAATGCCTCGCAGAAGGAGGCGATCGCCTGCCTTTCCTCTTCGCTGCGGGCCATGGTCTGAGCGAAGGATCAGCGCGAGAGGTCGCCATCTCCTCCACGAGGACACGGCGGCGACTGTTTCCTTCGGATACCATGGTGGTTACTACTGTTAGTTGGGAACCCGAGGGCGGCGCGTTCCGAGGGCCCTGGAAACACACGGCCTCGGACTTATGCAGAGCCATCGAGTATCGAGGTCCAACTTCTGGATCCAGTCAAGGAGTATCGCAATACCGTGTGTCGCTAGTTCGACTGCCCGCGCCGCCTGGTACGACTCTCCCTGTGATAGGACCAACGTGTCGTCTGCTTTAGCAGATCACGCTGACCACGTCAGGGGTAGAGCTTAGGGCAGAGTGGGAGCGAAGCCGCGGGCAAAATCTAGTTTACACTAATTTCGATTATCAGTTCTGATCGAGATTGGAACAACTGTCTAATGTAAGCTATTGACCACCGATTACATTTTAAGGCGATGTCAATATGCCAACTAATATGTTTTCGTCCTATGATGAGTTCCCTGACAGTTCTTGTCTGACAATTACAGTGAAGTGACCTAACGAAATTTAATCGATTTTTTTATAATATCGATTCAGTTGGCAAAGAAAGTGGAATCGGATTGCTAATTTTCGATTTTTTTTCCTACTAATATCCTATTGTTATAAATGTGAAAGTTTGTGGATGGATGTGTATGTGGATGTTTGTTACTCTTCCACGCAAAAACCACTGTACGGATTTTCATAAAACTGTAAATAAAACGCACTATGTTTAAAATATTAATAATTTATTTACTCTTCACTATCAGAACTTGATTCTTGATTAGAGCTTATATCCATATCGGAAGGATACAAGGCAAACGCACTCGTACTGACGCGATGCGGTCGCGATTCCAAGATGGCCATTCCGATTCATCAATTTTTTGTCGATTCGGTAGTGTCAATCTCTATAGTCAGAAGTTCCGTTCAACGCATTACACATTTTCTAAATTTATACTTTTTTAATTTATGTACTCAATTTTATGTACTTAAATCACGATAATCACGATAATTTACTTTGTAATTTACAAAAGGCAGTATTTTTTTATCATTCAATTTGTAATTATTTTGCCAGATTATTTTTTTTTAGTCTAAAGTAGTATGCGTGCCACGGAAAAAATGAACTGTCAGGGAACTCATCTTAGGGCGAAAAAACATTAGTCGATGTCGATCGACCGGAGTGTTGTTGCACATTTATGGTAATGTTATGTCCTGAACAATTATAACAAAATACTTACTTGTAAAGTCAACCTCAGTGAAGTTTTGTTGAGTTGTTTATCGTTAGTTGTGCCGTGCACGTAAGATATTACTCCCGAGTCGATATCCTGCTGCGTGAACGAGTCCACCGGCTGACCCGACATCTCGATATGCCCGCTGTAACAAGTTATGAGATGATTGTTATCAACAGTTGTATTATATTCATAGATAGGAAACGTAGGCTAGTTAGGGGCAGTTATGCGCGTACGGCAAGATATTAACGTAGACATGGGATAGTAAAAAGCGGCAGCTCACATAATACAAGAATATAACAGCGTATCGGCTGGTGATGATAAAAGTGTTCCAGTCTTCCTTCACACTTACTAATACGTTGTTTTCAGTAAATATTTGGATTTACTGACTAAAACTCACTCGTGTTCTTTCAGTTGCTTTTCACGTTCCTTTTGAAGCCTTTTCATAAAAAAAAAATTACAAAATTAATACGAGGCTTCGACTCTCTCTTCGAATAACTCCTTGACGCGCGCGTGTACAGTGCGCAGCGTCGATAACTTGAGCTCGATCCGGATTGTTACTAGAAAACCGGACGGCGGGCTACCCATTGCTCGCCGTCCGCAAGGCTGCGCCTGCGGTGGCCAGAAATCGTGATCGGAAGTGCGTTGCCTTTGCCTGAAGTGTTTGGCCTTTTTTTTGCTAGCATTACTGGAGACGACTGCCTGCCAACCCACCTCGCAACCGACGTAGTGTGGCAGTTGAAAACGCCCGTGAGGTATTTTCAGCCACGCGTTAAAGAGGAGGCTTACCGCCATAATTATGGCGTGCCCAAAGTTTTTTATTACACTTTTTTTAGTTGTTGTACTCCTGAGACAAACTTAAATAAATTCGACGTTCGAAGAACGGAGTTCCGACATTCGGTTTCATTGTAGCTCCATCAATGGCGCCACATAAGAACTACAAGAATTATACACGACAGCCCGAAATCAATTATCTGTGCGATAGTTAACTTCGGGGTGTCGTATATGATGGCTAAGCCCCCCAAATTACGAGGCTTGCCTTTTAAGATCTACAGCTTCCGCACCCACGGCTTTAAAAGGGTATCTGACCACCAGCATCACCCTCAGTCTTATCAGCGAACTTGGCTAAGCACCTGCATCTTTGGCCAGTCACATGCAGAGCGTTCAAGAAACTCTCCTGGTTGACAACAGCAGTCAAGCCCTACGTCGCACAGCACCGCTCCGACTCACTGGAGCCAGCGGCAATCATCCCGACTGACTGGGATAGCACCACCCCGCCTCAGTGGGGCATCACCGCAGACAGTTCCCACTCACCGAGAACTATGCGGAATCTGATTCAGACTCACTGAAACTAAACTACCACTGGCCTGGCACGCGAACTAAGTGTACAATATTGATGTCTTAACATGTCACCATGTTATGCTGTTAACTCCCGGTTAGTCGGAAACTATTGCAAGATGTGTAAAACCTAATGATAAATGATGAAATAGCACCACTAATACAATGTTTCCATTTAAACTCTTAAGCGCCAAGCGAACACCGGCGTTCCCTATTGTCTTTCTATTATGTCTGTAATTACGGTAGTCGAAAGTTTAATTCAATTCTGTTGCCCCTTAATTCCTCACCTGTTAGCTTCATTCTTCCCATGCAGCACAGTATACAGCAGGTCTTCCGGAGCTGTATCAGGATCTTCAGCCTTCAGTATGTCAGAAGTGATCACTTTACGAGTTCCCTGTATTAGATGAGAATTGTTGAAGAAAGTAAATATCGTAACACACATCTGAAGAAAAGGCAAGACCCGCAATCACATACTTAATACATTTGTAGAAGAACAATATGTGAACTCATCCAATATATATCCACAAACGTGATCCTTATTATTTACTTTGGCACATTATTTTGCATCTTTCAAGTTATAATGTATAATTATCAGGTCCAATGAATTATGTTTTTTTTTTTTTTTATTGAAGTCCAAATTTTGGTTATTACTGGCACCTGGGTATATTTTCTTAAATTACTACGAACCTAATTTGCTGGACCAGAGTAACGAACTTTGGTCATCACATATCACAATAAAGTGATCGTGATATAGAATACATTTTTCTTTGCTATCTTCTCTGACCAAATAAATAAATCAAAAATAAGTCACAGGGTTAAATTAGTAAACTAAAAATACTCACACAAATAAATTAAAGGTTAATCTGCTGTGTTTTCGGCATTTGTGGGATAAACAATGCATGCAACTACACAAAAGCAAATAATAACAATTATTTGAAGCTCCGGATTCATTCTGAAAATAATAAAACGATGAAATCATAAACAAACTTAGTTTTTAGTAAAACACAAACAATAATGGATCAAATAATATATATAACGAAAGCATAGGAAGTATTGTAATAACTCATAACGATTAACACTAAATCATGCTATAGGTAACTAAAATCATGCAATGTTTATTCAAATGCTAATTATGGACAGTCAAGCAAACATCAGTCATTGTCTAGTCTATTTTATAGTCTAGGTTTTTAGAAACTAAGATCAACTGCTACAAAAATATTTAGTACTTCACAATGGAAATTACTAAGTAAACCTATTTTCTGTATATTCTGTACAGAAAATAACTTTAACTTTGTTTAACTTCCATTTCATTGCAATAGCTAATCGCATCACTTTACTTGATTTGTAATTTGTGAGGGTGTGATGATATTTTGTTGATTACTTTTAACAGTTGAGAGAGATGTCAGCCTATAACTGTGCTAGTTTATTAGCATTTCTGAAACTGGGTGTAATTATGTTATCTAAGCCAAGTTCAATATAACTTTCAACATCTACACAATGTGTCTAAGGGATACTACTTTTGGATTGGGTATTTTTTTTTTGGGCTTTTTATTGGTGAGTTGCTTGGGTATTTCCCTGGCAGTCTTAGCCGACACAATCAGGAAAGTTAAGAACCACTCAATATGCATACTCTCAGACAACATGGCTGTTCTGCAAGCGCTGAAAAGTCATACAGTGAATTCTGGGCTGATATACGAGTCACCAACGCCTCAACCAGCTGGGTAAACACAACCATGTAACAACGATTTTTTCAATGGATCAAAGGGTACAGCGAATCCCGAGGCAATGACGCAGCGGATGAACTCGCCAGAAGATGATCGAGCTTGGATGCGATGGGACCTGAGCCCATTGTGCCGCTTCCCTTCGCAGGCAATGCAATCTGGTAAAGAAACGAAGGTGAGACCTACATCATAAATTATGGCTAGACCATAGTGAGTCCAGGCAGGCAGACCTTTAACAAACATCTCTCTGTGCTAGGAGTTACAGACAGTCCATAGTGTAGAGCCCGCATGGCATCATCTGCTTCTAGGCTGCCCAGTCATCGCTGGATACAGGGCAAAGTACTTCGGAAACCCAGGTAACCTCTGTGAAATAGTCAGTAACACTGAGGCTTTGCTGACCTGTGGATCGAATAACGCATTTGTCCCACCCGTACGCAAAATACGTGCTTTAAACGTGGAGTTGTGGATACCAGCCCGATATACTATACAATAAGTCTCCCAACTGTCACATCACTACATGCGTGCACTTTCAAATAATTCCATAGACTTGTGTGCTTCTTCAAAGAATACAATATATAAGTCAAACTTAACATACCTGAGTAAGCCTCAACACTTTTCCAGGCAACAAGTTCAGTACTGGCGGGTCGTTGACCGGGGTGACGTTGACATGTAGAACGAACGTGTTTCTTCCTTGAAGGTAGCTAGGTAACGTAAACTTAGTCTCTGGTATCAGTTCCATATCGAGTACGATCGCGTCTTGATGGTTTTCGGAGCCGTCGTGTACGTAGCGGACCTGAAATTGAGAATATTACATTAATTAGCAAACCATTTGGGTTATATAGGCACCAGTGAAAATAGTGATTTAAACCTAACGCTTCACTGAGGCCACAGCTGAGTTAACTAACTCAAGATTAATTGTGTTACTACGAGTTATTACATTACTAAACATAAATATAACACGTCTGAAATATAATCCATTTAGGTAAAAAAATAATATTAAAATCATTATAATTTTCGCGCGATTTAGACGCCGCCATTTTGGCACGCTCATTCTGTGACATCAGAATACCAGAGAGTCAACAACGAATCGTTTCGTTCATAAACTTCAAATGATTCTGGTTCAGATCTTTCAAAAATATTTGCCGAATATTTTAGCTTATCTTTATTAAATTTATAAAACTATGAAAATGATTATGTATTGATTATTATATGATATTTATCTCGTAGCTTTTACTCCTCTAAGTTGAGCAGATGTAAAATCAAAATTAATAACGAAATACGTACATTATAGTACAGTACGTACGACATCATGATCACGTCCACTCTAGGAAAATTATCTGATTGCGCTTTGGCAAAACCGGCTTCAGTCACTGTGCTAAATCTTTTTTCAAAAAGATTAAATTGTCAGAAAAAAAAACAATATGCAAAAACCGCGAAAAAATATAACAACTTGACACAAGATGTCAGTGTAATTTGACGTCACTACTTGTTCCGCCAACAGCATTGCGTTTTGTAAATTTGAGACGGAAATTAAAAAACCTTTTGATAATTTCACTTATATTTTATGAAAATTTTTAAAAATAATTGTGACATATGTTTTTCAGTAATAAAATAATAAAATATTTTGTTTAATTTGAGGTCACGTGTATATTCCCCATCGCGGAAAAAATCCGCTGGTGAAATATCGCTGTGCTGACAGGCTCTAAAAGTATTTTCTCTAATAAAAACTGATGGTCGGTATATCGGTATGAGAGGTATCGCAGAAGAACTCGTGTTAAGATATAAGTAAATAACCAAAACCGTAGCTTATTCGTCTGCTAATGGAAATTTGACGTAAAAACGTAACAGATCGACCGACAGATTAATTTTAGCGTTCAGTATGGATTAGCTCTTTGAATTGGTTTTGTTGTATTATTATTATTGTACTATTTAAAATAAACTTTATCTCAGAAGATATTTCAAGAAGATTTATATTCTACTAGCGACCCGACCCAGCTTCGCACGGGGACTGATATTGAATATATTTATGCATATATTATGCACATAAACCTTCCTCTTGAATCACTCTATCTATTTAAAAAAACCGCATCAAAATCCGTTGCGTAGTTTTAAAGATTTAAGCGTACATAGGGACAGGCGACTTTGTTTTATCCTATGTAATGATTTTAGGGTGGCAGTTAAATCTTAAGCAAGTTTAACAGGTTCATTGGTTTAGCTATATAAAATAAACAAGACAAAACAGACTTCATAAAAAATGGAGCACAGATTCATCATGCTAGCAATATTTATTTTCCTTTTTCAATTTTAATAAATGTCATATGGTCTTACCTTATCTCTGGACAAGTCAAGCAGCGTAAAAAACTGTTTGGACTTGGTCTCTCCTTCAATAAAATTGTACTGTTGCGAATTTCGTTGCAGCGACAGGTCTACAGCTATCCTGCCATGTTGTGGCGACTGCGCGACGTGCAACACTACGCCCGAGGGGCGGACGCCGTACTTGTGGTGGTCTAGGACCACGTCTATGTTTTGCGTCGTGATCACTGAGACGCCTCCTTCTTGTACGGTCAGAGGAAAGAGAGCGACTAGTTCTAGCTCGCTGCTTGATTTGGAGAATACCTTGGGGATAAAATTAAAGTGAGTTGGGAGCTTTATAAATACAGTAGGTATATGGCGTAAAGCTCAATAGAAAAGTCTGCCAAAAAGGTGTTAGGGCGGCCAACCCGAGATACAATTCCATACAACCGTTCTTAAGTGATTATAACTTTATTACTGTATGCAGCAAATAAGTTGAACTATTTGCATAAAAGTTCTTGCTAACAAAATCATCGGGTAAAAATAGGCTTTTAGAATAATAGAGTTATATCGTAAAAGTTTCCTCTATTGGAGCATACTTTAGTAAATGTTGCAATAATTAAGATGCATCACATTTATTGTATCATCATCAAACATAATATATTGACAGGGTTGCTGTATTCCACTTGATATAGCACTCCCAATCGAAAAGAGTGCGGATTGGATCCCTATCACGCTTTACATCGCCTCTTTCGCTTGCATTACCAAAACTAACTTCACAATGATTATTTTCCTACATTCCAATGGCCTTCCCTCTCTTTTCCGATTTTGGGTTTATAGAGAACAAAAGAAGTACAAAATGCAGCAATGAGTTGAATCAAAATGGCGATCGACATTTAATTTGCAGTAAGAGATTTTCATGTCTCAATTGAAGTGCGGCACGGCGGAGGACTGCGCGTAAACATAGCGACAGCCATTTTAGATTAACTTATTTGTTGTGAAGGTAGATTAATATTGTATATTAATATGAATATACTATATTACATTAATATTGTATATTAATTTGTGAAGCAACTTCACAATCTGTGTCCTAATCGAAGGGCACGGCCATATACTTTTTGTAGGTAAAATAATCTCAAGATAAGTCTACTAACCTTATACTTCTCGGCATAATCAGGATTGATGCACAAATCTGTATCACATTTGCAAGTGAAGTGATCAACGCCATGTTGTTCGCAAACGCCTTGGGGGACGCAGGGCGGGTTCCCGGGGCTCGAATGACAAGGATACCACCACACGCACTTAGGGCTCACGCCGTACGTGACTACGGCGTTCGGTAAACCGTAAATCTTTTCGTCCACTTCTATCGGTTTGATGCAACCCTGGAATTGTTTCGTATTGGTTTTAAATCAATGTTGGTATTGTTTCGTAATGGTTCTAATTAATAGTGCCTGTCTAAAAATTAATGTTTTGCACAAAACTAACACTATCTCAACCATAAAACTGGAATGTGCTTAAAAAGCTAACACATTGAGGAATTTCCTTTATATATTTCATTTTTGTGAGTATTTTAATTAAACTCTTCAGCCACAAGCGAACACCGACGTTCGCACATTTTTTCTTTAATTGTGGTTCTAATTACGGTGGTCCAAAGGCTAAATTAGATTGCAATAAAAAAAAAACAAACCCAACAAGTACTCTTTTTTTCAAAACTTTTACCACTCATTGATTAATCACGAAATCTCACGCATCACATCCGTAGTAATAAACGGTCTTTTTAATTTTATATACGGTCTTCACTGGAGCCCAGTCTCTTTCTTAAAGGCAGGCTTGGCCCCAGTGCGAAAGACAGAGAATGAACCGAGTAGAGTGTTTAGTCAGAAAGAGTCTGACACTGTTTCCCGCTCCGCCCAAGAGCGGAATTCGTCATTGGATGATTTAAGCCCAACATAAAAAAAACTACAATATACCTAAAAGCTTAAAATTTGGCAGCTAGGTTCTTTTTTAGGGTAGGGAAGACATTTTACGGAACTGGGGTGAAATGTAAAGGTTACCCCCTTAACGGACGTTGAGGCAAACTTTAAAATATCCAGATTTGAAAGATTCATAACTAATTCATTTCGACCGAATGTGTGTTGCTTTCAGCAGTATACGGATCTATCTAGGACCTCTAGCTCGCTTACACAACGATGGTGCCACCAAGGTTATATGGTAGGCAATATCTAGTATATTAACCTTTGAATACCGTAATTAGATACATAATAGAAAGTCAACAGGTGTGCGAATGCCGGCGTTCTCTCGGGGCTCACGAGTCTAAGCCCAACTCGCGAAAAGATTAAGTAAATAATAGATTCGGCATAAAACTTACCATAATACTAGAATCAGCGGCTTTAATTCCCTTGGTGAATGCTCTCTGTTGTTTTTCACTCTCAATGCCACCGAGATAGAAGGAGTCTGACAGATCTAGATAGCGTGTGCCACCGCTCTCGATCCGCGTGTGCATGGCTATGTTGTCCACGGACAGCTGTAATAATGTACGTACAACCTTTATAGTGAAAATTGTTCAAACCAGGTCAATAAGCACAGGTTGATTCAAACATAATGGCGACATAATGCTGTTTCAAATAGAAAGTTAAGTTTAAAAAATACATTATTTATAAGTTTGTACACGCATAAGCATAATTTGATTAGCCTACCACAGATAAGAAACATAGTTTCCATAGTTGTTATGATTTTACGAAAATCATTATTACAAGTTATAATTAAATTAGGAATATAGGTTTGTATGTTTATTTAAGTCAAATCTTGCAAATGAATTAAGGCTTAGCACAGTGACGTCATTCTAAATACATATGTGGGAGACTCCAGAACATGACGGACTAGTTATGTTTTTAGAGAATACGAAAACACCGTCACAATAAATCGAATAGGGCGGACAATTTATAAATAGTTTGTTTTATATCTTGTTAACATTATCTTGTTTTTACTCAATGTGTAATTTCGTTGGGCGTAAAATAAATTGTTAGAAATGCCATTCGACTAAGAATTAACTATTCGAACTCTGAGAGGGCACACAGCCGCAAATAAAATTTATGAACTATATTGTATGATTTGACAAATCGTGCTGGAGAACAGATTAGATTCTAAGAATTCTGTGACATAGCCAACTTCGTCAACAACATGATTTTTTTAAATGGCATTGGCATTTGGAAACAATGGTTTGATCAGAATCAAATATTGAGAATAATTTTCATAATCAATTTGGCCACAGCAAAGTTGGACACAGACCAATGTTGGAAATAAGACATTTCGCTTGAGATTCAGTCATCATTTTAAAATATTTGATAATTTAAGTCGCATGTGTATATCGTTACGAATACATTTTTTGAATATTTTTTCGGCTATAAATCAATAAAGTAGAACATAGCATTTTACAATAGAACTTTCGCAAGCCCTCCACTCTTCTGCAAGCACTAACAATAAAACAAAGCTAAACACAATACATAGGCTAGCATACACTATGGCGTATAGAATAGAATAGAATAGAATAGAATAGAAATAATTTTATTCAGTACAGACAGCACAATAGTTACAAAATACACGTATGTATGTATTTACATAGTACCGATAAAGTTCATAAATCAAGCTACGTATTAATATACCAAAAGTTACTCAGCAACGCAAGGGAAGTACAACATCGCAAAAGCAACTTTTAAATCTTCGCAAAAAAAATAACAATAATAGCATGGGCTTCCTCGCAAGCACATTTGATTTGGAGTGAATATTGTTTTTTCAATATTCTGCTCATTATTCTATTTATTTGGCTGCAAAGGATTGTGGTCTCCTTCAAACCAACTCTACAGTGAGTCAGTTTGTCCCTGTTCTATCATAAAACAAAAACTTGACCTAAAAGATTGTTTCTTAAGAGACCAAAATTCGTTCGATTTCACTTAATACATATAGTCTCAAAAATGTTGGTTCATCAAATTGACACTCAGTATATTCAATGACTATATGTTTATGGAAACTCACCTCTATCATGGACGGGTAGAATGAGAGATGCATCTTGTGCCACAGCCCATCATTGACCCTGACAGTGTGTACTATCTGACCGCGCGCCATTTTGACACGTATCACCCCTTCCAGTATCTCTACAGCCAAGAAGTCTGATCCTCGACCACCACCAGCATTGTATAGAATAACAGCATTTTGGGCTATAGTTTTAAATTCTATTTGCCACCTGAAAAAATTAAATTAACATGATGTAGTGTGCATAATCTATTATTGTGGTCTGGTTTCCACACTCAGCCATAGATGGACCATTGTACGTGGGCTTTGGCGGCTGCTACCTTTACTTTCCTTCATACTACACTTCCTTTCAAAAGCAGTTGAGGCTTCTCTGTTTACTGAGGACGTATTTCGGTGACGCCCATATGAACATTGTACACTCAAAAGTACGCGCGTCGAAGTGTCATGTTGTACATTCTTCGTGAGAAGTCTTTCATTATTTTGTAAAAATTACACTATGTAAACTTTGGTGAAGTGAGCTGTCAATCGATCCTATCAAAGGCCTTTGGGCTCGACCACGTTATCAAGGTGCGGTGTCGTATAAGCCGGTCAACCCTAAATACATTTTCATACAACCGCTCTTACGTGATTATGATGCTATGTTATTACACATTTTTCTCCAGATATTTTGAATATTTACACTTAATATATCTTGTGGATATTATCTAGTCTTCTATAAAATCAAAACGTAATTTTTTATAACACAAAATCCAGTAACGACTTCTGAAAACTTGCTATTTTTCGTGAAGATTGGCAGTCCTTAATATACTCATATTAAATCGAGTACGATAGGCGCCAGGCGATGACGATACGGTCTAAGTTTTCATAAATGTCAAATCTTAGTATTGTATTGTATATGAATAAAATAGAACTTAATAACACCTGGTTTATCTGCAGATACTAAGGTTTGGCTCCTTATTTCAAGCTTCATCATCTTCCTGCCCTTGTCCCGTTTTGATTGGGGTCGGCGCAATATGTCTTTTTCTTCCACTCTGTCCTGTCACCCGTCACGCTATCACTAACTCCTCTTTCTTTCATATCACTTCTCACACTATCCATCCATGTTTTCTTTGGTCTCCCTCTCCATCCATCCACATTTATACTCATGGCTTTTTTTGTAACATGCGTTTCATCCCGCCTTTTTACATGGCCATACCATGACAAACGGTTCCCTTTCAACTTTTCAGTCACTGGCGCCACTTTCAAACTTCCTCTAATATACTCATTTCTCACTTTATCCATTCTCGTCACACCACACATCCATCTCAACATTCTCATCTCTGCTACATGCAATCTCTTTTCATCCGTCTTTTTCATAGCCCAACATTCTGACCCATACAGTAGGACAGGCCTTATCACGGACTTGTAGATTTTACTCTTCAACTTGAGGGGCATCCGTGGGTCGCAAGTTGTTCCAGTGACCTGTCGCCATTTCATCCATCCTGAGCTTATTTTTCCCAAATATTTCTGGCGAGATGCCATTACAGATTAGTTAGCATACTACCTACTAATTATTAAAAATAATTGAAATAGTCCACTTACTTTCCTCCAGCCCTGGAATTTATCTTCGGCAATATAAGATAAGCTCCTTCATCTACAAAGCTAATGTCAGAATTGAGGTCGGCATCAAATTCGGGAGCACAGTTCCATGTCACTCCTTCAACATGCACTGACCCTGAGCGACTGCGAGCTTTTTCTATGATCTTCACTCCATTGTAGTACACCTGGAAATATGATAACACTTATTAAGAACTAGCTTTTGTCCGCAGCTCCGCCCGCGTACATAAAATATAGCCTATGTCACTCAGGAGTAAAGCAGCTTTCTATTGTTGCTAAAATTTTTCCAATCGGACCAGTAGTTCCAGAGATTACCTCCTACAAACAAAAAAACAAACTTTACCTCTTTATTATATTAGTGTAGATTCTGCTGTAATTAAATACTATGTTCATAGCCATTGAATAAATTATTTCGGAAACGATAATGTTATTTTTTGTGGGGGAAGTAGGAATTGTTAACAATTTACTAACATTTTTATACTTTTTAATGTAGTTAAAAAAATCAGTACACTATACATATAAAATAATATAACATTACTTTTGGTATTATTATACTTGTGACACCATATGATATGGGATATGAGCATTCTCTTTTCTTGTTTTGCTCACTTTACCCAATTTCTTCAAAGTATAACGTGACATGGTAATCAATCCTATTCCTATTAAAACGAATTGTATTGTATTGTGTGTGTGTATTATTTTATTGTATTAACTTTTATTTTGATTATTTGATTTGTTTTTATTTTGATTTTAATTTAGTGACATGTTTTATTATGTATGATTTGATTATGTTTAATTGTGAGTTTTTTAAATTTTTATTTATTCGATTGCAATTTTATTTATTGTGTTGGCTTTTAAAATGTAAATGGGTGTATTTGGCCTGAATAAAAAGATTTTATTATTATTATTATTAACACTAATTTTTATTTTGTGCATTTAATTTAGTCGACACTCGACGATCTAAGTTTTCGAAAGCGATATAGTTTAGACGTGATGTTTGATTTAAAATGATCAAAAATCATGTTTCTGCCCCTTTAAGGATATTACAATAATTATATTGTTTTAACAGTTTATTTTTTTTTGTAATTAAGTAACCTACAGCCCTAAGTAGCAAGATACGCAACATTAAATTTTTTCAACCGCCATTTATGAGCTGACAGTGTAGGAGTTTAGGATAAAGCATTAGCATTTTGGCGTTTTTAGCATGGAAGCACATATAAAAACTAAAAATACTATCTTATAATAATAGCACTATCTAAAATACTTACGTCTTCCATACAGCCACGAAAATTCTCCATATGTCCCAAAAAGAGCTCGGAGAAATCGCCCTGACCGCCCAGAAAAATACCAAAGTGAATGTTCAACTCAAAAAAACGGCCAGGAAGTCTTTTCTTTACGGATGTTTCATCTACCTGTAAACAATATAATACATTTAATAAGTAGTTCCGTTTAATTACCAAATAAATATCTATGTGCTGATATTAGAGGGAGAGCCGGCGATCAACTTGCCTTTCTTTTCCTGAAACATAAAACGTTGGGAGTGGCTTCCAGTCTTACTAGATGGCTAAAAGGTACCAACTATAAACTAGCCACACATCGCGTATTGAAATTGATTCATACCGGCTCGGCCAGTCATAAACACGAAAATTAATCATGGCATCCCTTCACCTACCAGAATGGGGGCAAGTTAGGTTATTCGAAGGGTGCTACGATGCCTCTACCGCACCGTAGTAACTTCACGCATCGTGTCTAGCCCTGACAAAACTTTTTTCTTGGTCAGCGCCAAAGTAGTGTAGAGACGACACGAACAAAGCAATTCAGGTGTGGAAACGACGCGAATTTTATTCTTTACTTCGCTTTTGCCAGTCAAACCTATATTTTATTCTCACATGCCGCAGTCGTCTTTTGGTATACTTGCTTATTGCATACGGGGAAATCATAGGTTAGGGTACCTAACGGGCGCACTACAATCTGAGTAAAATCTGGCCCATGTTATGCTTTGTAAATTATGGGAAAATAAAATCTCAAGATGTCACTAATGTAAGAAACAGATATTAAAGTACATAGCCTTTACCTTCATTGTAAGGTTAGCCTCCCTTCGGATGATGCTGACGTGATGCCATTGTGAATCATTCAGGTGTATGCCTTTAGGAGATGACAGTTCACTCTCACCTGCACCAAGATTTATGTGAAGTTTCAGTCTGCCACCTTCCAAACGAATCTGCAAATAGATTAGCCAGCGAAAAGTGAAATAGATCTATACCGCCATGTTAAAGATAGGTATATCAGACTAACATACGCTTTTATTCCACCAGGTTTGGACATACACAACCAAATGTTCCAGCTTGTCAGTCCTCGTCACCTATAGGGGTTAAAGAGTTAAACAAGATGGAGTACCCGGGTGCGAACACAACAAACCTGGTGGATAGGGCACCAAAAGACTTGTTTCATCAATGTAATGCAAGCAATTAAACAGTTAAAAAGAAATATTGGAATCATTACATCTTAAGATGTATTTTTACATTATATAATTATAACAAATTCTTCTTTATTCGAAAGAAAGTCCCACTCACCACCTTGCCAGTGGCACCTTTAAAGTTTTATAGCTCACTAACATATATTTTATGTCTGGTAATAGCACTTAGTCCTATGCAGACCATTGTATCTACATATAAAATAAGATATTTTATTTACACATACAAGAATGAACAAAAAAGATAAACCTTACAAGTATGGATGGTGTGAAAAAACAAGTGAAACCAGTAAAAGATGCTGAAATTTTTAATTAGAAAAGAGAAACAAGCATTCAGACATGACATTTGTAGGACGTGTCTTCAAGACGTTCCAGAGTGCTTGCAAGGTTTAAAATAATAATTAAAAACACTGGTCAACACTGGTTTTGCCACACGAACTTTGATAGCTAATTTTGTTTTATCAATCTACCCTCATTATTAAATCACAGTTGCCATATGTCAATTAGCCTCCGATTTGTTGTGATACGGTAATACTCATAACTAGTACTACGGCAGTAAATTAACAGAAACGCTTACAAGTAAATCGTTATAAAAATATTTATCGTTGAATTTGAACACTTTTTTGGGATTTATTAACCCTGTGAGCATGTCAAGGAAGTGTATTAATGATCCTAACTCTTTTTGTTATGTCTGCGGAGAACTTACATTCAAAAAACAACGACGAAATTTTACAAATCTTGTGATGGAGTGTTATCACCAATGTTTTGGTTTTTCTGCCGCCCATCAAGACAAATCCTGGGCCCCTCATGTCTGTTGCATAACGTGTGTGAAAAATTTACTTGGACTTCAGCTGGGTTATACAAAATGTTGCTGCTTTTTATGTGAATGGGATAGCCGAGACAGAACTAATCACTATATAAAAAAAAACATGGCCTACGTGTGCATCGTATGTTCCTGGGCAAAAAAACGTAAAGTATTTACCCCTTGTACAGCCAAATAATGTGCTTCTACCACCATTGCATATCAAATTAGGATTAATAAAAAAATTTGTGAAGGCAATGGATCGCAATGGGAGTGGATTTTTGTATCTAAAAGAAAAAATCCCTAAAATAAGTGATGCAAAGATAAAAGAAGGTATTTTTGTTGGCCCTCAAATTAGGGAGTTAATAAAAGATTCAAGATTTGAAGAAAAATTAAGCGATTTAGAAAAATCAGCATGGAAGTCTTTTAAAAATGTTGTTGCGAATTTTTTGGGTAACCACAAGAGTGACAGCTACAGAGAGTTGGTTAGCGAGCTGTTATTGTCGTATCAAGCATTAGGTTGCAACATGTCACTTAAGATCCATTTTTTAGACTCGCACCTGAATTTTTTTCTGACAATTTAGGGGCTGTCAGTGATGAGCACGGCGAGAGGTTCCATCAGGATATTTCTGATATGGAAAAGCGGTACCAGGGCAAATGGAGCCCAAATATGTTAGCAGATTACTGCTGGACAATTAAAAGGGACCAACCAGAAGCTAAATATTCAAGTAGGTCATTTATAAAAAAAGTAAGTCATTTATAAAAAAATAAACTTTTGATTTACGAGATCCGTATTTTTTCTTAATATTTTAAATTACTCAATAGAATAAAATCTTTGTCTAGCAATTTTTTTTTAACTGTTTATTTTTTATTACAATCACTAATTAAAGTATAAAATATCAAAAAAGTCCGTGTGGCACGACAAAGTTGAAATTTTGTTGACCAGTGAAATTTATTCTATTAAATTGCATCTCAAAACTTATAGTTATTAATTATATCAAATAAGGCTTTTTCTTTCTTTAAAGTAGCAATAGCAGCACCTCTACTGGTGGATGATTTAACTATTTTATAGTATATGGCAAATAAGTTGAACCTGTTGACTACACATACTATGCGTCATAGCCTTTAACTGTTCTTTTTGATTATGTGTAACCCCAGCTTCGATTAAGACCTGAATGGTTAAACATATTAAGAATTGTTCAATTCTAGTATCTGTCATGGATATAATTAGTTATACTGGAGCTATTTACAACAGTTATAATTTAGGTAGAAAGCATATCAAATATATTACAAATTGTTTCATTACCATGCAATAATCAGTTTTGCCAGCTGCAAGAAGAAGAAGGGCATCAGACAAGTGTGTGCGGAATCGAAAACTCATATCAGTCACACCTTTGGCTTCCTGTAGTGGGTATGAAATGTAGCTTGCTCCATAGAAGGATGCTAAAAAAAATAAAACTGAAATTAGGATACATCACAAAGCCTATTAAATAAATAGAAATAATTTATTACCAGCTACTTATATATTGCATTGATTTTAATTTTCAGCCTGTAACAACAAGCCTTCTTTTTTGTATATACATGGTTTCCATAATAAAATTCAATTCATTTATTAAGCCCCAAGAGGACACTAGTGTTCTCACACCAATTGTCTTTTAATTGCGTCTGTAATAATGGTAGTCAAAACATTGAACATGAAAGATTAATGATGATATGGTAACAGGAAATTTATAATTTACCACACCACCATTATTGATTCTCTTAGCAGAAGACTTGTATTACTAAGTCTTAAATAATTCTAGAAAAATTAAAAACTTTATTGTTCCTAACAACAAAAGTGAGAAAGATAATAGCTCTCTAAAGTTGCAAACTATTCCTGCCATGAGCCAGCCGTTTCTAGCAGATATAAATTGGTCCATGAACATAAATTGGTCCCTTGAACATATTTCTGAGTGTACTTTTTTTTTTGGTCCAAACTCCTTCATTAAGATCCTAGCTTTCCTAGCTAGAACTTAATTAAGTTCAACATACTGAGCGGCGATGATAACAACCGTTGCTGAAAATGTAGTTAGTAAATGATATTATGTACACATTCAGGGTCATTGACATCCGCCTAAAAGAGAATCTGATTCAAGACCAATACGATGCATTTAAAGTTTTCTTATTCTGATAGCTTGCGATGTTGCTTACCTTTATCATACGCCAATCCAGCACTAACGAAGATTAAAATTAGAAAAAGTTCCATTTTAAATAGCTACACACACAACTCAGAAACCAAAACTGACTATGCATTCAATAAAGATCATGGTGGCAGTGTTTATTTATGTCGGATAATCCTGGCGATATTCAGTCCACCAAGTAAAACAGGCGTGGCGTCCTTATGAAATTAAATAATGCATAACAAAGAAACAATATCAATCATCATGTTTCATTTTGTCAATTTCTTTTTTATTTTTTCACTTTGAGATTATGTACTATAGAGTGTATTCATTGGTTTGCATTTTAAAATGTTACTCAAAAATTCTAAAAGTATTAAAAACCTTGAATTGAATGTTGAATAGGCACCCGTATATATTATTATACTCTTTGGTTGAAGTTTATTGGTTGAGTGCAAAGACAAAGAGTAAAGCAGGCGGATGAAACTTCCCTACATTATCGCATCACAAAAAATATCATACAAACTAGCTCCCTCAAGTGGTGGAGGAACCGAGTTATTTGTTGAGTTGACAAAAAAATTATAAAAGAGGGCAGTAGCTACATAAAGAAAACAATTCAATAAAAATAATGTTAACAAAAACATGTTTTAAAACTCTGATATAAACTACAGTATATTTATTTTCTACTTGAAATTAATTAGAAAATAAATACACCTATAATTATTATAAATTACATAATTATTTAATTATACCTATATTTTTTCACCACGGCAACCCAGTGTTTTGTTTAGGGGAAACTAGTTCGTTCATATTTGAATGAAGTCGTTTGTGGTTTCGTGCGTTTTGCTTTGAGTTTATTGTCTTATTTATTACGGCTTGGCTTGATTACGGATTTTCTGATATTCTACGTGTTACGACATCACCTGGCTTGTTACTTGGACCCCGGACAGATTGCATAACTGACAACTTGGCGCTTAGTAACCTACACGGACTTAGTTTTTATCTTTACGGACTTGGTTTTAACGACACAATTAAAGTGCTTTTTTGGATGTGTCATTGACGGTAAGTGATAACTTACTTTAATTATTCATTAGTAACTTATGTATCCTATAGGTAGTTAAGTAGGTACTTAAAAGGAAACCCAACAACTGAGATCTAGTTCTAACTAGATCTCAGTTGTTGGGTTTCCTTTAACTCTAGTTACCATTTTGCAGCCAATTACATTAAGGTGGATGTTACGGGTTGCTCATTGCCATGTTCAAGTTTTAAGAACAAGTTTTAAATTTAATACTAAACTTCATTTTGAGCTCTCTGGCAATAGCTCAGCTTATCCTCAACTTCAAAAGGCTGGCACTATTGTATCGTCATACCAGAGTCCCAACAAGCAAAAACCTCCTAAAACAACCAACCCCAACACTTACCCAAGAATCTGATGATTTTGAATTAAAATGAAATATTGCCACATGAATAAAAATCTACTTAAATTAATTGTTTATTGATCTAAATAATCAATATTATATTTTATTCTTGCCTAAAAACTTATTTTTTAATATTTTTACATTACCAATCCAGCAGATGTTATAACAGTTACTGGTAAATGCTGATGTTTATGATATCTCACCTGTTGTGCATATTGCAGCTATGTAAAACAGCTAATGTCCATCTGTTTTATATTTCACATTAAACATAAAATAAAAATTTGAAATTTCAGGACCGCTTCACCGATTCCCCAAATGGGAATATCCTCATATGGAGAAGTTTAACCAGTGGAAATCCGTACTTGATAGTGCAACTCAAGAGAGAGGAAACAACTATATATAATTGAATACGTATTTGCCATCATCACTTTGAGGATTATTTTAAGTCGCCAAGCAGACGATTGACAGGAAATGCTATCCAAACATTGAATTTAAGTAAGTTCTACATAGTCTATTTCGAATTTTGCATATACTTCACAATAGTCAGTATTTTATTAATTTTTTTTCCAAGATATTTCACAAGATAGTCTAAAACACTTTGTCAATTAAAAAAAAAACAAATGTATTCAAAGCCAGACCATAACAATTTAACAAACCATGGATCTTAGTTGAAGAATACAATATGAATATTAACAACATATGAAGTGGCTCAAAAATTTAACAAACTTCACATACTTAGATTAGGGTTGTTGTTGATGCAAATGTCGTAAGAATTGATATATATTTTATTTACAGCCTTGCCAAGAAGTACACAAAGTACACATCTTCAGCAATTTCCTGAAGTCGTAACAATTACATCTGGTACATTGCAATCAGAAGCAGAACCAATAACCTCACCAACTGGTACGTTATTAATTTACTTTTTATTTAAAGAAACAAAAACATGTAACAACAATGTAACATTACATTTTATAATACTTATTCTGTTTTACCATCATCTAAGCTATGTTTTAATTTTAAGTTACATACAGGTTATAGAAAAAACCATTACTTTTTTCTTCTATTTACAAAAAAAAAAAAATACATTAAATTAAATCAATATTTTTGATTTGCAGATTTACTGCAAACTGACCAAATTATCCAGCCATCAACTGAGCAGTTCCCAGTGGTGGAGCCATCAACATCCAGCTTTGCACAGTTTGAAGTAGAGACAGAGTCAAGAGCATTATCAAATGGTTAGTAAACTTTTAAAAAAATAAAATTACATGACAATACTTTAACACAGTATATTAACTTGCTGCACAAATTTTAATAAAATAAAGATAATATCTAATAATACTTTAACATACACTAAAAAAGTAACATTTTCATTGAAACTTGTATGAAAGGGTACAAAGGCGGTCTTATTGCTGACAGTAATTATTCGCTTTAGCGTTAGTCACTCTATATATATATATCACTCAGGACTACTTAACTTGGCTCTAACTGATACTATGTTGGTCTACCACCGTCTGACACATCAGTGATGGTAGTACCACAGTAACTACCTCTTTCTACTTTCCTTATTGTTTTTTTTTAATATCCTTATTATAGTACCAATTATTCTTTATTATATAATTACCTCCAGTACACTGTATTTAAACTTTCTATTATTCTAAGTATTACTTATATATTTTATTTTCCTGCTTACCTTTGTATATTTGAATGGCCTGCCAGTCTAATAGTTAGTGACCTTGACTGCTATGCGGGAGGTTGTGGGTTCGATTCCCAAATAGGACAAAATATATTTGTGTGATGAGCACGATTATTTGTTCTGTGTCTGGGTTTTATTTATCTATAATATGTATATACACACCACACATACACAGTATATACTTATATGTAAGTATGTTTATCAGCTGTCTAGTACTCATAACACAGACACAAGCTCTGCTTAGCTTGAGATTAGATGGCGTTGTGTGATAGTTGTCGAATATTATATTATTATTATAAGAACTAGTTTAGGCGGTGTATTGTCTGCCAATCAGTGTGAATCATTTTATTAAATAGACTATTTGTTTTTTTCAGCAGACCCAAAGAAACGCTTTTTGAATCAGGAATCTTCGTTTAATATTATCCAGAGGAGAAATGGGCAAAATGGGAACACCTAAAAATGTTTTTGGAAATCGATGTTGGAGACGACGAGATTAGACTGGTAAACAAATTAACAGAAAACCATATCATAAAAGATAAAATAAAAAAATGAAAGTGAAGTTAGGTGCACAAGTGTTCAGTCAACGAGTATCGTCTGCCATTCGAATTTCAGCAAGTAAGTGTAAATTACATTACATAAATTTTTGGTGGCAATCTAAACACTTATAAGAGAAGCTCTAATTTACATTAAGTATACTCTCTATATTTTCGCTCTAATTTTAATACTCTAAACGTCCCATTCACCATTTATAAATCTGGATATTTTATTATAAATCTTTAAACATTGTATGAAAACATTGTTGTATCTTTAAATTGTGTTCATTTATACAATACTTGCTGATCCCCGTGGTTTCACTCACGATCCGTTCCTTTGAATGTATGATGTCATGTTTCTACATAACATCATGCTATGACTACCACCATATTCTTATGAATGTGTCATTCTGGTGCAAAATCTATTTATTACTGTAAATGTTCCAAAAGTCGTTCAGTAGCTCTCATTGATTGAGTAATAAACGTTCAAACATCTTCACAAACTTTCATATATATAATGATAATAGGATAAAAGAGTAATTAATAATATGTATTTTCTTTTTCAGGACATGGAATACTACCAGCAGAATGTGAGGGAACAGCAGATTTCCTCCTAATTTTTGATAGATTTTATTTGACTCTTTTAATGGTCATTCCTACAAAGATGACTTCAAAATATATAAAAGCTGCATCAAAAGAAATTCCCCTTACTTCCAACTTTGGGATGATTTGCTTCCAATTTTAGAATCAATCAAATTTGAATCAATAAAATAAAGAAGTGGTGTTAATCAAGTAAAATATGAGTCGATTCCTTCAATTAAAAAATGGATTACAAATATAAAAACATTTTTGAAATGTGGGAATACTTATCAATCACTCATAAATCTACTAATATCGTAGCTAGAAATTTTAATCAGGACCCATTAGAAAACTTTTTCGGTTCTACTAGAAGTAATGGTGTTAGAAACAATAATCAATGTTTTAAAAGCATTTATGAATTGTAATCAATTCATAAATGCTTTTAAAACATTGATTGTTAATAATCATAATTCACCTCATTCTGCAGGAGCGAACTATGAAGAAGACTTTAATACAATTAAGCAATCACTGTCCCATCTGATCAGTAACAATCATGATGATTCTCACACTGTTGATTTTGCATGTAATATAGATTCGTTGCTGAATATTATGTCAGAAATTAAAAATAATGACTACTGCATGCTGAATCAAAAAAATATGTAACGGGGTATGTGATTAAGAAATCAAAATCAAAAATCTTTAAAAACTGTTCAAATTGTCTTGGTAATTTATGTAGATCTAGTATTGATTTTTATTCATTTAATTATGAAACTGATTACACTAAAAAATCATTATTTCATCTAAGTGATTGATTTATAAATTTATTGAATAATTGCATGCCTCAGGGATAATCCCACATCAAAATGTATAAAACATCAATTTTTTTATTGATTCTGTGTGTGATTTTAGTATTATAACTTGTGAAAAACATAAAGTTGATTTGGTTAATTTTATTTGCAATTTATCTATTAAAACGATTGTTCACAGTTGGTGTCTAGGGGTAAAGATTGATTGTTAAATGGCAAAAATCAGTTTTTGATAGGAATGACCATATAAAAAAAGGCTTCTGAATATTATATTAAAAGAAAACGATGAAGTTAGTTAATAATATAATTTTAACCCATAACCACTTGACGTCAATTTTGGAGGGAATTTTGTTTTTTTTTTTTTTAACAAATACAAAGCTGGCGACTGACATGATTATTCGCTCGATATGAGCACGCTACAAGAGCATTGGCACGAGCCAATGCTCATGTCTTTCGCCAGCTTCAAAGTCGATCAGTCAGTATTTCTGCAATTGAAAATTCAGAATAGTTATTCCAACTTAGATGTTCCACTTAGGATTGTTGCATGCCAATTGCATACTTAATGCATATCAGCAACAAAGAAAATATGCATTTAGTTATATTGTAACCACTGTGCTTTATACTGCATGCATATATAGTATTGATTATATATTTTTTCATTTTTGTAAGTTAATAAATTTGTTTCCTAAAATGTGTTATGTTTATGTTAAGATTTTTATTTTTGCTTAGTGTATGAACTTTTGATGGTTAAAAATGTAGTTAATCAAAATTCATATCAAGACATAAATTTGTTTATTGTAGTAATTGAGTTTTATGATTTTTAAACATGGAAAATGCGAAAGGTTGTTTTCAGGATTAATAGTTAATAGTTTAACTGTAAAACCTTGTCTGTACACCAAACTGCGCGTGTTGAATTACGGCCCATTCTTTCCTAAGAGGCATGAGTCCCAGCCGTGGGAACATTATAAGGCTATGTTTAACTGTAAAACGTCAGGTGGCTGAGGGTTTTTGTTTACATTTTATTTCATAATAATGGTGAATTGTGTTTCTACTTAACTCCACCATGTTTGTACTTAACTCCCATATTTTAATAAAAATTACAAGTACATAAAACTGGTGTTTAATTTTTATACTGGCGTATTCTTAATCAGTAAATTCTTAAAAAGTACTTGGAAGTTTGGTAAGTATCTTACTTGCCAAAGTTCCAAGTACTTTTTAAGAATTTACTGATTTATTAACTCGAAAAATCTATTTAGAAATTAATACGTAGCGCCCTCTGGCGGGTATCTGCGAAAACACAATTGTAATTCGCGCCATCTGGCGGGTATCTGCGAAAACACAATTGTAATTCGCGCCATCTATGTGTGGGGGATACTTTAAGCTTACTATTTTTGAACTCCGAGTGGCGCATCTATACCAGTATTAAGTGTATAGTCTATGGAGTAAAGTTAACAAGGCGGTACTTCTCATCTTCTACAGAAAAAAAAAAGCTATCTATGGAACGTGTGTCGTCGATCAATACCAACATAACAGAAAAATAAATAATTAAGGCGGAAACAGACTATTGAAACGCGGCGCGTGCGGCATGTCAGACATTAAATGTCATCAACATCAACTGAACCAGAGAAAATTTTCGTGCGATGATTTTTTATGACTTTCGATGTCATCTAAGTCAACCTTAAAGTCAACCATTTAATCTATGGAGATGGCAAGGGACGGTCAGTCGTGCTGGAGAGAAATTTTATTTCCAAAATTTAATAGTTTTCCAATAATTTGAGTTATTCTTTTTATATTTCTTCGCAGAGTTCAGTGTTTTTTATTTATTTTATTATTTTTTTTCATTATATAGGTGCGCCGTGTCATGGACCATGCGCCTCCCCCCCCGGATCCCCCTGACCCTCCGGATCCTGGCCCGTCTTCGGCTATGGTCGGTAAGCGACGTCTAAAAATTGACTCGGAGACAATCGAGGTTGTCCCCAAAAAAATGAGTATTACTAAAGATATGGCTGTAGCGGCCATACAAACTCTATACATTCACCCATCCTTAATTGATGGAATAAACTCTTATGGTTCTCTAGAAAAGGGCCCGTTTCTAGTACATGTCTCCCGTTCGGAACCGGATCCCTCTGCAGGAACATCGATTCGTCCCATTAAGTTTGGCCAAATTCTAGTTAAAAACAAAATTAAGAACATTTGTAGAGATGGGGTTAAAAAAGTGGGTAGAAACAAAGTCTCGGTCGAATTCACCTCTGGTGACGCGGCCAATAATTTCTTGACCAATCCTATCCTTGAATTTAACAAATATGTCGCTAAAATTCCAACATTTAATATTACCAAAATGGGTATCGTCCGTCAAGTGCCGGTCGATATGTCGATGGATGAATTTGTCGAGTCTGTTATCCTACCGGACGGGTGTGGAGTAATATTAAAAGCTCGAAGACTCAATCGTAAAAACGTACAGGATGGCAAGACCTCCTGGATCCCGACACAGACAGTTGTTATTACTTTTAAAGGGCAAACTCTCCCCCAAAGAATATTCCTTTGCCACACATCCCTCCCAGTGGAGGTATACCAATACCCCACAATCCAATGCTTAAATTGCTGCCGCTTTGGCCATGTCAAGGCTCAGTGTCGGTCCAAGGCAAGGTGCTTTAGGTGCTCGCAGCCTCACGCTGGTGACAGTTGTGAAGTTGAAGAGGCCAAGGCCACTTGTATCCATTGCTTGGGCCGCCACTTTGCCTCTTATGGTAGCTGTCCGGAGCAAGGGAGACAAAAGTCCATCAAATTATTAATGTCTCAGGAAAATTTATCATACGAAGAGGCTTCTCGGTCTTTTCCTAATGTTAGGAAGTCCTATTCCGAAGTTGCTCAGTCCCTTCCTTCTCAGAGTTCTTACTCCTCTTCGCAATTTATTAGCCTTTCTCCTCCTAATTCTTCTTATAAAAAAACTGTTTTTTCTTCCCCTAAGCCTAGAGCCCCTCTTGGTAAAACCTACGACAAAGCTCTCCATAGCTCCATTGTTGCTGAGATCCCTTCTTCCCTTCCCAATGGTTACTCTCTTTCCCTTAATTCTTCATCCCCAAAATCCACCTAAGAGGATAACCTTTTGGAATCTCTTCTATCGATAATTATCAATTTAATCTCTCGTAATAATACCTCTTTACCGCCCCACGTTGCCCATAAACTTTCCCTACTTCTTTCCAATATTAATAATGGATCCAGTCTCCATACTTCAGTGGAACACGCAAAGCATTCGGCCGAAGAAGCCTGAACTTTTATTTTTAATCAATAAATTTCACCCCTCAGTCATCGCCATTTCGGAGACTTGGTTAGTGCCTGGTTCTCACTTTAGGGTCTCAGGTTACTCCTGTCTCCGGAGTGATAGGGCTGATGGGTATGCTGGTAGTGCCCTACTTGTTAGACGCTGCCTCCCTTTTTCTCTTATATCTCTTCCCCCTACTTCTCCTGACATTAATATCGTTGCTGTTAGGGTTTTTAATTTAACTTTCATTTCTGCATACATTCCTCATCCTCATTCTAGGTTAATTCCAGATCTTTTATATATATTTTCCTCAGTACCCTCTCCAATAATTTTCATGGGCGATTTAAATTCTCATCACCGTTCATGGGGTTCGAGCCACGATGATTACTTTGGTCTTTCCCTCCTTGAAATTTTTGATGAAGCTGACCTTTGCGTCATAAACAACGGTTCTCCTACAAGGAGAGTTCGCCCTACTCAAAACCCTTGCTCAGCTGTGGACATTACAGCATGCTCCGCCTCCCTTGCTTCCATCCTTTCCTGGAATATTTTACCCCATTCGCTCGGTAGTGATCACTTTCCCATTATTATCTCTATCTCTGATAGAGTAGTTCCTATCCGTAATTTTAATCCCACCCTTAAGTATAGATTAAATGATGCAAACTGGTCATCATTTTCTGATTTTCTGCAAGATAAGTTAATGTCTCTTCCCTCTCCTGACCATAATAATCTTTTGGATTGCTATTCTAAATTTGTTGTTTCCATAATTTCTAGTGCTGATGAAAATTTTTCCCTTAAAAAACCCTTCAGGTTTAAAGTTTCAACTCCTTGGTGGGATTCAGAATGTACTTCAGCTATCAAGGAAAGAAAAATAGCTGAGGTTAATTATTCTAATTCTATGACTCTTCCAAATTTTTTAGTCTTCCAAAGAAAAGCAGCCATTGCTAAGAGGCTTCTTGCTAAAAAGAAAAAAGACGGTTGGCTTCGTTTCTGTCAGAGCTTATCACCCAGTTCCCCTTCCTCACTAGTGTGGAAGCAAATAAAACGGTATAGAGGATCTTGTAGTTCTTTTGATATTTTAGCTAACGACCCTTCTTCTTGGATTGAACCATTCTGTGATAAATTAGCTCCTCCTTCAGTTCCAAGTTTGGACTCTCTTCCCTCTCCTCCTGCTTTTCTTCCCTCTGAAAGTAATTTTGATGCCCCGTTCTCTTTCGATGAACTTCGAATGGCACTTGACGGTCTTGTAGATTCCTCTCCTGGTGCAGATGGGATCCCTTACTCATTCCTAAAGAACGCCTCAAGAAGTACAAAGCAGTATTACCTAGACCTCGTTAATAACTTCTTTGAGTATGGTTTGGTTCCTCAACCGTGGAAACATCAGATAATAATTCCGGTTATTAAACCTGGCAAGGACCCATCGGACCCAAATAGTTACAGGCCTATTGCTCTATCATCTGTTTTGAGTAAGGTTGCAGAGCATATGATGAAGCATCGACTTGAGTGGTTTGTGGAAAATAGGAAGTTATTGCCCGCGTCCCAGTTTGGATTCAGAAAAGGTATGAGCACAATGGATAGTCTTAGCATATTAATTTCTGATATACGTATTTCTTTGATAAGTAAGCAGTTTTTAGTAGGAGCTTTTTTGGATATTACCTCTGCTTATGATAACGTTTTACTTCCGGTGCTCAAGAATAAACTTGTGCATCAGTTGAAAGTCCCTAAAAAATTAGTCCGTTTCATTTGTAATTTATTGATGGAGAGAACCATCTCTATCAAAACTCAAGACTCCTGCCTTCCCCCTAAGACTATCTGGAAAGGCTTACCACAAGGTTCAGTATTAAGTCCTCTCTTATTCAGCCTGTATACTTATGATTTACATTTTTCTACTGATTCATTTTGTCAAATATTGCAATATGCTGATGATATAGCCTTATACTATTCTGGAAAATGTCTAGATGAGGCTAATAACCGTCTAAATTCCGCTCTTGGATATCTATCTGATTGGCTTTTACAACACGGTTTGTCCTTATCAGCCTCTAAGAGCTCTGTAGTTGTGTTCACAAAAAAAAGAATTGTTCCTCCTATTGATATTAAGGTTAATGGTGAAAATATTTCACAGGTGAACAACGTAAAATTTCTAGGAGTATGGTTAGATTCAAAATTATCAGGTATTGCTCACACAAATTTTGTTTCCCAAAAATGCGAAAGAAACGTTAATGTTCTTCGCTCTCTTTCTGGTGTTTGGTGGGGTGCTCACCCATATACTCAGAAGTTTTGATCTATAATGCTATTGTCCGTAGTTACTTTGATTATGGTATGTTTTTATTAGATCCCTGTAACAAATCTGGCCTTCAAAAGCTTGACAAAATTCAATCGAAATGTTTACGCATTATCCTCGGGGCGATGAAGTCGTCCCCAATTAATGCCATGCAAGTTGAGTGTGTTGAACCTCCGCTTTCGATTCGAAGACAATTCCTGGCAAACAGATTTATTTTTAAACTTGTGCAAAATTCTGAGCATCCCCTTCTTGGTAAGCTGGACCAATTATCCTCCATTTTTTACTCTTGTAGTCGCCGTTCTAACTTTGAACTTCCATGTCTTCTTCGTGCATACCTTCAATTCACTAGTCTTTCTAGCCCACTTTTTCAAAACCCCACTTTATATTTATACTCGGTTCCTTATAATGCTCTAGTATTCCAACCAGAAATCATTTTGGACTTTGGAATTCATAAAAATACTACAGAACCGCATACGATATTTGTTCAAAAAATTTCCTCTAATTATAATAACTGGACTACTATATTCACGGATGCTTCCAAAGCCTCCGATGATAGCCCTGTTGGGGTTGCTGTTTGGATTCCCCATACAAAAATTATTTTAAATTTTAAGTGCCCCCCTGTTACATCCGTTTTTACAGGGGAATCAATTGCCATTTTTGAAGCCATTTCATTTGTTATATCTCATAAGTTAAATAACTCCATAATTTTCTCTGACTCAAAAAGTTGCCTTCAAGCCATTTTATCTAACCCTTTCAGATCTAAGTCAAGATTCCCTATAATTCTGAAAATTAGAGATTTATTATTTCAATGTCATGAACGTGGGATGCATGTTGTTATAGCTTGGATTCCTGGTCACGTCGGTATTCTTGGTAATGAGTCAGCTGATTCATGTGCCAAAAATGCTGTCCTCACTGGCTCTCTTTCCCACTCTGAAATTTATTCCCATGATATTTGTACTACTCTTCCACTAATTTTATTTCAATCTTGGTCCAAGGCTTGGCAATTATCTAAGTCTATAAAGGGTAAATTTTATGGAGATATTCAACCAGAGATACCACACAAACCTTGGTTTTTTAAATATAAATTGGAAAAAAAATCACTACTTCAACTATCTGTCGTATACGGTTAAATCATTGTTGCACTCCTCACTTCTTGGCCAAACTTAGGATTAAGGATAGCTCTCTTTGTGAATGCGGTTTGGATGAAGGAGACGTGGACCATTTATTTTTCTCCTGTTCTAAACTGCGCTTCTCTTTTCATGAAATAATACCTCCTCATATTCCTCGTCCTACTTCGGTCAAATGTCTTCTTCCTTTGGTTTTTACTCGGTTTATATTCAAACTATGCAAATTCATCGAAATTAATAAAATTAAGTTGTAGCAATTTTTTATTTTTTTATTATTAGTACTTTTTATTTCATTTATCACAATCAGTCACAATCTGTGGTCATAGGATTGTCACGACACTGTCAGTCTACGTCTGCGAAGAAATAATTTTTTAATTTTGATTTAAAAAGAAAGAAATATTTATTTTACTTTTTTTTCACGCTAAATACTCTCCAGCGTTTGATAGCGTCACTAGTCTGCACGTGTTTTGTCTCTTCCACAAAGGCCATTCATTAAGAGTTGAAGTTGATGGCAAGGGACGATTCTCTGAAGAAATTGTTCTGCCACTTTTCGCGGGAGGCGAGGTAGCAAATTAAGAAAATTTGAAAATTACACACAAATGCACGCAGCTCAGTTACCTAATTAGAATTTTTTTAAGTACAATACGTTCCAAATGAGAATAGGATCGATTGTCATGTTGTCACGTCACGATTTACCGTCAAATCGAGGCATGATATTTTTAAAATTCAGTTTATTTACGAAAAATTTAATTTATTTACGAAATATCTTCGATTTGACAGTACGGTGGTCGTTACATTCTGGTTATCGATCCTATTCTTATTTGAAACGCATAGTATGCGCGCGGCCAAAAAAGAAACTAATTACTTGCCGTCATCTTGACATTTATGTCAGGTGTCAAGAGAATGTTTTGTGTTCTGTGTTTTTAATCGTTTCCAAAGTAAATAATCGTCATTTTATTGAAATAAACATAACTAAAATTATCTAAATCTAACAGTTAAATCGTGTTTTATGAAAGAAATACCTAAAATAAGAGTAAGTAAAACCACGAAATACATAGATATATAAGAATAATTTTTAAATATGTAATTTCATGTACCTAACCTAAATTTGAATAGTTATTTAATATTTAACTTTTATTTTCAAGATTCCTGGCCGGAGAAGGATTTCGGCAAGGTAGAGGGAATTGCTAGTTACACTTTTATGGAATCCCATCTCAATGTAGCATTGGGACGCCCTTCGGAACAGCCAGATTCCGTTCGGTTTCTGGGAAGCGTTCTTCTCTAGCAATCCAGCTAAATTCACTCGAAGAACCAAAAACTCAGACATCAGAGTATCAGGCCAATGGTAAATCTAACTACTGCTAAAATAATAATTAGGAGTACAGGGTAGTACTTAGCTATTTCAATAGCAGCTTATTTATTTTCACAATTTTACTGGAACTTTCATTCAAAATACAGATTTTTCAAGCATTTGCCATCTTTACTCCACATCACATAAAGTTCCTCTATTTAGACTATTTACAAATATTTATCACTCCAAAAATAGTGTGCATTTTAATTTAATGATTATCATTAGGTACTAAATTCTTTTACACATTGGTATATCTAAGACGGTATGGTAATATATATATATATATATATATATATTTTGTAATATTACAGATACCATCAGCAAATGAGGTTGCGATGTTGGATTCCGATTGTGCAGCAGTTAATCCTCCAGTTCTCCGCTCTTCTCCTTAGATCTCATAAAGATTCGGAACAGCATGATGACTGTGTTTTTAATTTATGTAACTGAAAGTACATGACACTTGGTTTCTCTATATAAAATATGAGTGGATAATGCACATCTCCCCAAGTTCTTAGTTCCTCAAATCATATATTATTAGAGTGTGTTGTTTAAGTTTCAAACTAGGTATATTATAGGTGATTACTGTGATTTTCAAAGAATTTAATTTGTGTTTCCTATGCTGTGATTGATAGCATACAATAAAAATGTGATTATAGTAGACTATATCCTATCCTATGTAGCTTCTGCGAGCGGCTTCATCCATGTGACTGTAGAAAGTTATCTCAAGGGCATATACTGTAGGAATAGAATGTATCTGTTGTGCAATTCTAGGATACGGTCCATATTTGTATCAAATTTCATCAAAATACATCTAGCCAGTCCGACTGTGAAGAAGTAACAAACATGATATGATTGTGGCCAAATTCTTCCAATATCTATTGGAAATTTGGAATCCATCCTTATTCAAACGAAAATTTGCAATGAGTTCCCTGTCTGGCATCTACAAAGATTTAAGAAAGTACTAGAAACGCAACCCGCGCCACTAAATTCTCGAATTCTTTTGTGTTCGCTGTTCTTCAGCAGATATTATATTAGGTGTTAAATTCTTCACTAATAATACAAACACAGTCCCACAAATAAGTCAACATTCGGCCAAACTAAACTTGGGCACCGGTGTCTAATACTAAAACACTACCCAAGAGCAGTGTCTATCAAGTTGTATAGTGGCTTTCAATTTGATGAACACTCAAAACTTCAAAAGCTTACATAATCGCAATTTTAACAGTATCGATACAATAACAATGTCAAACGTGTTACGGTGGATATCAAAGGCACCGGTGGCTAATGACGTCAGAGCAGTTGGTCACTGAAGATAGATAATGCGAAACCATGACAGTTGTTGATGAACACTTTTGTTTGAGTGCTCATCACTTGAGTTGTCAATAGTGTTACATAATAGCCCTGCAGATCTCTCATAATGGACTTCGGACGTCAAACGGAACACATAATATAAAAATTTTACTTTAAAATAAAATTTGTATTATGTTTCCTAAGACGTCCGAAGTCCATATAATGTCTTCCTGGTGTATAGCAATCATCATCATTATCTTTATGAGCCGAACAATGACGAACGAATGGTGGCTTGCTCTGTCTGTGCTGTCAGTTAGTTCTAGGTGCGGCCACGGGTGGCGCTGATGTCGATTTACGTAGCGGAAGTAGTTCTATCTAGCGAATAAACGTGGAAAAAAGACGATGTACTCTCATAATGGACTTCGGACGTCTTAGGAAACATAATACAAATTTTATTTTAAGGTAAAAATTTTATATTTTTGGTGTGCAATAAAGAATATATCTATCTATCTATCTATCTAATATTTTGTGACTATTAAATTTTAACGGATTCGCGTTGTAATCGCTGTTGACGCAAAACGGAACGCGGGGCAAAAATGCGAGTGTAGGGTATCTACCCTGTGACGTCATTAGTGTTAACTCCAACCTCAAATTTGAACGCAGGGCATCCACGCGCAGAGTTAACGGAATTTGACTTTACTAATTTTTCCACACAGTACTTTGTACAATACCAAAGAGTATTTTTTAGTCGTTTTTAGTATATTGATTTTTTGACTGTGAATAAAATTTTGGCAAATCCCAGCAAATCCGGCAATTTTGACAGCAAGGATATTAGTGGTCTGTGGATATCAATTAAGTCTTTTTTTACGAGTGACATGTAACATCAAATGGATTTGTATCCAGGCTAAAAACTTAAAAAGATTACAAAAAAAAAATAATTGAAATGCAAATAAATGACCATAAATACTCCCCTTATACTCTTTGTGAATTACTTCAATATGTGTTATCTATGGTACATGTTAAATGAAAATAAACATTTTAAAATTTGTTTTTTACAAATTGCAAATACATTCGTTATTACCGTCTAATGTCTGGCGTTTATCGAGTAGCTAGGATATTAAATAATAGCTATTTATGTGCACTTTAATACCTTATATTATAGTGAGTGAAATCTATTTAAAAATGAATAATTCTGCCGCTAAAGTAAGTACATAACCCGTCGCACGTTTTTAAATATTTCTATTTAACACTTATACGAAAAGAACCTATTGTGATGTACCTATATTTTTTTTCTGACGTAGGTTGGAGAGATATTTCGGGAGGCGGGAACAGCGTTTACCAAATTATCTGAGATGACTCTGATGTTGCAGCCCATGGACGACGCAACACCGGGGTAAGCTATGAAGAAGTTGATAGCAAATGTTATTTATTTTTGCAATTTGACACTCAAGTGTCAGGTATCTAGGGGGTGGCGGCGGGTGGTAGGTGCCGTCCTGCGGCGCAAGTTTCCGCGCCGCGCAGGTTTTCAAGTCCTGGCAAATCGATGAAGCTTCGCGATAGGCTATCTAGGTACCCTTATTTTGACGATGCGGATAGCCGGGTCGCGCGGCATTCTGCGCGAGTCTTTGTCCATGTAAACAGTGTTGTTGTTTGTGTCTGTGAATTCTATAAACAGGTAATTATGGAACATTGTATGAGTGCATCCTCCCTCCAAGCTGACTCGTACTGTTCTAAGTGATTATTGCAGGTAACCATTTTATAATACTGTATTTTTTTTATTTTAGATCAAAATGGAGCGAGGAAGAAGTGGAGATGCTACGTGGCTGCGTTAACCAATTTGCTGTTGAATTAAACAAGATAAGCCAGCATATAAAAAATAGAACCATGTGAGTAGAATTTGTATTTGTAGAATTGCTTAGTTCGTATCCTTTTTATTTCATTAAATGTTATTATTTATTATTAATGTTTTATTTTGCTTTATCTGTTAGTTGGTATGAATGTGCAGTTTAATCTTTGTCCCTGCATATTATCTTGCTTTCTTTAAACAATCTTTTTTTAAATTTAATAATATATACTGTCAGAAAGCCTAACATACAGCTTTAAATTTTTATAATTATTATGACACGGGAAGTGCTGTACACGAGTGGAACAACTTCCACCGTATGCTCCACCGTGTCCAGGTGGTTTACACAGTGGTGAAACCCGGTCATTAAAAGAATATATTATATAATATATTTTAAAAACGATCACACAACACCATCTAGTCCCAAGCTAAGCAGAGCTTGTGTTATGGGTACTAGACAACTGATAAATATTCAATGATACAGTATAGCCGTCGGATCTCGGTGAGTCTGAAGTTAGGCTCTGCGAATTTTAGCACTATTGCGAATTTTAACACAATTATTTTTTACAAGTTTTCAACTTGTAAAAATATAATTGGTTTTATATGTAAATGCTATTAATTATTTTTATATGTAATGTTAATGCTATTAAAAACTGTTATTGGTATTATTTTTTTTTAAACTCTCCAAGATCCAACACTGGCACTGTACAAATTATTTGATTTCATTCGGCATAAGAAGGAACTTAATCTGCGTGCGGTCCATCATTGCATTGTGCGGGTTAGGGATTAGCAGTGTGGGGTTACCCTTGAACAGAAGGGAGGGAAGCATATAATCATTCTAAATGTGAGTATTCTTTCAATTTTTTTTTTATTATTTGCTTATTCTGTCAATATTGTTTAGCCATAGATCACAGCAGAAGCAAAATTTGCATTAGGTGGCTAAAGACTCCTGAAGGCTTGACAATCTTATTATGCGCGTCCTTTAATGAAAGCATATTTTAAAGAACCTTCGCAACCAATGTGCAAATAGTAATAATAATTTTCTAACAGGTAAGTAAACTCAAAAGTATGGTTCATGTATGCATAAGCGATGGCATATCAGAAGAGGAAACAGGCAACGTCGTAAATCAAGACTACCAAAGGTCTTTTCCTCCTCGCTTCGCAACGATGAAGTTTTGACAACAAAAAAAATTGCTAGAAAAGAAATCAATTGGATTCGATTTAATAGCGTAACAAGTCAATTCAATAAAAAAAAAAATCAGTTAAATCTTGCGGCTAATTGAAGGTTCTCTTAAATACAGCAAATAGACCTTAGCTTGAATTTCGCTTAACTAACCCTTAGTATACCTTGCTGGTAGTTTAATCTGTGTTGTTGTAGTTATACCTATATTCCATTTTCAGTATTTAAGGCTTTTATTAGTTGCGAATTATATATGTCCTTACCATAGAAATTGATCACTTTATGATATTTTTCAAGATTGTTGAAACACATTTACGATTTTTGAATTATCTTTCTATCACATTATTGATGTAGATTTTTTATGGTATTAAAAGTTTAAAGAAAGTAGGCCAAATGAGGATTCAAATATCATCAAACTTTAATGTTTAAAACGATCTGGCCAGTTTTACTTGGTCATATTATGATGTGATCAATTTCTATGATCCGATCACGATTCACGACATATTTATAATAGTATTCTTTACTGCACACCAAAAATTAAATTAATGAATTATATACTTTAACACCATTACAACCTTGAATTTTTACTTATCATTATTTTTCAGGACCAATTTAAAACGAATTCTGGATATGGACTCTGGTGTCATCTATAACGTCAGCCACTCTCAGGCGGTTCAGCAGCAGCTTAGACCGCATCTTCTACAGCAACAGCAGCCAATACTCCAACCTCTTGAGAAACAGCAGCCGATTCCTCAGACACTACACCAACAGCAGGTGCAGGTTAACTCGCGAACACTGCAGTTACAGCAAATTATACCGGAGCACCGGCCAGGTCAGCTTATATCACCTCTATATCAACAACTAGAGCCCAGTTTTCCTCGGGAACAACAGTCGCAGATCAATTTATCGTGGAAGCAACCATTTATAACTCTGGAAACAGAATCACAGCTTGAATTTTTATTTCCAGTAGAAAAGAGTGAGAAAGATGATTGTATTGCCGAGCTGCTTCGTTTTAATCCTGAAATTGTACCTCCAGCTCCTCCTGCTAATATAATGCAAGACGATAAGGAAACTAAAAATCCTCCATCAGAGTTCGACGATATGGATGATGACAATAGTCTGACTTTTATTCGTGAATATATCATACCGAAAATAATGCGCGTACTTGATCTCGATTTTTATTGCTTATTCTCTCCTGAAGACAGTCATAATATTGGCACGCTTCATGCAGTAATCCCAGAGAGTAACTTACAACCAGCTATGGGACCCTTTAGCATCTTTCGTATCAAAGGAAATTACAACTTGGATAACGATAAAAACGATTTGACCATGGTGAATAGAAATGGACATTTTAACTGGAGTCGTGCTACTAAGACATGGGAGTACGCCAATCTGGCGGCAGTCAATACAATTAAAACTGACAATATCCAAAACATAGAAAAACCGTATGATAGCTGGATTTTTCAGAAAGGTTCGGATTTTAGTTTACCAAACCTAAATAAGTCACAACTCTACACCGATCTAGTTCCTGGTGCTTTTAGCTCTATTTTTAGGCAGAACAATGCCCCCTTTGGAGGAGCTCAAGCGCAAACTGGCGGTTCACTCGCTTACAATATTGGTTGTGCTGAAAGCGAAATAAAACCAAAAATTTATAATCATTTAAATACCGATTCTTTTAATCCGTTTATAAGTCATTACTTTTTAAATGACGACTCTCTTAATGGCACCCAAGTGCAAACGAGCGGTGTACTGGCCTGGGATGACCCACTTTATGAATTTATTAATGTAGAAAAAAAGCCAAAAAATGAAAAGAAAGAGGACAGCCCCGGGCCTTTTAGTTCGCTTATGAGCCAAATCTCCTCCTTTAACGAACAAAACTGTTCCGACCTTTTTGGGAAAAGTTCAAATCCAAGCGTACTAACTCTGCCAGGCTATTTGAGCTCGATTCAAACTAAAAATATCGAAGAAGCTCTACCATCAAGTTCGCAACGTGCTCGTGGCTCCAGGGGTGGGAGAATCTCACGACGTGGCGGCCGCTACGCTACGCGGACCTCGGCTGACCTATCTTTACGCATCATCTCAAAATCAACATATCTTGTTGAAAACATGGCTGAGTCAACTAACGACCAGAACCAGACTAGATTGCGCCGCAAACATGATTGTATTGGCGACGATGCTGAAAAGTCAATTCCAAAAAGGCGTAAAAAGGCGACAATTGTGACCACACCAGGTCCCACAACTCGATCACAATCGAAAAAACAGTCCAGTAAATATTAATGTTTGATGTAACCGTAAATAATTACATTTGATGTGTCGTTAATCATAATTATATTTATTGTGTCATTAAAGTTACATATTAAGAAATATATAATAATTTAATAACTGTAAGACACTTCCAGAATTGTATAGAAATACAAGTTTAAAATCATCTGTCACGTACCGTATCGTTTCCGTTCATTTGACTCGGTGAAAGAAGGTTGTGGATTTATAAATCTTGAAAAAAATCTTCAAAATTTTACAGACAAGTCTGTATAATTTTTAATATAAATGTAGTGTTCACATATTATATCTATAATAATAACTTCCGCTGTTTTTATACTCTGCCGTTTTAATGTTTTTGTATGGTGGAGGAGCGGAAAATTATATTTAGCAACATATAAATGTTATTATATACACCAAAATTTTAGGCTGTAAAAACATGAATAGTGGTAAATCTTTGATATATTTATGTTCATTAAGCCCCTAGAGGACACCGGTGTCCGCACTCCAGTCTTTTGTGTGTACCTAATAAGTCTAAAGGTTAATTAACTAGCTCCTGCCAGCGGCTTGGCCGCGTGAAAGTCGGATTATCGCCGTAAGGGTTTTTTATGGTGAGAAAAATGATCCAACAACAAATCCCGCCTTTGGGCGGAGCGGGAAATGGTGTGAAACAGACTTTTACTGACTCGTTTTGTTTCTGAGATTTCGTGATTAATCAATGAGTGGTATTATGCTTTTACTTTGTTCCCTTTTTACACCCTCAGGGAACGAATTTCGAAAAACCCCATAACAGATGCCTACGTCATTCAAAGAAACATACTCTCCAAGTTTCCGATTTTTACCCGTCGTGCATCAACGCACGACGTTCAGTCAGTCATTCAGTATAAAGGTTTTATATATATTATATAGATAAACAGTAAAAAATGCAAATATTATTGTTTCGTTTTATGCGAGAGAAGGCATCTAAAATAAAAGTAGTGATAATATAAAAATACAGATATCGTAACTAACGAATATTATTATACAATCTAACAAAATAGGTATATTGGGTATTTGTTTTTGTGTAAAATATGACAAGATTTACCACAGTTGATGTTTTTATATATTTACGATGTTATAAAAAACTTTTTACAATGAGCTGAATATTTTTAAAATTAACCTATTGCCTATTACCTACTATTATTACCTACTCGTAATAAGTTTCGGTTCAAAACCTGTAAATAATTAAAACCCTTTTGTGTCATTGTATTTTTCGGGTATACAGGTCGTTGTGAAACAGGGCATAAATGACTTGTAATGGCAACGTTGTGATAAAACCCTAATTTTGGGCAATTAACGTTCGAGACTGAATTTAGACGGCAAGAAATGAATATGTAGAGAGTATACTATCTGAGGGCAATTTTTTCCACGTGGTGGGTGCCCGGGGGTAGCCGTTACTAAATATTGTTTCGGGTTATAAATTCAAAAAATTAAGTATCTAAAAAGGCGGGACCAGAAAAATATATATATCAAAACGGTGTCTCGGCCTAATTCAGCCGTCAATTAAAAAAAAAAAGTAGAAAAGTGAATGAATTATTGATAAAATGAATTATTAATTTATTTAATTTACATAGTATTAAAACTGATTTTCATCCGTACCTATACTTACAAGGTTCAGTTGAAAATCAGCGTCTGACAACGACTACGTAGCGTAGCAGTATTGAGATACAGTGTTGTTTTTTCAATACTTATCTGTTTACTGGGTGCCAAATAAACATGATTTTTTTCTCTTTGAAATCATGTATTTCTACATTTAACATATGATTGCGCGCCTGTTCAATGATAAGTTAATGTTTTAAAGCAGGCTGCGACGGGGCGTGAAATTTTAAATTATACAGCTTCTTACTTGGTGTACATTATTTCCTTAGAGTTACAATAGCTAACAGCTTACATCATTACGTAATAAAAGTCACTTCTCGTTGTCTGTCCCTATATGTGCTTAAATCTTTAAAGTTATGCATCGGATTTTGATATAATGGCTTGTTTTAATTGATAGAGTGATTCAAGAGGAAGGTTTATAGCATAATATATTTATATTGCTAAACAACAAGCTGATGTTAAACAACATGAGTATTAATAATAAAGCTTTATAAGCTTGTTATAAAAAAATATTTTCTTTGAAAATTTGTCTCAATGTATTAATGTAATCTAGCATGTATTATGCGTTCCAAATAAGAACAGGAAAGTCAATAAACTCGATCTGTCAAATTTTGAGTGAAAAGTACGGTTTGCAAAAAAATCTTATTTCCGTAGATATCAATAAAACGTTTTTTTTTGCTTTTTATTACTAAATTTTAGTTAATTCTAGTTGAAGTAAAAACGTTAGGGTTTAATATAAATTTGCCAAATATATTGTTTTAAGTCATAAATAGTTTACAAAAAAAAAAAACTATTTTCTTTCTTATTTTATTATAATTATAAACTTTTTTCATTCACGATTTGTACGTAAAATATATTTTTTTATACATCTTTTTTTGTTCACTCTACCTAATTTCTTCGATTTGACAGTTCGACGTGACGTCACAACATTGCCATCGATCCTATTCTCATTTGGTACGGATTGTAATATTTATTACAATAAAATGTGGGAAGGTACTAAGTATCTACTTAGTGCGAAATACAATAGTGTTTGTGTAGTGTAAAAGTGTATTGGGTATCTACCCAATACAGGTGTTAGAATAAGATATTTGATGTAATTTTGGTGTTAGAAATGTTTGGCTTGAAATGCCAAAATTAAAAATTAAAATGTTTTAAAAATTCTGTGTTTTTTTTTGTATCTTTTTTTACAGGAGGAAATAAACGACTTTGATTGATTTTAAACGCAACATCACGTCACGAGTAGTCGATACGGTTTGAAAAAAATACAGGGTGTTTGGTGCATCGTTTGCCAAATTGATTTGGCCGATAGGATAGATCATTTGCTATATCTTCAGCCCTAATAAATCATTCCTTGCCACATCGGTTTTTTTAACATGTTTTTAACTTTTATTCTGAAAAACACCAGATTTCAGCATTTAAGCTTACATAAATAAAAAAATTTTAGTCTATCCAACAAAATTTATTTTTATATTTAAATGTACTGTTGTATGGTTCTATGAAATCCAAAATTACTTGCTAATAACGTGTAGTTTTTCTACAAAAAACCTACAAAGTGTATGGGACATGACAAAATAATTTTAAAACTCAACTTTAAATTTCTATAAAAAAAAAAAAACTAAAAGCGTTGGAGATCTTCGAATTGCTCAAAAAGTTCTCTAGTTAATGCCCTTTCCAATGGTGTGCAATATGCTAAAAAAAACCTTTTATTGACTTCACTAATTGGCTAAATGTAAAAAGACACAGGTCATTTCAGAGACGATTAAGTGTGAAGTGGGCAGGAGTAATTGCAAATCATGTGGTTGGACCGCACTATTTACCTGATAACTTCAACGGGGATAATTATCTTGAATTTCTTCAAACAGAGCTGCCCTTATTGTTATCTGAGCTGCCAATTTTCAAATTTTTTTCTGCTAGTTTAGCTTTAAGGGGCTTTACTACGTCGTCTCCTGATATAATTTGCCTGAAACAAAACCATTTACTACGTCGTCTTTTGATATAATTTGCTTGAATCAAAACCATTTATTACATTGTCTCTTGATATAATTTGCCTGACACAAAACCATTACATAGTCTCTTGATATAATTTGCTTGAATCAAAACCATTTATTACGTTGTCTCTTGATGTAATTCGCCTGAAACAAAACCATTTACAACCTCGTCTTTTGATATAATTTGCCTGAAGCAAAACCATTTATTACGTCATCTTTTGATGTAATAGATACTTGTGTGTCTAAAGGTATCACAAAAAAAAACATTGCCCCACACTAGGAATTACTCTTGTAGGCATCATGGGGTATAAGTTAGGCCTAAAACATACACAAGCGACGTAAGGCAGCAGGCGTGGACCAGGCGTGGCGCAGGCGTGCGCCGCTTCAAAACGATATTAAACAAAAAGTATGCAGGCGACGTTTTTGAATTATACTGAAGCGACGCGGCGCAAACACGCCGTTTCGTTGCCTGCGCCACGTCGCTAGCAGTTGGTTCTCGTGAGTCTGAAGACGAAGACATCTTATCGCACCAAAGTCAGCCTATAAAATGCCGCATCTGAACGTTTCTTGCCTGTTCCACGCCTCGTCTGATATAATTCAAATCGCGTCTGTGCCGTATCTGTCTCACGCCTGCGCTGCGTCTGCCCCGTGCCTTCGCCTTCGTCGCTTGTGTGTGTTTTAGGCCTTACTCGAACAAGAGAGTTGCGCGTAGCGCGATGTGAGTATAACTTTAAGTTTCGCATTAATCGAATCCTTTCCGAAGCCATATTTATTTATTCTTTCATGAAAACATTACAATATATACCTACGTCAAAATGTTCGTCTTAATCTCTTCTTTAACATAAAAAGTTTTAGGACATTGATTGCTAATAAAGTCAGTTTAGCTATTTCCATAAGTCATAGCTTTTTCAAAACGTATCTAATTGGACTTCTATTGCTTACAATATCATTTTTAAGCTATACCCTAGCGAATTACATGATGTATATCGCGAATATTTTTAATTTTAAACATTTCCAAATCCAATTATATTGTTGCAACAATATAATTGGATTAGTGTTTAGTGATTGGATTAGTTGTAATTGCCTTTATTTTTACTTAACGGCAGCACAAAATAAAAAGGTACAGAAGTCAATCTCATGTATGAACTTCACTTTTCATACCTACGCACGGCGGTCGCGCGCGCTAGGGATGTCAACTGGATTATGCACAACAAATTATCGTGGTAGTTGCAAAATTTCACAGACGCGCGTCTCAAACGTGACACCCTCGCGGTCGTAATGATCCTCGTTGAGCCCAGTTTTCGCGTCGGTGAACGGTGTCTATGTGTGCGTTGCTCGAGCGCGCTTTGTACGTAGATTGACATCTGTACCTATATAATTTGTGACGGCAGTGATGGAATAAGAAAATTTTACATCTTAAGTCAGGGCAACTAATGCGCACCATTTTTACGAAGGCAACCAGTATTTTTTTAGTTCCTTGGGGCACATTCTTTCAGCTGATGCTTGATTTTTTCAAATAACAGATGAGGGTAATTAAAGTCAAAAAAAATATTATTTAATATGATTGGCACTAAATTTGGCGAGGCAACCTATTCGCAATGTATTAATAAATGCGTTATCTAGCATGTAATCTACACTAATATAATAAAGAGGTAAAGTTTGTTTTTTTGTTTTTATGTTTTTTTGTTTGTAGGGGGTAATCTCTGGAACTACTGGTCCGATTGGAAAAAATTTAGCAACAATAGGAAGCTACTTTACTCCTGAGTGACATAGGCTATATTTTATGTACGCGGGCGAAGCCGCTGACAAAAGCTAGTATATATATATATCTATAAAAAGATTTTACATACCTATTAAACGATTATCAGTATGACATACTAACACTTTGTCAAGAAAGTTCCGGGAAAAGATCAATTATTTACCAAATCTTTGTTATTCATCCAGGGGGCTTAGACAAAGTCACATTCTCACTAACGATAGCGAAATTCGAAACTCCGAAATGTATGGAACTGACATATGCCTTCGAAAAGTCACGTGGTCAAACGTTTTCGATTCGCTAATTGTTATTAGTTGTTTATACGTCAAATTGGAATTTTTAATTCGATAACCATAGCCAAGAAGTTGTTATTTTATCGAACCAACACTTCGACTTATCGATATGTTAGTCGATGGCACTTTGTCTACCATTTTGTGGTCGACATCGTTAAGGCGAAATCGAACTTAGAAATGGATTCGACACGGAGCGATTGCCACTTGTCTAGGGCCCCAGGGGTTTGGGTAAAAGTGGCATGATTTTTTAAACACGCGGCCACTAATGAAAATTATTTTGTTAAAAGAACACATTAAACCTTACATTTTTTTCTATGGACGTTACTTTTCCACGTACATCGAAGCCGAGATATTTAAAGTTAATCATCATCAGCCTAGCGTAAGTCCCGGTTGCTACCTTGGCTTTCACCTCGGTGCCCGGGGTCCGCTTTCCTGCCTAGTCTTCTCCACTTCGCTCGGTCTTTTGCGTCCTCTGCCTTAAGCCCATTAGCACGCATATCGTCCCTTACGACGTCGATCCAACGCCTCTTAGGCCTACCTCGTTTTCCGGGTCCCGGCGGAGGCGGCATGGCGAGGCATCTGTTACCCACGTAGTCTGCCGGTTTTCGTAAAACGTGGCCATACCAGCGTAAGCGACCCTCCTGCAGTTTATCCGCTATGTCACGGACCTGAAGGCTGCCCCGGATGCGGGAGTTCTTAATGCGGTCTTTCCGTGAAACTCCAGACATCCAGCGCAGCATATTCATTTCCGTGACACGCAGGCTTTGCTTATGTCGCTCAAGTACAGGCCACGCTTCACTGCCATACAAAAGGACAGGCCTAATGATGGTCTTATAGACCTGTCCTTTGAGCCTAACCGGCATTTTGGGGTCACAGATAACCCCCGCCACCTCACGCCATTTCGCCCAGGCCGCCGAGATACGTGAGTCGACGTCGCAATCGACGTCCCCGGACTCGTGGAGCACCGATCCCAAGTACCTGACCTGTTCCGTGCGCTCAACTGTGTCTTCGCCAATGCGAACAGGAGCAGCGTTAGTTGTGTTACAGGCCAAGTACTCGGTCTTCGCCGCATTAATCTTCAGACCGCCGTTTTCCAGCGATTCCTTCCACGCTGCCACACGTCGAACCAAACGCCCACTGTCCGAGTCCGCCAGCGCGATGTCGTCTGCATACATGAGCAGCCACGGCGGCTGCTCATGTAAGTCCCTGATGGTGGAGGACAGCACGTCCAGCACCACGCTGAACAGAAACGGACTAAGGACAGAGCCCTGGTGAACTCCGACGGTGATGGGGAAGGGTTTCGTATCGCCAACAGCGGTCCGAACCACAGAACCGGAGTCTCGGTACATATCTCGGATGATGTCAACATAGGTCTCGGGCACTCCTTTGGATCTCAGCGCCCACCAGATCACATCACGGGGGACACAGTCGAAGGCCTTCTGTATGTCTAGGAACAAGAGGTGCAGAGGCGTATTCTTCGATCTGTATCCCTCCATGGTAACCCTTAGGGCAAAGATGGGGTCCATGGCGCCATGGCCTGGTCGAAACCCATATTGACATCCCGAGACGGTGCACTCCTGCCGGATCCGAGAGTCAATCACCCGCTCGAAGAGCTTCATGGTGTGGGACATAACCTTAATCCCACGGTAGTCGCCACACTCCTGCACCGATCCCTTGCCTTTGAAGACTGGAGTGATAATACTCAGTCTCCATTGACTCGGGATCTTTCCGGTGAGGAGCATGCGGTTAAATAGGTGGGTTAAGATGCCCACACCACGAGGTCCCATCGCCTTCCAGGCTTCAATAGGGACTCCGTCGGCACCGACAGCTTTCCGGTTCTTCATGCGGCGAAGAGCCACATGCACTTCTTCAGGCGTAACCGGGGGCACAAGTCCCTGATTTGGAGGGAGAACCGGAGACAGCACCTCTTTGTGCTGCTTGTTCAGCAGCTCGTGGAAGTACGAGCGCCATCTCTCCTTCACCGCGAGGTCCTCGCATAACAGATTGCCGTCAGGGTCTCTTACACAGCGGCACTTAGTGATATCCAGTGCCGCTTTGACCCTGGAACGTGCCAACTTATAAATGAGCTTTTGCCCCTCAGACGATTCCAACTTATCATAAAGTGGCTGTAAGTGGTCTCGTCTGGCTCTGGCTACGGCCCTCTTGGCGGCACGTTTTGCAGCTCTGTATGCGTCGCGGTCTTCGGGAGATTTGGAAGCTTGCCACGTTTTGAAGAGAGCTTTCTTCTCTCTGATCTCCCTCTGGACTGTGTCATCCCACCACCAAGTCTCCTTGTCACACTTGCGGCCGCCCCTGGACAAGCCGAGCACCGACTTTGCCGCTTTAGTGATGGCAACCTGAATCCTGTCCCAGTGGCTTTGCACCGGTTCGCCATCGGTTCCATCGCACTTATCGCCGATGGCCGACGCGAACGACTGGGACGTGGCTTCATCCAGTCGCCACCACCGTATTCGGCGTTGTTGGCGCTCAACAAACTTGACCTTAGGCTTGACGCGCAAGTCCATGACAAGGAGACGGTGTTGTGCAATGAGACTCTCGCCGGGTATGACCTTGCAGTTGGCCACCTTACTGATGTGGTGCCTCCGTGTGAGTAAGAAATCGATTTGGGTAGCGTACCTCCCGCTCTCGTAGGTAATCAGGTGTTCGGGCTTCTTTTTGAAGAACGTGTTCACGATGGCAAGGCCGGCAGCCGCACACGTTTGGAGGATATTCTCCCCCTCCGCGTTACGGCTACCGTATCCAAAGCCACCGTGAACATGCTCAAACTCCTTGCACCTGTCACCCACATGCCCGTTCAGATCACCACCCAAGACGATTCCCTGTGACAACGGGATGCCACGAAGCACCCCACCGAGTTGATCCCAGAACGCAGCCTTTTCAGTGTCGCTGCAACCGACCTGAGGTGCGTAGGCACTTATCAAGTGGGTTACAACCCCGTCAATAAGCACACCTACGACCATAAGCCGATCACTGTAGCGTTTCACCTCCAGGACTGCGTCTTGAAACTCCTCGGAGAGTACAACGGCCACCCTGTTCTCCCCACCGGCTGCACCCGTGTAGATCAGCTTGTAGCCATTCCCGATGAGCCGGGACCTGCGGCCTTTCCACCGAGTCTCCTGCAGGAATGCCACGGCCACCTTTCGCCTGAGAAGTACATCGGCTAACTCTCTCGCGCGTCCGGTCAGCGTGCCAATGTTGAGGCTGGCGAAGCGGATTTTCCGGGTTGGGGATCGCGTCTTTGGCCGTGTTCGCCCCATACACGGTAGCCCTTGCCCACTTGCCACAGGAGTCGGGCGAATCTCCTGCGCGCCGTTTTGCGGCGGCGCCCTATCCGTGGCAACATTCTTTCTAATCTTGACCATTTTTTAGTGGCTATTTGTGGCCTTTACAGGAGCGACTGCCGTCTGACCTCCCAACCCTAAAAGGGAAAGCCAGCGCCAGAGCCTCATCTGCTGTTCGGCAGGTGCCCCAACTTGCAGGGGAGGTTGACTTGGGCCCCGAAGATCGTGGTGGGGCCCCATATGCACCCTAAAATTAAAATTTAAAGTTAATCTATATATATAAAAGAAAGTCGTGTTTGTTACAACACTTATAACTCGAGAACGGCTGGACCGATTGCCATGGTTTTTGATTTGTTGGATTTGTTTCCGTCCCGAATAGCAGAATACATCTTAAAAACAATGAAAAGGGTAGAGTAGGGTAGAGTAGGGTAGGGTAGAGTAGAATAATCTGTTGCCGGGAGCGAAGCCGCGGGCAAAAGCTAGTATTAATTATAATCGAATAATATGAGGGAAGGTCCTTGTTCTATTGTGTCTCGTACTAAGGTTCAGTTGAAAACCAGCGTCAGGCAACTGCTACGTAGTTGTCTGTCATTATGCTGAACTGGACCTGTTTGGCACAGCCGTGAGACATTTTGATATTGTTAATTTTATTTCTTTATTTTTTTACATGTTTAATTTAAGTTTGTAATTATTTATTTGTTTGTTCGTGTTTTATGGAGTGCTAAATAAACATGTTTTCTTTTCTTTCTTATTACGGCAAGGTTAAGCTCAGCTTGAGTAAGAAATAAGGGAATTGTCAGATAGGTTATAGCCACAGCTAGTTTAGTTTACTATGCATATTTTCACAGCATCATAGTAACAAAATGTCCTGCAAAAAAAATAGTTTTTAAATCGCAAAAGAGAGCAATCCGGGCTATTTATAAAATTGACTTGGTGTCTCTGCCTTTCATTTTGCATGCAATTGATACAAATAGCTAAACAGGTAGACTACAGATTAACCTGACTGTAACAACTTTAGAACATTAGAGAACTTGTGTAAGGCAAATAAAGTCTTATCTAGCTTATTTAAACTCATCGTCCTTTGTCGTTGGTTTTCAGGGTTACGTAGTCAACAAGGAACCCTTATAGTATCGCCAAGTCTGTCTGTCTGTCCGTCCGCGGATACTCTTAGCGACCGCTAGCACTAGAAAGCTGAAATTTGGTATCAATATGTATATCAACTACGCCGACCAAATGCAAAAACAAAAAGTGGTAAAAAATGTTTTATTAAGGTACCACCCCTACACGTAAAGTGGGAAGTGTGTTTTTTTTTTATTTCTACCATAACGTGTGATATATTGTTTAATAGGTATTTAAAAATGATTAAGGGTCCCGTGAGATAATTTTTTAATAATGAAAATATTTTCGGAAATAACCGCTCCGAAAGTAGAAAATGAGGCGGTTCACGCAATCCAAAATTACCACCGGGTACAGCGCCATATTTTTTTAAATTGGGAAATTGGGTTACTAATTTTTACATGGGCAACTGGGTTCTGTTACATTTTGAGAAATTTCTGATGAAAGGTCCGATCGTGTGTGGAGTACTGCAGTCACATATAGGCTGGTGCTGCAAAATGCCACCTAGCGGCTTTGGATTCAGTGGAACGGCGTGCAAAGAGGCTGATTGGTGATCCAGATTTGGTTGGGTCCAATCTTCAAAGTCTCGAGCACAGGCGCAGAGTAGCCAGCCTTGCGGTTTTCTACAGGATGCATTTTGGAGAGTGTGCGCAGGAATTACAAATTTACCTTCGGACATCCCAGCGTACGGCAAATATCCACCCTTACGTTGTTGAGACACCTGCGGCCCGGACTAAGCGTTTTGTCTCGTCATTTATACCGCGTACATCGAGGGACTGGAATAGTTTGCCGGCTGCAATCTTTCGGTCCGAATATAATTTAGGTGTCTTCAAGGCTAGAGTGAATAGGCTCTTAATAAACTAGTGCGCCTTACCATCAACGATTGCATCACTGCCTACCATCAGGTGGGATCGCAGTCAAGCACTAGTTTATAGCAAGTAAAAAAAAAATCCTAATTAAAAATTTTTACCACTTTTTGTTTGTGCACTTTGTCGGCATGGTTGATAATTATGCATATTGATACCAAAGGAGATTGCCACTTTTGTAAAGGAAGTTCGGTCCCTGTGGAAAATGCATGTGCCCTGAAGATTTTTGTTTTACCTAATAGTAAAAACATAGCTTTTTCATAATCAGAAACCTTTTTTCATTTATTCACCTTGGTTCAGGAGATATCAATATTTTTCTGTTTTAAAAATCTAGGTTATAATTCCAAATTAACATAGACTATGCATCTTTGCATAATAAACTAATAAAGACATAATTCCCTTGTACTTTTAGCAGTTTAGTAAAAGTTATAGATACCTAGAGAGCTATATGAGAGCGAGATGCTCATCTATTGTGTAGTGTGTGTATAACAATTAATATAACAAAATGCAATTACTTCACAGCTTGCCCTGGAATATTTTTTTATTAATGACTCATAACTAAAAAGAAAGATAAACGTTTATTAACCTTACTGATAGTTATTTTTATTTAGTAATAGTATATACCAAGGGAAATAAAACCAATAAAACTTGAATTTAATATTTATACTTCATAAAATACATCATCCAAAGATTGAGCTGGCAACTTACATTGTTGAACCGGCCCCAACTTAAATACCAAAGTACTGTCATAGTATGAGCACAACACCCTGCTGTACGGTTACCTACTAGACAGTTACGATTGTAAGCAATGATAGATTCCAAAAAATTTGCCCGATTTTCATCTCTACTTATCAATAAATAAGAGTAATATATTTTGTGGCTCACGTGGCGGGACTTAATTCTAGCCCTAATTAAATAATTATTTTGACCCAATATTACGGGCAAATCTTCTTCCAACACATTGCTTACTTCAACATTATAAGTACCATTACCTACTTCTTATGTGCTCCCCAAAATAGGATCTAGCCTGGTTCAATTGGTAAGATCCCAATGCAAATCTTCTTAAATCATCAAAAGTTAATCTAGGAAAATGGTCTAAATGGGGAGCATTGCTATCTATGTTTTGGAAAACCGTACGTCTCTTATTTATGTTTTCCCTTCGAATAAATTCCCCTAAACAATTGCTAGTATTTAATCTCGCCTGAGCAATTTGTAAATACTTCACAGCATCAGGTCTGTCTTCTATTGTTGGGTGGAATTTATTCAAAAGAGCGCAAGCAATTTTAAAATCATCCATAAGGTGTGCTGATGCTCTGTTAAAATATTCTTGACGAAAGAGTTTGTAGTCTCTTTTAATGCGACCGTTTATAACTTCAACTACCCATCTACACATAGTTACACATCTCGACTTATTTGCTTGGTCAGTTGTCATTTGAAAGGTCATTGGGCATTTTGTTCGGGCATTTGACCCACGGCATACACAAACAAAATATGGCAAGATATATAGATTGATGTATTTACAACACAGTGGTATGGGTCGCATTCTTGTGGGCAATGGGAGAATTCAGAAAAAAAATAATTACTTACTATTATTAAAGCAAGTGGGGCGAAGCTAACCTGGTAACATTCAACGCCACCAAAACACAGGCGTGTGTATTCACCGCCAAAAGGAGCCCGTTCACCTTGGCTCCTGCTTTTCGGGATGTATCCCTGGAGTGCACCGACCGCCTTCAGCTCTTGGGAATGGACATTGCTTCAGATCTCAACTTTGGGCGGTTCATTGAGTCCAAAGCCAAGGTAGCTGCTAGAAAACTCGGCGTTCTTGCAAAAGTCCGACGGTACTTCACACCGAGTCAGCTTCTAATGTTGTACAAAGCTCAGGTCCGATCGTGTGTGGAGTACTGCAGCCACATATGGGCTGGCGCTGCAAAATGCCACCTAGCGGCTTTGGATTCAGTGGAAAGGCGTGCAAAGAGGCTGATTGGTGATCCAGATTTGGTTGGATCCAGTCTTCAAAGTCTCGAGCACAGGCGCAGAGTAGCCAGCCTTGCGGTTTTCTACAGGATGCATTTTGGAGAGTGTGCGCAGGAATTGCATGATTTGATTCCGCCATCCCAATTTCACCTTCGGACATCCCGGCGTACGGCAAGTATCCACCCTTACGTTGTTGAGACACCTGCGGCCCGGACTAAGCGTTTTGCCTCGTCATTTATACCGCGTACATCGAGGGATTGGAACAGTTTGCCGACTGCAGTCTTTCCGTCCGAATATAATTTGGGTGTCTTCAAGGCTAGAGTGAATAGGCTCTTAATAAACTAGTGTGCCTTACCATCAACGATTGCATCACTGCTTACCATCAGGTGGGATCGCAGTCAAGCACTAGTTTATTGCAAGTTAAAAAAAAAAAAAAGCAATTTTGTAATGAATTACCTCAAATCTAGTGGAACGATTTCAAAGATACTTTTACCAGTCGAAAGCTAGCCATCTCTAAGTGGCGTTGGATATTTTGCCATGGAGGAATTCCTACGGGAAAGAAATTATAATGTGCTAGTTTTATCAAAAGCAGTTTGTTTTAAACTATTTAAGAGACCGCGCGGTAGACTACGGCTCACTCCCTTTACTAGAGAATAGACAGTGGGAACACTAAAAAGGTTGATGATGATGATTTATGGGATATAAAATTAAAATGAAGTTCTACTTTAATAAGATTTATATTATGCTTGATCAAAATCGTGAGCGTGGAAAGTGGCAGGCGGTCGCTTCCTGCGAAGCCTAATGCTAGCAAAGGGGGAGGCTGAACGCGATCGGAACGGATTGTTTTCCAAAAGGAAGGTTCGGTCCCAGTATGAAAGGCAACGATAAAACATGAGTGGGTTTTTAGTCAGTAAAAGTCCAACACTAGGGTCGAAGCCTCCTGGAGCCTAGAGGGTGGTGGAAAACTGTTACCTCGACTCCAGGAATAAGGCAAGGAAGGTACGGGGTAGGTTTTTTAGTCAGTAAGAGTCTGACACTGGTCTCTCGCTCCGCCCAAGAGCGGGTTTCGTCATTGGATGATTTTCACCTACCATAAAAAAAAAAAAAATCTCTCGCCCTGGCCAAGAGCGATGAACAGGGGATCATTGGGTTATTGGATGATTTTTCCACGAAAATAAAATATAAAATGACTGCAGGTGCACCTATTACACATTGATGCTTGTCCCATGATAAAAGCAAACTACGGCTACAGTAGTGCGGCGGCCTTGTGTACACGAGCAGTAATACTGTTTAATGCCATTTCTTCCAATTCGTGTAGGATCTTCTAAAATATACCTACGTATAATATTATTGTAGACAAAATGGTACATAACAGAATCACAGGTGTAAACGCACAGATCGAATCGACGGATGACAAACGACTGCGACGGAGTCCAAGCGGCATTGGCCCATGCACACATTTTTTTAACACCATCTCGCAGATCACCTCAAGTGTGTTCTCCGGACTAATTAGATCGATGCCTAGACAGTCACCCATCTGCATATACAGTTACACTCTTTGGTACTGGTCTACCTGTTTTCTCTATCTGCCAAATGTACAACCGAAAGAGGTATTTCGTAGTTATTAAAACATATTTATTTTGCTTGTAACATGTTTCCACAATGCTAAAAGTAAAAACTTTTGTTTTATTAACCAAAGTTTTTTAACTTTTTAAAAGTTAAATAACTTTTTTTGGACAATGGATACGTAAAAAAAATTTACACGTTTTGTAAAGTTAGACTGAAATCTACAATTTAAAACTGATTTGGTTTGTGTACACAAACTTTCATAAAGCGGGTCATAAACGCCCCATGACCTTTACCTTTCAATAATGACTCAGGCATGTAAGTTTTATAATTATAGTTTTCCAACTCAGGGATTACGTCTCTAAATCCCCTATCCTATATAAAGACGTCGCCTTGTCTAAAAATTGAGCGCATTGGACCACTTTCATTGCGAAATTCACTTTAAACTGCACTTCTGTTAGTCCCAGCCAATAATGGCGTAAATGTGAATCCATTACTGCAATATTATTAAAATCTAAAGTCCTCTGAGAAGCTCTTTCTAGCATGGAAAATATGTCATCAACTTGAAAGCCAGTAAAGTCATTCAAAATGGCAGTCACTTCATACCACTGATTACTATGTAAATGATGATGACAGATTCTAGCATTTAGGGATGTATAAATATTGAACTGTAATAACAATTCCTTGATAATCATAGGCACTAAAAGACGTTCACTATTATCACATCCAACAAATATGCAGTGACGAGAAGCTGCAGCAACTCGTTTATACTTTTGCGAGTTAATTTTAGATTGTAGTCTTAGTGTTTGTAGTGGTTGGGGTGTTGGAGCTGGCATGGGAGGTGGTTCAGGTATCCTGGTGTGTTCTGATGAAGGTGAAGCTGCATCCGTGACACTGTCGGGTCTGTTTGGATCTTGGACCTCCAATCGTCGTGTTTCCCAAATTGCTGCTAACCAGCAAGGAATGCACACTCTTTGTAAACGTGGAACCTAAAATAAAATAGTCAGTATTAGTGAATGTCAGAATACACACCAAACCCTATATTGTTATTGTGCATACAAGTGAATAAAAATACAAACAATTAGAAAGAAACAGTGCAGCAGATTTTTTTAAACTTATTTAGAAAATGTAAGGCACAATTGCAGAGCATGAGGTCTCAGGATCGTTTTCCAGATTGAGTTTCTAGGTTTTCCATTAACAATTCCTGAGTAGCAACCAGAAGTCTGGCAGACTGGGTTTGTGCCCGGTTGATGACAATAGTCTGACCCGTATTACTTGGGACTTAAATATAACTGACAGAATGTTCGAGTACTGCTAGATACACCTCTGCCTAATTATCATCACACTTATGATTGGGGATTACAGGCGTGATGATATAAAATGTAATTACAAAAGTACTGACCAGGTGTACTAGAGTCCATCTTAAAATCATGCTACGTTGTGGGCAGTCTAACTCAACTCTATGAGTTCTTCGACTTGCAATAGAGATACCCATAACAAATGTTCAAGTGACCATATGCAGGTGACATGTCCTCGTTTGATCCAGTTATATTTGGTAACATCCTTTCTTGCAATAACAAATAACATTCAATACACAGGATATCATCCGACATTACCTGGAAAAGATTATAAAATCTACATTTCTTCTACATTTTATAACTGCTGAAACTTGAAAATACGTCAAATAAATTCGATAAAGGAATATAAAGTGCTTTATTTATTCTAATCAAATGTTATTATGAGTTATGCATTTAGGCACTAAATTGTCCACAATAACTGTATGTGCACACAATAACTTACAGGTGTAGGCGTTGTCCAAGTTCGTAGAAGTCATTTGCTCGTTCAACTCCTCAACTGTATACGGGCGTAAATTAGGTGCTAATAAAATCGAACAGTTAATACAGCGTTGGGAAGGCAGACGGCGTGGCCGACTTCTGGCTGGGGTAGACATAGTTTTTGAAAAAAACTGGTCGAGAGTCCAATGTCTAACCAAAGATGGCACTTAGAGTCAAAAATCTCACAAGAACAGCACAAACAAGAGTCACAGCCGTATTCACAAACAATACTTAGTGAAGTAGCAACGCTATGCGAAGTAAGGCATTTCTCACTGCGTTACATCTGGCAAGCCTTCCAATTCGTAAACAATACTCAAACAACCCTTGACTAAGCAAACGCACAGCGTTGAATATAGCTCTGTGATTGGCTCGTCAGTGTTGCGTAGTTCACGTTCATTTAATTTGTCATAAAATAACCTCAAAACATAAAGGTGACAGGTGTTCAAGAACAATTTCGTTAGATAAGAGACCCTATTCACAATATTATTGATACTGTTGGTTGTCTCACACATAAAATATCTCTAGTAATCATCTATAAAATTAATTTTAACGAGAATAATAGAGAAGCTAACAAATTCATCCGAACAATCGAAAGAAAAAATAAGAGAATAAAAAGTAATCAAAAGGATAAATCCTTTTGATTATTTTTTAATTCTCTTATTTTTTTCCGTATCACTTTTCTGGTAGTATTTATTGTGCTTGTCTCATTGTTATAGTTATCAAATTCTTCTTCACTATTATAATCCATTGTAAAAGGATGCTATAATCACAAACAGTAAAACCGAACCCAATTTTTTCTTCTCGAAACCTTGTAACATGTAGTCCACATGTTACGAGTCTATTGTCCACAGAGACTGAAATCAAAATCAAATCAAAATGGTTTTTATTTCACACAGGCCTACACGGGCACTTATAAAACGTCAGAAGCTAGTGCACTGACAATAGCTATGCGTTGCTTAAAACAGCTAGCAGGCTACCTTAGCTGTGCGTTCATTCTCAGGGACGCATAGTGCTAGCCGCCACTCTAGTATTGTTTATGAATTAGTTTTAGATGCCCTGTGCGCTCGCACGCTCTGTGAGACCGCGTAGTAACGTTTGTGAATACGGGTGTTAGTATCTCACAAAACATAAAGTACTCGAGGAACTTATTAGCTCAACTCGGTGGTAGCAGAAAAACCACGTTTCGCAAATAATAACTAAGTAAATACTCAACGTATTCAAAACTCAAACGTAATTCAAAACTCAACGTATTAAACAAAGCAATCACGAACGTAACGAATCTCAAAACAGTGTTGCGAGGTTGTGACAAGCGCATAGATAATACATGGAAATGTTGCCAGATCAATTATTTTTAAACATTACTATATCGATTTGTTTTTTTTTTATCAATTTATCGATATATATATAGATATACTGTTTTTGTTAATACGGCTTTTCCAAAATATGTAAGGCTTTTTGTTTGTGTAAATCGGTTTTATAACATTAATCAGCAATATAGATTAATTATGAAAATAAGAGACCTATTGTTGTCATCGTTCCACGGCTATTACTCGCATATACCATAAGCAGTGTATATCCACTAGTTTACGTCATTAAAAATATTTTACATAATTAAACTCATACTTGATCTACACCTATCTTTGTGTATTTCAGATATAATATGCTACAATAATACGTACCTATGAAAATGACAGGGCACAATTCTTAACTTATCGTCGAGAAAACAATAATGCTAAAGCTTTGAAGTTGTCAAATGTTTTGAGACCTACATTTAAATGTTGAGAGACCTAAACTAGTCATAATAGTAAAAAATATTTATTTTTTGTCAATTGTCGTTATGTTTAGGTACTCCATTGATAATATTAAACGTCATTTTCGATATTTATTTGATTTCTGGCAACATTTTTTGTATATTGTGAAACGGATGTCGGCGTAATGTTTAACTATTAATTAATTATAACTTTATTCTCAGGACGAAAGAAATCGTATAAAAATAATTTGCACAAAAAACTCCCCCTCCTAAGTTTTGAATCATAAGTTTAGAAAATATGAAAAAATCTCAAAAATAGAACTTTTTATAAACTTTCTAGGAAAATTATTTTTAACTTGATACGATGAACAGTTTTTGAAAAATTAAAAATAAAAAACGTTCTGAACTAATTTTTAAATTTAACCGTACATGCAAGCATTTTTTTACTTTTTTATATATTTCATTATCTTCTTTAAAAAAAATACAAGATTAAAATCGGTTCACGGAATCCAAAATTACCACCGGGTAAATGATAAATGATATTTATTTTTTAAATAGGTTTTAAAATAACACTTTTATACGTCAATATTTTTTTTTCTTTTCGTCAGTTTAAGCTAGATGAGTCCGGTGTTTCCTAGCTGACTACCCTGAGAAGAAACACCGAAACAAAGTCATGGGTCAAAGTCTCGTCCATACAGTAACCATGTATTTGGTCAAATCATATGAGAACCATGCAGATTAGTGTCTCAGGTGGTCTTTTGAAGAAAGAACCACCAGATTTGAGTAGACCTGTCCAGTCAGTGCAAGCATTTGTCAGTATTCGTGTAGCTCAAACTTAGGACTACTAAGGAGCTCAACGACTTGACGATCAATACCAAAGAAAGGACATTTGTGTAAGCCGCATCAAATACTCAAATCTGTCAGACATCATATTAAAATTATACAGAAAAGGAAATAGTCCCCACATTCACAATAATAAAAAAAATAGAAAATACAAAAATGTAACACTACAAAATAAATTATTGCAAGAAAAAAGTAAAAAATAAAATATAAAAAAAACTACAATAATAGTGCTGGAGCAGGTCAATCCCAAGCCGTCTTGTCCTCAAGATACTCCTTAACAGTATAAAAAGCCTTTTGGCAAAGTTTTCGCTTTACAAACAATTTAAATTTATTCAGGCTAAGTTCTCGAACGTTACTGGGAAGCTTATTATAAAAGTGTATACATTGACATCTAAATGAGCCCCCTATTTTTTTGAGCCTGGTTGTAGGAACCACAAATTTATCACTAGACTATATATATCACTGTACTTTTTAAATATGTTTTTATTTTTATGCATATACAAAATATTATCAAAGATGTATTGACAAGGCACAGTCAATATATTAATGTTTTTAAATTTATCTCTTAGTGAGTATTTAGGACTTAATTTATAAATTGAATGAATAGCCCTTTTCTGTAAAACAAAAATTGTCTGAATGTTGGCGGCATTTCCACACAGTAGAATGCCGTAGGACATGACACTATGAAAATAGCTGAAATAAACTAAACGGGCTGTCTCTAAGTCAGTTAAATTACGAATTTTTCTGACAGCGTATGCTGCAGAGCTAAGTTTTTTAGACAATTTATCAATGTGAGGACCCCACTGAAGCTTAGAATCTAGAGTAATACCCAAAAACATTATGTTATCTTCAGGACTCAAATCTTTACCTTTTATTTGTACACTAGTTTCCACTTGCCGAACATGAGGCATTGTAAACTTAATACATTTGTTTTTTTTTTTTCATTTAGATGCAGGTTATTGACATTAAACCAGTGTACTATTTTAGACAGAGCAATATTTATATCGTCAGTATTTGACTGCTGACGTTTATGTTTAAACAAAAGTGAAGTGTCGTCTGCAAACAACACTATATTGTGGTAATCCTTTATTAGTTAAGGTAAATCATTTATATAAACTAGAAATAAAATTGGGCCAAGAATTGAGCCCTGGGGGACACCCATCGTTATTACAGATCCATGCGATCTTTGCCCGCTTATATCAACTCTCTGAATCCTATCACTGAGATAAGATAGAGGAGTTACGGATCCCGTAATGGTGGAGTTTCCTGATTAAAGTTTTATGGATAACATAATCGAAAGCCTTGGACAAATCACAGAAAATGCCCAAAGCATCGCATCTGTCTTCCCATGCATTATAGACATGTACTAAAAGTTCAACACCAGCATCGGTTGTTGAACGACCCCTCGTAAAACCTAAATGCTTCGTATGTAACAATTTATGTTTGTTAAAAAATCTTTGTAACTGTTCTAAAATAAGTTTCTCAAATATTTTACTAAAGGTAGGTAGTACTGAAATGGGTCTATAAATTCGTAGGGTCTGTTGTACTACCCGTTTTAAACAATGGCATTAATTTACTATATTTCATTAAGTAGGGAAACTCACCACAATCAATACAACTATTAAAAATATGTGCTAAACTAGGAGCTACAACGTTGATAATCGATTTTACAACATTCACAGAATTTCCCCATAGATCTGTTGTCTTTTTGACGTTTAAAGTGTTAAACGTTTTAATTATGTCTATGTAGGTTACATGTTCAAAACTAAACTCGGAATCGCAAACTTTAACATTTTCTTTAAGCAGAGACTCTGCAGCAATAGGTGATGAGTTCAGAGATTTAGTTGTTAGAATGGGGATCTCTGAAAATAAGTTTTCAAAAGCCGCGGCAACCTGAGAGTCCGATTGAATGACATTGTCGTCTATTACAAGTTTATAGTCACTACATTGTTTTGTAGACCTTCCGGTTTCACTGTTTATAATATTCGAAGTCGTTTTAATTATATTATTACTATTTTTTATTTTGGAACTCAAATAACGCGACTTTGCAACAGAACATACTTTTTTAAATAATTTCTTACATTAAAACTAAATTCAGCAGGGTACAATGCCATCTCTCGGGAAATTCGGTTACTGATTTTTACATGGGCTACTGGGTTCTGTTACATTGTGAGAAATTTGTGAACGTGTCGGTAAACTACGGAACCCTTCAATGAGCGTGGCCCGACACGCTCTTGGCCGATTTTATTTTATATTTTGCGCAAGTTAGTGAAGAGAATTAAGTAAATTATGAATTGGGGTGGGTTTGTTATATGAGAACAACGGGTCGAGGTGATTTTTCCACCTCGCACACTTGTATTGATCTAGTACTCTATATTATTCTAGATACGTACATTTATAAGATATGCGTGCGTGCAGTGCGCAGTTAGAGAAAAATCGGGGTGGATGCGGCGCGGCGTCGGGTCTAGAACATCTCATTGCGCCGGTACGGAATAGCGGCTGGGCGTTGTATTGATCTAGTATTCGTAATAATAACCTAGATAGGTAGAAACAGGCTTCCTGAAACAGTCCCATTGCGCAAGTACGGGACCGCGCCCTATACTGCAGTGCCTCCCACCATCCGCGCCGCAGCCCGCACCCGGACCGCAGTCGCATTGGGTGCACCGATGCGCCCGGACGCATTACACAAATACTCGTAATACCTATCCCGGGCCGGCGTAAGACTAACATCATTTATGCTTCGGGCGCATCACAATACTCGTAGACAACTGAAAACTGAGGTTAGTGCTTTTCTCTATTTTTCCTTATAAGATATATATTTTTTAACTTCGTTATCCACGGATAGAAACGTATTGGCTCAACCGGTAGTAGATTTACCTAACTCTTTTGTGTCTTATGCTTTCCGTAAGACCTTTAGCGCGGATTTTCTTATCCGGAAGTCGAAAAAAATGACTAAATTGTGATATAGTGCTGTGAACTGAAGTGATATGATAATACGATTAAAAGGTAATGTGTTGGTACCGTGAATATTTAAGATTTTTTATTTATTTATAGTGTGAACAAAGTGACATGATTATCAACATGCAATAAAGTCTTTGTTTTTTATTGACGCACCTCTTAGGATGTGATTGACAAAATGTGTTGATATGATTTTAATTTACTTTGTGTGATCAAGTGTGTGGTTTTATGTAATTTTATGAATAAATGTGAAATAATAAAGCCTTTGTTATTTCTTTTCCAAAAATTATCGTATATCAGTAATCGGTAAGTTTCTCCCCCTTACAACGCGCTTTATTGATCTAGTATTAGTGTTAGTTATAGACTTCGAGTTAAATAAGTCAGTTTGCTTGGGTGCAGTTGCGATTTGGGCGAACGCGGGGTAAAAAGTGCAAGGGCGGGGTCAGCCATTGCAGAATAACCTCACTGCGCAGGTACCGTACGTATTGATTTGATTTACATATAAAAAGATAGATAGGTGGAAATGCGGGGGCTGGTGTGCGGGGTGATGCTGTCTATTTAGATAATTTTCATCGCGCAAGTCAAGAGCCGCACCCAGTACTGCAACGCCTCCCATCATCTGAGCTGCAACCTGAGTTGCTTTGATCGCATTAATTGTGGCGATGCACCTGGACGTGCACCACATATCAACGTGGTTTCCGTGCCGAGGGTAAGCAAAGATCATATATTACATAGTACATACTAAAGGCGAATTAATGTGGTAGAGAAAAAATGAAGAAGGTTGGTGCTTCTAATTCATTATTAGATTTGGTGCCGGTATCGTTTAGTAGATACTACATTTACGTGGAGGAAGATGGTACTCAGTACTTATGTTGCGATGTAGATATGATGTGCCAGTGTTGCGTCTGATGTTTGATCGTGGAGAATTGCGGGTCCGAAGCACGATACTGCGCTGGCCGACTTCAGGTAGTTGGGGCGCAAGTAGTGTGTCAGCGACACAGGAAAGGCAGCAACCTGGGATTTTTGGCAGCTATTGGGGCACCGCTATCTCAGCTCGATAGCTGTGCGAATGCTAAACTATCTGGTGTGGTACGTTAAGCTATGGAATATTTCATCCACTACAGTGACGTATCTCAGTTCACCCATGGTTCGACGCCGATTGTGCTCAAGCTGATAAGCGTAAGCATCGTAAACTGAAACTGTGGAGATATAGTTGCTAGTGAGCTCTGACTAGTATTATAGTACAGCTATGGGGTTTTTGTGATTGGAATCTAGATTCTACACTAGTGTAGAAATTGTGATTAAGTGCTGTGAACCGAAGTGTTGATTTAATTAAGTTTATATTACAGTTTTAAATATAATAAGTATTTAGTGTTACAAGCATGGTTACAAGTGAATGTGCTAATTATTTGTTATAAGTGTAGTTATAAAAGTAGTAACTACTTAATGATCTTCTGTTGATTTAATATAGTCCTCGTGCTTTGCATATCACAGTGTTAATGTTAAGCAGTTTTTAAAATAATATTGTGTTATTTTGGGTTTCATATTTTCAAGCATACATAGTATGTTTTATTAATAAAAACCATATTTATTGACAGTGTATTTTAAATTCATTTATAAACTAGCGACCTGCCCCAGCTTCGCACGGGTACTGATATTGAATATATTACTCAAGTTTTATACACATAAACCTTACTCTTGAATTACTCTATCTGTTAAAAAAGCCGCATCAAAATCCGTAGTTTTAAAGATATAAGAATACACAGGGCATAAGCAACTTTGTTTTATACTATGTAATGAAATAATTGGTTGTCAATACTCAATCGGCCTCCATAAATACTGGGATATTTTTTACAATTTTTCATTCCGCAAGAAACTTTGACTTCAAAAACTTCGAACTTTGGAAACAAATTCGTTTCAGCACTTCTCAAGTGATGCGCTTGCTGTGTATTTCATTGTTATTTTTTATAGGCAAACAAGAATGTCTAAATATGATTAGCCGCCACTTATTGATTTACTGTTATACAAAAGCTAGATACTCAGCCAAGTTATGCGTGGGTGCAATTCGCGTGTAGGGAGAATGCGGGAGCGAGTGCCACGTGGTCGCAGTCGCACTCGCGTAACTCTCTTCCGCATTGCTGTATTTCTCGCACACTATCGATCTAGTAATCGTAGAAGTGTGTGGGTGATTCTGCAGGGGTGGGGGCGCGGGTAGCGGAAGCAATCCCATTGCGCAAGTACAGAGTCATACCCAGTAATGCAGTCCCCCCCCGCCCTCCCACGATCTGCTTTGTTTGTGGTTTAACTGCAGTAGTATCAAGTGCGCCGATGCATCCGGACGTTCCCTACAAGAAATACGCGGTTCCATATTAATATGTGCAACTGGGTTTTTGTTAAAAAAAGCAAAGGCTGACGCAGGTTAGTAATACATTTAATTTTGATTAATTTTCTGACACTGTGATGATTCGAAAAATTGTTTCGGATTGACGGTATACCATATTTGAAGGTTTGCTACTTTGCTTATCGTGTAATTTATTTTGTCCAGGCTTTTTGATTTTCAAAGTATAAATGAGATCCGAATAAATAATTATTAAAAATGTAGAGTTTTTAGTGAACTGAAGTAATTTGACTGTGGTGTGTTTGATACATTTGTGATATTTACAAATTGTCAAGATTCGTTCTGTGTTATTAATTGGCGTGTCATTATGAAGTGTTGTGTAAATGAGTTTGTGTCCGGTGATTTAATGTTGTGCGTTGTGATGCAATGTAATATTTATTGAAAAGTGGTAAAATAATGTTTTCAAATATACATTGTTGATGCAAAGTTGTATAATTTATTAATAAAAACTATACAAAACTTGTATGATTTCATTTACAACATTCACACGGTCGGAATTTTCGTTGACGGAATACGCTCTGTCGATATTGATATACATTTTTGTCGTGGCATCTTAAAACGGATGTGATCGGGCATTTTATGAAATTTAGTTCAGCTAAACGTAAGATTATTTCACGATATGATCAAGAATGTCTAATTATATCGTTATTATCGTTTAAATGGCTATAATTATAAAGTGATCAATTCTAAAATCTGGCCATACATTTTTTATATAAGGAAACGAGCTTTGTCCCTACCTAGGTAAAGAAGTATTGGTTGCATTACGTGGGTAAGCCAAAATCGGAATGACGGAGTAGGGTGGGGGGGACAGGGACATTCAGTACTTCGACATCATTGCGCATGCTTATTGCCGCACACAATACTGCAGTGCCGCCCACTGCAGCCTGCGTCCATAAGGATTGCGTTGATGCGTTCGAACGTGCATCGTTTGTCCAAGATTATTTCGCTGTTTTTCCTGTCACTGGTCGGTCGTTGAAACTATCCTTATTCTTCGTACTATCTCTAAGCGCAGGTGTAATGACGCCAATTGGCTGTCCTGATTTACTTCAGTCATCGCTGTGGCCTCGATACAAAAATTAAACAGATTCAGGAGTAGCTGACGTGAATGTAGACGATGGATTAAAGGGGGAGCAGGTATAATTAGTCCTCGTTTTTCGAGCAGCCACCGCTAATGTATCTATTATGTGTCAATTTACTTAAATTTGTTTATGTATCTAAATTTAATATTTTCCAATGAGCTATTGCGATGTTCAATTCATTACCGTATGGGCTTGAGCGTATTAATCCAGCAAACCTCTATTTTATGTGGGAGTAACGATAAGATTGAGATGAAGGTAAAATTGAATAAAGACTGCAATGATGAAGAAGTTATACGTTAAGTGAAGTGTAAAAATTAATTAACTGTAGAAGTGAGAAAAACAAATAAATATTTAAATACACTTGTAGTTTGTGGTATTGTGAGTAGAAAATTAATTATTTTTGCAGCGTGTGGTGTTTATTTTACTAATGTAATGTGATGTGGTGTGAATATTTAAATTTACGTGATATGTTTCAATTTATTGTGATTTCGTGCATCGTGGTGTAATATACGTTAATGTTGTAGTGATTAGATAAGTAGTGTGATATGATTGTTGGAATATCATGATGATTTATATAATTATTTAATAATCAGTGGTGATACAATGTGAAGCTGTGTTGTGTTATGATTTAATTGGTGATGTAACGCTTTGCAATGTCACGTCGCGTGTGTATAAAAGTTCAGAACCTCGTGATACTGACACCATCTAACACTATCATTGGATTGATAAAAATCCACGTAAGTTTAGTAAAGATTAGGTAGAATTTTAATAAGACTTTTAATATTTGATCAGGAGGATTAGGGTAGACTACGTAGTGCCAGTGACAGTAAAAGTAGTATAGTGTTAGAAGTGGTTCGTAGTAGTTGCAGGCAGCGAGGAGGAGGAGGGCTGGCTGATCTGCGGTAAGAGTCGAAATGCTGCGCGTTCCAAGTTAGCGATGTTGGCAAATTTAATGTGCTCTGCATTTTCATCAAAAAGTCATTCACAAATATTACACTTATTTCTACGTCTTCAACCCCGCCATGTCGGGGCTGTCTTCAGTGCCACGCGATTAATACTTTGAGCTAGTTGCGATTTCTTTTTGTAGTTTGCAAAACTTTTTACACCGCAGTCATGGAGGAGGGTGCTTCGTAATTTGCGTATATAAAAATCATTTTTACTCTGTGTTATTTTGACATTAGATTAAACTAATGTAGGGAGTTTTTGGCGAGATTTCTTCGAGTGCAGTTCAGTTCAATTCTTCGCAATTTAGCTCCTAGTAGCTATTGTGAGGTAAAGTTAGTTTGTGTAGTTTTGTGTCTCTCAAGTGTCTGTGCAACTAGACATCATGTGAATGAAATCATAGAAGCAGACGGGAATCTCAGTACAATGGAGCTGTGGGAATTGAGAAAAAAACATTTTTCATGAAATAATTTTTCAATAGGGATGGACGTACTGAGAGGGTTCTATTAATGATGTTAATAAATCCTTAAATAAATACGAGTTTAGGCACTTGCCAGTAAAAAAAAAACTTAATTAAAACTGTGTGGATGATATAAAATAAAATAATTAAACATGTTAGTTGTGGACTTGGCATACATAGTTCTACCAATTTATAGTCGTGTCAACCAATGGCTTAATATTAATACCCAAGAGCCTCGACCAATACATTAGGAGGCTCGCGTTAGGTTGCTGGATCAAGGGATTGATTCAGAAAGTGCTACTCCTGGATTCAGCTTGTAGTTAGGAGTTTCCTTTTTCTGGAGCCCTGAGCGTTTGACCTTTAAACAAAATTGCATATAAAGGTTAGACAGTAAATACGGCCGACGAGCCACTGCACGTTTCGCCCGATGCGCCACGTCTTTGTCACGAAGCGGTTTTCAACCGCGCCGCGATAGAAGCAGCTGTTTTATTTCTAAACTCACGAGATCGCAGTTTTGTGTCCGATGTATTTTATATCGCAATAAGGTATTATAAAATGGTTCGTTTGTTTGGATGAAACCTATTGTTTGAAGATCTTTGATTAGAACCTATGCATTCGAGCAATAGTTGTTAATTATTTGTTGTTTATTGGTCCTCTATATTTTTGAAAAAGCTCTGTTGCTGTATTGATCCGATATCTAAGGTGGGGGTGAGCGTTGGTCTGCATTGCGGATGCGTACAGCAGCTGCGCAAAACTGCATCGCCTACATGTTGTGAGATGCTGTGGTTTCTCACCCCACCCCTTGCCCTGCGCGGCTTGATTTAGTCGTTTCGAGGCACCCGAACAGGGTATTCGTGTGATGTGAAAAGTAATAATTGATCGATCTTGTCGATTCTGTAAACGTTTAGGTGAGCACGAAATGTTAATAATTTTAGATTGTGTTTTCAGTCTAATTTTTTTTTTGTTTTCAGCCTAAGATCTTTGATTAGAGCCTATACATTTGAGCAGTAGTTAATTATTTGAGTTGATTAGTATAACCATCCACAACACACGACTAGTAGTGGAAATGGAAATAGTAATTGAATAGCATTGCCGATTTCGTGATACCTTCGGTGAGCACACCATGATAGTATTGCTCTATGTATTCTTTTTCCCCGTGTTGATTTATTTAGTGTGTTAATTTTTGGATCAGAGCCGAAGAAAATCAAGCTCAATAATATTCAGTATATCAGTGTTAATATTATTTTATGCTAGAACAGTTTTATAGCGCAACGACGTATTGCAGGTTCGTTTTTTTTGCGTAAATGTTGGTGTAACCCATTGGTTGATGATCTTTTATGAGAGCTGATACTATTCAAGCAGTTGTTATTAATTATTTCGTTAGTTTGTCGTTTCTGTTGTCTTTCGAAAGCTCATTCGCTAATTTGACCCAATACCCAAATAGGTGGGACGTCAGGACGTCTACTCTCTTTCTCCGAAATTTTGATCATATGAAGTTTCGGGAATTAAGGCTCCAATGTACCACCGACTGCAGCGACCGATGGCTATCGCGGGCTACTGCCACATTTCTAACAGTATATGGAGCGATCGACAGCCACCGGCGTTTGGAAACTACTACATTGTAAAACCCATTCTCTGCTGCGAAGTCTTATGATAGACTTTGATACGTAAAGTTTGCCAGCGCATGGTGGCCTACTTTCCGTATTATGACGCGAGCGATACGTAGAGCGTCTAGTCGCAAACAGAGCGTTGGGTATAACAGCGTGACAGTGGCGGGTTTTGGCGTTTTATGTGCCCTGTAGCTAAGTGGCAAGTCACGGACGCTGCTGTAGCATTGGCGGTCACTGGCGACACGTGTGGCGCGTCGCATACAAAATATTTGTGAAAAAGTAATAAGTCGCTATCGATATCCACTAGTGGCTGTGGTTGGTAATTAAACTGAAGCGCAACTTCGTTTTCCGTTGAATAAGAGTTGACGTCCAGATTCGTAAAAGTGCCGATAAAATGCCGTGCATCTCTTTCGGTATTGCTCGAGTAGTTTTAGTGAGTTGTGACTCTAGGATGCACATCAAGACAGGCTATACAAAATATAACTGTTACGCCATTTGTTACGTAATCTTTAAAACAATATTATATTGAGAAATACTCAGAATCTTCAACCGTTATATTGGTATTATTTGTCTAACTGTTCCCCAGGATTGATCCGTTTTGATTTTGTAAATGTCCGCATTGCGCTATGCACAATTGCACATGCGCTGTACGTTTGCCGCCCCCCCCCCCCCCTTCGCTCTCGTCTCACGTAGATTGATTTATTCGCGTCGAGGCAGTTGAACTGTGTAGTCGTGTTTTGTGGAAAATAGTGATTGAATAGCGTTGCCGATTTTGTGATACCTAAGGTAAACATACCATGTTAGTATTGTTCTATGTGTGCTTTTCCCATGTTGATTTATTCAGTGTGTAAATTTTAGGATCAGAGCCGAGAAAATTTAAGCTAGCAATGTATTCATTAAACCAGTGTATGAACACTGGTTTAATTTTTTAAATTAATAATTTTAATTAATATTTTTTTTTTAAATTAACCTATTTTAGAGCAGTTTATATATCAACAAAGTATTGCAAGAAGTTTCGTGTTTTTGCATTAATGTTCGTTTATTTCATTGTTTAATTCTTTAAGTAGAGCTGATACTATTCGATCAGTAGTTGTTAATTATTTTGTTATTTACTGATAATAGATTTCCGACAATAGTTGCTTAAAAAAAGTAGGTGGAGTGGGCGTTGGTCTGCATTGCGGATGCGTACAGCTGCTGCGCAAAACTGCATCGCCCACATGACTGTCGTGCGATGCTTCGGTTCCACGCCCCACCCTTGTCCCGCGCGGTTTGATTTAATCGTGTCGTGGCAGCCGAACAGTGTACTTGTGTGTTATGAAAAATGATGATTGACTGGTGTTGTTGATTTTGTGAAAATTTTAGGTGAGCACAAAATGACAATAATTTAAGATTGTGTTTTCAGCTTTAAAATTCTTTTGTACCTTTGAACCCGTATTCAAATAATATTTTGATTTCTCAGTTTGTTAGCCTGTTGACCTCAGATTTGTAAAAGTCTCGAACGAAAAATGGCATGTGTGTTTTTCCGTATTACTTGTTAATTGTAGCGAATCGTTTCTCTCAAAAATATTTTGCATTTCCTGTCTTGATCAAGACAGGAAATGCAATGTGGCTATTAAGAAAGTCTTCTTCAGTTAAGACTTTATACCGTCGCAATTGTACATGCGTTAATATTTTCGAAATCTTTACAAAAAAGTATTTTAAAAATAATTTTGCTTGGAATCTCTATCAGTAATATTGGTATCTATACAAGTCACGAAATTGATCCGTTTTGATTTTGCAAATATCTTGGTTGTCCGCATTGCGCTATGCACATGCGCTGTACGTTTGAACCGCCCCGCCCCCCCCCGCCTGTCTCTCGTCTCGTGTCGCTTAGATCGATTCATTTGCGTCGAGGCTGTCGAACAGTGTAGTCGTGTGTTGTGGAAAATAGTGATTTAATAGCAATTTTGTGATAACTTAAGGTGAGCGTATCATATTAATTTGCTCTATGTTTTCTTTCTCTCGTTTCGATTTTTTCAGTGTATAACATTTTGGAACAGAGCCGAAAAAATCAATGTCGATAATATTTAGTAAACATTCAATATGAATTCATGGTATTAGTATTTCCTCTTTTAGAGCACTTTTAGCATAATTGTATCAGGAATGTTAATTTGTTGGAATTAATGTTGTTGTCTCCCAGTTTTTAATGATCCGAGGAGCTGATATTATTTGAGCAGTAGTGGTTTGTATATTTTTATATTTCCGACATAGTATTGATGCAATACCCAAGTACGCGGGTGTGGGTGTTGATCTGCATTGCGGATGCGTCCAGCTGCTGCGCAAAACTGCATCGCCCACGTAACGTTTGATGCTGTGGTATCATGCCCCACCCCTCTTTAAATCTTTTTATTACGAGTTTCAATAATATTGGTTTCTCAGTTTAATTTGTTGACCTCAAATTCGCAAAAGTGCTGAACAAAAACATGGTATGCATCTTTATCCGTATTGCTCTTAAATTGTAAAGGGTTTTGTTTCTAGGTTAACTACAAAATATTTTTTATGTTGCTACTAGGAAAGTATATTTTATTCTGCATTTATTCTGTCGAAATTATATGCTTAGCCTTTCGAATACCGACAATATGTGTACGAACGCCGGTGTTCGTACACCTAGGCTAGGCTGAGCTCGGGGCTCAAGAGTTTAATATACTTTAACGCATGGCGGGCGTTAATTTGAATCTGAAATTTTTAAAAATAATAAGAACCGAATCTTCATTGGTAACGTCCCCGGAAATTGAGCCATTTTGATTTTGCAAATGTCGTCTGCGTCCTCCGCATTTTGCTGTAGAATAAAAATATTTTCATTCAAGTAACACGATTTCGATTCGATTCACAATATATTAGTAAGACTTAAAAAAAATCGGTTGTCTGTAAAGTCGGTTTACTGACGATAGTTGAACGTGACAACGTCGTAAGAAAATACTGATTGAATGGTTTCATTTTTTTAAAGAAAATTTTAATTTTATTTGTTTGATAGATATTTTGTGTGGATATAGAAAAGGAGGTAAATGGAAATCACAATTAAATTTATCAAGTTACATTTATTTTAAATACAATTATGTCAATTTTTTTTTACAATGTACATAGTTTTTTTACAAGTATGAATATGTTTTGAGCATTTGTTTTACAACTTTTAAACATCATTACCTGTATCGCCGCAATTATTATTGTTTCTATAAACAATTGACACCACATTCACTTTTCACTGCACTTCATACTTGACGAAAACATGTAAATGTATTATTTTATTTTATTGCATGGCAGCTGTCCACGCGGACGCATCGCTCACGCAAGTAGGAGAGAAACAGATGTCGAACACTGCCGAAGGAGGCCGATTGTGCCTCTTTGTCGCTCGTTGCGTGCTCTCGCTTGCATTAACCTTAAATAGAACGCCTCAGAGCGAGATAACGCCGCATGAGTTATGTTTTTTCATGCGTGCAGCCGGCTCCATCGAATTAAAAGACGTTGTCACGTCAAAACTATATTAGTAAAATAAAAATAAAAAACAAAGACAGTAACACAAAACACAAACATACATAACAGTGGATCACTGCGGTGGCAACCCATGTGAGATGGCACAAAAGTGACTCACAAAAACACAGTCTAGGCGACTTGAAATCATGCCTAGGATACTGTTGGAGCTGCCCCACACCCTGCGCACCATGGAAGCACACCTTTTGTGCATAGTTGAGTAGAAACAATCTACATGCGCATCCGCGAACATACCCGATGCGCTACAGAAGCGGGGCAGGCCCACCAGCATCCTAAACGCGTTATTATACTGAACGTGGAAAGCGTTGTACGATCTTTGCGTATATCTAGCCCACAGGGAGCACGTGTAAAAAGATGTATATATGTTGCCAACAAATGAGCCGTTTCGATTTTGTAAATGTCTTATGCGGCCTCCAGACAGCGATATGCACATGCGCTGTTCGTTTCCCTCTTCTTCCGCTACGCGCCGCCCTGCTCTCGTCTCACGTAGATTGGTTATTTGAGTCCATTGAGTCTTACGGTGTAGTCGTGTGTTAAGGTAAATAGTATTTGAATAGCGGTTCCGATTTCGTGATAGCCTACGGTGAGCACACCATGTTAGTATTGCTCTATGTGTTTTTTCCCGTGTTGATTTATTCAGTGTGTATTTTTTTGGATTAGAGCCGAAGAAAATCAAGCTCAATGATATATTAGGTCCTTATATATGAAATTGGAGTTTTGTCGTACTGAGTGAATAGCTGTAAAATTGCAAATTTATACAGCTATTCACTCATAAATTGGTTTTTTGATAATATTACGTTAAGTTCCATTTTTCCTTTTTTCTTTGCGTCACTCAGTTTATAAAATGGAAGGCTTGAAATGTCCATTGAATGAATTAACCATCAAACCAATGTTCATATTATATCATTCTAGAGTTTTATATCGCAACAACTAATTAAGGAACGTTCGTTTGTTTGTATCCTTTCGAATATCATAATTACAGAATCAATTCAAAGACAGAAAGAGCTGTGCAATATTATTCACAGTTTATCCATTTGAAGCCATAGTTGTTAATTATCTTGTTTATTGGTAGTATACTATACACGAAAATAAAAAATTTCGTCAAAAGCTCAATTGCCGTATTGATCCAATAACCAAAAAGGTGAGGATGGGCGTTGGTCTGCATTGCGGATGCGTACAGCAGCTGCGCAAAACTGCATGGCCCAGATGACCAACGCTCCAGTTCCTCGTCCCACCCTTTTTCGCGCAGCTGAATTTAATAGTGTCGAGACGGCCAAACAGTATATTCGTGTGTGAAAAATAATCAATTGACTGGAGTGGTTGATTCTGTAAAACTCTTTGGTGAGCACGAAATTTATGATACATTGTTTTTTCAATTTTTAAAGTGCTTTGTTAGGGGTTTGAATATTATCGGTTTGTTACCTTGTTAACCTCAGATTTGTAAAAGTGATAACAAAACCATTACGTGCATCCTTTTTCATATTACCCGTTAATTGTAGTGAGTTGTATCTCTAGAGTGCACATCTAGACAGGTAATATAAAATATTTTTCGTGTTGCTGCTAGAAAAGTCTATTTTAGTGAAAAATTTCTACTGCGTTAATATTTTTAGTAGCTTTAAAAATTATTTAAAATACTTTCTGTATTTTGTCAATCATTTTGCTTAGAATCTTCATCAGTTATATTGGTAATGTTAGCCTAGAAGTCCTCAGAAATTGATCCGTTCTGGTTTTGTAGATATCTTATGCGTTGTCCGCATTGCGCTATGCACATGCGCTGTACGTTTATGTGCCCCCCGCGCCTCGCGCTCGTCTCACGTAGATTGATTTATTCGCGTCGAGGCAGTTGAATAGCGTAGTCGTGTATTGTGGAAAATTGTGATTGAATAGCAGTGCCGATTTTGTGATAACCTAAGGTGGGCGCACCCTGTTAGTATTGCTCTGTGTTTTCCCGTGTTGATTTATTCAATGTGTAACTTTTTAGGTCAGAGCCAAAGAAAACCAAGGTCAACAATACTCAGTAAACTAGTGTTAGTATTAATCTAGCTTAGAGCAGTTTTGAATTTTTTGCATTGATGTTGCTCTAACCTTTTGTTTGATCATCTTTTATAAGAGCTTAGACTATTCGAGCAGTAGTTGTTAGTTATTTTGTTGTTTACTGGCACTATTCACTGGACAAAATGTCAGTCGCTATATTGATCCAATACTCAAGTGGGCGGGGTGGGAGTTGGTCTGCATTGCGGATGCGTACAGCCGCTGCGCAAAACTGCATTGTCCATATGACTGACAGTTTGTTAGCTTGTTGACCTCAGATTCGTAAAAGTGCCGAACAATAAAATTTGCGCATCTTTTTTCGTATTGCTCGTTAACTGTAGTGAGTTGTCTCTAGGGTGCACTGCTACGCGATATCGTTTTTGGAATCTTAAAAATAGTATATATCATGTGTTGTGGAAAATAGTAATTGAATAGTGTTGTCGATTTCGTCATAACCTACGGTGAGCACACCATGTTAGTATTGCTCTGTGTTCTTTTTCTCCGTGTTGATTTATTGAGTATGTTAATTTTTGGATCAGAGCCGAAGAAAATCGAGCTCAATAATATTCAGTAAATCAAGTGTTAATAATATCTTATTCTAGAGCAGTTTTATATCGCAACAACATATTACAGTAAGGTTCGCTTTTTTGCATAAATGTTGGGACCCATTGGTTGATAATCTTTTATGAGAGCACCATTCAAGCAGTTGTTATTTCGTTATTCTGTTATTCCGTTGTCTCTCGAAAGCTCAGTCGCTGTATTGACCCAATAGCCAAGTAGGTGGGGGTGGGCGTTGCCATGTATTGCGGATGCGCGTAGATCAGCTGCGCGAAACTGCATCGTCCACACGACCTAAGTGCGTTGCTGCTGTTCTTCGCCCCACCCTTGTCCCGCGCGGCTTGATTTAATCGTGCCGTGGCAGCCTAACAGTGTACTTGTGTGTTGTGAGAAGTGATGATTGACTGACGTTTTTGATTCTGTGAAAATCTTAGGTGAGCATGAAGTTTCAAGAATTTAGGAATATGTTTTGTATCTTTAAAGTCTGTTTGTTACGGGTTCAAGTAATATTGATTTGTCAAATCGTTACCGTATTGTAGTAGTGGATCGTTAAAGATTTTTGGGTTAATGCAACGAAGCCGTTAATTTCATCCTGTTAACCTGTTAAAAAAGCCTTCAATCTTCATCAGTTATATTGGAAATTTTAGCCTAGAAGTCTTCAGAAATTGATGCGTTTTGATTTTGTAGATATCTTCTGCGTTGTCCGCATTGCGCTATGCACATGCGCTGTACGTTTGCTTCCCCCGCGCCTCGCGCTCGTCTCACGTAGATTGATTTATTCGCGTCGAAGCAGTTGAACAGTGTAGTCGTGTATTGTGGAAAATAGTGATTGAATAGCAGTGCCGATTTTGTTATAACCTAAGGTGGGCGCACCCTGTTAGTATTGCTGTGTGTGTTCTTTTTACCATATAGATTTATTTTTTAGATCAGAGCCAAAGAAAACCAAGCTCAATAATATTCAGTTAACCGTTTGAAACTTTTTTTGTTGCATTGATTTTGGTGTAAGCTTTTGTTTGATCATCTTTAATTAGAGCTTATACTATTCGAGCAGTAGTTTTTAATTATTTTGTTGTTTACTGGCACTATATTTCCGATAAAAGCTCAGTTGCTTTATTGACCCAATACCCAAGTGGGTGGGGGTGGGCGTTGCTCTGCATTGCGGATGCGCGTAGATCAGCTGCGCAAAACTGCATGGTCCACACGACCGAAGTGCGTTGCGTCGGTTCCTCGCCCCACCCTTGTCCCGCGCGGCTTGATTTAATCATTCCGTGGCAGCCGAACAGTGTACTTGTGTGTTGTGAAAAATGATGATCGACTGACGTTTTTGATTCTGTGAAAATCATAGGTGAGCATGAAGTTTCAAGAATTCAGGAATATGTTTTGTATCTTTAAAGTCTGATTGTTACGGGTTCAAGTAATATTGATTTGTCAAATCGTTACCGTATTGTAGTGGTGGGTCGTCAACGATTTTTGGGTAAATGCAACGAAGCCGTCAATTTCATCCTGTTAACCTGTCAGAAGGGCCTTCAATCTTCATCAGCTATATTGGAAATTTTAGCCTAGAAGTCCTCAGAAATTGATGCGTATTGATTTTGTAGATATTTTCTGCGTTGTCCGCATTGCGCTATGCACATGCGCTGTACCTTTGCCTCTTTTTCCGCAACGCCCCGCTGCGTCTCGCTCTCGTCTCATGTAGATTGATTTATTTGAGTCCATTCAGTCTAACAGTTTAGTCATGTGTTGTGGAAAATAGTAATTGAACAGTGTTGTCGATTTCGTCATAACCTACGGTGAGCACACCATGTTAGTATTGCTCTGTGTGTTCTTTTTGCATGGTAATTAATTTAGTAAATTTTTTTGGATCAGAGCTGAGGAAAACCAAGCTCAATGATGTATATTAACTTCTTGTTTATTGGTACTATACAAGAAATATAATTTTAGTCAAGAGCTCAATAGCCGTATTGATCCAATATCCAAAAAGGTGAGGATGGGCGTTGGTCTGTATTGCGGATGCGTACAGCAGCTGCGCAAAACGGCATCGTCCACATAACCAACGCTCCAGTTCCCTGCCCCACCCTTGTTCTGCGCATCTGAATTTAATTGTATCGAAGCAGCTGAACAGTGTATTCGTGTGTGAAAAAATATCAATTGACTGGTGTGGTTAATTCTGTGAAAATCTTTGGTGAGCACAAAATTTATGATAGATTGTGTTTTCAACTTTAAAGGCCTTTAATATTATTGGTTTGTTAGCTTGTTAACCTTAGATTTGTAAAAGTGCCAAACAAAACTATTACGTGCATCCTTTTTGGTATATAAGTAATATAAAATGATTTTTGTGTTGCTTCTACAAAACTCTATTTTAGTGAAGAATTTCTACTGCGTTAATATTTTTAGTATCTTAAAAAAATTATATAAAATATTTTTTGTATTTTGAAAGTCATTTTGCTCAGAATCTTCATCAGTTATATTGGTAATTTTAGCCTAGAAGTCCTCAGAAATTGATCCGTTCTGATTTTGTAGATATCTTCTGCGTTGTCCGCATTGCGCTATGCACATGCGCTGTACGTTTCCCTACCCCCACCCCCCCTCGCCTCACTCTTGTCTCACGTAGATTGATTTATTTGAGTCGATTCAGTCTAACAGTGTAGTCGTGTGTTGTGGAAAATAGTAATTTGAATAGCATAGCCGATTTTGTGATACCTACGGTGAGCACACCATGTTATTATTGCTCTTTGTTATTTTTCCCTGTGTTGATTTATTCAGTGTGTGTGAAATATTCAGTAAATCAGTGTCATACATATTATCTTATTCTAGAACAGTTTTATATCGCAACAACGTAACCTATTGTTTGATGATCTTGATTTAGAGCTTATACTATTCGAGCTGTTGTTTTTAACTTTTCGTATCGTTCCGGAACGCAGATCTACGCGAGACACAATAACTTTTAATTAGGTCTTTAATTACGGCATACGAGAGGTTAATGATTTCCTTGTTTATTTTTACTATCATAAAAATGATAGTAAAATTAAACAAGGAAATCATTAACTGACTGACTGAGCTTTCGACAGAAATATGATCCCTGTATTGATCAAATACCAAAGTAAGTGGGGGTGGGCGTTGCTCTGCATTGCGGATGCGTAGAGCAGCTGCGCGAAACTGCATCGACCACACGACCGAAGTGCGTTGCTGCTGTTTCTCGCCCCACCCTTGTCCCGCGCGGCTTCATTTAATCGTGTCGTGGCAGCCGAACAGTGTACTTGTTTGTTGTGGAAAATGATTATAGACTAGCGTTTTTGATTCTGTGAAAATTTTAGGTGAGCACGAAATTTCAATAATTTAAGAATGTGTTTTAGCTTTAAAGTTTGTTTGTTACGGGTTTAAATAATATTGATTTGTCAGTTTGTTAGCTTGTTGACCTTAGATTCGCAAAAGAGTCGAACTAAAAATGGTGTTATTCCGTATTGCTCGTTAACTGTAGTGAATTGTCTCTAGGGGGTGCACCGTAATTCGTTATCGTTTTCGGAATTATATAAAAAAATATATATTTTGAAAACATTTTCCTCTGATCTTTATCAATTATATTAGTCTTCATGTCCCCAGAAATTAATTCGTTTTGATTTTGTAAATGTGTTCTGCGTTGCCCGCATTGCGCTATGCACATGCGCTGTACGTTTAAAAGAAGGTTCATTTATTTTGCGGTAATGTTCGTGAGTCCCATTGTTTAATGATTTTTATTTAGAGCTTGGACTATTCGAGCAGTAGGTTTTAGTTATTTTGTTGTTACTGGCGTTATATTTCCGACAAAAGCTCAGTCGCTGTATTGATCCAATACTCAAGTGGGCGGGGAGGGCGTTGATCTGCATTGCGGATGTGTACAGCCGCTGCGAAAAACTGCATCGTTCACATAACTGATGTGCGATGCTTCGGTTCCACGCCCCACTTATGTCCCGCGCGGCTTGATTTAATCGGGTCGTGGCAGCCGAACAGTGTACTTGTGTGTTGTGAAAAATGATGATTGACTGGTGTTGTTGATTCTGTGAAAATTTTAGGTGAGCACAAAATGTCAATAATTTAAGATTTATTGTGTTTTAGCTTTACAATCTGTTTGTTTAGGGTTCATGAAATATTACTATTACTGTCTCAGCTGATTGGTCATAGCATGCATCTATTTTCGTTTTAAAACAGAAAAAAGATATGTATTACTGAGTTTTAGGTATCTATTTGGGTGTTAGCTTATTTTGTCGCATTGCAGATGCGCGATTGCGTAGAAATGCATAGTCCTGAGGTACTGAGTGCAGAGCTACCGATGCGACTATTTAGTGTCGGACGTTGTGTTTTTCACTTTCTATCAAAACCCCTAGGATCTTCCTCTGACGTGATATAGTTTTAGGTGGCTAATTGTTCCAACAAATTTCAATTACTTCAAATCAACAACCTTCAAACAACTAATGTTTGTTATAATTTTTTATTATGGTAAATAACGATTTCCTTGAGCATTTCGGCTGCATATTTCATTTGATTATTGACAATGTAGATGAGAAATTAGAAGAGCTCAATTTCGGCTGACGTGCAAATTATATTATGAGACTTCCATTGCATCGTCACGTAAACGTCAATCATCACCATTAATCATGATGAAATTTGAATGGCGATACTACTGTACCTGTAAAATTCATGCATTTGTCATGATTGATGGAAATAATTGACGTCTGACCGTTACTAAAAAGATTTTTAACACATTTGCTCAAATTATTCCCAGTGGATATTGTCATGTAAAATCTGTAATTCGGAAACTCAAGTGTCTGCACAACTGGATACTTCGAAGCATACTTTTTATGTTCTAGCGTTTGAAGAACAAAAAAAGAACCTTATAGATTTTTTTTTTTTAAAGTATTCATCACGTAGCTTAATACACTTTTCCATTCGCTCAAACCATTTATTATAACATTTATTCCACTGTAAAGTGTGGGTGTTCAAAATGGCTGACTTGAAAGCATCGGCTGCTTCTTCACCGGACTTGAACCTTTGACCACGATGATTTTTCTTAACTTTCGGAAATATAAAGAAATCGTTAGGGCTTAGGTCAGGACTGGAAGATGGTCAAGAATTTCTACTTTATGACACTAGTTCTATATTGACATTTCTATTGAACAGTATCCTGAATTTCTATATAGCCAAGTACAATTGAAATAACGTAAAGATAGGATTAATTTAAGAATACTTTTTTTTAATTACTTTATTCTAATTTACACCAACTAAGTATTTCTTTAAAACTAATATATATTTGAGAAAAATGTTGACCTGACTGATATTACACTGATGAAATTAAAAATATTGACTGAATAGCCAGCCGACCACTGAAAAAATAGGCGGGTAGTAGTACCTATCTCTCTATAATCTGTGGGCGAATCGATCTATCTTGTTTTTTTTTAGTTGTAGAGTTTGGTTTATACTTTACTAAATCTCTGTTATAAAAAACTAGCTTTTGCCCGCGGCTTCGTCCGCGTGGTATTGGGGTTGCCCTATACAATGTAATAATTTTACACTTGATCAAACGAAATGTGTTGATATAAGATAGAAAATTATCGATAAATCACGAAAAATATAAAGAATATTAGCCATTTTAAAATTCAAGTCACTTAATTTTTTTGTTAAATGAAATTCCCTACTTTTGGTTTTTAGTTTTTTTCTGTGTGTAATCGGTGTATGTTTTTTTAAAGTAGTCTTATTTAAAAGCTAAAAAGACTAACTTGCAATAAAAGTAAAAAAGAAACATTACGACATTAAGCAAAAAAATAATAATTTTCTTCTTAAAAAATGCTTTTTATTTGTTTTTGATCTGTAACCTCAAAAGTAGCACGTATAGACTATTTTAACGTGTTTTATTAAATTTCATGATTTATTCTACAAGTTCACCAAAATAAAATTGGGCTCTATATCTTTTCGTTGTTTAGATAATCGCTTTTTAAATAAGATAGGTAATTTCTGTATGAAAATCAAAAGTGATGCAATAATGATTCAATTTACTTAAATTATGAAATTTACCAAAACAAAACGGCTAAAAAGTAAAATGCTTTAATTTAAATTCAATTTTCAAAGTATCCACCATTATGCTCGACGTATCGAGATAGATGGATTTATCTTTTTTTTTGTGTTTTTATCGATAATTTTCTATCTCATATCTTTGATCTTTGTTTGATCAAGTAAGTATAAAATTAACCTATTGTACAACAAACAAAAACCAAGTAAACTAAAGAAAAATTCAATACAAAACCAAAGAAAACCAAAAATTCCTTCTTGTCTAATGCTTATAATCAATCAAATCAATCAAAGATTAATAAAATACAGACGCTAAAAAACGGATATAGAGTAAATTGCCTTCAAATAAGACGTTTCTCAAAGAAAATGCTTGGACGTGAAAGTCGTAGCAAAAAAATCTTAATAGCGCGATTCAGACTATCAATTTTAAAAACTTTTTACAAAAAAAAAACCGCCTTCAAAAAAAGCCAAACGACAAAAGTTCCTACACTAAAAAGTTAAAAATAAAAATTTGAATTGCTGTAAAGAAACTTAATTTATAGGTAAACTTATTTGACATTCATATTTTGCAAATATTCAAAATTTATTACTTCTTTTTGGAGTCGGTGAGATGGTAAGATCATTGGTTTATAGTACATTTTCATAGTTGCTTAACTACCTTAATTGTGATATCTATGCGAGTGTCAAGTTTCGTTAGCCATTTTCTGATCTTCTTCACCAGTTCCACCTCATCAAATGTTACTTTTTGACTGTAAATGCTTGAGTTCTCGATGAAAATATAAAAAAAAACTATATAGTTGCCTATAATATTTGAGGAGTTCCCTCGATTTCTCATGGATCCCATCATCAAAACTCAATTTTGAAAAAAATGGGACCAATCTGGAAGCATATCCTATCAAGTACAAAAAAAATTTTGCAAATCTATCCATAAACAACGGAGTTCTGAGGTAACAAACATAAAAAAAAATAAAAAAAATACAATCGAATTGAGAACCTCCTCCTTTTTTTGAAGTCGGTTAAAAAGAAAAAATGATGTTGTAAAAATAATAATTTTCAGATACTTTATTCAAACTTTATTGTAAATGACATAAAATAAGAGGGGGTTATCAATTTATATGTGTGCGGTATTTATCACCAGGGCCGTCTTTAAGACTCCGTGCATAAAATTCATTCCCTAGAGTTTAGGCAAATTCGCTGTGATCCTATGTTTGTGTGCATCGTGCGTGCGCCTACACACACACGCGCGCAATAGTCGAGCTTAGTGAACGTTCAAACAATGTTGATCCTTTAGAAGATATAATATTTTATTTTCTTATTTTATGATGTTCACCTATGTACCACTTTTGTACAAGTAGATTAAGTAACAAAATCATATAATAAGTACGGTTTGTAAATAAAAATCTGGAACTTGTGTATATTTTATATTTATCACAATTGTCAAAATAGTTCAGTTTAGTGTTAGATGGATGTTGATACATTTAGACATTAAAAAAAATGTTAAATACAAAACTATAAATGACGATTACGATAGCTAATTTATGTAAAATGGTTGTAAAAAAAAAACATTTTCAAAATTCTGTTTAATTTTGAAAATGTTTTTCGTCAAAAATAAATTATGTTTACGAGATTTCTCTTTTAAGGTGGCATTTTTCCACTCGCCTAACCATTGAGCGTGGTTGGAAAACGTGTTGCTTTGTCCATATCCAACGCAATGTTTGATGGAGAGGCAACACGAAAAAAGAGAGATAACGCCCGAATACGAATACACAAGCTTAGAAAGTTTAATTTACTATTACCTGCTTCGATGGAAAAATCCTAAACGTCAATCACCGATCACTAAAAAACGCTTTACTCGGCCCTCAAATGTATAATAAGGTTTCAAAAAGAGCAGAATTTGTCTCCTGCCGCAGGGCAGATAAAAAGAAGAGATATTTTAAATAGTCCTATGCATACATTTGACCAGTGGCGCACCCCTATGGATGACTCAAGACCGATTTTTTTTAAAGAATTTTTTTTTTGTACTCAAATTATTACGCGTCTACGGTAGCCGGAAATCGGAATCGGAATCTCGGCGGCGTCAGGGGCGTGAGCGCCCTTGCCTTATGCGATCAGCCTCCTGCTTTGTAGAAGGATGCGACCTCCTGCCACTCCTACTCGCTCCGGACCAAGGTCTATATAAACCCCGTGCGAGATATCGCCGCCGCCGAATGACTCCACATGGACATGGCGATGCTGTGTCCAAGCATGGTATACCTGTACCATGTGCTCCACCGTGTCCTCCGGGCGCTTCACACAATGGCAACACCCTGGCGTCACTTACGCACGAATCCAGTGCAGGTATCTACCTCCCAAACTTACCATGTTCGGTTACCTGCGTCATACGGAAGGTGAGGACACCGTGAGGTCTTTCCAGCCGGGCCTCAAAGAGGGGACTAACCGCCATACCTGCATCGGATTCGTGCGGAAGAGAAGCCCCAGGTGTCACAGTAGAGGTGTGCCCCGCTTGGGAGGAGCATCGCCGTGTTCTCATGGGGGTGATCGGTGTCAGCGATCTCTCGCACCGGGTCTTGGTGGAGGCCATGGGCGCAACCCTCTGCGAAGCAGCAATGCAAGTCAAGGAGGAGGTGGACTGCATAAGGCAACGGTGCAAACGCCGCCGGGCTTGCGGACGGCGAGCAATGGGTAGAACACCGTCCGGTCATCTTGTAAGTTGTAACAGTGCGGACCAAGCCCAAGTCGTCGACGGGGCGCTCTGTTCCCGCGCGCTTCAAGCAGTTGTCAGCAAAACGGTAGGGACTCTGCAAAAGGGTCGAAGCCTGCTGGGGCCCAGGGTCTCTTTCTGAAAGGAAGGCTTGGCTCCAATGCGAAGGGCAAAATGTTTAGTCAGTAAGAGTCTGACACTGTTTCCGGCTTCGCCCAAGGGTGGGATTGGTCATTGCATGATTTTAGCCCACCATAAAAAAAAACCACTGTAATTATGACGTGCCCAGAACTGGGATGCGACAGTCGCTGTCGCCATACCACCTGGATATCCAGCCGAAGCTCTGTCCGCCATGCTGCAACTTGTCGCGGCAGCAGGGATTCGCCCTGACGTTGCATCTCCACGCGCAAATCGTGCATGCGTGCTAGGGCTGTTGCCTCTAGTTTCCATGGTGGCAGACCAGCAAGGAGGCTCGCCGCTTAGCGGGAAACCGTGCGGTATCCCCACTCCATCCGTATTGCAATGGCCCTCTGGCATGCTTTTGGATGGGCCCTCGGTTGCTTTTGCAGCGTAGGAACCCGGTGGCGGCGCGTTCCGAGGGCCGTTGAAACACATATCCTTGGGCTTGTGTAGGGCCACTCGCTTCTAGTGCTAATTGAAAGTAAAATCTTACATTTTGACGTGACAACGTCTTAAATTGAGTTGCGGCTGGGAGTCACTTATGAAAAAGTGTAACGCTCGGTAACGTTACGATGAGTCACCGAACGAGAGAGAGGCCCGCCGAATGCCTTGCGTCTCTCTCCCACTCAACTATGATCGGTCTGCCGCGCGCGCAGCACTAGAGAATTAGGACGTTGTCACGTAAAATCTTCGCCCGTAAAACCGACTTTACAGGCAACCATTTTTTCTGGAAACGAAGCTACAAGCAGTGCATTAATCTTGCGTTCTTCAAAAACTTTTCTTGCACGTATCAGCCCTACCTATATATTTTTTTTTCCTTTTAGCAAGGCATTCATAATGCATCCCTTTCTTTCGACCCATTATCTACAAAAAAAGGATCTAGAATACTAGATTTTGCATTTGCCCTAAATAAGTACGTAACCACGTGATGAATGATATTTATTTTGCAAACAGATGACTGTTTCTTAGCTGACTACCCTGAGAAGAAAAACCGAAACAAACATAGGGGTCAAAAATATAAAAATTCTGTACATAACGAATACGTAAATAGGTCATAAACATTGTAGAAGTCATAAGTGAAAGAATTGTAATTAAATAGTAATAGTAGAGTAGTTCTGGAAATTATCTTTACATACAAACAAACAACCGTTACCTGTAATTATCATAGAAGTCAAAAGAAATTTTAACAATCTTAATAAACAAACCTAAAATAAACAATAATACTTAATGGATCAAAATGTGGTAGTCAGCGTACAATAATGGGAATTTATTTACGTAAAACTCGGGAGCGGCTGCGGAACAAAGCGACGCGTCCACGCGCTGGGAAGGCCCGATTGTGACTGACGAGATCGAATTTGCGCGGTCGATAATATAGTCAATTTTGTTTTGTAATTTACGAAATGAAGTTATTATTTATTTGTAAATTAAATTTTTGATTCTTGTAAAGAGATTTCTTAAGATTATTTTGCATATTTTAAATTTTCTTAAAAGCGTTTCCAAGGTATAGAAAAAAATACTTATTTGTACACATATTTTCCAAGAATTACGTTTCTTCAACATTTTTTTTTAGCTATATTTCCAATCAAAGTCAATAATGTAATCAGTATATGTTGTAGTAGACCATGTAATGATGTTACTGGTATTTTTTAAATGTCGTAAAATCCCGTGTAATTTTGTGTAAACCTTAGCCAACCATCACTCGTTCGTTATTTTTGCGAAAAAAGGGTTTGGAATATGGCTAATTGCCATTAATCCACTCATTATTTTACAAAAATTCTCAGTATATTTAGGAGAATAAGAACTTGACTTTTATAATCTATAAAAAGAAGGATTAAAAGTCTTCTGTTTTGTCTCTCAAACCTTGATCAAAAATGTTCAAAATGAGTTGATTTCATACACGGGCCCTTAAATATTTATTTATTAACACACTTCTAATAGGTGCGAGAATCCGTTCCTTCAGACGGTCTGGTGTGATAGGACAACAAAAATAAAAAGACGACTCATGTGTTTTTATTATTTATTTGTATTAAATTTTTAGGTTAATGGATTTCAGTATGATTGACGACCTACCCGAATGTCCTTCCCTGATATTGCTCGTCAAGTTGTTGAGTTTCTTAGTAGTCTTGAGTTGAACTATACGAATATTTACGAATGCTTGCACTGACTGAACAAGTGTACTCAAATAATGTGTGGAAGAACCACACAGATTGAGTGGATTTGTCCGGTATTCTTCGCAAAATTCCATTTCAATCACTAGGATATAAGTAAAAAAATTCATGTATTACTAATTAGGATATAAGTACGGGGCAAAGAAGTTTAACCATTTCCTATGTCTTCGCGCAACCCTTCACTACGATTGAGATCCGAAATACGGTTACTGAGCATTCAAAGTCAACCGGTATGATGTTTCTACTTGTATGATGAAGATTTTAACCGGTTTTTTGTCAATTAAATTGGCGGGCTTCGTATAACATCATCATCAGCCTTTTAATGTTCCCACTGCTGGGACACAGGCCTCCTATGTAGGAGAGGGGCTTCGTATAACAGTAGCAAACAAACGGTTCAATATATTTGCCTCATACTAAGCATGGTTCTCATGGGATTTGACCGTTACATATTTGTTGTATGAACTTAAAAAGAGACCCCTTTTGAGTTTTTTTTTCAGTGTTTCATCTAGTTTAAATTGACGAAAAATTAATATCAATACTTTTTTAATTAAACTTTTTAATTTACTCTTTTCATATTGTTTCAGAACTCAAATTCGTACCACGTTGAAGAAGAAGGCGTTCGAAGACGCCGGCATTCCCATTCCTACCCGGCAGGTCAGTAGTACTGTCACCAGCCATAAGAAGCCGGTACCTCACGTTGCGCCTGTCACCTGTGCGGCGCCGGTTCCTCGTTTGGCGCCGGTCGCCCGCGTGGCGCCAGTGACTCTGAGCGCCATTCACCCGCCCCCGCTACCACCACCTACAGCGTTGGGCCAGAACGCAGAGGTTTATAAATCACTGACTAAGCAACCAATTAGTTTTTTTTGTTAGTTGTGACGTCTTTTTTCTTCCAAAGGTTGCATGAGCCATTTTATTTTGTTAGGCTTTTTGTGAGTTTTATTGATCATTCAGTACAATTTAGACTACAAATTTATAATATGATTTAGGTAGGTATATATTTTACTGAAAGAAATAAGAGGAAAGAATTAGTATTAATATTTATCTAATGAAAGCTTGATTCAACCATAACTGTCAGCTCTCATAATATGCGTCTTAATTTATTATGTATAGGTTCCTATTTGACCAACATCTTACCTGATAGTATAACATATAGAGCATATTTGCCTAGAAGTAATCTATTTACTATTGACTTAATGCCTCTAGGTTGTAAAAGGCTTCGGTAGGAAATTCCACACGGTATCTACGCACAACAAATGCTTTTTACTGAGTAAATATAAATAGCCAAAAATTTTATTTCATCATTATCTACAGCATGACTTCGCCCACTGCTCGGCATATGCTTTTCTTTTCTTGCGCCAATCCACAGGGACCTTGCCACCCTCATCCTACCCGCAAATTTAATTTAGCTTGTTACTAGTCAATATCAACATTGTGTAATTTGATTACTTAACATTTTATTTATTAGATATGAAACATCAATTATTTGCTGTAGACTTTCATGACAGCATTTCATATAGCAGTCCTTTATGTTGTAGTATTGACATCAACAACTCATGTATTTCTGGTCACATCTATCAAAATAATTTAAAAATTAGTTTGGTGAAATCATGTGGTCATAATTAAATATTTTAGAAATTATTTTCTACCACTGTAAATTAAATTAATTACCTTCCGATTCCGTGTCACCATGATAAAGGCACATGCATATTTCGGCATAATAATATGACTCAATTTAAGCGAGTTGTGAGTAGTTTTTAGGTGAGTTGTAGTAAATTTTCAACTACTTTCTTTTTACAAATTGGAAATATCGTTTAATTTGCACAGGAAATCAATTAAGCTTATGTACATTTTGAAGTATTTTTCCCTGTGAACAATCCGTGCCCCTTTATATCCCTGTGACAGTGCTATCGATTTCGGTGTATCATTGGTTAAACTGTGATACTGCCGTCGACATATATCCTAGCGATAGACCAGCACGTTCATAGAAACTTTGTCAAAATACTGAAAAGTTGATTCAAAAGTTCGCTGCAGCACTTCACTGGCATTGATGTCTATCTAAACTTTTAAAACTTACAGCGCTAATATTTCAAAACAACACTAATGTCATTAATGTCAAAGTGTATGGCATGTAGATCACTTAAGTGGAGTAAAGTCACAGTTACTGAACGGTCACCTCATCTACTGCGTAGTACACATAATTTATCGATGGATACAGCACAATTTATTGTTACAAGTAGTTTTGTTGCACATTTTTCGTTATATTAATAATTTATTTTAAAAAAGTATCGCCAAATATTGTTTTAGCGTAATCGTTACGTTCCCTGAAAAGTATCAGTAGTCTCTTGCTGCCCCTGCCAATTCTCTGTGGATTCCAGGTAGTGAGAATCCAAATGGTTTCTCATTAGCTGGAATCAGATCTCAGGATAAGAAAAAAATGCATTTCCCTGAGTGAACTCTCTCTTCTTATTTGGTAATCATTTATGATTTTTTTCAGGTTACCCTAAACATGCTGAATGCTTCTGAGAATGAAGATGTCGACGGTCTTGGCAGTGACGTCAAGCTGGAGTTCGAATCGACAAATGACGAGGTGGCCACCTGATGCGAAACATCTTTTGATTTTTACTAAGTTATTCGTTGTTTGGTGTCATAGTGTAAGAGGCAACTAAACGGACTGTTACTGAGCGATGGGAACCTTCACGCCCCTGCCAGTTGAACGATCAACTTCGAGCCCTGCTCTAATAAATCCCTGTTAAAACCAGCTATGGTCTATGACGGGTTGATTACGCTCCAGCTACCCCTTGGGGCTGGAGAACAATATGTTCAAATAAATATTTTGGATAACCCTTTATGACGTTAGGTTTTACCCCAGGGTCTGCCGGGTCACCAGGCTTAATCATGTTTCTACCCTGTGGTATTTATCGCTGTCATCAGCATCTTTACCATTTCTTGTCCCTAGAACACCCGTCTGTTTCTAGTGGTTTATTCGCACTCCCCGTTCGACTGAAAGGATACTGAATACTTCCATTACTCCATTACTATATTGCAAACTAGATTTGGGTCAAAGAGCGCTTCTTATTGAATGATCATTATGGATAACAACTGGTATGAAATGGTTTGCACTGATGCGCTCCTTGGCTAAAATAGTTATAAGAACTTAAAGTGTTTGTTCATTAGATACTCCTCTCGTCTTAAGTTTAGTAAAATTCCAGCCTTAATTCTCACTATATCGTTTGGATAATGCTTATTTTAGTCTCAAAAGCTTTTTCCAGGCCTGTGTAATTTTTGAAATTGTCTTACGTTACTCTATTATTAAAATGGCCCTTTTTGGTTTCTTCTTATAACAATAGTTGCCTTATGATAAAATGGTATAGTAATTTGACAGAGCTATTTATGTCCCAGAGGTTCTCGGAGTAACAAGCTGAAGATAGCCTTTTGGACTTAAACCACCTTCGATCGTGGTTTTAGTCCAAAGGCAGGAGTGCGTTGAGTCGGCAAATAGCTAATATTTTAGTAAAATTTTATAAGTGCCTTGGGCTGTACGCAAGTGTTATCCGAAAACCTCTGAGCCTCTACATACAAGTAACAGTTCGGTTGCCGTGAATTTGTTTTCATTCTGTACTGATCAGTTCAGTTTTGATGTATCCACTGGCGACAGACAACTCTGTTTACACGTGATGTGTCCTCAGCACTTAGCGCTGGTCTCGACCGCTATTATTTCTCGCTCGCACTACATGTGACGGAGGTGTCGTGCGAACCAGACGTAACTAGCGCATCTCCAGCCAGCCTCACGTCCCCGTTGTCAACAACTACCACACCACACACCACACGTCCCGTACAAACCATCATTGATAAACAGGACTCATTAATAGTGGAACAGAGTAATCATTACAAATTATTGTGATAACTCCACTTCATATTATAATTTGAATGTTTGATGTAATATTTTGAAAGCAACATTATTTTGCGTTACGTAAACGTTGTCGGTCCCGTGTTTTGTATACCCTCATAATTTTACCGCGTCCCCGCTCCACTCATTTGTTTGAAGTTTGGTGTTTTAATTCAAGTTTTGGTGTATTCTGTTACTTTCGCCAGTGGACTTTGATTCGTTCGATACAAAGCTGGAGTAACATGACATTTTTAGTATAATTCATAGCAAATAATAGATAAGGTAGGAAAATAGAACAATTTGTCTTCCGTTGTGACTTTGCATTTGTATCGAACCAACAAGTTTTTTTATTTGATAAATGTTTAATATGTTTGCCATATATTTTATAATTGTTGAGAATTTACTTCGCTCTGGTTGTCTTGATGCGTGACTTTGTAAGCAAATAATAATTAATTTGTTGTTTTAAAAGTATACTTAATTAGCGTCCATTAAATTATGATAATTTCGAATTCGTTATGTTTAGTTCTTTGCTTTTGAAATTTACAAACACAAGAAAAAGTACAGTAAAGTCAGATGCATGATTTTAAAATCATAAACCGTTTTTTTTTTTTTGGAAAGTTCATATTGTAAATTCGTTTTCGTTGAATAAAAGCAATACCGTGTTCCATTGAAAAAAAGCAATAATGAATCACTGCCGTAGGTGATTCCCTGCCAGTCGGGCGGGGGTCCGGTAAGTCGCGTTCCGTTGACGTTGATTGTGCTCGTTAGCTCGCAGAGTCACTCGGCAAGGCGGCCAGGTGTTGTTGGCACAGAGCCCTCAGTGCAAGCGCGAACACTTCCACTCCACGCGCCCCCGGCTCGCCAAGATTGTCCTAGCTGCTGGCATTTGGAAAGGTTATCGAAGGCTCATGAGACTGACGTGATAGAGGGAGAGTTCAGCTTGCATTAAGGGTGTTTTATAAATTCTTTGCAATAATTAGAGTATTTATAAATTCAATTATATTTACTTCATAGAATATATATTTATACAAGTTATAATTTACTACTTATGTAATAAATACTGGCGATCAATGCGACTTTGTAACTTTTAACAGATATATATAATTCTTACTAAGGCGGGGCAAAAGAATAGGAGGTTTTTTTGCAATAGGAATTATATATTTCAGATGTTGAAGGCAATGAAGCACATTGGACGGGAACCCAGCTCATGAATTACCTCAAATTAGGAATTAGAGTCATTCAAGTGCTTCTTATTATTCAGTTAAGGGAGTGAGCAGAATGGCGACAGTGTGAAGGGAGACATCGGGAAAGGCAACCGTCATGTAACAGCATACAGACTACTATAGCGGGCGAGGATGATGTGTGCACTCGATCGCGGCGTGTCCGCTGCTGGCTCGCTTACCACCTAGTAGTGACCGCTCGTCATGGGCTATGGTAAGGACTACACCGAACGACGGTCTCTTTGACAAGGTCCCGTTGTCGGTTGCTCTTCCATATGGCGGCCTATAGTTCGTTTTTTAATCCTAGACTACGATTTGACAACTTAAAATGTCAAACTCCAGAAAATTGGGAACATATTTCTAGAGTGTGACATTCTGAGTTGTCTAGAATTAAAAAACGAACTATAGAACCCCACCGGGTCGAGAGATGAAACTACAGCGAGTGTGCTGCGGCGGTTAGATGGGAGAGTATCGGAGTGCGACGGCTTTCCTCCCGCTTTCAGACTACTGGTCTGCATATGTATCGGTTGCCTTGCTTCGTCAGACTGCACAATGGTAATAGCAGTAATTAAAACGCCGAGCAACATTACAATACCTCGAGTTTCTCCAGTAGAGGAACGTATTTCCAAGTGTCTTAATATTCAATGAATATAACGACATTTCGGTGCCTTACCTCCAACTCAACAACTGCCTCTATTACTTGTAATTATAAATTAATAACTTTACCGCCTCAATAAGTATACTTCAAGGGGACTCTTTTGTTTAAAACTTTTGACATCATTCATATTGCTTTATCAAAATAATTGGTACAAACTTGTCTCATTACTAATTCTTTTAATTTGGGGCAATTGAATGTAATGTTATAGATAGTCAAATTTCTTAATACATAAGTTATTATTATTAAGAAGAAAGTATTTTTGTAATAATAAGTATCGTTGTAAAATTGTTTGTCGATTTAGATAATAGGTAATTATGTAACACCGAGATCATAATTTTATAAGTACTTATGGCTAAGTAATACTTATTGATAGTATGTGTATATAATATAAGTTGTAAATAGCAAATGTCTACGTTTTTTATTTTCATACCAACCTACATGAATATTTACCTCGTCATTTTTTATTTTACTAATGTTTTTTCGCCCTATGATGAGTTCCCTGACAGTTCATTTTTTTACGTGGTACGCATACTACCTTAGACTAAAAAAAAAAATAAACTGGCAAAATAATTACGAATTGAATGATAATAAAAATACTGCCTTTTGTAAATTAAACAGTAAATTATCGTGATTATAATTTAAGTACATAAAATTAAGTATAAAAAATAAAAAAGTATGAATTTAGAAAATGTGTAATGCGTTGAACGGAACTTCTGACTATAGAGATTGACACTACCTAATCGACACTAATCGATAAAAAATAGATTAATCGGAATGGCCATCTTGCAATCGCGACCGCGTCGCGTCAGTACGAGTGCGTCTGCCTTGTATCCTTCCGATATGGATATAAGCCCTAATCAAGAATCAAGTTCTGACAGTGAAGAGTAAATAAATTATTAATATTTTAAACATACTGCGTTTTATGTATCACCAGCGGTCTCCCGCGGTTTCGTCGGTGGTATATCAGGTTTTTGCTCTGCTCCCATGATGTTATGTAGCCTATGTGAAAATTAGCAATCAGATTCCACTTTCTTTGCCAACTGATTCGATATTATAAAAAAATCGATTAAATTTCGTTAGGTCTCATCACTTTAATTGTCAGACAAGAACTGTCAGGGAACTCATCATAGGACGAAAACACTATAGGGAATGCAAAACCGGCCAAAATTAAAAATAGGAATTTTGACCGTTTTTCTGCATAAAAAATCTGGTATTTGGTTAAATCGATTAGAATTATTTTTTTTTATTAATTATCTAGCCTTTTTTTGGAATCGTCTGAGGGGCAGAAGCTCATTTATAAGTTGGCACGTTCCAGGGTCAAAGCGGCACTGGATATCACTAAGTGCTGATGTGTAAAAGACCCTGACGGCAATCTGTTATGCGAGGACCTCGCGGTGAAGGAGAGATGGTGCTCGTACTTCCACGCTCCTGAACAAGCAGCACAAAGAGGTGCTGTCTCCGATTCTCCCTCCAAATCAGGGACTTGTGCCCCCGGTTACGCCTGAAGAAGTGCATGTGGCTCTTCGCCGCATGAAGAACCGGAAAGCTGTCGGTGCCGATGGAGTCCCTATTGAAGCCTGGAAGGCGATGGGTCCTCGTGGTGTGGGCATCTTAACCCACCTATTTAACCGCATGCTCCTCACCGGAAAGATCCCGAGTCAATGGAGACTGAGTATTATCACTCCAGTCTTCAAAGGCAAGGGATCGGTGCAGGAGTGTGGCGACTACCGTGGGATTAAGGTTATGTCCCACACCATGAAGCTCTTCGAGCGGGTGATTGACTCTAGGATCCGACAGGAGTGCACCGTCTCGGGATGTCAATATGGGTTTCGACCAGGCCATGGCGCCATGGATCCCATCTTTGCCCTAAGGGTTACCATGGAGGGATACAGATCGAAGAATACGCCTCTTCACCTCTTGTTCCTAGACATGCAGAAGGCCTTCGACTGTGTCCCCCGTGATGTGATCTGGTGGGCGCTGAGATCCAAAGGAGTGCCCGAGACCTATGTTGACATCATCCGAGATATGTACCGAGACTCCGGTTCTGTGGTTCGGACCGCTGTTGGCGATACGAAACCCTTCCCCATCACCGTCGGAGTTCACCAGGGCTCCGTCCTTAGTCTGTTTCTGTTGAGCGTGGTGCTGGACGTACTGTTCTCTAACATCAGGGACTTACATGAGCAGCCGCCATGGCTGCTCATGTATGCAGACGACATCGCGCTGGCGGACTCGGACAGTGGACGCTTGGTTCGACGTGTGGCAGCGTGGAAGGAATCGCTGGTAAACGGCGGTCTGAAGATTAATGCGGCGAAGACCGAGTACTTGGCCTGTGACACAATAAACGCTGCTCCTGTTCGCATTGGCGAAGACACAGTCCAGCGCACGGAACAGGTCAGGTACTTAGGTTCGGTGCTCCACGAGTCCGGGGACGTAGATTGCGACGTCGAGTCACGTATCTCGGCGGCCTGGGCGAAATGGCGTGAGGTGGCGGGGGTTATCTGTGACCCCAAAATGCCGGTTAGGCTCAAAGGACAGGTCTATAAGACCATCATTAGGCCTGTCCTTTTGTATGGCAGTGAAGCGTGGCCTGTACTTGAGCGGCACAAGCAAAGCCTGCGTGTCACGGAAATGAATATGCTGCGCTGGATGACGGGAGTTTCGCGGAAAGACCGCAAAAAAGGGCAGCCTTCAGGTCCGTGACTTAGCGGATAAACTGCAGGAGGGCCGCTTACGCTGGTATGGCCACGTTTTACGAAAACCGGCAGACTACGTGGGTAACAGATGCCTCGCCATGCTGCCTTCCGACCCAGAAAACGAGGTAGGCCTAAGAGGCGTTGGATGAGTTGGATCGACGTCGTAAGGGACGACATGCGTGCTAATGGGCTAGAGGCAAGGGACGCGAAAGACCGAGCGAAGTGGAGGCGTCTAAGAAGGAAAGCGGACCCCGGGCACCGAGGTGAAAGCCGAGGTAGCAACCGGGACGGGCGCTAGGTTGATGATGATGATGATCTAGCCTTCTGCCAGCGGCTTCACCCGCGTGAAAGAAGGGTTCTTCGTTCAAACTTTATACCCCCATTACATCCTTTTACGAGCTGAACTTTGAAAAACCCTTTCTTAGTGTTCGTTTACGTCATAAAAGGAAGCCTAGTTTAGGCTGTGCATTGATATGTCAGTCAGTTTCTCCTTTTATATTATAGATTTTCAATATTGTTTTTGTTTTAATAAAAAAGCTAGCTACATCCAAGAAATGGTCTTCGTAAAACATTGCGACGCCAGGCCGACCGCGGCGCCGCGTTTCAAGCTATTCACGCGATCCTTTAAAATTATTTCACAGTGACCATTAGTCACTAATGATAGCAATAAATGGTATGTAGAATGCGATAATCTCAGCGACCGTTAGTACTAGAAAGCTGAAAGAACAATGCCAGCTGTCCATAGTAACGTTTTGGCTCAATATTAATTAGTCATGGACAGTGAATATTCTTACGTGTTTTTATGTTGTTTAATGTCAAAAGCATTTCTGTGATTTCTACTTTTACATTGAACTTCTACGAAAGAAGTTATTCAGACTTTTTAAATTGGAGGTTATGCATTTTTATAGAGAGTAAATTAAACAACAAATTTGAACAAATATACAGTAATTGAATAGTTTTATTATTTTTTTGCCATTGTCATTCATTATTATCATCATCAATTACATTATCAAAGTCAATTAATAAATCATCAAGAAATTGTGCAGGTGGCTCAATATTATTTTGGTGCCGAGCCCAACCTAAGTACCATAAATGGTCATAGTGTGGGAACAGCATCCTACAGTTCGTTTCCCTACCTTACAATTGCAATAATATTGACTAATTGCCTCTCTCCCATTTAAGCTGTTATCAGTTAAAACATACACAAAATATGCTTTCCTACTGATATGGCGACTTTGAATTTTTGTTCTTAAAAGCCAAGAGCTTTGAGAGAGAGACAGTTGTTCTCTTAAATTGTTAATTGATGCCTCCCTGCATACTTCAATCTTATATAGGCCATTAAAGCGGATATGCTCACCATAATATGATCGAGCCTGACGGAGTTGGTAAGTACCACAAGCTATTAAAATCAAATCATGAAACTCAAGCTGAGGAAATTCAGAGACATTGCTGTTATCAACATTTATATTTAAGAATTGTGCCCTTCTTCTATTATAATTGTTTTGTATGATAAAAAGTATTAGTTTGGAACATTTTTTGGTGGATAATTTCTAGTACCTATCTGGGCAGCATCAAACCGGTCTGTGAGAGGTGGTCGAAATCTATTGATTAGGGCAGCAGCTATAGAAAAATCAATCATGACATGTGGTGAAGCTCTGTTGTTAAACTCATGTCGGAATATTTTGAACCGCTGTTTAAAAATCCCATTTATTACTTCGACCACCCATCTGCAAATAGTAACAGCCCGAGTTTTGTTCGCTTCTAAAGTTGACAACTGATTTTCATCATCCTGTAACATTGACGGCATATGCACAGAGTAGTTACAGTTTTGCAACAATTGGACTACATCTCTGAAACCTCTGTCTAGGATAAACACATCTCTCTCTTGAAAGTACTGACGCAATGTACTCTCTGGGTTTCCAAACTCATTGTTTATAATGTCAGCATCAGACGTTACAGCTGGATAGGGACCCAGAATCTCTATTATGTAACCATCACAACATACAAACAAGAATGGCTTTACCAAATTCCTATATTTATGCAATGAGTAAGTTTTCTTCTGATAGGAATTGTTGGCACTTTTATTACAATATATGTAGGTTCCGTCAACTATAATTATTGGTCTCCTCTCACCTCACCTTCCCTTTCAGTGCCACCAAAAAGGCCATTTGGTATTAAAAGATTTCTTTGTGCTATCTCGTCTCTTGTAATGTGACCAATACCTAAATGCCTTGAAACAAAATCTTGATGCAAAAGTTCTCTTGCTCTTGCCATTAAACCCTCTAATGTACTTCTAGGAACTTGAAATAATGAACTAATACGATCTCCAGAGTCACCATTTCTTAATTTCATTATATATAGTAGGTATGTTTAGATATGTAAAAGTAAGCATCGGATCGGATTATGATAAGGATTCAAGGTGAAGGTTTATGTGTAGGTATAATACGAGCATAATGTATTCAAAATTAGTAGCCATGCGAAGCTGGGGCGGGTCGCTAGTATAATAATAAATAAATATACTTAATGGCGATTCACACACTGCCCCGCATGATGCAGCGTGGCGCGTGGATGCGATGCGTGTTCTTCCGTTGCTTGTAAGTATCTCCGTTTGTATGGAAAACACGCACAGTCCAACACACTGAAAATGCATCCACGCGCGTTCATGCGGATCACGCGCATATACGCGGAGAAACATGCACCCCCGCGCGTAAGTGCGGGGCGAGACGCAAACCTTTGTTTAAATTTTAAGGTTATAAAGTATAAAAACTAAAACGTGCTCTTGGGCAGAACGGGTAGGGGTAAATCGGGTACCTGCTTTGCCCTTACCCGTTTTACCCTACATATGGCTTCGTGGGTTAGCAGGAGTTACTTTGCTTAGTTTTTAATTCATAAATGAATGAAAAATTAAAATATTGCATGTTAATGTAGGAATTGGTTTTCTTTTTTTAGATGGTAAATAAATATAAAAGAAAAACCACAAATGCTTCCTGGGACGAAGATATTATGAAACGGGCAATGGAGGAAGCTGGCAAGACTTCCGTCAAAGGTGCAGCCAAGAAATACGGCATCAATCTATCTACATTACAGCGGCACATCAAAAAAGGATGCCCGAAAAGAAAACTTGGTAGGTTCATCACTGTTTTTAATGAAAACCAGGAGAAAGAACTGCTGGAATATGTCTTTCATATGGACTCACTCTTTTTTGGATTAACTAAAATTGATTTTTTGAAGCTTGTATACCAATATGCTGAGATTAATCACATTCCTCACCCATTCAAGAATAATACCGCAGGTGAGGATTGGTTCGCCGGGTTTAAAATGCGTCATCCTGATATGAGTCTTCGTCGGCCAGAACCAACATCTATAGCACGTGCCAGAGGTTTTAACAAACCTCAAGTTCAAAGGTTTTTCGATATACTAGAACAAGAGATAGAAAAACACAATATTGACGCGACACGGATTTATAACGTCGATGAGACTGGGGTTCAAACTACCAGCAATAGGCCTCCCAGAATCCTTTGCAGATCGGGAAAAAAGCAAGTGGGTGTAATTTCAAGTGTCGAACGAGGTAAATTAACGACCATTGTATGCTGCTGCAATGCAGCAGGTTCGTTTATACCACCTTTTCTAATTTTTGGCCGAAAGCGGATGGTGCCTAGACTTCTAGATGGGGCTCCACCTGGATCGGTAGCCAGTTGTACCGACAATGGCTGGATTAATGGCCCAACATTTTTGGAATGGCTACGTCATTTCGTGGATATGACTAGGCCCACAGAACAAAGAAAAATTCTCTTGGTGATGGATAACCACGAGTCGCACAAACATCTTCAAGCCTTAGAGTTTGCCTCGAAGAACCATGTGATTTTTGTGTCTTTTCCACCACATACTACACACCGATTGCAACCGCTTGATACGTGCGTGTATGGACCATTGAAAATCTATTTTGAGCAAGCCATTTCCCTGTTCCAAAGAACTCATGTTGGGCGTATCGTATCACAATATGAATTGGCAAGGTTGTTTAACGAGGCCTACCTACATGAAAGCGGCTAGTGCCCATAATGCTATCAAAGGATTTTCCTCCACTGGCGTATGGCCAACCAATCGTCATATTTTTGATGATTCTGATTATCTACCATCAACGTTGACTGACAGACCAGAACCAATTGAAAATGAGGATGTGGCAGCTCCTAATGATCCAGAGTTGCCTGCTGTCGAAACAGAAAACAGCATTGAAATACCTTTCACATCAAATTATAATATTCGATTATCCATTGATTCTGATCGCACCATATCACCCTCTGTTTTAGACGAGATTTTGAATCGTAATTCTGTCTGCAAAACTCCTACATTGATGGCAGGCTTTGAGCTTATGACGCCTCATGCTGATAACACCTTGGCTCCAGAAACTGTATATTAAAGTTAGTATTAACAATACAAATGAGCAGGACTCGCAACCAGAAATTGTAGCACCCCATGTAACTCCAATAGAAATCAGGCCATCACCCAAAATGATGGTGCATACCACCAACACTCGCAGACGAAAAACACAAAGAGCCGAGATACTTACAAGTACGCCAATAAAAGATCAGCAACGAGAAAAAGAAGAGAAAAAGAAAGTTTCTACGATTTATTCGTAGAAACTTTCTTTTTCTCTTCTTTCCATCCAAGCAGTGAAGAAAAATTTGAGGGTTGTAAAAGCTTCTACTAGTAAGACAAAGAAGCAGAAAAGGTCCAAGCGAGGACCAAAGGATAATGAAGATCACGGAGCTGAATACCGATGCTTGGTTTGTTCAGAGCTGTACTCATACCCGCCTATAGAGGACTGGATCAAATGTGACGATTGTCAAATGTGGGCCCACGAGGCGTGCGCAACATATTCTGGTAGAGGTTCCTATTATTGTGACAGCTGTCAGGAATAACTTTAAATTTATAATTAATAACTGAGATGTTATAGTTGATTTATGATGAATAATGATCGAAGAAAGTGCAATAAGTTAAATAATGAAGACTGCAATGAAACTGAAGACTTAATAGTATTAATATAGTATTAGTTAATTTACAAAATTTCCTTGTAATGTCCATTGATCTCAATAATTACCTTATACCCGTTTTGCCCAAACGCCGTACCCGTTTTAGGCACCCCATGGGGGGAAAACGGGTAGTTTGAAGGTTTTTATTAATTATTTGTTTTTGTTCAAATTACGAAGAAAAGTTTATGTTTGTTCTTATTTTAGATTCTTTATTAATTACATATTTAAAAAGTAAAAATAGAAGTTTAATTTTCTTTTAAAGGACTTTTTTATTGTAAATATCCCTTACCGTACTGCCGTGCTACCGAAAAAGGGCACAACTAACATTTTTTGTCAAAATGAGTTATATATATATTCGGAATCAGGAAAAAAAGGCCTATTTGCCTGATTTTTTGTGGATTTTTAGCTGCAAAATAAACAGAGATAGCATAAGCTTAAAGGGCACAACTACATCATTTTTTAAGTTTTATTACAATAAAAAGGCATATTGTATGATGTGACTTTTATTTTACCTTTTTACTATCGATGAATCAATTCTAATATTTTCTGTACCTATATATTCATTTTAATAATTTACGATGAAAAGACACAATTAAAAAAATATGCCTTTTCGTCGTAAAATGTTAAATTTTTTACTCAAAATTTTACATTGAAAAGGCATATTTGGTTATATGTGCCTTTTCAACATAATATTGCTCGTTTCTTGTTATTTTTTATGTTAAGTTAAAAAGAATTATGCTAATTATTAAATATATCCATTTAAATTAAAAATATAATATTGCTATCGTTGTGTACATACCAAAAAAACACATTTTTTTACATTTTCACAATTTTGAAAAACATATTTTAAACGTGATTTTTTTAACAAAATTCAAAAAATATTTTAAACTCGATTTTCTCAACATTTGTAAAATGTTAGTTGTGCCTTTCTTAATAACGACGGCAGCGTACCCGTTTTGGGCCCACCTCCCCTACAAGCAACGGAAGAACACGCATCCACGCGCCACGCTGCATCATGCGGGGCAGTGTGAGAATCGCCTAAGGTATGGCACACCGAATCCCGTAGTGCCGCGCGTGATTTTCAATGAAATGAGAGCCGCCGTGCGTGAATCTACAAAACGCACCTACGCGCGTGTGTGCGTATAAAACACGCACGATGATACAAATTTGCACTCCCGCAAGAACACGCGTAAATACGTTGAAACGCAACATGCAGCATGATGCGGGGCAGTGTGTGAACGGCCAATAGAATAGAAGACATAGAGTAACTAATGTAACTATTTAGTAGTCTGTGACATAGTGAATTTTTACCCTCCTGCTCCGCCTAAGGGCGGGAGATGTCATTAGTTGATTTTTTCATACAGAAAAAAAATTACATCTACATGATATGCACAACTGTATATATGAACGCTTGCTCCAACTTTTTATGTATCCTTGTTCCAACACCAATCAATCGCAGCTCTATTCGTAGAGGAATTTTCTTGTCCAACGCTGGTGGCGCTTTGGATTTACGGTGTCGATTTCAAGTATTTTTGAGAGATTGAGGGTTTTTGGACACTCTAGAAGTTCATGTTCATCCTCATAGATGTCGCTGCATATATTGTCGCATGCAAGTAAAAGACTAAAAACTTAGTCTTTTATTTGCATCAAACTTATATAGATGGCGTTATTTTGTTTTAATAAATTAAAAACTACGTCTTCAAATGTGATAAATTAATAAACTTTAGACTAGCGCCATCTATCTAAATGATTACGAATTACAAAGAGATCAGGAGAAAACCCTGTTTTGTATACGTTTATTTTTTACTAGATAGATGGCGTTGTTCTTTAACCTTTTCACCGCCAAGCACTTCTATAGAAGTTCGGGATTTTCGTGCCACCAGCGCCACAACTTCTATAGAAGTTGTTCATTTTAACTATCTTATTAAAATAAATTTACTGTGATTAAAAGCTTTGGTTTATTTTATTATTTAAGATAGCACTGTCTACTACCCTGTTTTTTATTTTTCTACACAAAATAAGCCCTAGTTTGTCCTAAAATCGGCAAAAAAAAAGAAACTCCGAATTTTGTTACTTTCCTCAGAACGCCAATCACTTCATATCAAGTTGGCCAGTGATGCGCCGTGAAAGGTTGATTTCACCATTGAAATATTTGTAAATACAGAAAATTGCGAATATACAAAACAATTTGAGGTGAATAAAATATGAACTTAGTTATTTACTTCATTACAAAGGATAGTAAATGAATTTTGACCTTCAGGTACATGCCGGTACGTAATTATAAAGTTGTTACTAATTCTTGTCGATAGTTATTTTCCCATCTCTACAAAACAATTGGTCGTCTATGCCCCTGTGTGCCTCCGAGTGCCACGAACTACTATAGAAGTTGGTCAGTGACGTCATAGGCGTGCGGCTATCAAGGTCACTTTGGCGTAGTGCAGCACAAAATCGGATTCGCGCGCACGCATCTTTCTTTCTTTCTTTCACTTGCAAATAGAAAAATGAGTGAAGAACTTGATTTGGACCAACTTCTGGAAATTTTGCAAGGTGTGGAATCGGACTCGGAGTATTTTGTGGAGAATATTGGACCAGAAGATAATTCTGAGATATGTCTAACTGGATGATAATAATAATGTTCATTCATCAAAGAGTAGGAATTTACTATGTAAAATGTTCGGTGAACCCAGTATCGGATCATTGGTTTAGAAGATAGGTGGGAACATTACTTTTCACAAGCACTAAGATTGTGGCGCCCCCTAGTGAGTTACAGCTGACACCATCTAAGAACATGAACTCGTCAAACACAAACCTGTTATTGAAAACCGCATCAAAATCGGATAATTAGTTTAGAAGATAGGTGGGAACATTACTTTTCACAAGCACTAAGATTGTGGCGCCCCCTAGCGAGTTACAGCTGACACCATCTAAGAACATGAACTCGTCAAACACAAACCTGTTATTGAAAACCGCATCAAAATCGGATCATTAGTTTAGAAGATAGGTGGGAACATTATTTTGCACAAACACACACACAAACATTTCTCAACCTAAACGCATATACCTGCTCCGTTCCGTCGTGGGTAAATAGAGAAACGCAATCTTTGCGCGGGGTCCACCTCGCGCAGATGGGTAAACGCTACCGATACATGAATTAAGAAAAGAACAGAAAAAACAATGCTTTGATAAGTACACGGCTACAAGCGTGATAGAATTTAAATATAGGTATACTTACATTCCATTTCAAAAAACACTTTAAAAACAATTCAAAATTCTGCCACTTACATACCTACGGTAAAAAACGTTGACTGAAGTTATTAAAAAAACACAGGAATAAACAAAAATAGAAGAAAGAAAGACCATAGACCCCATCCCTGATCAGAATCGAATTCAACGTGCCCTCAGTGCCAATAACTTGATATGAAGTTAAAGAATGAGATCATGAAACAAATAGAGATGTACCCCATTCCTTATAGTTCTAATTGAGTTATGTATTAGTTTCTTTGATACTCATAAATTATACTGTTTTTTTCTTATTATGGATACTGTGAAATAGAATAAATCTGGAAATATTTAATCTGTTTTTATTTATATTCGTAAAAGCAACTTTAAATCTTAACTTTACGCGTACAAATCTTATTCATCGATATGACGATATCCCCATCACTACTGTTTACTGTATATTTAGTTAAACATTTATAGCTTGGCGCTCGGCGAGGCATTGCGTTTTGTGTACGTTGGCGGCGAAAATATAATCCTTTACTTTCATTCTTTAATTCTCTAATAACCACAAAAACTTAATATACATACAATTATTTGACAATTCATGTACAAAGGCGAGCTTAACTTAACAATGAGTTTTCTCCCAGCAAACCTTTATAACAGAGAGAGATTACATAAGAGGGTAGAGACCAGTGTACAATATAAACCTACATTAATACGTCTAATATATACATACATACATAAATACGTAGATATAATTTACATACTAATACACACTAATATCATGTCAATTGAGAAAGGAAGTGCTCTTTAATTTTCCTCTTCAAAATATCCAGAGAAGGGCTGTCGCGAAGGGAATGTGGAAGAGAGTTCCAAAAACGATCTGCAGTTACGGAGAAGGAGCCGCCATAACGGCTGGAAGTGTGACGCGGAGTACGAAGGAGAAGAGACTTGGTAGTGCGACAGAGTTTACCCTTCGGAACGAGGTACTCAAAGCGCTCACGAAGGTATTGAGGAGCATTGGGATTGTGTAGGATAGTATAGAGAAAGAATAGGATGTGGGTATCTCGCTGACGCCGAATCGGCAGCCACTTCAATCTGGCTCGAAATTCCGACACGTGATCGAATTTGTGGAAACCAAAAATAAAGTGGATGCACAAATTCTGCAGTCGCTCGAGTTTGTTTAGAAGCACCTCCGTAGCATCAAGAAAACAGACATCCGCATAGTCTAATAGCGGCAGAAGAAGAGATTGAGCAAGAGCAACCTTTGAATGAAACGGTAAGAATTTTTGGAGACGTTTAAGGGACTGAAAAGAATAAAATACCCTCTTACTCACATCAGCGATATGAACCTCCCATGAGAGATTCGTGTCCATATGGACCCCAAGGTTTTTGACACTTTTGGAGTATAATATTGGTATAGAATCATGTATGGTAGCGATTGGTAATCTATTAGGTTGAGCATGTATCTGCCACCAATAATGATTGATTGATTGCTGTTCTTTTTAGTTTCATATTATGAAGATAGATGACAGTACTTGAATCTTTTTATATTTTACGTTTTTTAGTTTATCACAAAAGATTTTGTTAGGGTGGGAAATCTTTTAATACTTTCGCCCTCTCTAGGTGGGGCGATAGGGAGTGTCACACTTTTACCGACTTAAACCACACTTGTGCCCAGTTGTCCTTTGAGTTCCAGGATCGTAGTATTATCATCATTACATAGTATAAAACAAAGTTGCTTATACCCTATGTATGCTTATATCTTTAAAAGTACGCATCGGATTTTAATGCGGCTTTTTTGACAGATGGAGTGATTCAAGAGGAAGGTTTATGTGTTTAATACTTGAATTACTTGAACTTGTGCGAAGCTGGGGCGGGTCGCTAGTCTATGTCTATGTATACATATATAAAAGGAGAAACTGACCGACCGACATATCAACGCACAGCCAAAACTACTGTTCCTAGGAGCGTGAAATTTTGAACAAGGCTTCCTTTTATGACGTAGGTCACCTACGCCTACAGCGTAGGTGACAAAGAAAGAAAGGATTTTTCAAAATGCATCTATTATACCTACGGATGTAAAGGGGTCTCAAGTTTGTATGGAGAGCCCTATTTACACGCGGGCGAAGCCGCTGGCAGAAGGCTAGTATATATATATATCTATAAAAAGATTTTACATACCTATTAAACGATTATCAGTATGACATACTAACACTTTGTCAAGAAAGTTCCGGGAAAAGATCAATTATTTATCAAATCTTTGTTATTCATCCAGGGGTTTGGGTAAAAGTGGCATGATTTTTTAAACACACGGCCACTAATGAATAGTACATTGTTATACGAGGGATGAAAGTTAGTTATTTAGTCCCGAGAAATCTCTTGGCGACCGAGCGATAGCGAGGTCGCTAATAGTTCGAGGGACTAAATAACTCTTTAACCCGAGGTAAACACTGTGCTTTTCATGACGAATACGAGGAAAATAAAAATAATAATAAAAACTTGAGTCCTCGTCAAAAGTCTTCGTACGTTTTTAGGTAGGTATATTTCTTTTGATTTAAGCGGTAAGCGGTTTTCTCCTCAAAGAATCTTGCGTTTTTATAACTGAAGCTGATGGACTTATCGTGTTAATACAAATTTCTTATAACAGAGATTTAGCAAAATGTAAACAAAACTCTCGAAAAAAAAAAATCAAGAAAGACCAAATCGGCCACAGATTATAGAGAGACTTTACCCGCCATTTTTTTTTTAGTCGTCGTCTGACTATTCAGTCAATATTTTTCATTTTATCATTGTAAAAATTGGTCAGGTCAACATTTTTCTCAAATATAATATTAGTTTTAATGAAATAGTTGAAAGTAAATTAAAATAAAGTCATTAAAAAAAAGTGTTCTTAAATTATTTCTATCTCTATGTCATGTTAATTGTACTGGCAGTATAAAAATTCGGGTCACGGTTCAATAGAAATGTCAAAATAGAACTAGTTTTTTTTTTTAATATTTGCTGTCTAAATATTAAAAAAACAACTGTCAGTTGTAAACTAAAACTCCCTAGGGAGTAAAAGTACTTCTTCCAACCCTGTCCGCAGGTAACTTTACACCTACTTTCAGAGTATGAGTAATGAAAAATTATTTTGTTAAAAGAACACATTAAACCTTAATTTTTTTTCTATGGACGTTACTTTCCCACGTACATCGAAGCCGAGATATTTAAAGCTAATCTATACTAATATTATAAAGCTGAAGAGTTTGTTTGTTTGTTTGTTTGAACGCGCTAATCTCAGGAACTACTGGTTCGAATTGAAAAATTCGAATTTGCGATGAATAGATCATTTATTGAGGAAGGCTTTAGGCTATATAACATCACGCTGCGACTAATAGAAGCGAAGAAACAACGGAAAATGTGGAAAAAACGGGAAAAAATTATTCATCTTTGAGGAACATCGCGGACATTTTTTTAGATCATTTTAAGAGGAATAATTCTTTCTTACATATTTTTTTGGTATCTTAAACGGTTTTGGCAGCGCACGCAACGGAAGCCCCGTTTGCGTGCGCTGCCATTATTCCTCTTAATATATAATAATTATTCCTCTTAAAATGATCTAAAAAAATGTCCGCGATCTTTTAAGATTAACTTACTAGAACCATTTTTATGCGAATCAAATTTAGCCAATTTTTACCGATTATTTGTTAGAGTTGTATCAACATAATAATATAATCTTTATCCAAATAAATGTGTTGTTGATTAAGAGTATGTAATTGTAAACAAAATTGTCTCTAACATCATTTAATTTCAATGAACATCTTAGAAGATATTACAATTTTAAAATAACTCCAATATAAAATTCACACGCGATGCGTGATGTGCAAAACTTGACGCTGCGCCTGGCCGGCGGGCGAGGAGAGGGGTTGCTTGCGGGCGGCGCGGATAGGTTTTTTTTTTATGGTAGACTAGCTGTGCCCGCGACTTCGTCCGCGTGGAATAGTTATTTTGTGACATCATATTTATTTATGCAAACAACCTCCTCAGCTTTATCTATACTAATATTATAAAGCTGAAGAGTTTGTTTGTTTGAACGCGCTAATCTCAGGAACTACTGGTTCGAATTGAAAAATTCTTTTTGTGTTGAATAGATCATTTATCGAGGAAGGCTTTAGGCTATATAACATCACGCTGCGACTAATAGAAGCGAAGAAACAATGGTAAATGTGGAAAAAACGGGGAAAATTATTCATCTTTGAGGGCTTCCGTTGCGTGCGCTGCGAAAACGGTTCAAGATACCAAAAAAATATGTATGAAAGAATTATTCCTCTTAAAATGATCTAAAAAAATGTCCGCGACAGTATATGTCTATCTATTAAGATTAACTCACTAGAACAGTTTTTATGGGAATCAAATTTGGCCGAAATGATTGCATTATTACCAATTATTTGTTAGAGTTGTATCAACATAATAATATTAATCTATATCCAAATATAAATATGTTTAAGATTAAGAGTATGTAATTGTGAACAAAATTGTCTTTGACATCACTTATTTTCAATGAACATCTTAGAAGATATTACAATTTTAAAATAACTCCGATATAAAATTCACACGCGCCGTATGCTGTGCAAAACGTGACGCTGCGCCTGGCCGGCGGGCGAGGAGAGGCATTGCTTGCGGGCGACGCGGAGGGTGTTTTTTTATGGTAGGTAAAAATCATCCAATGATGATTCCCGCTCTTGGGCGGAGCGGGAAACAGTGTCAACTCTTACTGACTAAACAACCTACCCCGTTCCTCCCTTGCCTTATTCCCAGAGCAACAGTTATAATTTATAAAGCTGAGGAGGTTGTTTGCATAAATAAATATGATGTCACAAAATAACTATTCCACGCGGACGAAGTCGCGGGCACAGCTAGTAAATTATAACTGTTACCCACGACTTTGCCCGTGTCAATTTCTGTTATTATTTTAGACAATTTAGTTTCTAAAAGAACATAATTATCTAAAAGTACTTCATAGAGCTGGGGTGTAGCTCTATGAAGTACTTTGGGCACGCCATAATCTCGGTAGTAAGTCCCCTCTTTGAGGCGTGGTTGGATAGACCTCACGGCGTCCTCACCTTCCGCATGACGCAGGTTCTCACCGAACATGTGAACTTTAGGAGATTCCTGCGCTGGATTCGTGCGGAAGAGACGCCCGGGTGTCACCACTGTGTGTCCAGCACGGAGGACACGGTGGAGGTGAGCCCCGCTTGAGAAGAGCATCGCCGTGTCCTCGTGGGGGTGATCGGCGGCGGCGACCTCTCGCGTCGGGCCTTGGTTCAGGCCATGGTCCGCAGCGAAGAAGAATGGCAAGCGGCCGGCTCCTTCTGCGAAGCAGTAATGCTCATAAAGGAAGAGGCCGACTGCATAAGGCAAGGGCAACAGCGCGCAAGCCGTAGCCGTCGCCACCGCGATCTCGCCGATATCCGGCCACCGTAGACGCTGGCTTACGGACGGTGAGCAATGGGTAGCTCGCCGTCCGGTTGTCTGGTGACAGTCCAGACCGAGACCAAGTCGTCGACGGCGTGCACTGCTCCCGCGCGCCTCAAGGTGTTGTCAGCAAACTGTGGGGCCCTTCAGGGTCGAAGCCTCCTGCAGCCGAGGGCTGGTGCGAAAGCGTTATACCGGGGCTCTGGGAATAAGGCAAGGGAGGAACGGGGTAGGTTGTTTAGTCAGTAAGAGTTGACACTGTTTCCCGCTCCGCCCAAGAGCGGGATTCGTCATTGGATGATTTTTACCTACCATAAAAAAAACACCCTCCGCGTCGCCCGCAAGCAATGCCTCTCCTCGCCCGCCGGCCAGGCGCAGCGTCACGTTTTGCACAGCATACGGCGCGTGTGAATTTTATATCGGAGTTATTTTAAAATTGTAATATCTTCTAAGATGTTCATTGAAAATAAGTGATGTCAAAGACAATTTTGTTCACAATTACATACTCTTAATCTTAAACATATTTATATTTGGATATAGATTAATATTATTATGTTGATACAACTCTAACAAATAATTGTGCTCCACCGTATCTTCCGGGCTGACCACACAGTGGCGACACCCGGGCGTCTCTTCCGCACGAATCCGGCGCACAGGAATCTCCTGAACTTCCCATGTCCGGTGAGAACCTGCGTCATGCGGAAGGTGAGGATGCCGTGATAGACATCACGCCTCAAACGCCTCAACGCCGAGATTATGGCGTGCCCAAGTTGGGGTGTAGCTCTATGAAATACTTTTAGATAATTATGTTCTTTTAAAAACTAAATTGTCTAAAATAATAACAGAAATTGACACGGGCAAAGTCGTGGGTAACAGCTATAATTTATAAAGCTGAGGAGGTTGTTTGCAAAAATAAATATGAGGCCCAAAATAACTATTCCACGCGGACGAAGTCGCGGGCACAGCTAGTAATCTATAAAATCAAATTACCGTTTGCTATAAATTGCGTTTATTTAATTCATTAACTTGTAGTATTACTTGTATTTCTCTTTATAAATCGTAATTAGCGATAAACAAGAGATTCCAGAGCCTTCCTTTCAGACGCGAACCCTTGGCCCCAGTTGGCTTTGACCCTTCTGCAGGGTCCCTACGGTTTGCTGACAACTCCTTGAGGCGCGCGGGAACAGTGCTCGCCGTCGACGACTGGGCTTGGTCCGTACGGTTACCAGAAGATTGGACGGCGAGCTACCCATTGCTCGCCATCCACAAGCCCGAAATCTTATAGCCTTCATAAATTCCGTCACCTACTGAAGCCATTTCTGTTAGTTTGCCCCGATGGTCACATAATTGATATGTAAGTATGGATTATACGAAGCAACTAAGTCTGATGCTATCATTCTGTCGGAGATTATGAACAATCATACTGATCCGTTTCATTGGTACTTCCACACAGACGATGTGCTAATCTTGGACAGAGGCTTCAGAGACTGCATAGAAACAGTGGAGTCCCGTGGGTACCGAATACATATCATCATCATCTACCTGCCCTTGTCCCGTTTTATTTGGGGTCGGCGCAATATGTTTTTTTCTTCCATTCTGTCCTGTCACCCGTCACGCTATCACTAACTCCTCTGTCTTCCATATCACTTCTCACACAGTCCATCCATATCTTCTTTGGTCTCCCTCTCCCTCTCCATCCATCCACATTTATACTCATGGCTATTTTTGTAGCATGCGTTTCATCCCTCCTTTTTACATGGCCATACCAAGACAAACGGTTCTCTTTCAACGTACCGAATACATATGCCAGCCACAAAAGATGAAGCAGAACACCAGTTGACTGTACAGCAGGCTAATGAGTCTAGGAAAGTTACAATGTGTCGCTGGGTCGTAGAAACAGTAAACGGTAGATTAAAAAATTCTGTAATCCCTGATGGCGATGAATTTGCAGTATTGAGTGCGGATGACCTCATCATATATGCTTTGGGTACTTACCACGAGGGTGTCAAGGAATAAATGCCATAATAGGACACTATTGTTCGTGCATTGTAGGGAAACGCACGATAGGTTGTTGTTCCCACATTATGGCTATCATATGGTATTTAGGGGGGGGGGATATAAAGAAAATCTGTCTCCTCCAGCGTAGTTCCTCGACCTAATAATCAAGCATGATATAGAAGAAGAAGAACCATAAAACACCCGAAAAGTCGTTTTATATCTATTTATGTAATTGAGGTTTGTGTAAAAATACAGTGATTTTATAGTAATCATGTTTTTTATTTAATTGTCGTATAATAATTCCGTACATACACCTCCAATAACATGCGTAAGTTAATGAATGTATGTAGTGTGCCATGCGTGCTGTATTTTTTTTCGTTTATATACGCGACATGATGTTGAAATTCTTCCTACTTCCATGTCATATATTTCAGCTCCGATATTGTTTAGGGCAAAATTATTTTATGAGTCATTATCATCATTATTTTAACGGCATCTGTGAACCAAAAGATATTGCAAACGTGTTTCGATGTAACTTTCAAGTGGAGTCTCCGCTAAAAGGTGAACAGGCCAGGGATGCGGAGGTCGTCGTGGCAGCGGTTCCTGTGCGTGTCACAGCAAAACTAGTTGCTCTAATAATAAAGGGCATGACTCGAGGGAAATCACCCGGACATGACGGCCTCAGCATCGAACACTTTCAGCATGCGGGGCCACACCTCCCGAGGCTCCTGGAACTGTTGTTCACGCTCTGTATTAGGCATTCCCATCTGCCAGATGAGCTAATGAAGACGGTGGTAGTGCCTATAATTAAAAACAAGACTGGAGATAATTCTGATAAGAGCAACTACCTCCCAATATCATTAGCTACAACCACAGCTAAGGTGCTTGATGGCCTGCTTGAGCTGACAGCTGAAGAAACACCTGAATTTAAACGACGCACAGTTCGGTTTTAGACCAGGACTTTCGACAGAATGCGCAGTTATGTCTCTCAAGCAGACTGTCAGGTATTACATAGACAGGAGCACGCCTGTGTAAGCTGCTTTTCTTGATCTCTCCAAAGCTTTTGACCTGGTTAGGTATGATATTCTCTGGCGTAAATTGAAGTGTTCAGGTGTGCCGGGTGAGCTAATCAATATGTTTAAATATTGGTATGATCACCAAACTAACCAGGTCAAATGGCTTGGCGATCTTTCTGATGAGTACAGGTTGGAGTGTGGAGTGAGACAAGGGGGGTTAACATCTCCTTCCCTTTTCAACTTGTATGTTAACGGGCTGATTGATGAGCTGAGCAAAATTGGAGTGGGGTGCTCGATTGATGGTCACTGTATCAACAGTATTAGTTACGCAGATGATATGGTTTTGCTCAGCCCATCAGTCGCTGCGCTCAGGAAGCTGATAAGCGTATGTGAGGAGTACGCGAGAGTACACGGTCTCCTGTACAATGAGCAGAAAAGCGAGCTAGTGGTATTTCAGGCCAGGGGTTGTAAACTGGGGGATGTGGCACCTGTGCTGCTTAACGCTTTCGCTCTTCAAAGAGTCAGTGAATTTAAATACCTTGGCCATGTGGTAACCGAGGATTTAAAAGACGATCGAGATATAGAAAGGGAGAGGAGAGCGATGGCGGTCCGCTGTAACATGTTGGCACGCAGATTTGCAAGGTGTAGTTTAGAGGTAAAGATCACACTGTTTAAAGCATTTTGTCAAACTCTCTACACCTGCAATCTGTGGGTCAACTACACGCAGCGGGCCATCAACGCTTTTCGAGTGCAATATAATAACGCGTTCAGGTTGCTGGTGGGGCTCCCGCGTTGCTGTAGTGCGTCTGCGATGTTTGCGCACGCGCACACAGACGGTTTTCACACGGTGCTCCGGCGCCGCATCACCTCGCTGATGTTCCGTACACGTGGGAGCGCCAACACCATACTGAACGTGCTCAGCCACAAATTGGACAGTCCCCTTCTGGGACACTGGGTTCAAACTCAAGTGCGTGTGCCCGGCGCCCCAGAGGGAGGCAAATATTTAAGCTAAATGTATATTTTTGTGACATAACATGTGTAATTACATTTTTTATTAGACACTAAAATTAAATTGATTTAAATAAAAATAAATACGATATAATACTATAATAAATTAATAACAAATAATGTAATAATGAGAATAATAGAAGGTGGTTGGATCCGAGAGGTCGAACGAGAGTGCGAATCTATACCAGAAATGGGGGCAGTCACAATCAGCCCCCAAGATGTAGCCCGTGCAGTTCGTCCGCTTCCTAACTGGAAATCTCCAGGACCGGACGGACTGCACAATTTCTGGATTAAATGGCTGCAGATCGCACGCTCGTTTGGCATCTCAGTATCAGGCTGCCTTGGAGTCTGGTTCGCTACCCAAATTCCTTACAACAGGAGTTACCCACCTGCTCCACAAATCAGGTAGTACCGCGGAGCCCAAAAACTATCGGCCGATTACGTGTTTGCCGACAGTTTATAAGGTTCTTACATCCATTTTGAGAGCTAAAATTAACCACCACGTAGACAATAACAGTATTATGTCTACCTCTCAAAATGGATGTAGGAACGGGTCCCGCGGTACTAAGGAGCTACTCCTCATTGATATGACTATCAGCCAACAGGTTCGCCGTTCTCGAAAGGATATATCGACATGTTGGATAGATTATCGGAAGGCCTATGACTCAGTTCCTCATACATGGCTCATGAGGGTGCTGGAATTGTATAAGATTGATACAAAACTACCTTCTTGATGTCGTGTATGAGGCAATGGAGTACGGTCCTCCGCTATCCAGGATGTCGAAATATTCAGAGAAATAGTGAACCTGTAAGGATCGAGCGAGGTATATTCCAGGGTGATAGTTTGAGTCCGCTTTGGTTTTGCCTAGCCTTGAATCCTCTAAGCACACTGCTGGAGAATTCAGGTCTAGGCTACCGGTTGAAGAGAGGGGGTCAGGTTATATCTCACCTCCTTTACATGGATGATTTAAAGCTGTTTGCCCCCAACAAGCTGCAACTGATGGAGCTACTGAAGGTAACTGAAACCTTCAGCAGTGCCATCAGGATGGAGTTTGGTGTGGACAAATGTGCAGTCATGCATGTAAAGCGAGGTGAGGTAGTGGAATCCGTGGGTACGCAACTCACGGATTCCATAAATCTGAGATCCCTTTCTCCAACTGAAACCTATAAGTATTTGGGTATGTCGGAAGCCCTAGGCATCAATATCACAGACATGAAGCAATCGTTGACGGAACGTTTCTTTGGACGCCTGAGGAAAGTTTTTAATAGCCTTCTCTCAGGCGGGAACAAGGTGCGCGCCTTCAACGGTTGGGTCATGCCGGTATTGATGTACTCTTTCGGCGTACTCAAATGGACTCAAACGGAACTTGACGCCCTGGATAGGCGGGTCCGTACACTGCTGACTGCATACCGAATGCACCACCCACGCTCGTCGGTGATGAGACTGTATATCCCACGGAAGTGTGGGGGTCGCGGTTTTTTAAATGCTAAGACCCTACACAACAGTGAGGTATGCAGTCTCAGGGAATATTTCCTAGCTGTCGACGTGGGTATGCATCGAGATGTAGTGGCGGTGGACAAGGGACTCACCCCGCTCTCCCTGGCTAACGAGAACTGGCGCAAACCTGTAGTGCTTGACACTAACGATCGCAGGTTTGTGTGGCAGAGCAAGGAACTTCACGGACGCTTTTTCCGGGCCCTTCACGGGCCTGATGTAGATCAATTGGCGTCCGTATCCTGGCTGCGTTCCGGTGACCTCTTTGGGGAAACCGAAGTTTTTGTCTGTGCAATTATGGACGAAGTTATCATGACGAATAACTACCGGAGATTTATTGTGAAGGACGGCACGGTTGATATTTGTCGGGCTTGTCACCGTCCGGGAGAATCAATTCGTCACATAATCTCTGGTTGTTCTCGTCTAGCTAACGGCGAGTACTTGCACAGGCACAACCTCGTAGCCAGGATTATCCATCAACAACTTGCTCTGAAATACTCTCTTGTGGAATCGGAAGTGCCGTACTACAGGTATGAGCCCGACCCAGTTCTTGATAATGGTCATATCACCTTGTACTGGGATCGGTCTATCATCACTGACAGGACTATTTTAGCCAATAAGCCTGATATAGTGGTGGTAGACCGAAGCGAGAGGCGTGCAATGATTGTTGACATATCCGTCCCTCATGACGAGAACCTCGTGAAAGCCGAGAAAGATAAACAAGTCAAGTATATAGACTTGGCTCGCGAGGTTGTCGACATGTGGGATGTGGATTCGGCAATCATTGTACCGATAGTCGTGTCAGCCAATGGCTTAATAGCCAAGAGCCTCGAACAACACCTTAGGAGGCTCTCGTTAGGCGGCTGGATCAAGGGCTTGATTCAGAAAGCGGTACTCCTGGACACGGCTCGTATAGTTAGGAGGTTCCTTTCTCTGGAGCCCTGACCGCCGGTAGCTTGGACCCTGTTCCCGATACCGGTGGGACACTATTTTTTATATTTTTAAATGTTTTTTTTTTATAGAAATATTTAAAAATGTAATTTATATGTAGTTTTAAATGAATAAATAGAATAATTAATAATATACTAGCTTTTGCCCGCGGCTTCGCTCCCGGCAACAGATTATTCTACTCTACCCTACTCTACCCTACTCTACCCTACTCTACCCTACTCTACCCTACTCTACCCTACTCTACCCTACTCTACCCTACTCTACCCTACTCTACCCTACTCTACCCTACTCTACCCTACTCTACCCTACTCTACCCTACTCTACCCTACTCTACCCTACTCTACCCTACTCTACCCTACTCTACCCTACTCTACCCTACTCTACCCTACTCTACCCTACTCTACCCTACTCTACCCTACTCTACCCTACTCTACCCTACTCTACCCTACTCTACCCTACTCTACCCTACTCTACCCTACTCTACCCTACTCTACCCTACTCTACCCTACTCTACCCTACTCTACCCTACTCTACCCTACTCTACCCTACTCTACCCTACTCTACCCTACTGTACCCTACTCTACCCTACTCTACCCTACTGTACCCTACTCTACCCTACTGTACCCTACTCTACCCTACTCTACCCTACTGTACCCTACTCTACCCTACTCTACCCTACTCTACCCTACTCTACCCTACTCTACCCTACTCTACCCTACTCTACCCTACTCTACCCTACTCTACCCTACTCTACCCTACTCTACCCTACTCTACCCTACTCTACCCTACTCTACCCTACTCTACCCTACTCTACCCTACTCTAAAAAAAAAAAAATGTATCCTATGTCATTCTCCTGGCTCTAAACTACCTCCCTGCCAATTTTCAGCTAAATCGGTTCTAGCTGTCCCGGCAAACTTCGTTTCGCCTATTTTTTTTTTTTCGTTCTCACCGTTTAAACCTTCCCTGAACTATCACGAATATTTCAAGACCAAAATCAGCCAAATCGGTCCAGCCGATCCCGAGTTTTAGCGAGACTAACGAACAGCTAATTATTTTTATATATATAGACTAGCTTTTGCCCGCGGCTTCGCTCCCGGCAACAGATTATTCTACTCTACCCTACTCTACCCTACTCTACCCTACTCTACCCTACTCTACCCTACTCTACCCTACTCTACCCTACTCTACCCTACTCTACCCTACTCTACCCTACTCTACCCTACTCTACCCTACTCTACCCTACTCTACCCTACTCTACCCTACTCTACCCTACTCTACCCTACTCTACCCTACTCTACCCTACTCTACCCTACTCTACCCTACTCTACCCTACTCTACCCTACTCTACCCTACTCTACCCTACTCTACCCTACTCTACCCTACTCTACCCTACTCTACCCTACTCTACCCTACTCTACCCTACTCTACCCTACTCTACCCTACTCTACCCTACTACCCTACTATAAAAAAAAAAAAAAAAATGTATCCTATGTCATTCTCCTGGCTCTAAACTACCTCCCTGCCAATTTTCAGCTAAATCGGTTCTAGCTGTCCCGGCAAACTTCGTTTCGCCTATTTTTTTTTTTTTCGTTCTCACCGTTTAAACCTTCCCTGAACTATCACGAATATTTCAAGACCAAAATCAGCCAAATCGGTCCAGCCGATCCCGAGTTTTAGCGAGACTAACGAACAGCAATTGATTTTTATATATATAGATAATGTAATGATAATATAATAGTGAGAATAATTAATAATATATAATGTAATGATAATATAATAATGATAATAATTAATATTATATAATGTAATGATAATATAATAATGACAATAATTAATAATATATAATGTAATGATAAAATAATAATGTAATGAATTTGAAAATTATGGACTAACGTCTGAAATAAAATGATTTTATTTTATTTATTTATTTTTTATTATTATTATATATATCACTATACATTAGCAACAATAAATAATGTGGCTGTTCAAAAAAAAAAAAATCATGCCACTGGTTCATACAAAATTACCCAAACCCCTTCATTTTATATAATAAAGTATGCCCCTTTAGAAACGATACACTTAGGAACGCCAACGAATAATCCATTCACCAAAACTTTTTTTAAACGCTCTTTCCGAAATTGAGTTCCGTTCTCGCCGCGAATTCTCACCAATGTCTTCTACAGATCGAAAACGGGTGCCACGAAGTGGTAATTTGGGTTTAAAAAAAAGATAGAATTAGGCTGGAGCCATATTTGATGAATATGGTACTACCCAATGGTACTTGTTGAGTGTTTGGTCAAAAATTCGATCATAATGATGGCCTTATGAGAATGCTCAAAATCGAAGAATTTTCTTTCAACAAATCTGGCCTTTTCGTCGAATTTGCTTTCTTAAATGCCGCATAACTCTCAAATAATATACTTTATTTACCGTTTGTCTTTCCAGTAAGAATTCCGAGTGCACAACAACGCTATAGTCAAAGAAAAATTTTTGGTTGTTATTTTTTATCATGTTTTATAAATGTTGTGCTGTCTGAATTGAATAAATGTTTTTCTATTCTATTCTATTCTATTCTATTCTAAAACGGTCGACATGACTTTGACTTTTGATCGACTTTGGCGTGGTTTCTTCGGTTTTGGTTCAGTTGGAAGGCGCCACTCCGAAGCTTGTTGACTGTTTGCATGTTGAACTCGTAAACCCACGTGTCGTCGCCAGTTTTTTTTTTTTTTTTTAACAATGCGTTTCATGAATGTTGGGTCGGAATTTTTAAAAAAATTTTGAATTGATTCCCATCCAGGACAAATGTTTGTGTGATGAGCACGATCATTTGTTCTGTGTCTGGGTGTAATTTATCTATAATATGTATGTATTTAGAATCATATAATTATGTTTATCAGTTGTCTAGTACTCATAACACAAGCTCTGCTTAGCTTGGGACTAGACGGCGTTGTGTGATGGTAAAAAAAGGAGGCTTCGCGGGACACCGTGCGGTATCCCTTCTGGCAAGCGTTCAGCTGAGCTGCCGGTCGCTGTCGCAGCGACGGCGCCCACAACGGCTCCCCATAAAGGGGACCCGCCACCGGCAGAGCCAGGCTGAATACCGGTACTACGGCTACATTTTGTCATTTATATTTATGTCTCATATTATATAGGGGCGTACTACTTCAAGAGTCTGCGGTTTCGTGTAGGTACGCTCTTATATGTCCATAGAGATCTATACTTTGGAATATGTAATACGTAACAATAATTCTGAGTTAGAAATGATGACTGACCGAATCTGTGACAGTTCAAATGCCTCTGTAGATGGTAGGTATATTTGTTGAACTTGGAATACTAAGTACTGAGTAAATAAATAAGTGGGACCCAGGATTCGAACCTCATGCTCAGTAATGAAACAATCAACAACGCCAGTTCACTGGTAGAGCTAAAGCTGCTGTCGGTTGACTGGTTTAGTACCTGGAAGGAAACCGTGGTCCAGGAATGGTAAGGTTAATTGAAGAAGCTGCAGCTGAAGTTTTAGTTTGTAAAAGTGTAAAATGACACCCGCACCACTCCACCTAATAGCGGGTGCAGACATTGGATGATTTCCTACCTTTAAGAAAAACCCTGACCAGACCATTTCCTGGGAGCTCTGGGCCTTTTGCCATCTGAGCTGAATAGTGTGCAGTGATGACATTGCTTTTTGGATTAATTCAGAATGAAACAAGAAACTCTTTATATTGTTTTAATTTACATCAATTTATAAAATTACCGAATAAACTATATATTACACAGAGGCGGATCCTCGGTTGCATCAATAAGGTCCTAAGAGCTGTTTGGAGACACATAAACCATCAGTCGCTTTGGTCATTCCGGATCCGCGCCTGATAAATATAAGGTGGTCTCAGATGGTGACTATGGATACAACAATCGTGTAGTTTGACTAGAGACGTTCGTCCTGTTTATTTGTACCTACTTATCTTAAAACTTTAACATAAACTGACCTTCATATAATTCCTAAAATAACTTCTAATACAACTATTCAACTATGTTTGACTAAGAAACCATAAGAATGACTAGATTTGCCTGTAGGTAGATAGTATTCTGTAGGTAATAGGCCGTAACTACTGTATACATGTACATTCATTTTACAACATCTATAATTGCACCTTAAAAAGGGGTATTTAAAAGAGATTAAACTACAAATAGTAACATTATTTAGAAACACATCGATCAACATTTAAATATAGTGGATTGGTTAAACACGTAAAGGTACCCGACAGACGGGCGCGACGCGACAACGGCTTCATGAAATAAAAGCTCTATCTATAATTTTTTTATTTATTTCATTTTAATAAAGGTATTTTTAATATCGATTTCGCATTTATTTGTTTTTCACGCATGAGCGATTGGAGCAATGCCGCATCCATGTTGAAATCCGCACTTAGGGCACGGGTTCTTCTTCTTGGTGAAAGCCAGAATCTCAGCAGTGGGGAACAATATAAGGCTGATTAAATATTTAGAAGCTAGGTGAATGCGCTGTCTCCTGATCACGTCGCATTCGTCTGTGGGAGTAACAAGGGAAGAGAACATTCGTGACCATTGTTGTCTAAGAGTGGGGCCGATTTCTGAATATTCTAAATGCTTCAAGTTCATAACATATACATTACTTAGACATCCACTATTTACACCTACATTTATTTTGATGTACGACAGTATGTTCATTTATAAACCTAACTACAGTCCTTATATAGACTTTACTGTATCTCGAAATTAATTTTCTACACAATCATATTTTCAAATCTTGCCCTAGTAGGTACAGGTGATCACCTAATTCTCTTATATTTTATTATTCTCTGTACATTATATACAATATAAAATCTATTTTACAATTACGAATTCATCCAATAAAACTGTGATCAACATGATATTGTAAGAACATTTGTTTGGTAAATATTTGAACAAATTAGATATTACGGCATTATTTTAAACTGATATTAAGATTAACAAACACTCTGTTATTGAGAAATATTTACAGCGGGATAAACGAACGCCCCATAGCTCGAAGATAACAAATATTCGTGTTACAAATTTTCCTAATAGACTAAGGAAAGCTAGCTGCTTACTGCTAATTTATTGTTTTTTTTTTTGAAAACTGGAAACTATGCTCTCACTGATAAATATTTAAACAGTAAATTTTAAACCATAAAATAAAAGACATCAATTACATGATAACATAATAAGTAAAAGTTTTAAATACCGGAAGACCCTGACAACCATTAGAAGACACCTCTGTGAAGGATAATAATTATAATGGAGTTCTGAATTTATTATTACTGATAAACCTACTTTCCTGCAGGCGAAGTACAGGCAAAAAGTTAGTTCAATATACGAGTATGTATAGCTTATCATATAAGACATTGTTCAATAAAGAGTGTAAGGAATGGTAGTTAAAAGTACTGAATAGGCTCGTTTTGAACGCCTCATAATATTGCTAGGGGGGTGGTACTCATCTCCATGTGGCGTTTGTTTATTCCCTTTGCATTATGCTAGCCTTTAATAAGCGCAGGTACATTAAGCTACTGGCACAGCAGCTTTAGGAAAACATAAATTAATATAAACTGGTTGTGACATATAATCCTGTAGCTACATACCCAATTAATGTAACTGCCCTTATGAGCTACAGTTTACTACTGAATATTTATTATTGTGAAACAGTAAACACACAATCAGTTTAGCTACTATGGTTCAACGGAGTATCAGTCAGGTTCAACGCGGAAGTTTGATAAGTGTGTGTGCAGAGCAGGCTGCGACTAGTGGCAGTCTCGGAGCGGAGAGCGGTGGGGCGCAGTCGCTGGCCCAGCGGGGCAGCGAGGCCAGCATCGCGACCCATGCTGAATCAACGATCGGTACTGAAGTACGAATTTTGCATGAGGTATAACTTATCGATGGGGTTCACGACGGACCCAGTGCCTAGATTCAAGGGCTCATGTGCAGAGTGTCCAGGGTGCTGATGAGAGTGGTGCTGCACCTCCAAGTTCTGCAAGCTCATTGTATCAGATGCACCCTCATCTAACTGGTCGAAGTTACTTCCATCTAGGGATATGTCTGAACTGCAGAAACTGTCACCCGAATGCGCTGGGTAATCTGCAAAAAAACAAGTTTATTCATTCTTATAGCGTTACTAGCTTCACTACTGAACTGGTGGTCTATGATTGAAAGTACTGAACTACTAAGTACTTAATAGTGAATTATTTTATAAAAAGCGGAACATCGAAGTTCTCGTTAATTTCGCATACGTATTGTTCTGGCTGACTGCAGACTGCAGTGTAATCAAATGGTTCAAGTTTATTTACGTTCGTAGTACTTCTCGATATTCATTCTGTTTTTGTAAAGTCAAGGTTATTTTTTATAGTTGAACTAAAAACCGTAAAGTCATACCATCAGGGGAGTATGGTAGGTTGGGGTTCAGCGGCTGACTCGAGGCGGAGTAGGCTCCGTCCAGCCCCAGATAGTTCCCGTGTTCGCTGGAGGGGGATTCCTGTTTGATACTCTTCTCATCTTTGTCCTTCTCCTTGTCATTGTTCTTCTCTCCTTCCTGTTTTGCTTTCCTCTGGATCTTCTTCATTTTAGCCCTCTGATTCTGGAACCATACCTGCACCACTCGGACACTGAGTCCCGTATCCTTTGCTAATGCTTCTCGGACTTTCCTGCATGGCTTAGGGCTGACTTCAAAGGAAGCTTTAAACTGCCTGCGCTGGGCTGATGTTAGTATTGTGCGCGGACGCTTCGGGCCTCGCCGACCGTCTCGCGGTCGCTCAGAATCATCTAATATCATGTCATCTTCAGCGTGTTGCATCAGATACATTTCTTTTTCAAAATCTTGTCGGCAGAAGATCTGTCCCGCTCGGATTACGTATTGTTCTCCTTTCTGGAGCGGCTGGCAGCACATGACGCAGACGAAGCATTGTATGTGGAACACGTACTGCTGAGCACGCATGACCATCTCCTGCGGCAGGAGGCGGTCGCCGCACCGGGTACATTTGACTCCAAACAATCTATTGGACAAGAACTTATTATTGAAATAATGGGAGGAAGATCCAAACGCAATGCAGATCGCATGGCATTACGCTAGCATTTCGCAAAGCGATATTCGCTGTAGCACAAATATGGTATCATACCAATGAAATAGCCCTAATAATGATTAGATCAGCAAAAATCAATACATGACTTTGAGTTTCCTTTAATAAAGTAAAGGTTTAAAAAACTCTCGATAGCAAAATTGCATTTTGCTGTCGAGGGTTTTATAGTGAGTGTTACCTATCGTAATCGGGCTTGCAATAGAGCTTAGCGTTCCTGGTGTAGCAGGTGTGCGCCAGCGGGCACCCGCAGACGCAGCAGCTGAGGCAGTGCTCGTGCCAGGAGAGCTCGCCCACGCGCATCAGGTAGCGGTCCAGGATCTTCTGGCCGCAGCCCTCGCAGATTTCCACGATCTTCTCCCGCTTGATACTGGCGCTGAGTTCTGTGGTAACACCGCTATGGTTAGCAGCATGTGGTAGATCCAATAATATAAACGTACAAAAATCAATAGTCTGAAGCTCATATTTCAAGTTAGATTTAAGCACTGCCACTCGAGTTAATCGCCATAGACATCTATATTATCAATTTTTATTGATTTGAAATCAACTCAACTTAGAACATACGAGAGTGTGGTAATTGAATCGGAGAGTTGAAGCAAGCTGAACGTTGTGTATGACTTCTGAACAAAACTATTTCTCATCACGTCAAATTTCATTTAAAGTTTGAAATAATTTGCTTCAAACTTCCATTAGAATTTAATATAGACATTCCAGGCCATCCATATATATGAACTATTCTGGACGCAATATTGAAATGTCAGCCATTAGTTTAGAAATAAAAGCTTCAGTTCACTAAAATTTTAATATTTTTTGCTTCAAAAAAATGTTGGCAAATATGTACAGGGGGCGCATATAGCAAGTTGTAAACAGGAATGTAAAAGGATACTATTTGAATGCTCAACAAAATATTTTTTGGAACCTAAGACTAAGTTCTAAGGGAAATATATTGACTTCAAATAAAATAGACTCACTTTATACCAAGGTGTCCAAAGAATAACGTATTAAGTTCCAAAATAAATCAGAGGAATTGGACATACTATCATCATTACATAGTATAAAACAAAGTTGCTTAGATCCTATGCATGCTTAGATCTTTAAAAATACCTAAGCAAAAGGATTTTGATGCGGTTTTTTTGATAGACAGAGTGATTCAAGAGGAAGGTTTTTGTGTATAATAGATGCATAATATATTCAATATCAGTAGGAACCTACCCGTGCGAAGCTGGGGCGGGTTGTTAGTATTTATATATTTTTGTTGCCCCGAAATAGGTAAATGATTAAATGCTCATCAAATCTTGTTTTGAAATTTGAAATTATAACTGGAAATGACAGTTTTAACTAGCTTTAATGTAATCAAATTATCCAACATGAATTCAAAATATTATCATCAAACTAGAATTACAGTGGCTTCCCTTTGTTTATTCCTCCCGCAACTCACACATCGCTTATTGCCAATGCGAACGCCATAATTTAGTCACTTCGCTACGTGGACAGTATGGACACCCTAACTCGGACTGGTTTGGTTGGTTTATTTTTTTATACAATCCAAAGAACCGACCGGTCCTCCGGCAACATTATTTTAAGGTATAAATTATACATATATATATCAAATTAATAAGTATTATATCATTTGATGTTTTATATTTTTATTACAGAAGTTTATTTAGATTTATTTAGAAATATTTTTTTTTCCTACTGCTGATTTAATTATACTTATTACATTACATTTACTTTAGCAGATTTGTTGCAATACTATTGAGATTGAAATATTTATAAGGCTATTTTATCACATTTTAATCAACTTTATAAAACAGTAAATGTGTGTTTGGGATAAGCAAAATTAGGTATATATTTTGATATTAAAAAAAGTACGACTAACCTTTTTTACAAAACTGATTAAATTAAAAGTCTCGAAACAAAAATGTTTTTATAATTTTTGGTCTGGAATTAACTTTAAAGATGTTAAATGTGTATGGTATAGAATAAAAAAAAAGTTAAGTTGTGTTGTTAAAAGTTAACGTAAAATACGTGATTACCGAACTAACCAAATATGATATATGTTTTGTCAACGCTAGCTTAGTTTTTTTATGGTAGGTAAAAATCATCCAAAGACAAATCCCGCCCTTGTATGAAACAGTGTCAGGCTCTTACTGACTAAACAACCTACCTCGTTCTTTCCTTGCCTTGATCCCAGGGCCCCGGTAATACGCTTTGACAAATATTGGTCTAGCGGATGTAAGGTTCATACAGTGCGTTTAGAGAGTAGTACAGTCTAGATTGCTGTCCATTTTTAAGTTATAGTTTGCCAATACTTTGCTAACGAGCTCGTTACTTAAACTTTAATGCCCCTAAATCGTATTTTGTGAAAGAAACTAACAATGACAATCTCTAATTGTTTTTAAGTTGAAAATTTGTGCTAAGTTTTAAGTTTTTTGTCGCAAGAAATAAGATGTTGCATACTAATAAAATCCACAACAGATTTTTGCTTCGTCTGGCTCTCAGTCCTGGTTCGTATTCTCAACTCACTTACGTATCAAATGATATTTATTTTGTAAGAAGGTTTCAAAAGAACACTTTAATACGTCATTCTTTTTATTTTCGTCAGTTTAAACGAGATAAGTCCAGTGTTTCCTAAGAGAAGAAACATCGAAACAAACTCAGAGGTCAAAGTCTTTTTTAAAGTCCATGCAATATACATGCAATGGTCAAATCATATGAGAACCATGCATATTAGTGTCTTTCGAAGAAAGACCTACGCAGATTGGATTAGACCTGTCCAGTCAGTGCAAGCATTTGTCAGTATTCGTATATCTCACACTTAGGACTACTAAGGAGCTCTGCTCAACGATTTGTCGACCAATATCAAAGAAAGGACATTTGTGTAGACCGCATCAAATAGTCAAATCTGTTAGACACCATATTAAAATTAGGTACAGAAAAGGAAAAGTATTGGTATAGTCCCTTCATTCACAATAATAGATAATATAATATAATTCAGTGTACTTAGTTTAAAAATCGGTGTAATTTTATATTTAAATGTCTACATTATGAGGACAACATGTAGAATTAATGAAACCTCTCCAAAAAGGAGTTGTATTGACTACCTTAGTGTAGTTTAGCGAGAAGGCCGATGCGTACATTTGCTACCAAATACTGAAAAATCATTAGAATCACACTAAGTTCAAAGAAACTACTCCAAATGAAGACAAGGGTTAGGATTTGGTAGACAAGCATCGGAGACAGATATTAACGAAATGTTATAACGTTTGGAAGTTGACTTCCTGAAAGGAGGATGGCGAATTGCATGTACAATGGGACCCACTGTTAGGAGGATCGTACATTAAGGAAACTTACGACTACTTCATAACGTTCCGTTCTATGTTATCAAAAATATTCGTAATAATCTATATATATAAAACGAGAAACTGACTGCCTGACATATCAACGCACAGCCAAAACTACTGGGCCTAGGAGCGTGAAATTTTGCACAAGGCTTCCTTTTATGACCTAGGCGAACACTAAGAAAGGGTTTTTAAAAATTTAGTTCCTAAAAGGATGTAATGGGGGTCTAAATTTTGTATGGAGAGCCCTACTTTCATGCGGGCGAAGCCGCTGGCAGAAGGCTAGTTACTTATACATTGTTCTTTTGTTTTTATAAAAACATAAATGCATTTTTTATATTCACTTTTTATGATATTTTTTTTTAAATTACACCAGATTTAGTTATTAAGAAAAAAACAATACGTACCGTACCGTAAACGTCTACAAGTGTAAGAACTTAAATCGTGTAAAGGCTAGGTTGGAGCGTAATTCGAAACACGGTGCACTTCAATTAACTGCACGATGGCTCATTTTTATACGTAAACTAGCGACCCACCCCAGCTTCGCACAGGTACTGATATTGAATATATTATGCATATAAACCTTCTTCTTGAATTGCTCTATCTATTAAAAACCGTATCAAAATCCGTTGCGTACTTTTAAAGATTTTAGCATACATAGGGGTAAGCAACTTTGTTTTATACTACGTATTGATAATTTTGTTTCCTATCTTTTAATTCTCACTACCTAGTGACTCAATATTACTTACATAAGCCTCTTATAAATTCTTAATTATAATAAACATGAAGTCGCAGGTGTATGTATTTTTATATAACGTAGGTCTAAATTCATCGTCCTCCTTCCGATAGCGCTTATCTGTACGTTTTGGAGTTTTGTGAGGATCGTTATCACTGATAGAATATCAATTTGAATCAATATTTGAATAGAGCTCGCTGTCGTTTTTTGACGTGCAAAGGTATATTCAAGCTTTATTGATTTCTGTACTTGACAAGGTTCCTGACAAAATTGCTGACGTCAATAACTCGACAGGTACAAACTTAACATTTTATTTATTACACTTTTTAAGTTGGGGAGAATTAATTTGATGATCAAATTAATTCTCCCGGTCTGTGTGGAGAGGGGGGAGGGGGGTGTCTGACTTTTACTGACTATACCCAGTACCCACTCTTATGTGGGTCAGGACCAAATTTTAGACGCGACGAAATGTGTCACACTGGAAAATTATTGTAGCACAATAGAATTGTTGCACTACATTTATTTTTCAGTGTGACACATTTTGTTGTGATTTCCGTTGTGCAATTACGTCAAAAATTTGGTCCTGACCCATGTTCTTTTCTTGCCTTCGTGCCAGTACATCTGGCTTCTCTTTCGTACGATGTCTGGCCCCAATTGTCTCCGCTGCGTAAGGAACACACGCGCGACACGTACTCGACCTCGCTCAGCACTGAACATGTTAATAAGTTATTGCCTTCCTCACAAAAGTGTAGATATCATTTTTTTGTTTTGCACCCACTGAGCTAATCTTCCTTTATTCCTTACAAGAACTTTGTTTAGTGATACTGAAATATTAACTTGCAGCAATTAGATAGATATACTCTTTATTATATGTATGCCACAAAAATACAGTAAATGCTAAAAATTTATAGCAGCCTTGGTCCGGCCTCTACGATCCGGACCAAGCGTTTTGCCTCGTTACTTATACGGCGTACATCTAGGGACCAGTCTTGCCTGCTGCGGTCTTCCCGTCCAATAATAATTTAGGTGCTTTCAAGACTACAGTGAATAGGCTCCTAAGAAACGTGTGCAGCTCACCATCAGCGATTGCATTTCTGCATACCATCAGTTGGGATTTCAGACAAGAACAAGTTTATATCATTAAGAAAAAAAGCGACTTCGTATTTGTTTTTATTCGGGAATATGTTATCTTTACGAATACGATCTAAGAAGTAAATTAGATAGCGACATTTATTCACAATTATAAAGTACTGAAAACGATCTCCTAAAATCTTGCATGCATTTTGATCATAGGAAGCTCCACACTTTATTTTCTTTCTACAAATGCGATGAATTTAGTTTTCAATACAAAACTACAGCAACACAATTCACACAATACGGAAATATTACATGGTAATAAAAACAAAAGACTGTATACAACAGTAAAACCAATGGAGGTGGTCAGAGCACAGTCGTTCATTGATTGCATTTAGAATATATCGCAGGAATTCGCAATATGCAACATTTATAAAGTCATATGGAGGAATACAGACAGGAATAAAAAATAAGGAATTAAATCTTTTTATTTGCGGGAAATGACGCAATCTTAAAGACATGCAAGTATAAAATAAAATAAAAGCAATAAATAAATAATGAACATCTGATTGAGAGTTGAGAGGGAATGATGTATTTTAAGTCGAGATAATCGAAAGGTTTTTAAAGTTTTTAACTCTCTGACTGATGATTAAATTAATAAATAGCACTTTTTCTTAAATTGCTACTGTTCTTAAATCTATCTATGTTTTGCTGTGTCTGTCGCGAATAAAAATACTTAGGTATATTGTATTCTAAATACGGTTAATAGCTCGAATCACTATTGAGACATAGATGTACATAAGATTATAATAAATAACACATGTTTACACTCAATTTTACGCTTGAGAGATAAAAATAATACTAATGATTTTAGTAAGTACTTAGATTTTTTTTAAGCCTAATTTTTTTAATTGGTAGTTCAAGCACCAAGGGGGCGTTCAAGTATTACGTAACGCGATTTGGGGGGGAGGGGGTGTCTCGTAAAACGTTACGATGCGTTACAGGGACGGGGGGGGGGTCTTTCTTACTACACGTTACGTAACATTGTTTTTTTTTTAAATAAAAAATTCGGAAATCAAAACTCCCAAAATGGCAACCTTTTTCATTTACGTAGTACTTTTCATTTAGGAATCCCTCGATTTTATTAGTCTTGTCTTAAACAACGGCTAAAAAAAGCTGAAAAATAAAGAAAAGTTTAGGTAAAAATGCTCACTTTGAATGTTACGTAACGTTTAGAGAGGGGGAGGGGGGGTACAGAAAAAAGTTACGGTGCGTTACAAGGGGGGGAGGGGGGGTCAAAAATCTTCAAAAATTGCGTTACGTAATACTTGAACGCTCCCCAAGTTACAAACTAGATAATTGCTCAAAACACAGAGTAAACGAAGGTGAAAGATTCAACCGTTCACCCTCAGGCAAACTATTGATTAAATCGCGACCACAGCTAGTATACACCACCCATCGAGCGTACGATACATACCTACGTACGTATAGCCACTGTCGAAAGCTTGAGCGAAATAAGGCGCCTCACCGCGCTCTAAGACTGTGGAGAAGACACGCCCCGCGGGAGGCGTGCCTTGGGGTCACGCCGATAAAACCAGCCAACAAAATTTCGACGAAAAACAATAGTCATTTTGGTGACTAATCGATACACCAAATTAGAAATTAAACCGCTACTATTTACTAACTATTATGACGATTAGTAACTTACAATGCGCACATGAAAACCAGTTGATTCGAATTACTTCATGAAAATCGTTTCAAAGAACATACACTCACTTCCCACGACCCAATATTTTTTATTCAATTATATGGTTTAAAAAATGTCGTCTCATAAAATCAAAAATCATAAAATGCAACCGAAAACGCGGGACACTAACAAATTAGTCCCAGGAATAAATAATATAAACACTGAGTTCAGTTTCTAAAAAGACATAACCTTAGTTTTTATTCAAGCTTATCTTTTGTCCCCTTCTTTCGTTCGTAGATGAAAGAGACCAGCGCATAGTGAATATAACTATAGATAGAGCTGGCTACGCTGGAGTTGCGGTTTCAGCACCCCGGGCCCAAAACCGTGGGAGTTGTGCCTTCGCTATAGGTAACTTACGTTTGTAGCGACTTGCATGCCGACAACGAATGGATAATGGGAATGGGAATGGGTAATTTTGAAAGAGGATTTAAAATGGTTGCAAAATGGTGCTGAACGAATAAAAATCTCGTTTCGCTTAAATGGCTCCTCGCCCAGTCAGTATTTACTTTATCGTATGCCTTTTTTGGTTTACCCATCTGAAATATTTATTATTATTTAACTATTCATGTACACACAAGGCAGAAACAGAAAAAATAGGTATAAAGGTCATGCTTATTTTAATAAGAATAATGATAATATTCTTCTTGACTTAGCACACGAGGTTGTCGATATGTGGATATATAATGTATGTACTACACATACATCCGACCGTCTATAGAATGTTACTGTAATCCCGCTACAAAGTAAAACAATGGTACCGACACATATCATTCAAGTCTACGAAGCTAATGAGACTCATTTTTGTCACGTTACAAAAATTCAGTTTCAAAGCTTTTTATTTCATTTTAAAATGTCAAGAAGTCATTCAATCAGAAAAAATAAAGTTTAAAAACTAACACCCGACTACTTAAAAACACGCTCTAAAAAGTACGAAACAAGAAAACAAGAAAGCCGTGGTCGTATACCACTTTTTTTAATTTATTATTCTTATGGCATACGACCATATTACTAGCATTTGCTTGTGACTTTACCTGTATTCATGGGCTGAGAAATCAATGAACCCAAGATTAACCTATTTAGAACTCCAAAATATGTTAAATAAAAATAAAGTTCGTCGTATGCCATAAGAATAATAAATTAAAAAAAGTGGTATACGACCACGGCTTTCTTGTTTTCTTGTTTCGTACTTTTTAGAGCGTGTTTTTAAGTAGTCGGGTGTTAGTTTTTAAACTTTATTTTTATTTAACATATTTTGGAGTTCTAAATAGGTTAATCTTGGGTTCATTGATTTCTCAGCCCATGAATACAGGTAAAGTCACAAGCAAATGCTAGTAATATATATATATTCAAAATGTACAAGTAAAGCGCTTTCAAATGATACCAAACACGGCATATTTATCTTAACTTTATTTTTTTACTTCGTATGTTTTGTCCGCTAGAGGGCGCCACATTAGATTTTGTGAAATCCCATATAGCCTATAACCAGCGGACAATTAAGACGCTTCTAATGATATGTCCTTTGTCGAATTCTGATAAGTAGTTTAGAAGTTACGAGGGAACAGATGAACATCCATACCCACATACATACATACATACATACATACATACATACATACATACATACATACATACAGGTCAAAATCATAACCCTCCTTTTGCTTCGCCGTAGTCGGGTAAAAAGATGCTAATTACTGCAAACGTATTTGTAATTTCCGTCAATTATTTTTATACGAACCTCGTGAGAAGGGACTAAGAATTTATAAGAATTTACTAGTTCGAATTTAATGAACAGATTCTTTAATTAAATCTAATTGTTCATCTAAGTAGTATATAGCGTGTGCCGTAGCTAAATGTTCACGCAGAGGGCGCGGGCGGCCACTGCGGTACAGTGTCGGGGGCTTAGACAAAGTCACATTCTCACTAACGATAACGAAATTCGAAACTCCGAAATGTATGGAACTGACATATGCCTTCGAAAAGTCACGTGGTCAAACGTTTTCGATTCGATTAGTTGTTTATACGTCAAATTGGACGTTTTAGTTCGATAACCATAGCCAAGGAGTTGTTATTTTATCGAACCAACACTTCGACTTATCGATATGTTAGTCTATGTCACTTTGTCTACCATTTTGTGGTCGACATCGTTAAGGCGAAATCGAACTTAGAAATGGATTCGACACGGAGCGATTGCCACTTGTCTAGGGCCCCTGTGACGTCGATGATCCTCCACCACGTCCAAATTTATATATGGGTACAGCTGCCTATGCTATGATGTGTTTTTAACTCCGCGTTGCGTAACATTACAGTATTGTTATAAAGCTCGTAATGTTAAATGTTTGTACGTTTGTTTGAGTCATATAGTGCAAATGAATTTTTCAATACACTTACTCGAAAACTGCCTCTTATCGCACTCCTATTAGGTTCAATATAGCATGTATATCACCCAAGTGCTTTTTTGAGTTTATCACAACAAGGGCTTTTTTATTCCTTCCTTATCGTCACGGTCACGGGTGATTATTTTGTTTTACTTAGTTTATCGAATCAAGCGCGAGGCGTCCCCCTGAGTCGCTGGACGACCCCACGAAATTAGAAACAGAGCAAAGCAGATTTGAATGCTATATTATATTTCTTATATTTCTACTGTATGTTTGAGATACGATTAAAAATTTTTTCTTTCTTTCTTTATTTCACAAGTCGTAAGTGTATTGAAAAACGTCGTTTGATACACGTGCAGATTTGTCATTGCAGCCCTCGGCTCTATAACACACTCGCCTACGGCTCGTATGAATTTCGCCTCGGTCGCAATGACAAACTTCCTGCACTTGTATCAAAATGTACTATTAACAGTTACCCCTAGTGCCCCTAGCCGATTGAGGTGAATTTTACATTTTTAGCTTGATGACAATGCATAGCTTAGGTTCAAGTTATTTTTTATACACCCTCGTGATATGAATATCAATCAAAATAGTTTGTTGGTAAGAAGAATAAAAGAGAATGAACATAAGAATTGTGTAGCTTAAATAGCGGCCTATCCGTGTCAGGACATCCCTCAGATCTCTCTGCATGCTCTTCACGAACGATCCTTGTGCTCTTGTTTATTTAAAACAATATTTTATGGTGTTTGCTAGTTCTCGTAATCTCAACCTTCGATCATCTAAAAATATGCTTCTTCATATCCCTTCTCATCATACAGGGTTTATGGCAAATTCTTGTGCTGTTTCTTCCATGAAACTTTGGAATGTGCTTTCCTTTGACGTCAAAAAAGCTAAAAGTAAATTTTCTTTCAAGCGTAAAATTCGAAACTTCTTCTTGGAATCCTCTCAACCTAAATTTAGTCTTCGTCAGAATTGTTATATTTTAAGTTCTCTTAATTATACTGATTTGATATTTATCATAGTATTTAATAGTTTATAATATTCGCTTATGTACATACTAGTGACCCGCCCCGGCTTCGCATGGGTGGACTACCCCTAACATTTAGGGGGATGAAAAATAGATGTTGGCCGATTCTCAGACCTACTCAATACGCTCACAAAAGAATCGGTCTAGCCGTTTCGGAGGAATATGGGAACGAAAACTGTGACACGAAAATTTTATATATTATTTTTAAAATTTTATTATTATAAGTATCTTATTTGAATGATATTACATTCTATTATACATATCTGGTACCACAGTGTTGTCATTTTTAACCCAAAGGTTGACTGGTAGAGAACGCTTTGATTAATTCAATACGCCTATGTGCCACTACTGTACATGAAAATTAAATAACTAAAAATCTACTACAAGATTATTTTTATAGGTGCAAGTTGTGACCGCATTCCCGGTCTAAAATGACGAAATAAAAAATGCCTTTCAATCCGTACCATATAATTATTTTATTTATACACTTTTATATGGCTCTTCCTCTGTCCAAAGTTTACCACGTTGAATTAGCATTGCCATTCAACGTGGCAATACTGCCAGTCTTCTGGGCACGTTTCCAGATGACAGCGATGTGATGCGATGTTTTTGTATTTTAAGTACATAGTTACGTTTAGTGTAAATATTTAATTTAGTTTATATTTAAGTTTTTTTTTAATTCTATTTCTGATCTAAAATTGTAATTTAGCCGTATAAAAAAATAGTTATTGAAGTCTAACATATAGACGTATACTTTTCTTTCGATTAATTTGTTAGCACTGCACCGCAGACGGTTCCCTATATTATTATGTTCTTACGATTCATCCAAAGGTTGACTAGTAGATATCTCTGTAATAACAATAACACCACGTTAGATTTAAATTTATACAAAAGTATTGTTACTTTTTGAAGTTTATTCTATTCTTTAAAGCTAAATATAAGCGGCAGGCGTAGTTTAATCTCGTCTTTCGCTTAGAGCTAAGTCGTCGAGCGATAAATGTCTTTAGTTTGTTGCCTGGTAATAATTCCAAACGACATAGAATATAACAATAATTACTACACGAATCTAAACGAGAGAACTTCATAATATTATTTATGAGTTTCCAGCTTAAAATATACTGTTCACCCGACAAAGAGAATCGCACTTTTGATTCGTGAGCGCTACGAAAGCGCTACGACGTAGTCGCGTAGCAGTGTCTGCAGCTCAAATGAATCGTCGGAAATTCATAATGCCTGGCCGGACACAATAGAAGCGCGACTACGTTAAATCGGATAATCACTCGCTTGGAAATCCTTTTCAGATTTTAGTTTTCTAAGAACTCAAACGTATTTTAAAAGATTTTTTATTACAAAACTTAATCTGTTCTCTTTCTTTAAAACATTTTGATAATCTGGTCATTCGTAATCGTACGGACTATTTTGCACAATGAACTTAGTGATAATTTCTTCTTATATATATGTATGTGTATTATTCCGTTTATTGAGCTAATTTACATATTTTAAATAATTTTACAAAAAACATTTTTAATATATAAAAAATAGTGATCCAAGCTACCAGTGGTTAGGGCTCCAGAGATGGGAATCTCCTCATAATGATACAGATCAAGGATACAGAAGGCGGCCTTCTGTATCAGGCCCTTGATCCAGCCAACAGCTGCAGGTGGACAGCTTCGACTACCATCCGTCGAAGCTGTCGTTACAAGCTTCGACATATGGTACTCGAAGCTTTTGGCTATAAGGTGGTCACAACAATCGGCAGCCGAGTCCACATTCCACAAGTCGACAACCTCGTGTGCTAAGTCGAGGTTATTATTATTCCATTTATTCATTGAAGGACATACAAATTACATTTTTAAATATTTCAATAAAAAAATCGGCCAAGAGCGTGTCGGGCCACGCTCAGTGTAGGGTTCCGTAGTTTCCCGTCCGTCACAAATTTCTCACAATGTAACAGAATCCAGTAGCCCATGTAAAAATTAGTAACCTAATTTCCCGAGTGATGGCGCTGTACCCGGTGGTAATTTTAATTTGCGTGAACCTATTTTATTCTTTTTGTATTTTTATTTGAAAGAAGATTCGCTCAGGATAATGAAATATGTAAAAAAGTAAAAAAAAATGCTTGCATGTACGGTTAAATTACAAAATTAGTTCAGAACGTTCTTTTTTTATTTTTTCAAAAACTGTTCATCTTATCAAGTTCAAAATAATTTTCCTAGAAAGTTTATTTTAAGTTCTTTTTTCACATTTTTTAAACTTATGGTTCAAAAGTTAGAGGGGGGGACGCCTCATTTTTTACGTTTGGAGCGATTATTTCCGAAAATATTTACATTATCAAAAAATTATTTTCGGGACCCCTAATCATTTTTAAATACCTATCCAACAATGTATCACACGTTATGGTAGAAATGGAAAAAAAATTACTTCCCACTTTACGTGTAGGGGAGGTACCCTAATAAATAATTTTTTACAACTTTTTGTTTTTGCACTTTGTCGGCGTGATTGATATAGGTACATATTGATACAAAATTTCAGCTTTCTAGTGCTAACGGTCGCTGAGATTATCCGCGGACGGACAGACAGACAGACATGGCGAAACTACAAGGGTTCCTTGTTGACTACGGAAGTCTAAAAAACATTTAAAAATATAAAAAATAGTCTCCCACCGGTATCAGGAACAGGGTCCAAGCTACCGGCGGTCAGGGCTCTTAAAAGGAACCTCCTGACAATACGAGCCGTAAGTCCATTTTGTGAATGTCTTGTCAGTCGTCAGCGTAATATTAAACGTTTGATTTTTTAAATCAGTATTTATTGTATACATGTATTTTTGCAGAATGTATTAATTATTATTGATAATCTGTGGTGGACTGGTGACCTAGAAAGGGTTGCTAGAATCAGATGGATGCGATCATAGATGCAATGATGCACAGGACTGGTCGTTGTGGCGACGCTTCGGGGAGGCCTATGTCCAACCATTATGTTCAAGAGTGGACGTCTTTCGGCTGATGATGATGATCTTTTTAAATTATAATTGTAAGTTTTTTTTTATATTAGTACTATTCTATCTTTCATTCTTACATCATTTTTAATATTTTTCACAAGACTTTAATGACTATTTTTTACATGTTTTGCATTACTTTAATTTTCATTAATATTTCTTTACAAAAACAATAAAAAAATCTCGGTTATTTGAATTTTTCACATAGTTTTTGAGGTTAAGTGAAAAATATATAAATGCAAAAGTTGTGGATCTTTTGATGAACTACAAGTTTGTCGTTGGATTTTTTTCCCTAGAACCAATAGTTAGAGAAACGAGATAAACCGTTTTTTACCCTTAAAACCGCACACTTCCCGACCTCAGATCGACCGTAATTTATTTTTCCTTTAATCTATGTTATAATTACCGACTGTATGATATTTATAAATGAATCACTTGTAAGAGACGATTTTAGACGATTTTTGTACCTCTTTGTTTTCTTAGATACTACTTAAAATGGAGAATTGGAGTTCTTCTTTCAACTTCGATAGGGTAAATTCTCCTCATTTCTCGGAAACATTGAAAGCACTTAATTACTACGCTTTACTTTCATTTGTTGCCTTTTTTACATTTAACGAAAAATCTGTTCTTCTCTTTGATTTAAATTGATTGTATACTCGTTCAACCAGTTTCTTGAAGTATTTTGTTCCAGTAATTCATTTATAAATGCATTACTCTTTGGAACAACTACAAATAATACCACATCAATCCGTGTATATATGTATTCGAGATTGTTGAAGTGATAGTGTTACTTACAACTTTGCAATTTTACGCACCCAGCTAAGGTGTACCAAACCTACGTGCATCTAAATTACAAAGTGATCTGACTCTCAACAGTGTTTGGTAACAGGAAGGCTGTGCAGGTAAGGTTTGAATTTATCTGTCACTAATTCACTAGCTTCTGCCAGCGGCTTCACCCGCGAGAAACCTACTTGGTTTCTCAATATAAACTTATGTCACCATAGAGATCGAATTTCAAAAATCCTTTCTTAAGGTCACAGCTCATTAGAGCCACCCGGCACCCACCCCGCACCGCCTCGTCGCCTGGCGTCCACTCGTTGTCGACAGGTGGTCGACGGGTGAACACCGCGTTATCACCAATAAACGTCGCGCGGTCAACCAGTGGAACTCGCGTCGTCAACCAGTGGACCCGGCGTGGTCAATGAGTGGACGACACTTGGTCCACGAATTTCCGAGTAGTCTGTTAACAATTGGCACTAGGTCTACACGTGTGTTTCGTAATGTCAAATTTTCACACACACCGAAAAACGATACGTCTGACTCGTTCAAAAGAAAGGCTGGGAATGAAGGGATGGTGGGGAGCGGCCCATCGCCAGACGCCAACGTATCGTCCTCGCGTGAATCATTCGCGGGTAGCACGCGGTCCACTCGGGACCCGCGCGTTGCCAATGCGCAGTCAACGCAAGGCAAGCATGCGAGCAACGAGTTGTCACCTAGTGGTCCACCCGCCGTCCGCGCTTGGATGGCTTACGATTGAGGCGATCTGGTGACGCTGCGGAGTTGATGTAGTGAGCGCATACCCATACAAATTCATATAAAGAATACTAACCGCACGAGGCGAGGCGGTGCGGAGTGGGTGCCGGGTGGCTCTAATGAGCTGTGACCTTTATTCGTCGTGAACTTCTGGGTAAAAGCGTTCTGTCGAAGAGTTTACTGACTAGTTAGCGAGACAGGATCATGCTTGTAGTATAACTACAAACATTTTTTAGTAAAGTATGTTTGAACTGAAAAATGGTTACTACTTAGGTACTACAAACACATACTGGGTCCAGCTGTAGTGGTATTCTTGTACAGGATAAGTGTGTGATATGGATAGAAACTGAAGGTGTCTACAGCGTGGTTCCATTCTCTACAGGGAACTAGCATACCTAGCAAGCGTAGCATATCTAGGCACAACTAGGTACGCTACGGTTACATGACGTCCAGTTGAGCAAGCGGTGACGCGATGCGTGACCAATTTATAGCTTACTGTCTGTGACTGATTAAACTCTCAACCGAGTGCTCTCGTTCGCACACCTATTTATTGTCTTTATATTGTGTCTCCAAACTGAGCGGATTAATTGATAATTTAAAAAGTAATTCTGTAGTGGCATGAACATTATTAGACTGCGCGCGAGGAGCCCTGCCTGCGCCGGTAGTCAGTCCAACGGCAGCAGGAACAGAGTTCCAGCTACAGAGCTTGGTGCATCGCTTTCAGCGTCTAATAATGCTGGACTACTATTTCTGTATATTTTTAATGAATTATATTTTTTGTAATATTTACTTTTTCATAAGAAAGAGAATAAAGAAAAGAAAAAGAGGTATTAGTAAAGAATAAATGAAAAACTTTATTTCATTCCTCTTATGGGTTTACATCTGTAGTGAAGAAATCATCAAATAATTTAAATCGAATCCTTTCGTTCTGGGTGGAGCAAGATGGAGAGTCAGCGGTTTTCCGATCACTGGCCCAGCCGCGTTCTTCCGGGTGCTTCAGGCGTCCCTGTGCCGCGGTATTTCTTTCGAGTAATCCCGCGGCACATCCCTACACGGAGCATGTGTTCCGCGCTGCTGAGCTGGCTAGTGCCAGCCGGGCCGCTGTTACGCTCTAAGACCCTAAGCTCACTGCTCTCGCTTAACTTTTAAATATGACTATAGGCACTATGTATGTACCACTGTTTATGTAATGAAGTCCTGCATTTTGTACTACGTTCTTATCATTTCTAACATATCGTTTTTGTGTTTGTTTTAACGAACACATTTTGTTTTTATACCTGACCAGCATAGAGTGAAAAAAGAAAACGTGTTCCGCCAACCCCGAGTAACACGAGAACAGGGCACGAAGATGATTATGATGACAAGTCCGAAGCGTCGTTGTAACTGAACAGTTTAAACTGTTAGATTAGTCAAAGTAACATTGGTACCTACATTTTTCAAAAAAAAATCTTTATTGTAAATTACCCGTGGCTGTAGAGTTAAGTCAGCGAGTTATGAGTTAACTATTTAAAAATAGTACAGTTTACAAATTAAATCAAGATGTTCAAAACATTTGATAGCAGGCTTTTTTATCAAATAGGTACGCGTACACAAAACACAACAATCGTTAAAGGCTTCGGCACACCAAAAGCAGTTGCGGCGCGGTAGCAGTGCGTCTACGTTACAAAACTATGTAGTTATATGAGGGATGACACACTGCACAAACGCGGTCGCGCTGCGTCTACCTGCTCCGCTACCGCGCCGCGCACGCACCGCTCTCCTACAAAACTTGTGAGCAGGAGCAGCGCAGGCGCGGGGCAGTAGCAGCGCAGGCGCGGCGCGGCCGCAGTCCGTACGCGTTGTATTAGTACGTCCGCCATACTGACATGTCACACCAAAGCAGTTGAGCGGGACAGTTGCAGCGCAGTTGTAAACGGTTGTGATTTTTTACAACTTTATCATGGAAACGAATGAAAAATTGATTGAGTTGGTGAGGAAATATTAATGTTTATATGATCTTCTTCTCTTATTTACATCGTGAACCCATTTTTTTTTGCTTAAAGCTAGAAGCAACAATAGCTCCTCTTCGTCAGAATCAGAACCGTTCGACATCTTGAAGTGTACTGAGTGTGGTTATCGACACGACACACATAACGCAGGCAGTTATAAAGCAGGCCCGCTCTCAAACTGCTTTCTGACTGCTCACGTTTCTGGTGTGACATCAACCGCAGCGTAACTGCCCCGCTCCGCTCAGGTGCTGCGCCGGTCCCGCTTTTAGTGTGCCGAAGCCTTAAATTTTCAGTATGAAATCTAAATGAATTTAGCAAATTAAATAATAATAATGTTGGATAGCCCGCGCTTCCTGCAGTTTAATTACTGCTGAGAATTCATTTAAGAAATAATGGCGCAGTTTAACTTATTAAACGATGGCCTTCTTTATTCAAAAGGAACAATGCTTCAAAGGAAAACTTCACGGTAATCAAGTGAATGATAATGGCATAAAACTAAGGGTAGTTTTGTGTTCGGTTAGAAAATTATCGTACCTATAAATATTATTATATAGCTATAAAGGTAATGTTAATTTAGTTTTATTTTATTATATTTTATTATGCAAATATTGTGGCGTCTATGCGTCGACGTCTCATTAGCTGTATCGAGGCTAACGGAGGTCATACGAAATATTAAAAATCCTAAACAGGTAGGGTAATTTGGTGTCAGGGGACAAAGTGAACGCAACTAAACAAATTAGTATTTATATTATTGTAATATTGAGGGTAAATTTCAATCCTCTTTTCATTGAGAAAATGAATAATTAAATTTAACCTCTTATTGATGTCAGAATTCTCATAATATCATATTATGTAACCTAAAATATGTTTTTACATTCTATACTACAATAATAACATAAGTAAGTGTAAAGTATTTCTTTTATAAAAAAAATACAATGTTACCATACCAAAAATTTTATAATCTTAGTTTTAGATATTGTTTCTCAGTAAGTGAATTATTATGTATGCAATTCTTTATGAGAAATAAAGTTGTTCTTAAACCTAAAATTTGTTTAATTTATTATCATTATAATAAATTACCTTTATAATATCTATTTGTTTAAAATAATTTACAAACATAAATTACCAAAACAATAGTTATTGTAAAAGAGCATTAAAGACCGGTCCACCCTGGATTCGAACTAACTTCTTTCACGATCATACTAGGCTCGTTACCGATCTAGCTAATGTTAACTTATGTGGCGTAAGGAGGCGACCGCCTGCCATTCCTCTTCGCTGCGGACCATGGCCTGAACCAAGGCCCGGCGCGAGGAGTCGCCGCCGCCGATCATCCCCACGAGGAAACGGCGATGCTCTACCCAAGCAGGGCACACCTCCACCGTGTGCTTCACGAAATATCACTCACACGGATAAATATGCGTATGTGTGTGTAGGCGCCGCACAGTATGTTATTTCACCCGAGTTGCGGACATGTCCCTTATATATGCTTTTCGGAAAGATACATTTAAAAGAATACTTTTATTAAAACTCATGTGACTCTATCTATCATAGTTTACGAGATATTGAGAAAATCGAGAAAAGTCCATAGAAACCAAAAAACTATGTATCTTTTTTCCTGGTATTTCTTTTACATTAAATGTTTTATGGCATGATAGGAATTCACCAAAAGAACCTATAAATCTATAAATATTAGTTTGATTAAGCTTTTTCAGACCACAAAAAAATGTTTTCAGTTATTTCGTTTTTATTTTTTTCCTTCAAATACCTTCGATGTAGCATAAGTTTTTAAGTACGTTCTATTTGGTATACTAATAAGTATCTCCAGTATAAATTCAGATGCGTCGGACGCCTTATACTTGAGATATCGATTTTTTAAGTTTCAGCTTAGGGTTGTCAACTTTTAAAAGTTTTTAAGTTTGATATAAACATTTTGCTTTTCGAAAAGATACATTTCAATGAAAACTCTTATTAATACTCTTGTACCTTCATGGATAATATTTTTCGAGATATATAGAAAATTAAAGAAAGTTCATACATACCAAAAAAAATATCGTCTATTCCTGTTTTTTTTTTTTTTAAATAAACGTTTTGTATTATGATAAGAATTCACCAAAATAACCTATAACTCCACAAATTATAGTTTGATCAAGATTTTACAGAGATTAATAAGATTTTTCGTTCACTTTGATTTATTTTTCTCAAAAATTATTACATGTTCGCACATTTTTTTTTTATTTCCATTATTTATTATACTAATAAGAATCTTCACAAAAACCAGATGATATTATAAATAAAAATTTGGATACAACATTGACTGGTCTAGATTGTCCTCTCATTCCTGTTAATATTGTTTTTTTTTTTAAATTAATTTGTTTGGTCTCGATTCTTATCCATAGAAAACGACCAATTGTTCCCGTGGTCAAAATTCTGACGTTTTTACCCGACTACGGCGAAGCAAAAGGAGGGTTATGATTTTGACCTGTATGTATGTATGTATGTATGTGGGTATGGATGTCCATCTGTTCCCTCGTAACTTCTAAACTACTTATCAGAATTCGACAAATGACATATCATTAGAAGCGTCTTAATTGTCCGCTGGTTATAGGCTATATGAGATTTCACAAAATCTAATGTGGCGCCCTCTAGCGGACAAAACATACGAAGTAAAAAAATAAAGTTAAGATAAATATGCCGTGATTGGTATCATTTGAAAGCGCTTTACTTGTACATTTTGAATATATATATATTACTAGCATTTGCTTGTGACTTTACCTGTATTCATGGGCTGAGAAATCAATGAATCCAAGATTAACCTATTTAGAACTCCAAAATATGTTAAATAAAAATAAAGTTTAAAAACTAACACCCGACTACTTAAAAACACGCTCTAAAAAGTACGAAACAAGAAAACAAGAAAGCCGTGGTCGTATGCCATAAGAATAATAAATTAAAAAAAGTGGTATACGACCACGGCTTTCTTGTTTTCTTGTTTCGTACTTTTTAGAGCGTGTTTTTAAGTAGTCGGGTGTTAGTTTTTAAACTTTATTTTTTATAAGTTGCACTTATTATATTATTAGATCTTTACTTATGAAACAGGTCTTTTAAAAGGGAATAACCTAGTCGATTTTTTAAAAAATATATTTATTTAACCATAGTATGTATCATTGCTATTTATAGTATTTATGCACTTTTACCATCTTATATGCAGTTATTGATCCCTTTACTAAAAAAACCATTCGAACGGGAATCAATAAAATCTTTGAAAGCGCTTTGGACTGTCCCATCGGAGTTGCATATTTCGCAGCAGTCTACGCGCGTTTGTCGTTTTGTCCATTCAATTAATGAGGGATCAAGCTTTTTCACCTTCTCAATTTGCTTCAAGTGGATTAAAACTGTTTTTTTCACTAACACCGCAGCCTGCAGCTAACTCGGGCGTGGTTTGCGATGGATCCACGGGGCTTGTTTTGCAGGTCGCAATTTCCAGAACGAAAACGTTGGAACCAAAAGCGCACTGTTTTCTTTTGCGACAAAAATAAACGTTAAACTAATCCATAAACAACTGATTCTAGTACTGAAACTGCAATAGAGGCTAATAGCCTGATACAACCACCTCAAGAAATGTTTATATGTTCTGATGAAGACAGAGAAAACTTTTTGTTAGGGCAATGCTCTATAGTCCATTTGTTTAGCAATTTAAAATAATGTAAGTAATTTTGATGTATTTTTTTATACAAAACTTTGCTAGTGTAGTTTATGTCTTTAAAATTTTTCAACCATAGACGCAAGTGGAACGCGAGGAACAGCTAGTTTAAAATTACTACTAATACATCTTTTATATATTATTTTAGAAAATCCAAATGACAAAAACAAAGATCTGATGTTACGAAACGTATTTTACCTTTTTTTTTTAAATATATTTCATATAAAAGACATATCGAAATTGTTTATTTATTTAAACTTTATTGTACACCGTAAATATTCAAAACAATATCGCAATTACTATTTCACAATTCATTCATCATGGTTCATTGTTTTTTCGCAATTTTATTTATTACTCAATTATACACTTTCTTTTTGAAAATAACTAAACTAATTCAACTATGGGTCTAGAGACTATACTTCGTAAATAACTAGAACTTTTTCTTTTTTTTTACTTGAAGTAATTTTAGTTGAGTTGACAACACTATTTCCATAAGTCATAAATACTTAGAAACGCTATATCTCCGATATAACGCGTCTGCCGTGTATGATATTTTAGAACATACTAAACGATATTATTGCGCATGTTATTTATTAAAAATAACATGCTACAACAGTTCTACTTATTAAAAAAAAAAATGTTTTGTTAAAATCGGAAAAAAGCCCATATTTATTAAAATATTAAAGCGGCAAAGCTATGTTTTTTTATTCTAGTACTCGTAGATAATAAGCTGTTACTTTATTTCTATAACTCATAAAATTAATAAGTTTACTAGTTTTGGAATTATACTTATATATAATTTTTCTAAAGGTCATTCAACTCTCATAAAAAAAAATAACTCAGTAAATATAGATAATTATACTGTCGGTGTTTTTGTTGAACACTTGTCAAATCTAGACCTATCGTATAGGCACATAAACCAGACATGTCCGCAACTTAGGTAAAATAACACACTGTGCGCCGCAGCCCGTACAGCGCAAACGGTAATGAGCATTGAGGAAGTGGAGAAGATGTGGAAGTGCACTTTTGACCTGTGACTGTACCTACGTCGTGAAATCACAGTTTCAAGGAAATTGTTCAGTGGAAAATAGATCTGGACAATTTGTGTAAAAAAATATTTAGATAGCATTGTCGTGTTCCTAGCCTTAAGATTGCTACACAAAATAACTTCAAGTTTGAAAAAAAAATTGACTCGATAATGATAATAAAAAATATGCCTTATAAATTACATTTATAACTTATATTATTTATAAAAAAAAAAACAGTTAATATACATACTTATTTTTTATTTTATCACTTATTAATCTATTCGCTATTTCGATCTACGCAAGTTTTAAAGTGTAAATAGAAAAGAATAAAGTTCAATGTTTACACCGACGAAAATCACTGACCTACTAAAAAGCTTTGTCACTAAAAGTTTAAAGCGCTTGTCAAACTTGAACTGATCACTTTTTCTGACTGACCTGTTCTAGCGGCGCAGCTGAGAGGGGGCTGCATGCTCTCCGACATCAGTCCTCCGTTCATATTGGGGTAAAATTCTAACATTGTTCATCCAAGTCACTGTTCACTGTCGCGAGCACAGAGATGCTGCTAGCGCGTCGTTCGACAACTTAATGCTACCAAGGCCCGTCGTCGACACTCGTTTAGTCGTAACGGCATCGGAGGGGCCTGCCTGCCAGCCATCCACCAATGCCAGGCCCCCTTTCTTCGAGCCCCGCCCATTCTATCCACGCCACAACCTACCTATTATACAGATTACAATTCGCCGCTCCGCTAAAATGGCTAAAAATTAGGTTTTTTTCGATAAAAAAAAATCCGTGTGTGGGTGGAAGGTCTCCTCATGATTAAATTTTGAAAAACAGAAATAATTTTTAGAATCGTAGTTAACCGTGTCCCTAACTACACGTGTCTCAGTTAAGCTTGATTTGTTCGATTATTTTAAATAGGGGAGCGAGCGCCCGGCTTGCCACCTGTGCGAAGTGTACTGCCGTCGAGTTCCTATTGTTATGTCACCGCTGTCCTCAGCTTGTGCGGCCTGCAAGTTGTGATAAAAAATAAAATATACTTTACATTTTTCTTAAATTAAAATCGCCTTTAATTACTTAATTTTAATTGTTAGTATATTGATATTTATGAACTTATATTTTGGTAGTAAAGTTAAATAAACCAGTCAAGAGTTTCTCACAGTGTAACAGAACCCTTAAAACTATGACTTCAGCGCAAAGTAGCCCATGTATAAATTAGTAACCCAATTATCCGAGAGATGGCGCTGTACGCGGTTGTGATTTGTGTGAAACGATTTTAATATTATTATTTTTTTATTACGAAGAAGATACGTTCAGGATAGTAAAATAAGTAAACAAACTGTTAAATTACAAAATGAGTTCAGAAATTGATTTTTTTTTTATAATTTTTCAAAAACTGTTCATCCTATCAAGTTTAAAATAATTTTCCTAAAAAGTCTATATATCACACGTTAGAATAAAAATTAAAAAGAAAATATTAGGGTAAAGTGGAGAATGATTTTCATGCTCCACTTTACCCTAATAATTTTTTATATATCATAAACATCTTGGTACCAAATTTCAGCTTTCTAGTGCTAACGGCCGCCAAGATTATCCGCGGACAGATAGACAGACAGACTTGGCGAAACTATAAGGGTTCCTTGTTGACTACGGAACCGTAAAAAGTACTTTGTTAACACTTCGATTCGATTCTCGTTACCGTCGTAATAAATAGCAGGAGTCAAGTTCAGCGATGCATTGAGGTATTTAATTTTTATAATTGAACGCCGTTTACGGTCGGAAATGAGAAAAGCTGCACTTCTCGTAAACGTAACCGATAATTATTCAGAACGAAAACGAAGCTTATTTTAATGTATGAAACATGAAGTTAGGTTAAGCTTAGCTACCTTCCACTACCTAATATGACTGATTATGTTTAATGTATTTAAGAAATTCCCAATAAATTGAAGTGTTTTTGATACATACCTATACTTAGGTATACCCAAATAATTAGGCACTTTTTTTTTTTTTTTTTATGGTAGGTAAAAATCATCCAATGACGAGTTCCGCTCTTGGGCGGAGCGGAAAACAAGTGTCAGACTCTTACTGACTAAAAAACCTACCCCGTTCCTACATCGCCATACATACCAGGGCCAGAGCCTTCCTTTTCAGACACAAACCCGTGGCCCTGATTGGCTTCGACCCTTCTGCAGGATCCCTACGGTTGCTGACAACTCCTTGAGGCGCGCGGGAACAGTGCGCGCCGTCGACGACTGGGCTTGGTCCGGACGATTACCAGACGACCGGACGGCGAGCTACCCAATGCTCACCGTCCGCAAGCCCACGCCTACGGTGGCCGGAAGTCAGGATCGGAATCGCGGCGGCGTCTAGGGCGCAAACGCCGTTGCCTTATGCGGTCCGCCTCCTCCTTTGCTAGCATTACTGCTTCGCAGAAGGAGGCGACCGCCTGCCACTCCTCCTCACTCCGAACCATGGCTTCTACCAAGGCCCGGCGCGAGAGATCGCCGCCACCGATCGCTCCCACGAGGACACAGCGGTGCTCTGCCCAAGCGGGGCACACCTCAACCGTGTGCTCCACCGTGTCCTCCGGGCGGTCCACACAGTGGCGACACCCGGGCGTCTCTTCCGCACGAATCCGATGCAGGTACCTCCCGAACTTACCATGTCCGGTGAGGACCTGCGTCATGCGGATAATTAGGCACTTGTATATTCTACAATTAGTTGTAGAATATACGAGTGTCTCATTATTTGGGTGAGAATTCAACAATACATTGTTATTCTAGGGGTGAAAGTAAGTTGTCTAGTCCCGAGAAATTTTCAAATTCTAAAGTAAAACTCCCTAGGGAGGAAACGTATTACTTTCAACCAGCTCCGCAGGCAACTTTACACTTTCAGGAATAATGAAAAATAAGATTTATTACTGCTGTGAAAAAGACGGGTGAAAAAAGATTGCATGCAGCAGAGATGAAAATGTTGAGATCATAGGTTGAGATGAATGTGTGGTGTGACGAAAATGGATAAAGTGAGAAATGAGTATATTAGAGGAAGTTTGAACGTGGCGCCAGTGACTGTAAAGTTGAAAGAGAACCGTTAGTCTTGGTATGGCCATGTAAAGAGGAGGGATGAAACGCATGTTATAAAAGCCATGAGTATACATGTGGATGGATGGAGAGCGAGAGGGAGACCAAAGAAAATATGCATGAATTGTGTGAGAAGTGATATGAAAGAAAAAGAAGTTAGTGATAGCGTGACGGGTGACAGGACAGAATGGAAGTAAAAAACATATTGCGCCGACCCCAAATGAAAAGGGACAAGGGCAGGAAGAAGAAGAAGACTACGCTATCCTATCACAACAGCTGTATTCTGCTGCTAAAAATAATTAACCCAAACATCCAGTCTTTAAAAATCTAAGTCTAAACATGTTCATTCATCCCTGAAACGCTGGTAGTATCTATCGTGACGTTATAAAAAACATTAAAACATGTTATTGGTCGGCTAGCAGACACGGGAGTACCTCGGCAGGGGCTGCCGGGCCATTGTGGTTCAAGTGGGCCAATTCTCCCATTGAACTCGTACTTGCACCATCCATCGTGTAAACATCGAAGATGTGGGTTTAGTTTTGATCTTTGGCGTGGATATGGTATTATACCATGGTTTAATTTTAGTTTGTAAAAATAAAATATTGACACGTCTAGGTATCCCGACAGTCGTTTGGTTAAAGTTATTTCGTGTCATTATTCGAGTCATTTTGACACTTAAAATATTAATTTCGTTAGAGGTTTCGGTTAAATACCTAGCTACCCACTGAAAATCACTGAACATACAATTAATGTGTAATGTTTTTATCTAAATCAAAATTGAAAGTACGTTTCATAGATAAAGCGTGTTTTATGATGGACAAAAATCATCCAGTGCATAGTTCTTGGGTGGAGAGAGAGCTATCTCTCTCTCCACCCAAGAGCTAGTCACTGACTAATCAGACCTTTACTGAATAAAAACCCACCCCGTTCCTTCTTTGCCTTAGTTCTGGAACTAAGGCCTTGGTGTTACGCTTTCGTCACAGAATAAATAATATGCTTTCGCATAAATCCATGGCTTTATATAAAGCGTGTAGTGCGAGATGATAGACTCGCAGAAGATTACCACATCCCAGGACTTTGTACTGTCGTCGAATGGTACATTGTTATACGAGGGATGAAAGTTAGTTATTTAGTCCCGAGAAATTTCGAGCGAGAGCGAGGTCGCTAATAGTTCGAGGGACTAAATAACTCTTGAACCCGAGGTAAACACTGTGTTTTTCATTACGAATACGAGGAAAATAAAAATAATAAAAACCTGAGTCGTCGTCTAAGGTCTTCGTATGTTTTTAAGTAGGTAGGTATATTTCTTTTGATTTAGGCGGTAAACGGTTTTCTCCTCTTAAGAATCTTGCGTTAAATTTATAACTGAAGCTGATAAACTTATCGTGTAAATACAAATTTCTTATAAGAGATTTAGCAAAATGTAAACAAAACTCTATACCTCGAAAAAAAAAATCAAGAAAGACCAAATCGGCCACAGATTATAGAGAGGCTTTACCCGCCATTTTTTCTTTCAGTCGTCAATACACACATTTCAGTATACAATACATATAGAATTAAATGCAATGACATTTAAAATAATAGGCCTTCTATTTTGTAAGGATCAAAATTATGAATATCACTTTATTTTTATGGGCATACAAAAAATTCTCGTAAATATACTGCCAAGGTTACTACCATTAAGGTACTGTCATTACATTGATAGTGCAATCTGCAGTCTCTTTTCAATATAAACAAAGCGAACGCACGCAAAGTGGATGTGGCTTTTAGAAAAATGGAATGACACATTTTTCTAAAAGCCACATCCACTCCGCTATTTGCGTTCAGAATTCTCATATTAGAATTATTATTGTGTTTTCATTGCTCAAATTCAATGAATAGCGCTGCGTGTATTTTTTGTCCGCCATTGCGCCATTGTGCCCCGTTGGGTCACCACTTCAAGGCAAACGGTGTGGTGATCAAGAAAAATGGTGCGCGGTTGACGGGTTGGAAATAAAAAAGGGAAATATGGTTAAACCATCAAACACAAGTGATTTGCCAAAAGAAATCGTATTTATATTGACAGTTTTAGAAACATTGCAAAAAACGTTGAATGGGTTGTCTTGGAGCGTTTTGTTATGGTACAAATTAAATTTTAATTTGAGTACTCGATTCGTTTTGGTTTCTAAGAATATGTTTTGAGTTAGTGTTAAATATTTTTTTAAGTTAAGTTAAATTTAAAAATGGGATTTATTGTATTCTTTAAATCTAAAGACAGCTCAGACAAACTAAAGAAAAACAGACTAATAAACAGCTATTCATTTTTATATAAAATTGTAAATATTCTTAGATTATAATCTATCTCGCGAGATTGAAAACTATCGAAAGATTATGAACCTTATCAAACAGATCACGATTCACTGCACTATTTATCGGTAGATTGTAATATATCGAAGTGCAACAGTTAAATCACAATCTATCGCGAGTTAAACTGTCCGAAAGCTGTCAATGAGTGGTAATTTTTACAGTAGGCCGTTCTGTTGTGTTAGTTTTGTACTCTACAGTAAATTCAGCTTGATTAACAATAACTGGTATTTCAGATTTTTTTTTATAGACAAACTCAATATCCGATATTGTAAATATTATCAATTGATATCACATATAACCTGTGTGATCTCATTTGATACAGACAGCAAAACAATATGACAAACCACGGAATATGTTAATCACAGATTTTTAAATCTACAACCATTTCATAAAACTAATTCTAAAGCTGTTATTTTCAACACAATATCAATTTATGTTTATTTAAATGTTCTATGTAGTTTGTTTACATTTAGAAGCAATTTAATTCATAAACAAATATTCCGGCGCGTAGCACATGTCCCACATGTCCCGTAGGTCATCTCGTCTCCGGTCCGATCTATGTCATTTGACAATTTAACGGTTAAGCTTCGATATGTATTTATGTACCTATTTGTACTCTTGTCGTCAAAATTTGGTTTTTGATCAAAACCTATGTTTTTGATGAAAAACCGGAAGATGACAAATTTTAAACTCAATTCATCATAAACCTGTTACAGTCCAGATTTTTTATCAAAAACCTGAACTAGTTTCATGAAGTTCTGGGCAAAATTTCTTTGTTTTATGGCCTGCAACATATATATATATATAAAAGGAGAAACTAACTAACTGACATATCAACGTATAGCCAAAACTACTGAGCCTAGGAGTGTGAAATTTTGCACAAAGCTTCATTTTATGACGTAGGCGAACACTAAGAAACGGTTTTTCAAAATTCAGCTCCGAACCCTATTTTCACGTGGGCGAAGTCCCTGGCAGGCTAATCAAATATAAATTCTGTTCTAAGCGGGAAATTCAATGCGCAAATTTTTTGCAGTTCGCAATGAAACAAGAATGCAGCGTGGAAAACAGTGACGAGTCAAACGAAAGCACTCTGCATATACATGACTAATTAGTTGTGCAGTACATTTAGCTATGGGATTGTGCTGGGATCCGATAGATAAGAGAAACAATAAACGACAAGTTCACAACCCTCAGAAATAAAAAGTAATATTACACCCAAAAATATTAAATGTAAACTTAAGAAATATTACTTAAGTATTATTTAAGAATGTTTTCTCTTACTGATTTAAACAAAGATTGTATAAATTAATTTCGACAATAACGTACACATATAAAACTGTAAGTAAATTTGTTTCGATTTGAGATGATTCATGATAGCACAAGTTTAAACCTTAGTGGTTTTTTGGTTGCTATTTAACATAAGTAATCCCCTGTAATATTTGTATAAATGATAAATAAATAAAAAAAAAATAAACCGGTGCGGTGTTTCGCTGGAAATTATTCTCACATATTCCGTTATCAAGCACCCGCTGAAATATTTTTCAGAGTTCTGATACAGACAGACTACATGTGTGGATTCCAGAGATCTGTTAAATAATTTGTAATTACCTTTTTAAACAATAATTTTATTTTAATATTTAACATTAAATATTAACATTTAACGTTAAATAATTGTATTTGTACATAACAACTACGAAACTGACACGTTTCATATCAGGGTTGCCACTTGCCAACTGTCTAATAAAAAGAGTATTATACTCAATTTTGTGAAGAAGTAATAGTGGAGCTAAAGTAGTGTTTTTTTGAATAATTTATATAAAATAACTCATGACTGCGATCCCACCTGATGTGTGAGCGGTGATGCTATCGGCGATGGTGAGGCGCACTAGTTTATTAAGAGCCTATTCACTCTAGCCTTGAATACATCTAAATTATAATCGGAAAGGAAGACTGCAGCAGGCAAACCGAAATCTTCAATGTACATGGTATAAACAACGGTAGAAACGCTTAATCTGGACCGTAGAAGTTTTAACAACGTAGGTAAAGGGGGATATTCGCTGTACGTCGGAATGCCCGATGGTAGAACGGAGACGACGGAATCACGTCATGTAATTCGCGCGTACACTCTTTTTCTCTCAAAACGTATCCTGTAAAAAAACCGAACGGCTAATTACTCTACGCCTGTGCTCGAGGTTTTAAAGATTGGACTTAACCAAATCTGGATCACCAATTGGCCTCTTTGCACGGTTTCCACCAGTTTCTATTATTTTGACTCGTATTTTGAATTTTGTTACTAACTATAAGTTGAAATAGTTCGATGGTCGGATCCATAGATAGATAGATATATTCTTTATTGCACACCAAAAATAAAATTAACAATAGGAACTTAAAACTAAAAGAGTGTCACAATGGGCGGTCTTATCACTAAAAGCGATTTTTTAAAGACAACCTTTGGATGGATTTGACAAAGAAGAAATATAAAGATACGTAGGTTCATGGTGTACTATTTACATATACAATACATATAATTTAAGATATACATAACTAATAAAATACATATAATACAACCAATATATATATAGAAAATATGAAGTCAGAAAACAATGCACCTAATGTTTAAGAGGACAGATAGTGATCATTAACCATATTTTTAAAAATTGATAATGTTTGTGCTTGCCTTATCGACACGGATAGATAGATATATCAAACAGTAGTCGTAGGTACCATTATTTTAAATGTTATGTTTGCTTCGCAAAATAAAACAACTGAGGGTGATTGCCGCATTCATAATGAACTTTGTTGTATGTAAACATCGAAATATATGTACATTTACACTTTTCTTGGTCGTTCGTTTTAGGCCGTGGTTTTCGCTAAGATTGACAGAGCCAGGTAGACGTTGCCTGCCAGGGTCATGGTTCTCGCAAAGAAGAACTGGAAGAACAAAAGTAGGTTTAGACAAAAGTGCCATTGAGCGCTACACTAACGATCCTACTAATAAGAAAGTTATGATTTAGAATCGACTTTTATAGAATCGTTTTTCAAATGGTAGACAATACGAAATAGAATAAATCGAGTTCGTTCAAAAGATGATATAAACCTCTAAGTAAATAAGTAGTTAAGTTAATATGGTTTTAAAGCCTACGTAACTTGGCCGGAAAACAAACTTGAAAGTTTCATTAACTTTTTTTTTTTTTTTACTTGCAATAAACTAGTGCTTGACTGCGATCCCACCTGATAGTAAGCAGTGATGCAATCGAAGATGGTAAGGCGCACTAGTTTATTAAGAGTCTATTCACTCTAGTCTTGAAGACACCCAAATTATGTATAATTATTCGGACGGAAAGACTGCAGCCGGCAAACTGTTCCAATCCCTCGATGTACGCGGTATAAATGACGAGGCAAAACGCTTAGTCCGGGCCGCAGGTGTCTCAACAACGTAACTGACACTACATTTTCCATTCCGTTTTTACCAACAAACTGGCATCATTAAAAAAGTTAAAGCTAGTTTTGGTAGTTTTGGTCAAGTTCTGCGCGATAGTGCATATCCAATAATCTGATTTGATATAACTATAAATATGTATATAAAACAAAAATATTGACCATTTTTTTATAGACTGTGTTTGCCACTCGTAATACGAATATTTGTTCACTTTGTCTCAAGTTATTTAGACAGTGCCTTAAAGTGATTAAGGCACTGTCTAAATGTTTAAGGAGGCTGGGACCAAGCTTATCGTTACTACTTAATGTGGGTGTAAAACGAAATTTTAAGGTCATATAAGTAGGGATAAGTTAAATCACTAATACAACTCTTTAAGAAATAATTGCTCTTAAATAAATAAAACTGGCCAAGAGCGTCTCGAGCGTGTTTTGCTAGGTGTAGAGTTCCGTAGCTTCCCATCCGTCACAAATTTGTCCTGTAGGTACCTCGTGGGAATTTTGGATTGCGTGAACCGATTTTATTCTTTTTGTATTTTTATTTGAAAGAAGATACGTTCAGGATAATAAAATATGTAGACTAAATTAAAAAAAAACGCTTGCATGTTTGCGGTTAAATTACAAAATCAGTTTTGAACGTATTCTTTAAAATATTTCAAAAACTGTTCATCTTATCAAATTTAAAATAATTTTCCAAGAAAGTGTATAAAAAGTTCTTTATAGTTTTTTCATTACTCATACTCTGAAAGTAGGTGTAAAGTTGCCTGCGGACAGGGTTGGAAGAAGTACTTTTACTCCCTAGGGAGTTTTACTTTACAACTGACAGTTGTTTTTTTTAATATTTAGACAGCAAATATTAAAAAAAGAAGCTAATCCTATTTTGACATTTCTATTGAACTGTGACCCGAATTTTTATACTGCCAGTACAATTAAAATAACATAGAGATAGAAATAATTTAAGAATACTTTTTTTAATGACTTTATTTTAATTTACTTTCAACTATTTCATTAAAACTAATATTATATTTGAGAAAAATTTTGACCTGACCCATTTTTACAATGATAAAATGAAAAATGTTGACTGAATAGCCAGACGACGACTAAAAAAAAAAATGGCGGGTAAAGTCTCTCTATAATCTGTGGCCGATTTGGTCTTTCTTGATTTTTTTTCGGGGTGTAGAGTTTTGTTTACATTTTGCTAAATCTCTGTTATAAGAAATTTGTATTAACACGATAAGTTTATCAGCTTCAGTTTTAAATTGAACGCAACATTCTTTGAGGAGAAAACCGCTTACCGCCTAAATCAAAAGAAATATACCTAAAAACATACGAAGACATTCGATGACGACTCAGGTTTTTATTATTGTTTTTATTTTCCTCGTATTCGTAATGAAAAGCACAGTGTTTACCTCGGGTTAAAGAGTTATTTAGTCCCTCGAACTATTAGCGACCTCGCTGTCGCTCGGTCGCCAAGATATTTCTCCGGACTAAATAACTAACTTTCATCCCTCGTATAACAATGTACTATTTTTTCATATTTTATTATTCAAAAGTTATAGAGGGGGGGGGACGCATTGGTTTTGCTTTTGGGCAATTATTTCCTGAAATATTTAATTAATAAATCATCTTAATCAAAAAACTATTTTACGGGACCCTTACTAATTTTTAAATACCTCTCCAACAATATATCACACGTTATGGTAGAAATGAAAAACAAAGCCCATTTTACGTGTAGGAGAGGTACCTTAATAAAACATTTTTACTTTTTGTTTTTGCACTTTGTCGGCGTGATCGATATATATATAGATAGGTACCAAATTTCAGTATTCTAGTGCTATCTCTATCGGTCGCTGAGATTATCCACGGACGAACAGACAGACAGACTTGGCGAAACTATAAGGGTTCCTTGTTGACTGCGGAATCTTAAAATAGAGCCATGATATCAAACGAAAACGAAGGGAACGATGACGTAAAATGATTACGTCATCGTTCCCAATTAAGCTGGCATTATAATATGTTGAAAGGGATATTCGCATTCCTGTCCTCATTTGGCCAGGTCGGGTTGGGGTGTTTGCTCGAAACGCTTTGCAACCCCGACCTGACCGATCTGTAGCTCGCGCCGACACTAAGCGGCGATCAATGGACGGGCGTGGGACGTTGCTCGTACTTATACCTCTAGCCTCTGTACGCAGGGTTGTTTTCTGTGTTCTGTACACGTATAGGATGATTTTTGTGTTTTTCTGGTGTAAAATAAAATGGGTCCTAAATAATACCTAACTAGTTTTTTCAATATTGAGTCAGTCATGGAAGATGTTATGGCAAAACTTTCAAATAGTAACAAACTAGTAATTATATGTGGAGACTTTAATGTTAATATTTTAGAAAATAATTCAGAAAGCTGTAGATTATTAAATCTCTTCAAATCATTCAATTTGTCAAATGTGTTTAAAGAACCAACTCGAACTTCCACTACTTCAGCTACATGTATTGATAATGTTTTTTGTTGCTGCGACTATTTAGATAAAGCTATTGTAGATTATCTCCCTTCTGATCATAGCGGCTTGATGGTAACTTTTGAATCCGACATACCTATACAACAAGTGCAGATACATTCCAGACCAATAACATCCGGTAAATTAAATAAATTTAACAGCACTTTAATTAACAAGCTTAATGATTGGAAACTTGCAGAGAATGATGGTAATATATTTTATAGGGTGTCCCAAAATTAACGCAAGATTTGAATTTGCCGCCATTTATGCAGTACAATGTTGCCAACCCTAAAAACAAAATAACTCGACAGTTGACAGTTTAGGGTTAGTAAAAATGGAGCGTTACGCAATAGAACAACGTGTCTTCATTGTTGAGCAATATTTTCAAAAATAATGAATAAAATATTAATATTATGACGATGGCTCATGTATGTTAGAAAAAATCTTCATCTTTTTAGAAAAAGAGGCGATAGACATAATTATGTTACAAGAAATATGGATCAGTTAGTTCAACCAGACTTCAGACTGGCTAAAGTGGCCTCTTCTTTCATGGGGTACTGTTTAAAATGTTATAATAAAATACCTCGCCACATATTAGAACTCAATGAAACGAAATTTAAATCTTGTATTAAACGCACACTATGCGGGCAAGCATATTATAAATTGGATGATTATATTCTAGATAAAAATGCTTGGCTTAATGCTGATCCAGCTCCACTACCACCAGGGCGTAATAATTGATTGGCTTTGAAATATATATATTTTTTTATGTTTTTAAAATGGGTAATATTTTTTTTTTATAATAGTATTGTATAATGTAGAAGCATTTTTTTTTTCAAAGTTTGTAAATGTGAATCCCATGGAACAATTTATGGTTTTAGGTTACTATAGAACTTGTTTGATTTGACGTGAATGAGCTCGGCAGCTGAGAGTTTGTCATGCTCACTCAAATGTCTCACTGATGGTGGCGCGTATGTTGGATTATTCGGTTCTCTATAATATGGTTGAGCTGCGTGGTGCTGATACGTGCGTCATGTCCGTCAACGGGCGCTGTCAGTTGAGATTGGTCATCTCTTAGCTATCAGAGGTTTATTTTAATATCTATATTTAGCATAGTTTGTGTTTATTATTATTATTTACATTGTTCTCACATACTAGTATCAACAAGAAACATGTAACCGCGATATTTGTAATATTTACCATAATTGAAAAGAGTGTCCATGGAGTTTCTTGCACATTCTTCTCCATAGAGATCTACGCTTTGGAATGTGCAATTAGCATCATATTTTTTAGGACAGACCGACTTGACGTTTCAAAAGTGCCTGTAAATGGTTTATTTGGAAAAAAATGATTTTGACTTTGAAATAACGTTATTGTAATCACACTGCTGTCAATGAGAAGAAGACAACAACAACGACACAATAAATCAGAATGTTATCACTATTTATTATCTGTGAATTATTCGTATGTCCAAAATTAAAGCGTTCCTTCGTTCACGTTTTTGAAATTTAAATTCCATTATTCACATTCATACAATTCCATTCCAAGAATTCCATTCACACCTATATTGTGGAATGGAATTTTTGTTTATTAATTTATTGCCAATTTACACTCACAGTTCACACCACACATAAAAAATTTAGGCACATTATATTAATGGATTAACATTAACATATAATAAATAATAATAATGAAAAATAATAGTCAGTCTCCAGTCTCACTAGATATTGCGCTGGGAGTAGCAATGGACTCCAGCCAGGTAGCGAGCTGTAGTGTTAAGGAGTTCAGCTTTAGTACTAGCGAATATGTCAATTGTAGCGTCAAAGAGTGTTGTTGATATGGGTAACGGCTAAATACATGGGGATGGTACAGGTCTATACCCAACTAGCAAAGTAATCCTATAAAGTGCAGTGCAATTTAAGTGTGGACGTGTTTGCACTGCTCGATACGAATTTTATATTCGCGTGTTGCACGGCAGTAGCCGTTGCTCGTTTTTCGTCGCTATGAGTCAACCACTCCTAGCCAACGAGGTGTTGGCATTCATCAAACATGCCATTGACTACATGGACGAGGTCAGTATCCTGCAGATCTGCAAGTCCAGTTTCAACGAGGAGGAGACAAGCAGTGCCAAGCTGCTGCTGTTCCAAGTGCTGGGCAAAGTTGACCAGATGCAATCCCGACGGAGGGATGGTGGCACCGCACAGCACCGACCCGGACGACGTGCCTGCTTTCGTGGCGAAGGACCTGCATAAGCTGCCTCCCGTCACGTTCGACCACGTCGATGTCACCAGGTTGCTTAAGGATAAACAGCCCTAAAAGCAAGTTTGGCCGAGGTACAGTCCAAGCTGGAGGTGTCGAATACCACCGTAGGTGAACTGCGTGCCGAAGTAAGAGTTGTTGCGCAACGCTGTTTCGGAATGTAGGGCGCCTTCCAGCGTGAACATTCGTCGAGAAGCGCGAAATGCTTCCATCGGCATTTTTGAGTCGGCGAGTTGCAGTGCGTCACCCGCTGCTAATAATGCTATCCTATAGTAGCATTTTGTAAGAGATCAAGACATTATAACATACTTAGCTGAGATCACTATAAGTTTGCGCCATTACATTACATATGATCAAAAAGCTAATAAGCTACTAGATCAATAACTTTATCAGTAAACTTTAGCCATTTTGTTAAGATTCAGTTGTTAATTAATGAAATCTTAAATATAAAAATGAAATCTTGTTATTTAAATACTAAAAAAAAATTAAACATTAGCAGGCATATTTCAAAGGAACTCTAATTTGTTTTAAAATGGAGGCGAGTTATCTGAACTAAAACTGCTACAAATACTAATTTACCTATAATAGTTCTACAAAGTACTTATGAAAGGCAATTTCAAAACATAGCGAATGTTCATAAGAATTGATGAAATATTTTATTTATAACAAATATACTAATGTGCTATTTTTCGGATGGAATTGTGAAAATAACTAAATTGCGGTACACATTTACAGTAAAAATGACTTCCCCACGAGATCATACACTATATTTACAAAATATGTATAGTAATTAATGTACTACAATAATAAAACATAATAGTAATAGAAACTTATGTTTTTATTAAGTATTTACCACAAAGCTACCGACACCGCCAGCCGAAGCAACAACAAATAAAACCTCTATTAAAATAAACTTATAATTAATACCTAAGTTCGTTAATAGTGCATTATAAACAAGATTGCTTTAGTAAGATACATGTCAGATACTAACAAGAGCGTTTGTGCTTGTAATTGTGTAGTCTGATATTATTATAGAAGCTATTACGCTTCGTCATCAAGTATATTATAGGGCTTAGTAACATTTAATAAGCTGATTATAAGATAGTTATAGAAATAAAAACTCTTATAATTGCGCCCAAATCCAGCTTGGTAGCATGTTACAAGTTTTTTATAAGTGAAAATAAAAGTACTCTTAAGATGGTTATAAATACTGATTTTGCTAGTTGGGTAGGTTATGGTACAGGCCCATGTAAGCCTGATGGGAAGTGAAATGTTAAAGGTGATGTATTCAAGTAACGAAGAATTGAAGTGGGAACAATGAATAAGGCGGATGAAATATTTAACCACAGAAAGATTTCTTCTTACATCTAAGCTTTGGTAAGACATCATACCTTATGGCAATGGGCAATTCAGCCGGTTGCGACTATTCTGCTAGTGTCACGTTGAGAATAAAGAAGATTGTTTCATATTATGGTTTGACACTTTGTAAAAATTGTCGCTTTAAAATATATTTGATAAATTTATTTTACTGTTAATTCACGCGATAGTCTAGTTCGCACGTGTTATTGGTAAAATTGTGGTGTCTCTTCCACAAAGGCCATTCAAGTTGAAGGTTAATATATATCATTCGTTTCCATTTTAATTACGAATTAATTTATTTACCATAAACAATCAACTCCACATAGAGAAGAATGCGTGTGTTATTAGTGAAAATGCGACTTCACAATTCAATAGTTCTAATAATATGTATAATTGATAAAGGCTTTTCATAGCGATAAGTTTAGTCATGTTCTCGTCATGCAAGTCAGTTATGTTGCAGACTGTACAAGAGGTTATTAATTATTGTCATCTCAAAGGGATTGCACACAGGCTCACGACAAAGGAGTAATTTCTAGTATGCTAGGAATTTCTCCTGTGTCGTGAGTGGGCTTACAAACGTGTACGTTTACGTACAAAAGTTACTAAGTTCCGGAAGGCCCAGGGACTCTTTCTGAAAGGAAAGCTTGGACCCAGTGCAAAAGTCAAAGAAGTAACGTGGTGGGCGGTTTAGTCAGTAAAAGTCTGGACACTATTTCCCGCTCCGCCCAAAACCGAAATTCTTCATTGGATGATTTTTACTCACTATAAAAATCTTAGGCCCTGAACTACACTACTAAGTACTTTTTCATGGGTTGGAACCCATGACACGCAGCGCAGCAGTCAAACACTCAACCACTGCACTGTGCAAAGTCAAAAGAAAAGAAAGAGTCAAATAAAAGAAATTCCAAATAAAATAACACCGCTCTTATATTCCAGAACTGGGTCGGAGTCGGGCACATGCCTACCAATTATACGGTATTTACTTTCGATTCCACAAGATTGTATTTAAGAGCAAGTTGCTGGTGGATAATTTATAATTCTGCCTACGAGGTTGAGTCTATGTCCCTTTAAAAACGAATGTGTTAAAATATTTAAAAAATATGTAAGTAATTATGTAAATTTAATATTAAAAATAATAAATCTATTTAGTTTCGTATATACATATTGTATTATACAAATGTTTCTATAAAAAACATTAAAAAATATACAATATGATAATTTTACACTTGATCAAACGAAATGTGATGATATAAGATAGAAAATTATCGATAAAAACACGAAAAAAATATAAAGAATGTTAGTCATTTTAAAATTCAAGCCATTTAATTTTTTTGTTGAATGTATTTTGGTTTTAATTTATTTTTCTCCGTATGTAATCGGTGTATGTTTTTTAAAGTAGTCTTATTTGAAAGCTATAAAGACACAAAACAAAATTACTTTGAGGTAATTCTACACAGAGAAAACTTAAAAGCGCGATTCAGACTATCAATTTTAAAAGAAAAATGATGTTGTAAAAATAATAATTTTCAGATAATATATTCAGACTTTATTGTAAACGACCTACCGCTACAATACGGTATTTGTCACCAGGGCCGTCTTTAAATATTTATTTATTTAACACTTTTAACAGGTTCGAGAATCCGTTCCTTCAGACGGTCTGGTGTGATAGGACAACAAAAATAAAATAGGTATATATCCCACAGGAACACATGCGTTTTTTTTTCAGGGATAAAAGGAAGCGTATGTGCTATTCCAGAGCATAAACTATCTCCGTGCAAAATTTCATCCAAATCCATTCAGGCGTTTTGGCGTGATTGAGTAACGAAACAAAAATAAGAAGTTGTATATCCCACAGGAACCTTATGTTTTTCCGGGATAAAAAGTAGCCTATGTCCTATTCCGGAGTGTATCCTATGCCTGTGCCAAATTTCATCCAGATCCTTCCAGCCGTTTTGCCGTGATTGAGTAACAAAAATCCAAACATCGTAACTTTCGCATTTATAATATTAGTAAGATTATTTTTATTAGATAAACCGTTTTTACAAGTTAAATTGACCGAAATGGCATGAAATAAGTAAGACACTAAACTATTGAACGAACCAGGAATGTAATTACCTAAGGTGGTTTTTTTCCGTAAGTATTCAAAATTTGTATTACGAACAAAGTGGTCGAACTCCGTAGGATAGAGCTATAAGATCCTTGGGTAAACAAAAAGGTTATGTAGCCACAAATAACACTAGTGCGTAATAGTGATCAAAATGTCACAGTTCGGTAACAGCCTTTATATACCTGAATGTAGTGCAATAAGAGCCACTTTCTCATCAAGTGTATCTAAATAATAATATAATCTTTATTTTGGTTCCATGTAAGTTCACAATTGGTGTGTACATCTGTAAAGATCAGGAGCAGTTGCAAGGCAGAGAACAGATGCTGTATCTTTATATAATAACTAGCGTGTATGTAGGTTTTTCCATAGAAACCTTGGGCCCCCAACTCCCCTCAGGGAGTGAATTTTGGAAAATCCTTTCTTAGTGATCGCTTTCATCATAAATGGAAGCCTTGTGCAAAATTTCAGGCTTCTAGTCCCAATAGTCCGGCTGTGCGTTGATGTTTAAAACCTACATTTTAACCTCTTCAATGTTTCGAGTACCGTAATTATAGACACAATTAAAGAACAATAGGTATGTGAACGCCGGCGTTCGCTCGGGGCCCATGAGTTTAGTTTAAAAATTAAAAAGGAGCTGAGCCACGGCTGAGCAAAATCCCTTATCTTAAAGACTACGTAGTACTGTCGTTTTTAGATGCCAATATAGTGGGGCCAAGTATTTAAAGCAGGTGGTATTTCATTCGTCTCCCCGTGGGAGGAGCGAGATCTTCAATAAAGGAGAGAACCACACGTGCCATCGATACGGAAAATTCCGGGTGTTTCTAACTGACACACAACTCTTAACCTTATGATTTAATATACAAGGTTGAAGTTTAAGTGAAGATGCCAGAATCTTATGCGCAAAGGGACTCGCTTTCCCCCATCGTAAACACAGGGCTGTATTTTGTTGCAGATTATGAGGTTTGATGTGTGCAGATGCGACAGTGGATTGTATGGACGGTTTTGTAATTGTTATTATACACGAGTTAAAAGATTTCATGACAAAAGAACAGTAGTCTTTTTTACGATTTTGATGGTCGAAAAGTTTATACACTATTGAAAAAAAATATATACATACCGTACCATAAGGATAAAGCTACCGATATAGCTCGAAGAATTGCCAACTTAAGAGGCAACGGGCAAGGTATATAGCATGCAGAACGGTATATTGCAAAGATTTTGGAGTGGGAACAGCGTACTTGAAGACATACAAGTTGAATTAATCAGCTGGTTAAGGTATTCGATATATGCGAGACGCACAGGTCTGGTCATTGTGGCAACACCTGAGGGATGCCTATATTCCTTATTATATCGGAAGAATTCATGAAATAAATTATACTTTTTAAAACTTAGTTTTTCTATTAGTTTCAATTGGTTGAGTGCTAACCTTCATTGATATACCATCCCACCAGAACTAGGTCATAGGCTATTAAGAAAAAGTATCGAAGTATTAAACAAGAAACTAAATTATGATAACTAAATACCTTATAAAATAAAGTCCAGTGGAAACCTCACAGAGACTGTTTCAGCGTACCTAAAAACCTTTCAATAAATTAATTTTTCCTACTCTATGTCTTTAAACGGGGCCGTAAGCATTTTTAACGGTTGGGCTTTGCGCCGGCTTGCCGACTTATTTTTTAATATATTATATGTTTTGTACCAAAGTGCAACGACCCAATAGTGTGCAGAATAACTGCACTAATCCTCAAAGTACATTTTGAACTGGTATTCTAGTCTAAAACCTATAAGAGATAACTCCAATATCATTAGTAAATAAAAAAGAGAACACAATCGAATTGAGTTAGTCTTGTAAAACTTGAAATTTTAACATAGAAAATCTTATATGTATAAGATTAATTTCGTCAAATTCACAACACAAATTGAAACGTTTATTATTTCCATCCAAGCAAATCCTGAAACCTACACAATTAACATTACACACAGACTACAAATTAGTCGATGAAAATCTGTCATTCAAGTAAGATTTTCGATATATTATAAAATTTTCGATAAAAGCATCGTTTGTCGTCAAAGAAAATTAAAAGATAACTGAATATCGGGAACCTGACGGTAATGGTTAAAATGTACGTTTTATACAGAAAAAGTAACATTCCGGTTCGGAAATGGGAGTTCGAAGCTGAAAATGTCTAAGGATCCTTAAATGATAGGCGGCTATTTCCATAAAGGGGACGAAAGTGACAAATAAAATAAGAAGAAGGGAGTCTGTTGTGTTGCTATTAGTGAGTTGCGCCGGCCGCAGTAGTGACGGTGACTTTGAACATAAATACATTTTGATTCAGTGAATGCTTGTCAAACACAGAAACGTTTTGTTTGACTTGCACAATCGATTTACGGAAATTCTGTGGCGAGTTTTCAGATTTTACGTGGTTATGTAAGGGTACGTTATGCACAGTTCGAGCGCTCTTGAATTTTCGCATTAACATTTCGCATTTTGTTAGCATTAACTTTCAATTGTGACATTATTTTTTACAGACCAATAAGCCTTCGACAACTTTGACTTACTGAATAATAGGGAACAGTTTTAATTTAGTTCATAGCGACTTTTTAAGGTAGTCAAAAGGAAAAACGCTCAGTGTAGGATCACACATTTATCACAATGTAAAAGAACCCAGTAGCCCACGTATAAATTAGTAACCCTATTTCCCGAGAGATGGCGCTGTACCCGATGGTAATTTTAGGATTACGTGAACCGATTTTAATCTTTTTAGGAATTGAACTGTTTCCATAGGTAGGGGAGAGTGTGGTTGAAAGAGCCAGTTTTAAAAAGTATTGAAAAAAATCATTTTAGGCTGCTTGTTTTTAAATAAAAATCCTTTTTTTCATTAATAAGTTTAATAATTATGTTACTGAAATGAAAAAAAATAGGTAACAATGAAAGAAATCTGAAATATAGCTACTTAAACAAAAAATGGGAAATTGGCTCTTTCAAAACAACCTGTCAATGAAAGAGCTACCATGTGCCATGAAAGAGCCAGATTCCACTTTGTATAAACAAACCGGTTTCTCAACAATTTTAATATCTTTTTTATACTATTGAATCATTTATATAATAAAAACGTTTACATTATTAAGTCCTAGTAAGTTAAAATCACAGCTTTTGATCAGTCTCAAATAATCATCTTACAATAATTTTAATCATTAATAATACTTTTATAAAACTCTGATAGAACAATCAAAAACATTTTTGCCAAAAGAAATTAATCACTCCTTTGTTATCACAAGACTCATGTTGTCCACCCTTCACATATTTTCCACTGGTACCACTCTTCTTCGGCTCTTTCATGGACTCGACAACTGGCTCTTTCAAAACATTTTGTATTAAAAAATATAACTTCAAATTACAGCTACTTAATGATATCATCATAACAATAAGATTAGCGTAAAATAATGCCAACTATAGGCTTATCAATACAACATATTCATTTTGTCAACCTATGCTTTACACCTCTTGTCAAAAAAACTTAAGTAAACGCAAAAATACTTACATTTTGCCTTCAAAATTTTCAATTCAATCCTACGACGCAATTTGATATTCTAGAACTGTCAAATGTCTGTGGATGGCAGTTGTCCAGTGTCGCCATACAAAGAGTAAAATTGAATTATGGGAAGATTTTGTTAAGTGGGAGATAATCGCATCGGCTCTTTCAAAGCTTGGCTCTTTCATACACACTCTCCCCTACATAAGTTTGTGAGGAACCTTCAGTGCAGAAGTCCCGCTCGCACTTGTCTGGTTTTTGAGTTTTATTTCATAAAATGTGCCGACATCATTTTCCTTTGGGATTGTACTACTGTACTAAACAAACATAATTAAATATTAAAAGCGGTTTGTATAACCGCTACCGTCCCCGTCGACAGTAGACGGTAGCTTATTAGCTAGCTTATAACGATAACTTGAAATGAAATGCAAAATTTGACATTGCTTGCAGTTGCAATACATTGGATACCATTTTGTAATAAGTTAACTCTCGTGAAAAGTAGTGTATTTATTGCGATGATAACATTCGTCAATAACGATAGTATTTAAGTTATTCTACCATCGATTAATTTTTTAAAATAACTTTGTTTATTATAGGCAGTTTATTTTACTGATATGTTAGGTTATGAATTTAATTTCCAAGACTATATAGAAATATTGTGCGCGCGAGCTCAATGATCACTTCCCACTTAAAAAACAGGCTCTCTGTGGCTGGATAGACCTCACGTAGGTGATCGCCCCCTTCTACGAAGCAGTAATGCTAGTAAAGGAGGAGGCCGACCGCATAAGGCAAAGGCAACAGTGCCCTCGCCGTAGCCGTCGCCGCCACGATCCCGCCGGCCACTGTAGGCGCGGCCTTGCGGACGGCGTACAATGGATACCAGCCGCCCGGTCGCCTGGTAACAGTCCAAACCGAGCCCTAGTCGTCGACGGCGCGCACTGTTCCCGCGCGCCTCAAGGAGTTGTCAGCAAACTGTAGGAGCCCTACAGGGTCGAAGCCTCCTGGGGCCAAGGGTTGATGCGGAAGCGTAACACCAGGGCTCTTAGACTAAGGCAAGGAAGGAATGGGGTAGGTTTTTTAATCAGTAAAAGTCTGAAACTGTCCATAGATGCAACAGTACAACTTAATGGACACCTACTAAACAGATCAAAATTTGTTTACAACATTCTGAAAAATAAGATTTCAAAAAAAGGCAGAAAATAGTATATAGTGTATAATGTATGTAGTTACCGTCGAGGCGGTATTACGACTTGAGCCGTGGCGAGGATTTTAAGAGAGCCGAGAACGGTAACCAGTCATTACTCACGTATATCATACACCCTTTTTTAATACACTTGTGAAGGAAAATAATTTAGCTATTATTACTATAAAAAAATAATGTCTAATAATGGAACTGTCCATAGAAACTCGGTAATACGAGTACAATAAGATACGATAATAAGTTCGTACTTTTTGGAAAGGTCTTTACGAGTATTAATTGTAAAGGTAAAAAAATATTTTTATTGAAAATCTTGTTCCAACCGTATTCAAAACGGGGACCTCTCGGATCGATCGTGTGCAATGAGCAACTTCGTCAGACGCAAAGTTAGGCCGCGGCTCATTGCAACATGGCGTGCGGAGCTTTGTCTGCCATTGGGTTTTATTCGATTGTGCTTACTCACGCTACTCGCGCCTATGTGCGACAGCAATCCTGTAAGGCGCCTCGCCATCAATCGATTGAAATTTGAAGCAACTCTCACGACGCAAAAACATAGAAAACAATCTATGGATATGCAGCAGTATTTATATTTGTTTACACTACAAAGACTACAAAGAAATTTTCATGTATGCGTTCACACGTTACATATACCCACCTATCATAATTTATAGTTTAATATTCATTCTACAAAAGCGACGTATAAGAATGAGATATTTTATAATCGGTTTTATAATTATAATCTGCAGTATCAATTATTTCAGTATCTAAAACCTGTCCTTCAAAATTTACATTTATTGTATTCATTTAGTTTTTTTTTTTTTTTTTTTTTTTTTTTTCAGCTGATTCTTGTTTATTTACCATACTTTATACATAAAATTAATTAATTTAGAATATACATTTAATTATACTAAAAATAACCTAAATAAACTAAAAATACAATAATATTTACAAATGATTTATTGGGCATCAAAAAATTCATCCACATCGATATCAATGGGAAAAGTGCCCAGAACGCTGGCAGCATTGCCACGCTGGATGGCAATGCTGATTCGCTGACAAAAGTAAAGCCCAGCCCTCTGGTCACGCGAAGAGTCGACCAGGTGTTTGCTGATGTCGCGTACAACTCGATGAGCGCTCGGACCCCATGGCCCTAGTGTTTCAACCCCAAACGGCTCAAACATATAACTCCCAATAAGGTTATTATATTTACGCCGTTTGAGGTTTTCTGCACTTGCAGCAGCCGCCCCAGCACAACCTGCCGTACTCAGAAGATGGGATGGCGCAAGGGTGTCGACACATGTTGCATCCCACACCAGAGGCCTACCCAACTTCCAGGGCATTATGGTCATCCCGTCTGGCCTCTTCCCATCGTCACGTGCCAGGCCATTGGGTTCTAGAACAGCTGGCACCCCGGCGGTGACAAGGGCTCGACGGATGATGTCATTAATGCTGGCGTGCCTAGCTATCCGACCAGCGCTTCTGCTGCAGGATAGGCCATGGTGGCCGAGGCGGTCGACTACTTCACCGCACTGACACCGATGTGGAGCTCCGCTAGGAGCACCCAGTCGCAGGCATGTAGCGATCCGGAAGGTGGTGTCACTCAGCATAGTGCCTATGTTGGGTGACGGTAACGTCTGTAGCCAAAGGCCCGACTCCTATTCACCCACAGCCAGTAGGCGGGCACGCTCAGCAGTGTTGGTGGACGTATTAATAAGGTTATTCCGTACCAACCTGCAGAGCGGCTCATCCCACTGTCTCTGGGAAGATGGGTTCTCGGGCAACGCCTCGTCCGGGCAAGCCAATTTCCAGGCGCTCAAGGCATCGGTCAAGCACGGCACCTCACAGTCAACCAGTGATTGAGTCAAAATTCCACTGGTCAACTGCTGAGTGCTGCGGACCGAAGACAGGAACGCAGGAAGGCTTACACTAGTAATTTTGCGGATACCGAGCCCACCAAAACGAATGGGTAGCGTAGCTTGAAGCCAAGCCCGGTCATCCAGGGCCACATTTAAGATGGATGTTAGTGTATGCCGAATGGTCTGATCAATTTTGTCCAAGAGGTGTGGCTGCTTCCATAAAGGAGAAGAGCGGAGAAAATACATGAAATTTGGTGCAAAACACCATAGCACTTTGACAACATGTGACTGCGGTTTTCCAAATATAAAAATTGATCTCTACATAGTGAATACTGCATACTTCAGAATAGTATTGTATGACATTATTGTCAATTTACAACGAAGGCATCTTGGTAGAGTCTACTGTGTCCATTTACTTGCTACTACATTAGCAACTTTGTTCAGTTCAGTATTCTGAAAATCTTGTTTTATACTTTTTCAGCGTTTTTTGTCGTAGTCGGGTTTTAGTTTTTTTTTTATTATGACCTACATGTTTACCAGTAGACTTTTTTCCATAGAACCAGTAGTTTTGCTGGAAATCGAGATAAACCATTTTTTACCCTTAAAACCTCAGATCGACCGTAATTTATTTTTCCTTAAATTTTTGTTATATTAATTATCTTCCTTTTCAAATGGATTTCATTCTACTACTATTTTGTTCCACTTTTTATAATTTTCAATGCTATTTGCACTGGACTATCTCTGTACTTTTCCAATTAAAATTTCAATCTGTTGCTTAATACTACTACTTACCTATATATATAGCTATATATATTATATAGAAAAAAATAATATAATTTCATACACAAATTTGCTGCGATACATTTGACAGATAATCAGCAGTACCGACTCCACAATATCAATCTGAAAGCGATCACATGCCAGTGGCGAGGCGACGGGGCGGACGTGCGCACGCCCCCGGCACGTGGCGCGATTTAACTAAAAACTAGCTATCCGTTTAACCACCCTAATTTTAAACAGAAAGGACATTACCTAGTAGTCTGTATTTCCATGGGAATAATACCTGAGTTTAGTTTTTTTAATGTAATTTGGAAGTTTATGATCTTCTTTCAAGATTTGCGTGAAAGAGACTGAAATTGCGTGAAAGAATCATCCGATAGGAAAGCATTTTTCAAAATTCCACTGCTCAGGAGTGAAAAGCAGGGCAGTTTTTGTATAGAACAACGTGATGACTTGGTCCAATGTTTTCAAATTTTACATAATCATTCTTTAACAGAATTTATGGAAGACGAGACGTATTTTATTGGAGCTCATCCCCTAACGTAGTTAGGAAGGGGAAGAAAGTAATTTTGGGGTGGTTTACTTCGAAGATTGATATTATTGATATCAATCTTCTAGTTGCTGTTGATTTAAACTTTTGAGCCCCACACGAACGCCGGCGTTCGCACACCTATCGTTATTTAATTGTGTCTGTAATTACAGTACTCAAAAGGTTAAATAAAAGTTCGTTTTTAGGGTTCCGTAGTCAAAAAGAAACCCTTATAGTTTCGCCATGTATGTCTGTCTGTCTGTCTGTCCGCCTGCGGATAATCTCAGCGACCGTTGGCACTAGAAAGCTGAAATTTGGTATCAGTATTTATATCAACTACGCCGACAAAGTCATCATCATCATCATCAGCCTTTTAATGTTCCCACTGCAGGGACACAGGCCTCCTCTCTCTAGGAGAGGGACAAAGAGGCGCCGACAAAGTGCACAAACAAAAAGTGGTAAAAAATGTTTAACAAAACATTTTTACGTGTATGGGAGGTACCCTAATTAGGGTACCTCCCATACACGTAAAGTGGGAAGAGATTTTTTTTTTCATTTCTACCATAGCGTGTCATATATTGTTGGATAGGTATTTAAAAATGATTAGGGGTCCCGTAAAATAGTTTTTTGATAATGTAAATATTTTCGGAAATAATCGCTCCAAAAGTAAAAAATGAGGCGTTCCCCCCCTTTTTACTTTTAAACCACAAGTTAAAAAAAAAGTAGGATTTAAAAGAAACTTTAAAGGAAAATTATTTTGAACTTGATAGGATGAACAGTTTTTGAAAAATTAAAAGAAAACCTTCTGAATTAATTTTGTAATTTAACCGTACATGCAAGCATTTTTTAAAACTTTTTTACATATTTCATCATCCTGAGCGAATCTTCTTTCAAATAAAAATACAAAAAGATTAAAATCGATTCACGCAAATTAAAATTACCACCGGGTACAGCGCCATCTCTCGGGAAATTGGGTTACTAATTTTTACATGGGTTACTGGGTTCTGTTACATGAGAGAAATTTGTGGCAGACGGGTAACTACGGAACCCTACACAGAGCGTGGCCCGACACGCTCTTGGCTGATTTATTTAAGTACAACGCAGCAGCTCATTCTTAGGTTAAAGATTGCAAGCCAGGCCCAGCCGGGTCCGGTCCTGTGGCTGGGTGCCATTTTAAACATGTACCGGGCCCGACCATAGGTAGGTAGGTACGAAAACTGCGGCACTGAATCTGTAACCTGTAGAAAACTGGCCGTTCTGATGCGCCAATGGCCGCTCTCCATTCCTCTTCTCCTCCTCATTGTTATTATCAATAGCACATTGTTATACGAGGGGTGAAAGTGAGTTATTTAGTGCCGAGAAATTAATTGGCGACCGAGCAGAGCGAGGTCGTTAATAGTTAGAGGGATTAAATAACTCTTGAACCAGAGGTAAACATTATGTTTTTCATTACGAATACGACGAAAATAAATACCTATAGTAAATACCTGAGTCGTCATCAAAGGTCTTCGTAAGTTTTTTGGTAGCTATATTTATTTTGATTTAAGCGGTAGAAGGTTTTCTCCTCTTAAAAATTGCGTTAAATCTATAACTTAAGGCTGATGAACTTATCGTTTTAATACAAATTTCTAATAACAGAGATTTAGCAAAGTATAAACAAAACTAGTTGTAGTACTCGAAAAAAACAAGAAAGATCAAATCGGCCACAGATTATAGAGAGACTACAACTTAAAGCAAATTTTCATAAAATAGTTTTCATTACTCTGAGAGTGTAAAGTTGCCTGCGGAAAGAGTTGAAAGTAGCACTTTTCCTCCCTAGAGAGTTTTACTTTCAACTGACAGCTGCCTAAATATTAAAACAATAATAAAGGAATAATTTAAGAACACTTTTTTTGAATGACTTTATTTTAATTTACTAGTCAACTATTTCTTTAAAACTAATATATATTTTAGGAAAATATTGACCTGACCCATTTTACACTGATAAAATGAAAAACATTGTCTGAATAGCCGGCTGACCGCTGAAAAAAGAACAAAATAGGCGGGATTTGTAGCGTCTACCTCTCTATAATCTGTGGCGATTGTGTTTGTTGTTCGACTTTACTAAATCTCTGTTACAAGAAACATGTATTAACACGATAAGTTTACGAGCTTCAGTTATGGATTTAACGCTAGATTCTTTAGTGGAAAAAACCTTTTACCGCCTAAATCAAAAGATATATACCTACCTAAAAACATAAGAAAATCTTCGGCGACGACTCAGGTTTTTATTATATTTATTTTCCTCGTATTCGTAATGACAAGCTCAGAGTTTACTTTGGGGTTAAAGAGTTATTCAGTACCTTGAACTATTAGGGATCTCGCTCTGCTCGGTCGCCAAACAATTTCTCGGGGCATAAATAACTTACTTTCACCCCTAGGATAACAATGTACTATTGTTAAACACAATCCAGAGACTATTCACAGTTCTACTAAACAGTAGCTATAGCTAATTCAATAAAATCAGTGTACCTCAAAGCTATCTTCTTTCACGGAAATCTAACAAACCACGAACATTAATTTTCCTGGTCAGATCAACATTTTTCCGAAATATATATTAGGGCCCTCGCCCAAAACGCGCGACTGCATCACTTCTAACGCGTGTTAGTCGCATTTGCAACGCGCTACTGCATCGCGATTGTATCGATACAAACACGCATCCGCGTCGCGCTACTAACGCGCTACTGCATCGCGATTGTATCGATACAAACGCGCGACCTGATATACATTGTCTCATCATTGTATTTCTGCGTGTCAACTCTGGTTTTACAATGGAAAACAATTCACAAAACGTCGAATATGACATTCTATAACAACTTTTGAATTTAAGATCATAATATTTAAGTTGTTTGAATGTTGTTACATGATGTCCACAAAGTAATCTCTGGGTATTAAATAGATGCATCCAATATTGACGCTGCTTCCGTTGCCTACGCTTCGGCTGCTTACGTAAAAGCAGCACCAAAGACAACGTGACTAATGTTGCCTCAACGGAGTCCATCTTGCAACTGTACTGATCCAAGGTATTTTTGTATCGTAACTGCATCGCGACCGAATCGCGTTTGCATCGCGACCGAATCGCGTTTGCATCGCGACTGAATCGCGTTTGCATCGCGACCGAATCGCGTTTGCATCGCGACTGAATCTGGTCCCGTGGGCGCGGGCACACAGCTAGCGACTGCTTCGCGTCTGTATCGATGCTACGCTCGAGAGCATCGCGACTGCATCGCTACAAAAAGTTGCCCGTGGGCGAGGGCCCTTAGTTTTAAAGAAATGGTTAAAAGCAAATTAATATAAAGTCGTTTAAAAAACGAATTCTTAAATAAATCCTATCTTCAACTGTGCTGGCTGTATAGAAATTCGGATCATCGTCCAATAGTAATGTCTAAATAGAACTAAACAGCTGTGAGTTGAAAGTAAAATTCCCGAGGAAGTAAAAGTACTACCTTCAATTCGTTCCGTAAGCATCTTTACACCTACTTTCAGAGTATGAGTAATGAAAACTTAAATTAACTTTGTAGATAAGATATTAAGATAATTAAAGTTAGTATTCCAATTTGTGATTATGATATTTACGATTAATGATATCTAAGTACCTCCTTATGTATTAAAAGAAAACGCATTTTCGAACGAACGACATGATGTCATGTCAAATGTTATTGCAGGGGATTCCAAATAAAACTAGCTACTCTTGTTTCAGTCTTGTTCATTCTTGATTCACAAAAAGGAGAAACTTTCACAACCGGGGACGATGACAGTCAAGCAATCATGCTCATGAACATTGTTCGAAACTTTACCTTAACGGGAGCCATGATTTTAAGATAATTCTTTGTAATAATTTTTACTTTCTTTTTTATGGTCCTGACAAGAATTTTGTTGGTTACAACCAGCTTTAATACATATATATATAATATCTAGATACATGAAATAAGTTCTTATCGTTATCAGTCGATTCATTACACATAAAAAGGACAAAGTAACTTTAATAGGTACATAAAAAAGATAGGAGGCAAATCTAACTCGAATTTAAGTATGAATCTTATTAGATGTCCTTTCTGATGACTTTACCCAACGTTACATACAATGTTTAAGCTAATTAGAACAAACAGTTAACTAATATTTACAATTCTGTTACTACACAGTTCTTCAATCTGATCTAAATAACTTCTGTTTAATCACATACCTACACATGTCTAACATACGTAGGTACGTGTCCGTGTCCTTGATTATATTGCTCAGGAGCATACGTTTAAAGTAATATTACTGAAACCCACCTTCCATTATTAAAGAAAAGTATAATAAATAGTTATTATTGAAATCCTTAACCCCGTGTTTTCTTTGGCAACCCAATAACTAACAGGTTTAGTTTCTAATCAATATTAATTTAAATTGATAAAGTTAAATTGTTAAAATGTGATTAAAATCATATTTTTATTACTTTGTCAATCACAATTTACACTTAATTCACTCGTCACCGACAGTTATGTTTTATTTTTCTATATCATTGTGCTGTAAGGCAGAGGCAGTTGAAGTGTCTAGATTTGATTGCCATGATTTTTTCTGGTGATATGGTTCTCGAAATTGTACTTATTGTAGTGACAATGTTATATATTGTGTCATTTTAACAACTATAATCTAAGCACAAACTGTTATTTTCATTTTTATGTTTGTTATCTAATGTGGAAATGTACCTATTTCCTAAATATTTATTATCAATACATAAATTAAAGGAAATGTTACTTGCCCAATATTTACGTACTGGTAACATTAAAAGTTCAGTTTAGCCAAAAGTCGTGAAGTCAAGCTAATAAAAAAAAACTAAGCCGAGATTATCTTTGTAGATTTATTTATTATTTTAAAATGTCTAGTCAATTCAGTTTATAATCACAACGATTTTTTTGTGACCATTATTTTGATTTACTTGATAAATATTAAGAAAATATTTGACTGGCAAAGTTACGGACATAAATAAACGCTTAATAATTTCATCAACCATTCCCTCGCAGTTGTTCTTTTGTAAACAAAACGAGGGCTGTTTTAAATGCAAATGGACCATATTCACATGAGGTAGGTACATACGCAGCGCCATCAACGGAACACGCGCTCCAATTATGTTTACGTTTAATAAATATTGCCATTTTAAAAGTTCGGAATTTGAAAATATCACTGTTGTGTTCAATGAAAACTAATACTTTTTTTTTAAGTATCACTAAATCCTCTTTACAGAATCCTTTTGTTCCTGCGTCCAGCTGCGATGTTTTTAATTTCGTCGCTTTATGACGTCAATAGCTGACCTCACGCTGTGCTCACCCCCTCAGATTGCAAGCGTTAAGATTACGAGCACGGATGGCAAAAAATGGGCACGTTCCTACGATCGTAGGGTTGTTCTCACATATTATATGGAATATATACCTATGGAATACAATTGGAACAATTATTATTTTCCTTTGGAGTAAATAAGAAAGTTATCACTTTTAATGCCTATAATCCGTATCAACTGCCAAATATTTATAAAGGTAGCTAGGATCGGTCGGGCGAGTGATGAATGAAATGGAACTAATTACTTTTTTCATTTACAGAATACAAAATTCACGACACAAAAGAAAATGGCAATACCTCGTACCATATTGTGAATTATAAACTGACACAATGACCCAGCCATCATTTTAATAATTTTATTTACGGTTGTAAAACTTGGCGGAGCCTTGAAATAGGTACTCGACGATTAAATGTTTTAGATTGAATAATTCTTTCAGTAGATAAGGGGTAGTCATGTAGTAGTAGGTACTCTATTATTATTAGAAGTTTTTTAGGTACTTGGGTAGAGATGATAAAGGAATTTGTACCTTCCGTTTGTCTGAAATAATAATGATTTATTGCCCCGCGATGCGGCTCTATTGTTCTGGAATGGCCTTGAAAAGTCGGTATCTATAATTTTCTTGGCTTTGAGTATAAATACGTTATCCCGACCGGAAGAGAGTCAGTTTTGATGTAGACAGCCAACGATTGCAATCGATCTACCTACGTTAGGTGCAAAGTGTGCCGACAGAATGTGCCGAGAGACTGTTCAACTATGGAATATTCACCGTCAAATTGTTTTGTCTACTGTTTTTACTACCTATCTACATAGGCACTAAAAAGCTACTATATAGCTTGCTACAAATATATGATCATGAAGAAAGAAAATGTTTTAATGTGAGATCGCCTTTACTTAGCCAAATTCTTGTATTTTATTATTGCAAACACTGGGGAAATAAAAATATAAAAGATTAATGAAACATATTTATTTATTACATTATAAAGTGGTGATTAGATGGGCACGCCACAATTATGGCGGTAAGTCTCCTCTTTGACGCGTAGCTGATAAGACCTCACGGCGTTCTCACTTTCCGCATGACGCAAGTCCTCATCGGACATGGTAAGTTTGGGAGCTATCTGCACCGGATCCGTGCGGAAAAGACGCCCGGGTGTCGCCACTATGTGGACCGCTCGGAGGACATGGTCTAAGTGTGCCCCGCTTGGCCAGATCATCGCCGTGTCCTCGTGAGGGCGATCGGCGGCGGCGAGCTCTCGCGCCAGGCCTTGGTAGAGGCCATGGTCCGGAGCGAAGAGGAGTGGCAGGTGGTCGCATCCTTCTGCGGAGCAGTAATGTTAGCAAAGGAGGAGGCCGACCGAATTTTGCAAAAAAAAAAATTATCCAATGACGAGTCCCGCCCTTGGACGGAGCGGGAAACAAGTGTCAGACTCTTACTGACTAAACAACCTACCCCATTCCAACGTTGCCATATACACCAGGGCCAGAGCCTTCCTTTCAGACGCGAACCCGTGGCCCCAGTTGGCTTCGACCCTTCTGCAGGGTCCGTACGGTTTGCTGACAACTCCTTGAGGCGCGCGGGTACAGTGCGCGCCGTCGACGACTGGGCTTGGTCCGGACGGTTACCAGACGATTGGACGGCGAGCTACCCATTGCTCGCCATCCACAAGCCCGCGCCTACGGTGGCCGGAAATCGGGATCGGAATCTCGGCGACGGTACGAAGACGACGCTTGCTTACGAAGGTAGCCTTCCTAACTATCCGTTTAATAAAATTAATTATTTCATTTCTGTTTTTCGATTTTAAAACCTTATTACCTGCCTCTAAACTATAATCGAGTGTAAAAAATGTATGATCATAAATGAATATAAAAAATTCATTATTAATACTGACTATACCTAATCTATATATATAAAAATCAATTGCTGTTCGTTAGTCTCGCTAAAACTCGGGATCGGCTGGACCGATTTGGCTGATTTTGGTCTTGAAATATTCGTGATAGTTCAGGGAAGGTTTAAACGGTGAGAACGAAAAAAAAAAAAAATATGCGAAACGAAGTTTGCCGGGACAGCTAGAACCGATTTAGCTGAAAATTGGCAGGGAGGTAGTTTAGAGCCAGGAGAATGACATAGGATACATTTTTTTTTTTTTTTTTAGAGTAGGGTAGAGTAGGGTAGAGTAGGGTAGAGTAGGGTAGAGTAGGGTAGAGTAGGGTAGAGTAGAATAATCTGTTGCCGGGAGCGAAGCCGCGGGCAAAAGCTAGTATACAATATATCTTTTGCTGTAGTATTCAATCAGCGATGATGAAAGAAGACTTTTGGTAATTTTTCGAAAGAATTCATTGGTCTAGTTTTGCTTTCGGTTTCAGTCGTATAAATCAGTTTCAGTCGGACAATATTTATTTTAATTTACGTACCAAAACACTTACACTTACGAGTTACTTGACCAAGATTTATAATAGTGTCGATAATAACAGTTCAGCTTAGCTATAAGTCATAAGGTCAAGCCTAGACATTGCTTGATAGAACTTAGTAAATTATTACGTCGCCGCCGGTGTTCATGTAGATGACGTTAATAAGTTCCTCAACAGTTTCCTCGCTAAAATCTTTGCGTAAAGGCCGAAATACATATAGTGTAGGTACATGCCATAGTGACATTGAAGGATCAGGACTTGTTATGGCTCACCGACAAGCAAACTACCTACTTGCATAGTTGCCAACAACAGGTATGTGCATTACGACCTTTACGTTCTCCTCTGGGCTCAGAACAAAGAAATAAGATCGGTGCCCTGCCTAACGAACACCAAATTGTAATAAAACGAGTCATACATTTGTAAATGCTAACGTGAGCTAACGTCCCTTTTATGCTAAATGCACCATTTGTGTAGATGAGTAGATGAGCAATGAAAGAGAGGAATGCAACGGAGTTCAAACGACTCGTACCTACTTACATTAAAATTTGTCCGTTCATATGGGTTAGTTTCCTGTCCGAGATCACGCGTCACTGAGGCAATATCTAGAGTTTTTACTGTAGGTTGTACTTTTACCAGTACTACTATCTGGTTATGAACAGAGATAGGTAAACATCACAGATTGTAAATTGATTGTGCTATATTTTGGTTGAAGCTGAAAGTGAAATCTTCACATTTACAAGATTACAAAAAAAATTGTATATAAGAAAGAGCGGTGGTGGCCCAGTTTGCGACAAGTCCTTGTATCACTCGAAAACAGTGCCCGCCGTTGACATCTCGGGCTCGGTCCGGAAGATAACCGGATTATCGGGCAGTGCGCTGCCCATTGCTCGCTGTCCGCAAGCCCGGGCTTGCGGTGGCCGGAAATCGGGATCGGAGACACGGCAACAGCGGCTGCGGCGTCAACGCCGTTGCCTTTGCCCGATGCGGTTGACATCTTCTTCTGCTAGCATTACTGCTTCGTAGATGGAGGCGACTGCCTCCTCCTCGCTTCGGAAAATAGCCTCTAACAAGGTCCAGCGCGAGAGATCGCCGCTTCCGATCGCCCCCACGTGAACACGGCGATGCTGTTGCCAAGCGGGTCACACCTCTTCGCCTCGTGCCTTGTTCGAGAGCGGACGTGTGCAGAAATTTTTAACTGTCTCGGTTTAAAATCAATTAACTATTCACAGAACTTTAACCTTTACGATCCGTTAAGTGCATAGTGTTTGCATAATTTCGCGTTGCGCGTTTAAACTCAATTTTTGTGTCATCGAGCAGCGAGCGGTCGCCGCGCGCCCGCCTTCACCTCCGCGGGACCAGGACGGTGGCGTAATTGCTATCCCGCTCAGCTACCTGCTCCATCAGTGTCGTCACACACCGATATTGCCGCGTGTGCGCATGTATGCAAGACCCGTGGATCTTCTAGAACCAACTTCATTCCAACTAGCGGTTTTACTTCGTTTCACCTTACATAATCACCACGCCCGTGATGTCTAGCCTGCAGCATACACCTCCACCTGCAAAAGCCACGAACATAAAAATCACGGTACCGAAGTCGTTATCTGACATGGACATTCCTCAAACTTTATGCAGTGATAATACGAGCATAAACACCAGTAAGCGTTACAACAAACGACGTTTACAGTCCCCGCCCGCGCCGCCGTCGCCGGACAGCAAGCCCGTCGATTCTGACTCGGATCTAAGAACACTTCTCGAATCCTGGAAAAAGGAACACGATGAACATGTTAATAAACTATACGCACAGCAATCATCGATGTTGGATAAACTTGTTGCGGAGATTGCAGACCTTAAACTCCAAAACTCTTCAATACAGACAGTCAACCTGGAGATTAAAGGATCAATGGAATACATTAATACCAGTTTTGAGGATATGCGACAGCAAATCGATACCTTGAGAAAGGAGAACCGTGCTTATAAAAACTGTATAAACGAGCTCGAAAATAAAATCCAAGACCTGCAACAGTCCACACGCTCATCTTGTGTAGTTTTCAGGAACATACCTACTAAAGAGAATGAAACAATCTCCGATCTGTCCACCATTGTTGAGAAAGTAAGTACGGCTGTAAATATGCCCCTATCAAAACTGGAGATTCGGGACGTTTATCGCCTCCCAGGCAAAAAAGGTGCAGCTGGACCTATTATTACCGAATTCCAGACTGTGCATACAAAAAACCAACTGATCACCAATGTGCGCAACTACAATAAAAAACAGCCCAAAGGTGATACACTGAATACACACAACATCGGTTTTACTGGTAACCAGCAGCCCATCTATGTTGCAGAACATCTACCTTCAAGCATGAGAAAACTATTTTTCAGGGCCAGGGAATTTGCAAAGAATCAAAACTACATGTTTTGCTGGATAAAACATGGCAACATTTTTCTCCGTAAAGAAACAGGAGCCCAGCAGATACTCATTAAATCAGAGCGCTGCCTTACCAACCTAGTGACGAATCTATTAACTCAGTGACTTATAGTGTCTGTGTTAGTTATATGGTATCTGTTATTGCTTTCGTATTCTTTCATATTGAAATGTATACCACTATGGTACGACTATATACTTATGCAAAATGTACCCAGAATGAAATCTGTAAGTAAGTTTATTCTATATATTAATTCATACATTCTACACACAACATATTATAGATTCATCTTGATCTGTCCTTTCACTACAAGCTCAACATTAATTAACAAACACTATATACAAAAATACAAGCATAACACACCACAACATACACCCACACTCATTCTTGCACATAATCTCAACAGCTGCTCGTTATGTAACTCAGCCATCATAATAGTAAGTTGCGACTCGATGTTTTGTTTACTTTTAATACATATGTTTAGTTCATTGATTTTACTGATTGTATCGGGTTATGGTTTTGGTTTCGTTAGTAAATGTAGGCACCAACACGTACAATTATATTTTACAGAGTATACGCAGTTAAACTCGGTTATTTTGAATTGTTGTTTTGCTATCTATACTTATAATTAATGGCTAATAATATTGATAATATCTCTGATGACTTAGATAACCTTGAAATTTCGAAAGTGCATGTTTGTCCTCCGGAAAAGTGTACAGACTTTATTGATATAACAGATTCTAGCTTAAAAATTCTTCACTTAAACATTCGGAGCATTAATAGGAATTTCAGTGAACTTCTGGTGCTGCTGTCTCTTATTAATATTGAATGTGACGTCATAGTTCTCACAGAATGTTGGTTGAGTAAAGTTATGAATGTTCCCATATTGGATGGATATAATTCACACTACACATCGAATACACAAAATCAAAATGACGGAATCGTGATATTTACTAAAAAAACTTTAAGCTGCTCTGTTGAAGAACCAGACTTCACAAATCACAAAACCGCTCGCCATCTTTTAGTAAGAGAGAACAATTTCAATGTTTTTTACGTAGTTTAGATACTGTACTCTCTCAACTAAAAATATTTAAAACTATTGCTATCGTGGGGGATATTAACGTTGACATTAAATCCTCTAATAATGATGACCGTGCCACTGACTACTTAACATTATGTGCATTACATGGCCTTTTGCCTGCTCATAACATGCCGACGCGTGGAGTAAACTGCCTTGATCATATAATTCTCCAATCAATAACACAAGCAACAACATTAATTTTGGAATCACATATTACGGATCACAAGCCTCTTTTGTTACATATCAAAGACATAAAATCTTCCAAAAAACCTCAAAAAACTATATCCCGAGTGGACTACGCTAAGCTGGTTAAGGAAATTGAAGGAATGAACCTCTCGCATATTTTGAGTATGGATGATGCGAATGTCGCCGCGTACGAACTAATCGGAATTATCCAGGGCCTGATAAAAAAACATACATATGTGGTCACAATCCCCAAAAAAGACAGAAATATTAAGCCATGGATAACGCCGGGTCTTATGCGTTGTATTCGTCATCGTGATTTGCTTCACATGAACACCAGAAGGTCACCTGATAATGACATCCTAAGAATCACCTACAATCGCTATCGTAACCACTGTAACATTATATTACGCAACTTAAAAGCTCAATCCGAAAAGTTTGAGTTAGAGAAAGCTAAATCAAACATTAAAACACTCTGGAAAAAAATTAAAGACATTACAAATTATAAAAAAACACCCACATCTTCAACAAACTTATTAAAAATTGAACCAAATTCTCAAGCAGCCGTTGATCGTGTGTGTAAGTACTTCGCGGATATAGGTAGGGATCTCGCGTCTAGTATCACCTCGCGTCTTGCAATGCCCCCCAACGAGTGGACACAGCCCCATAATAACGTTCCCCTTAACTCTCTAGTTCTACTTGAATTTGATGAATCGGATATAAATAATGCCATTACTCAGCTCCGACGAGATTCGGCTACCGGTTGGGATGGCATCTCAACAAATTTATTAAAACAGTGTCGTCACATTCTCGTACCTGCAATAAAGCACATTTTCAATCGTTCAATTGCTACTGGAATTTTTCCAGAGGCATTTAAAAAGGCTGTGGTTCACCCAATTTACAAGGGTGGGAACAGAGACTGTATGAACAATTATAGGCCTATTTCAGTCCTCTCGTCTATTTCTAAAATTTTCGAAAAATTAATAAACACAAGGCTTACTCAGTACCTTAATAAAAATAACCTCATTGCACAAAATCAGTTTGGTTTCAAAAAAGGAGTCTCAGCAGAAGACGCTATCCTCAACTTGACTGAATTTGTTACAAGAAAGCTTGATGAAAAACAGTATTGCCTAGGTTTATTCCTGGATTTAAAAAAGGCATTTGACACAGTTTCTGTTCCCACCCTCTTGTCGAAGTTAGAGGGCATCGGCATACGTGGCTTAGCTCATGACTTTTTTGCAAGCTATCTCACTAACCGTAAAATGTGCGTTAGAGTTGGCGAACACGTTAGTAGGGAGCAAACCACTACCTTCGGCGTGCCGCAGGGAAGTGTTCTTGCCCCGACCCTTTTCCAGGTCTATATCAACGGGCTCTGCTGTTTACCCCTCTCAAATTCCAAAATATTTTCATACGCTGATGACACTGCAATCATTGTTCACGGATCAGATTGGGATCAACTAAAAGCTTCAAGCGAAACGTCACTTAAATCTGTCATCAATTGGTTGCAGCTAAATCTTCTTACTCTTAACCTGGATAAGACCTACTACATCCCTTTCAGATTGCACCCTAGTACTAAACCTCCCTCAGGTTTCATCATTAACGCTCACACCTGTAATAGCTATTCACCTTGTTCTTGCTTTTCTCTTCGTGAAGTAGATCATCTGAAGTATTTGGGTGTGGTTATCGATAGCGGTCTCAACTGGCACTCTCACTTGGAAACAATCAGTACAAGAGTTAGAAGAATGATTTACGTATTCAAGCTGCTTAAATCGTCTGCTGATTTCAACACGATTAGAATGGTGTATACTGCCATCTGTCAGTCTGTTATCACTTATTGTATCACAGTGTGGGGAGGCGCAGCCCGTACAAAGTTTCTCAAGCTGGAACGGGCACAAAGAGCTGTTCTAAAGGTGATGTTAAAGAAGAACTTTAAGTATCCCACTACACAATTATATAAAGATGCAAATGTACTTACCGTTAGGCAACTGTTTGTGCTACGATCTGTATTGAGAACACACACTAAGGTACCGCCACCAGACCCAACACGTCGCAAAAATAAGCCTATCATTCTCACGGTAACACACAAGACCGCTTTTGCTAAGCGTCAACACTACGTTCTAAGCTCACACTTATATACAAAAATAAATAAAAAAATAAACATAATAGAATTAAACGCTTATAAGGCTAAACTCAAAATTGTGGAGTGGTTAAAAAGCCAAGACTACGAGACTACTGAAAGTCTACTTGCCTGGATCTGCTAATCTCTAATATTCACACCACAATCACCTCTTGCTCACACAATTCACGCAACGTTTGACACCACACACAAAATTACACGTACACTACACTCACACTCTATACACACCCACTACACACATCTATACATAGTATACATACGCCATAACTAAACAAATACATCTTCAAATATATATATATATCACAATTACTTCTATATTTTTTTTTTCTTACCTTGTTAGTATACATTTTAAACTGTAATGCAACTATATGAACCTGTTACGCTCTTTACGGTCATAATTTACTTGTCCATTATGTATGCGAAGACACTGCCTCCTAAGATACAGGATCTTCCTAGTTTAGGAGTCAGGGTTCAAATTAAAAATTGACTATCTGTATGACATTTTTTTTTATGTACTTTATTTGTGTCAAATTTATATTTATGCTAATAAAACATTATTATTATTATTATTATTATTATTACTTCTACAGTGGGTTCCACTGTGTCCTTCGAGCGGTCCACACAGTGACGACACCCGGGCGTTGCTTCCTCGCGAATCCGGTGCAAGTACCTTCCGAACTTACCACGTCCGGTGACCACCTGCGTCATATGTTACAACAATAATTTTAAGAGCTGAACTTCCACCTCTGACAAACAATAAATGAATCTGAATCTACTTTGCAAATAAGTAACAATGCGTTTTGTAAGGGACAAAATGGCGTTAAGTTTAGACTTTCGACTAGTATTTTTTTGGAATTCGAATATAATAAATATTTATTTACTATTCGAATACAAATTTTTATTGGATATTCATTGGATTGCAACCTTTCATCGTATTGCACGCCGATCTTTGATACTTTTTATTGCAATTTTTTAAATTGCAAAAAAGCAAAGAAAAGTCGTTTTTGAACCAGAAGAGGCAAAACACTTAAAAATATGTAAGCATAAATATCTTCTTTTAAATTTTATAAGTAGGAACAATACTTAATTTGTTTCAAAAAAGAAAATAATTTATGTTTTCACGTTTTCTCGTCTACACCCAAGGGAGCGCCGCTTTTTTTTTAGGGTATTTTGATATTTATCCAAGAACGTAAATAAAAAGTTTTATAGACAAATAAATTTAAAATTGGAAAATAAGCAACTTTCCGTTAATACCCGCGAAGGCGGGCGTTCGCTGTATAATTGAAATGGTGAAGTACTTCGCAGATCTGGGGGTCATGGATGGTCAGAAGTACGGACGCCCGCCGCGCTCTGTGCCGCGTCCGCCTCTGACCATTTGGCTCTTCGCGTTTATGGTACATCTGGCTTGATTGATAACCCTCAGTGGCCGAGAGGAGAGTCCCTCTTCTGTTTGACTTTGATATGCAAACATCAATTAAATAGAGAAAGAAACGCGGGTCAATGTTATTACTTTTTTCGAAGTTTTTTCTTTAAAACGTATTTAATATGCTTTGAAATTATTTTAAAATTTATAATTTGATACCAATTAGATTTGTAAGTCTCAGGTTAAAAGTTAAGTAAAATCCATTTTCTTATATATCATCCAAATACGAATCACGCCCTAGGGCGAAGCGGGAACCAGCGTCAGACTCTTACTGACTAAACTGCACGCGCGAACGGGACGATCAGGCGACGAGATACTTATTGCTCGCCGTCCGCAATGCCCGCGTCTACGGTGACCAGAAATTGGGTTCGGAATCCCGGCGGCTTCTGGGGCGTGAGCTCTGTTGTATTATGTTTTTGGTCTCCTCCTTTGTTATCATTATTGCTTCGCAAAAAGAGGCGACTGCCGGCGCCTGCCACTCCTCCTCGCTCCGGACCTTATATTATGGCCTCTACCAAGGCCTGGCACGAGAGATCGCCGCCGTCGATCAGATCTAATTTTTGTGTTCACCTTTTTGTTAACTTTCTGTACAAGCTCAATTGAAGTTCTGAAGGAGCCCCTTCAAATTAGCCGCAACGTGCCGAGCTGCTGTCGGGCGAATAATTTGATGGCGCTCAAAAAGTTCGAGAATACTTTTATTTGTATTCAAGAACCTACATTTATTAGGATTACATTACCAAAAAAAAAGTATATTAGCTCGAGATGCTGAGAGAGAGAATGTCCGACTTATCACTGATTAAAACTGATCGGTGGTCCTTTACTTGCTCTGTGCGTTCTTAGGCGATCGGGCCACGGTTACTGTTTCCAACATTACCGTACTTAACTAAACCCATGTACCTACATAATCATTATCATTCCATAGTATAAAACAAAGCTTATGCCCTATGTGTGCTTATATCTTTAAAAGTAGGTACGCAACGGATTTTCATATGGCTGTTTTAATAGATAGAGTGATTCAAGAGGAAGGTTTATGTGTATAATACATGCATAATATATTAAATATCAGTACCCGTGCGAAGCTGGGGCGGGTCGCTAATACATACTAAATTCGAAGTCGGCGGTTCGTCAATTATTATCCCTTATTTATGAATTTAACTAAAATAAAACAGGGACAAGACAGGGAGATTGCATTCGTATTTGTTGAATTCGAGTCATACTTAGACATATAAGATAAATACAGCTTTAAACAGAGCCTATGCTCTGTTTAAAGCTGTTTTGCTGCGGCTATCCGCAGCTTCACGAGTCAGACATGTTGGAGGTTTTATTAACTTTTTCTCAGTTCAGCAGAGGTCATGTAATAACTACAGGAGCTGCCCTACAGCTATTTCCCTCGCCATGGCAAGCGGGTTGCTCAGGCAACCGGGCGGCAAGCGAACGCGGGGAGTAGCCTCCAGCATCAATATGAACGAGGCCACTAAAACAGCTAGTGGCTCCGGGTTGAAATGGAAAATTGACGCAGGAGAAATAAATAGATATCATAAATCATAATCATTATCATCATTATCATTACATAGTATAAAACAAAGTTACTTACCACTATGTATGCTTAGATCTTTAAAAGTACGCAACGGATTTGATGCGGTTTTTTTTTTGTAGATAGAGTGATTTAAGAGGAAGGTTTATGTGTAGGGTAGACTGGGTACAATAGTATCACGGGTCAATAGTACCATCATCGATATTTCTACTACTAAGCTACATTTTGGGTGTGTGAGTGCGCCAGGACACGCGCTACTTGAGTCCCGAGGCGCACCTCAGTCGCCGGCGCGCGCGCTGTAAAACAGACTTAACCGTGTCGAATTTTTAGTTTTCGGCTAGTCGCGGTAAGTTTTTATGTAAAAAATGATTGAATGTAACTCGTACTATGAGAGCCATTATGACAAAAACATTTTGTTAACAGTTTAAATGGATATTAAACTTTTGATTTATAATCACTACGGAAGCTTTAAGTTAAGAATTATGTGTCTATAAGTGGGTTTTTCTGAATAAGTCAGTTTGGTGCAATTGTACCAGGGGTTCATTGTACCTCCATACTAAATTTTACCATATTTTTGTTGATTATTTAAATTTTCTAATTGTTATAAAGCTAACAGCAAATACGCAACGTGTGAACCAAAGATGATTATATGTTAATAAAAGCTTATTTTATTTTTGTTCTAACTGAAGAATTGATAAGTTAATGTTATGTCTTTCAATTGTGTTGATTTAAAACACCGAACTCGTGATATTTTGTGCCAAATTTTTAAGAATGGTTATATACCCATAAGACTGCAAATACATGACTAAGAACGTATAATTTATACCATTACTCGCGTTTTATTACCCTATGCAGTTTTTGTTCAATTAACTTATAGGGGTCGTTTGTAACACGAGCTAACATTTCATGTAAAGTAAATTTTGACCAAGTTTAGTTCAATCTCGGTCATCTTTATGTATTTCCTTTGGTATATAATAAACCAAGGCAGTTAAATATTGAAAACAAAAAGCAACAGTCAATTTTGTGTAATCAACCGATGTTTCGAAAATGGTACTACTGTCCCCGGTCTACCCTATAATACATGCATAATATATTCAATATCAGAACCCGTGCGAAGCTGGGGGCGCTATTTACTTATATGTTTTGAAAAGGTTTCACCAGTACTTATATAAAAAAAAAAAATTGTACGCCCGAAAGCGGACAAAAAATATTGTGTAAAAAATATAAATAAATACGTAGTTTGGTATCATTTCAAAGGGCTTCACTTATACATTTCCAAAATACATGATCTTTAATGTGATGGCCAGAAGTGGAAGAAGTGGACACAAAGTTGTGTATTGATATTATTTGAAAGGGCTTCACTTGTGCTTATCTAAAATAATTAGCATCATTTAATGTGGCGCCCTCAAGCGGTGAGAAAATTAGATCTCAAAAACTGATCAGAAGAACAGTGATTTAACACAAAAAATAGTTTATATAAAATAGAAAAAATAGCACAGCGTCAGTTTTATAATTTTCTCGCAGCTAGGACTCAAGCCTCCTCTCTAGGAGAGGGAACAGGCACTCGGTCACCACTGCTCTAAAAATACTAAAAAAATTCAAATTTAAAAAAATGTGTCAGGACCAAATTTTTGACGTAATTGCACAACGAAAATCACAACAAAATGTGTCACACTGGAAAATAAATGTAGCACAACAATTCTATTGTGGTACATTTATTTTCCAGTGTGACACATTTATTTTCCAGTGTGACACATTTCGTCGCGTCCAAAATTTGGTCCTGACCAAATACCGAAACCCGACTACGCCAAAAAAAGGCACGCTGAAAAGGTATGAAACCCGATTTTCAGGATGCTGTGTGTGACATCGACTTGTCTTTCGGTATTGTACTCGTTTCCCCAGTAACCTTGTTTAATTTCAGCATCCTGAATATCTTGTTTTATTGAGTTTTGTTTTTTCGTAGTTGGATTTTTTTTAGTACTTATAATATTTTAATCTGCTCATTTAGAAGCCCCAAAGATATATTAAGGGCTTTGGAAGGAATCTTTTGAAAAAAGAAATCAATTTTCTCTGGTATTGACTTCAATTCCTACCAGGGATTGATATTTTTCCGATTCTGTTTCCAGAGTAATATCAAAATACATTAAGCCTAAAGTTTAAAACTGTTGGTTGCTATAGATAGACTAAGAGTTCAATATGGTCTATTGAACTTTTAGTCAACGGTGAGTTGAGTGAAGGTAAAGACTTAAACTACAGGTGTTAAGTTAATCCATAGGCTGACATGCATCATAATGCAGTTCCCCATTCGTATTCTGCAGTCGTTTCGTCGAGATAACTTACCTATATTGCTTCACTGCACAAGTACGTTGCTATTACGTTCAACGAGGTCATCAGTCACTGATAAATAACATTAGGTTTTTTTTATGGTAGGTAAAAATCATCGAATGAGAGACTCTTACTGACTAAAAAACCTACCCCAATCCTTCCATGCCTTATTCCCAGGCTCTGGTGTTACGCTTTCGCATCAACCCTTGGCCCAGGAGGCTTCGACCTTGTAGGGCCCCTTACACAGCACCTTGAGGCGCGCGGGAACAGTGCGCGCCGTTGACGACTTGGGCTCGGTCTGGACAGTTACCAGACTGATGTCTTGTCTTGTCTTGTCTGACTGTTGACTTTGCCTTATGCCGTCATTAAATATTTATTTATTTAACACTTCTAATAGGTTCGAGAATCCGTTCCTTCAGACGGTCTGGTGTGATAGGACAACAAAAATAAAATAGCTATATATCCCACAGGAACACATGCGTTTTTTTCAGGGACAAAAAGTAGCGTATGTGCTATTCCAGAGCATAAACTATCTCCGTGCAAAATTTCATACAAATCTATTCAGGCAAAATAAAAAAAAAAAATATATATATATATATCCCACAGGAATCTTACGTTTTTTCGGGATAAAAAGTAACATATGTGCTATTCCGGAGTATACTTTATACCTGTGCCAAGTTTCATATAGATCCATCCGTTTTGGCGTGATTAAGAAACGAAACAAAAATAATAAGTAGTATATCCCACAGGAACCTCATGTTTTTCCGGGATAAGAAGTAGTCTATGTGCTATTCCAGAGTTTGTTCTATGCCTGTGTAAAATTTCATACAGATCCATTCAGACAAACTAAAATTGATTAATATCCCACAGGAACCAGGCATTTTTCAGGGATAATAAGAAGCATTTGTGCTATTCCAAAATTTCATCCAAATCCATTCAGGCGTTTTGGCGTGATTGAGTAACGAAACAAAAATAAGAAGTTGTATATCCCACGGGAACCTTATGTTTTTCCGGGATAAAAAGTAGCCTGTGTCCTATTCCGGAGTATATCCTATGCCTGTGCCAAATTTCATCCAGATCCGTCCAGCCGTTTTGGCGTGATTGAGTAATAAACATCCAAACATCGTAACTTTAGCATTTATAATATTAGTAAGATTAGTACCCGTGCAAAGCTGGGGCGGGTCGCTAGTTACATAGTGTAAAACTAAGTCGCTTCCTCCCTATGTATGGTTAAATTTTTAAAACTACGCAACGGATTTTGAACGGTTTTTTTTTTAATAGATAGAGTGATTAGGCATAATAGTTACATACACGAAACTGGGACGGGTCGCTAATTAATTATAAATAAGCGTGATTTACTTCCATAAAGAACAAACTTTCAATTAATGTTGCTTTATTTAGTTTTTACAAGCTTTTATTGTTTCTATATCTAATAATGACTTTTTCTTTTTGAATAACAAATCATGAAAAGGTTATTTTTTGCGCTAAATTTCAATATTACTCACGGAATAAAACTTACATGCGAGCTCTTTGAGAACTAGTAAAGGAAGGAATTCGCTCGTTTGAAATTATTATTGCAAAATAATAATTTCAAACGAGCGAATTTATTAAAAATTCCTTTGTTAAAGGGGCGGTATTTGGAAATTTATAACAAAATACTTTATCGATGCAATACCGATTTTGATGGGCCAATCATAAACGAATAGCACATGTTACCAACAGCTACCTCTCGAGGAATTGTCAGCAAACTGTAGGGTAGCAATGTTTCCGGTAAGTGTGAGTGCCCCAGGCAAAGATTGAAAAATATAGTCAACACTCTCGGCAGATGTATACCAGCGTTCTGAAGATGTTCGACACTGAGCCCATCATGACCAGGAGATTTTCCCCTCTTCATAGAGGCAATAACTTCTTTTATTTCCTTTCATGTAAATCGGAAGTAAAACTCTGACCTGCAGGGCTCAGTATCGCTCAACTTCAGCGTTGTACTGAGAGGTGAACTCACTTTAAAATGTTCTTTAAAGATATTTGCTATCTCTGTGGAGTCACTCTCGCCCGCTACATTAGCTGAAAGACTTGGGGTATTGTTATTTAGTTTTTTAGTACCTTTCCAAAATGACGTGAAACATTTTTTTGAATGTAATGAGGCTAGAATGTCCATTTCAATTTTGTCCTGGTTCCTAATACACCATTTTAATTTGGATTTAAATATTTTACGCGTTAATTTCATTTCCTCAAAAAGAGGCCCGCTACTAGGTTGACCGTAATACATCCACAAATTAAACTTTAGCTTTGCCTGAGTGTGCACATCCTTCACATGCTTGTTCCAGCCTTTCACTCCTTTATTTTTTCCTATAATGCCCCTTGAGGTCCTACTGCTGCCGGCAGCGTCACTTAGTATACATACAATTTTGCTATACATTTCATCCAACAAAACTTTATGTTCAGGCATATCACAATATTTATCCGCAAAAAAGGAATGTATTAATTAATTTATTTAGTAAACTGTACAAATAATTAGATATCTAACCTTAAAACTACATAACCCTAATTAACTTAACTAAAAATACCTAATCTAATAAAGCGTCAAAAAACTCTTCCGCATCGCTGTCGACCGGTAAAGTGCCCAAAAGGCTGGCCGCATTGCCACGCTGTATGGCAATGCTTATTCTTTGCCCAAGGTAAAAGCCAGCCCTTGGGTCACGCGAAGTGTCAACAAGTCGTTTAGAAAGTTCATTAAACAACTTGTGGGCACTCGGACCCCACGATCCGAGAGTTTCAACCCCAAACGGCTCGAAAATATAACTACCAACAAGATTAGTATATTTCCGCCGCTTGAGGTTCTCCGCAGCCGCAGCGGCAGCACCGGCACAGCATGATGAGCTAGGAAGATGAGATGGCGCGAGAGTATCGACACAAGTTGCGTCCCACACTAAAGGCCTACCCATCTTCCAAGGAAATAAAGACATACCGTCCGGTCTCTTGCCATCGTCGCGTACCAGGCCATGAGGTTCCAATACAGCTGGAACGCCGACGGAAACAAGAGCACGTCGGATGATGTCGTTGATATTCGCATGCCGAGCTATGCGACCCGCACTTCGGCTGCATGACAGACCGTGGTGCCCGAGGCTGTTGACAACTTCGCCACAGTGGCAGCGATGAGGAGAACAACAAGGAGCGCCTAGACGTAGAGAAGCAGCGAGACGGAAAGTAGTATCGTCGAACAAGGTGCCTATGCTCGACGACGGTAGTGCGTGAAGCCAGAGACCAGACTCCCACTTCTCCACAGCCAGCAGGCGTGCACGCTCTGCAGTAGAGGAAGATGTAGAAAACAGGTTTTGCTGAACTACTTTGCAGAGCGGCTCATCCCACTGCCTTTGGGAAGAGGGGTTGCCGGGTATTTTTGAATTCGGGCAAGCGACTTTCCAGGCATTTACAGCCTCAGTTAAGCACGGCACATCAAAATTAATCAGTGTGGAAATTAGAATATTCCTGATTAATTTCTCCGTGCCGTGAACCGAGGAAATAAATGCCGGTAAACTGATACTGGTAATTTTGCGGACACCGAGGCCTCCCATACGAATGGGAAGGGTAGCTTGAGCCCAAGCTCGGTCGTCCATGGCCACATTTAAAATTGAGGATAGAGTTTGTCTGATAATTTGATCCATTTTTTCCAAAAGATGAGGATGTTTCCACAAATGAGAGGCGCGGAGGAAGTATGTCAATTTAGGGCCGAAACAGCAGAAACGAATTAAAGTGATAGCCGAATGTAAGTTAATTTCGAGCAATCTTTCCGAAACATCATTAAAATTTTGAATTTTTTCCCCCACAAAATTGGGAAAGGAATCCTCGAAAATAGGAGCCCCAAGGAGACGAAAAAAGTCTAAAATTTATAGGAAAATTTAAGTTCTTTAATTTATTGTTACACAACAACAAGTATTTATTTATTTCATCGAGGCTTCTGTCGCCCCAGCGTATGCCGCTATATAAATTTTTGGCAAATGTTTTTACTCTAATAATGTTAATGTCACATTCCAGTTTCAATGGAAAGTAATCTGACCAAAATGAATCATAAATCACTTCAATGTTAACTACAGATTTCGCCGCCGACTGTGTAACAATAGAGTGGTCTAACCAGCGCTTGCACCCATGTGAGTCACTAATAAATGTATATGTAGGCGACAACACGCCGAGATAATCCATGTCCGCGCACACTAATTCTTGTTCGTTACAAAAACTAAGAAGTTCATGACAGAATGGGTTGCGCGTTGAAGTCCCCTAACACAAACACAGATTCAATACTATTACTTTGTATCATTGAGTACATTTCACTAAGACACTCCGTAAAGTTTAGCAAGTTCTCACTACTGTCCGTTGCCATATAAATGTTTATAACCATAAAACATCGATTATCAACCACTACTTTTATTGCACAGATCCTATTATTATCACTTTTTACTACTGACACGTTATTAAAAGCACTTTTTCGCCATAGTATGGCGACACCTCCGTATGGTCTACCTTTACAAATACCAGCGGAAGTGTCTACTGAAGACTTCGCAGTGTAACTGAATTCTTGATCTAAATTTTCAAGGAAGTGTAAATCATGTGGATACCTTATAACAACGTTTCTTGTAACAATAATATATCGGCTGTTTTACACAGTGCGCGCACGCAGTTCACTGACCTCTTGACATTTTTACAATTGAATGTTATTATGTTCATTTTCGAAGCACTATCCATTATGTTTTTATTTTATTTCTTTCATTATTCTGAGAAACATTACTGTCCTCTTCTCTTCTATTTTAAAATGCACAAAACGACGAAATGTGATGGCATCAGGCCATAACTGGTCATCCAGTAACATTTTCAGCTTATTTCTGTTTACAAGTATTTTAAGTATTGTAAGGCTTCACTTTCTTCATTGAAATTTTCTCTAGTGAAACTGCTTCTGAGGTTTTATTTTTAATAAACATATAGATATCATTCTCTGCAGTTTCCTTGTTTACGTTTGAAATAAGTAAAGGATTTTTTACTTCAGCTGCTTTAAACTTCTCAGACGCGTTTGTGGTCGTTTTCCCAGATTTACCAACGAAACGATTTTTTGCCCTTTTTCTTTGAACTGTTAAACAACATTCTAGGTTTCATTATAGGTTTCTTATGCATTTTCCATTCACCTTTTTTCGCAATGTCCGCCATGGTGGGCTGTTTCTTTTCAACGGTCGCTGTATGACACAAAGTTGATTCTGGAATCTTCGCGCATAATTCATTGTCCAATAAAGTCGAGTTAATTAGTGTAGATGCATTCGGCTTATCTGTATCTGTCTGTGCAATAGTGAGGGAGCGATACTTTGGTGACGTAGTGCTATCGGTGCTCGCCTTCCTCGTCGCCAAGTTAACGCCGACCGCCGGCGACAGCCCAAAAGACAGTGGGCTGTCGAGCAGATACCCTCCTCTTATATTATAAGCTAAAAACGATGAGGGGGCCCTGCCCGATTCGAAATTTGTTTTCAGCTCAACCAGTTGTTCCATTGTTTTTTTTTTTATGGTAGGTAAAAATCATCGAATGACGAATCCCACTCTTGGGCGGAGCGGGAAACAGTGTCAGACTCTTACTGACTAAAGAACCTACCCCGTGCCTTCCTTGCCTTATTCCCAGAGCCCCGGTGTAACGCAGTTGTTCCATTGTTACATATCTATCCTTTATGTCATTAATTTCATTTCGCATAATCATTAAATCCTTTAATAATTTTGTAACATCAACATGGTCGAACGTAACAGGCGGTAATTTTTGCAAGTCTCGCGCCACTAAAACCTGTATTTGATCTGGTTCAGTTATTTTGAAGACACATATTATATCTTCTACATTTCTCTGCTTTTTTCCATCCTTACGCCTTAATACTTTCTTCTGTTTACCATTAAGAAGAATTAAACAGTAAATCTTTAGAATTTTCTACCTCCTCTTCAGAAACAGCAGATGCACAAATTCTAATTAAACTTTCATTATCCATCACTGATATCTTATTTTGAATAAATGATAATAGTTCACTTATTACTATGTTACAGTTCACACATTTTAGAGTATTCACAGATATCGCCACGGAAGTTGCCATTTCGAATCGCTCGCGAGCGCGTACCTACGCCGGACGACTCATCCTATCAAGTTCAAAATAATTTTCCTAGAAAGTTTACTTAAAGTTCTACTTTTGAGATTTTTTTCATACTTTCTAAACGTATGGTTCAAAAGTTAGATGGTACCCTTAATCATTTTTAAATACCTTTCCAACAATATATCACGTGATGTTAAGGTAGACATGAAAAAAAATCACTTTCCACTTTACGTGTAGGGGAGGTACCCTATTAAAATATTTTTACCACTTTTTGTTTGTGCACTTTGTCGGCATGGTTGATATACATATTGATACCAAATTTCAGCTTTCTAGTGCTAACGGTCGCTGAGATTATCCGCGGACGGACAGACAGACATGACGAAACTATAAGGGTTCCTTTTTGACTACGGAACCCTAAAAATATACGCTCAATCAGATTAAGATAAAGATTGGCTGGTTTCTACATCGCACGAATTCTAACGTTCTCGGTTTGTGGTCTCGTGTTATTATCGCGAAAGACGAGAATAAATTTTATAAATTATTTTTAGTCACGCAAATTCTTTCATATATTCTTCAAGCACTTCTTTGACGTATCGCGCAGCCGTCAACGCTCTTAATATCAGGCCGGTATTCGCCCCACTGATAAATAACAATCTCAGTTTTAGTGTCCAAAATAATGCCACCCCAAAACATACACGATCTGATACCAAAATCAATACTTACACAACGTTCACATATACAACATTTTTAAAATTGTTCTGATGACCTTTTGTAGACCTTCGAGCGTTAACACAACAGCCCTCCATTAGTTATACGTTCATTAAACTATTTCGTCGCACATTTGCCTAATTTTGGATCGTTTCCTGGATGATATGCAGTCACTGCAGTCAGTACTGCTTCAGTCATTTTCGTTCCAACTATCCGTTGACTTATACTGATACTGCGAACTTCTCCACGCTATTGGTCCGGTCCAAACGGGTTCAGTTACAGATTTCTCAAACACCTGGCATAAGAAAACGACCAGCCTGATTGGATCCTATACCTCGCCGCCCAGATGTAATTAAAATTGGGGTTTACGATTTATGACATATTTAAAAAAAAGTAACTATTTTTTTTTAAATATGTCATAAATCGTAAACCCCAATTTGATCTCTTTCAAATCAATTTCCAATGGTAGTTTACGTGGTAATGTACGTCATATATATATATATTTAGTTTTATTTTTATCATTCACTTATTGTAAAAGTTATAAAAGGGACACACACATTTAACCACTTTGAAAGTCTCTAGCGCAAACTATTCAGTTTAGAAAAAAAAAATATTAGAAACCTCAAATAATTTTTGGAGACCTATCGATACATACCCCACACGTGCCTATGGATTTGATGAAAAATAAAACTAGTTTCAGTTCTATCTACGGGGAACTCCAAAATTTATTGTAGGTATTTTTTAAATTTGCGGTTTAAATACATCTACCTACTCACCAGACAGATTTTTTCAACAGTGTAGTTCTTATAGATTCAGAATAAAGGGGCGAATCTCGTACCACCCCACACTCATAAAACAAAAAATCAATTTTATGAGTCGGCTAATTTAGCAACATTTAATCTGCAACACAAGTATCGATAGTGTACGAGATAGTGTATCAAATAAATAGGGACATGACAAGTGGGAATCGTTCCCATGCAAAGATTCATTGTGATATATTTCGCAGTACTAATAATAGAACGGGTATGTTCAAAGATTAATGGGTGCAGTTGCGCCATTCTGATTAAGTCTACAATGTCGCGCATCGCGGCGGGCGATGTTATAGATCTTTTACACTCAGACCGTCGATACCGTAAAGCTTAGCTCAGCATCAGTCCTATATAAGTACATTTTGTATACCTCACTTTCGTTGAACCAATGCCTAGGTATGTCTAGCATGAAGAATAATAAAAAACACTACGATTTTTTGTAATAAAATACAATATGCTTTATTTTATTTCGGACACAAAAAGAAATATATATGAAAAGCGTTCTCAGGAATAATGTTTTGATGTGAAGTTACTAAAATAGACCGTACTTTTATTTAGATAAAATTTTATTTTTCTATTTTATTTACTCGGACATTTGTAAAACGTCAGAAGCTTGTATACAGTTCCAAATATTTTTTTTATGTGGAAAAGGACTGAAAATATTATTTTAATTTTTTTAAATAATCTGTTGAATGTTTTTAGTGTGCCTACTGCACCCCTCTGCACCATCTAATCTGCACAGGTAGCGTGGTGCGAGGGGTGCGCGCGTACGCCCCGGGCACGCGTGGGAACGTGCGGCCGCGCGCTATCATCTATATTGGCACTTGTGCCGATAAAACGATCACCCATCACTCCTCGCTAGTGAATTGGACAGTTTAACTGAGTTTATTGGGGTCTTTAGTGGCAGGTAGACGAGACATTGCATGTGAAATTATTTAAACTCTTTTTTATTTACGAGCTTTTAATTGACTTCGATTTTGTTATGGTTAGCAATACATCCATACTAATATTATAAATACGAAAGTAACTGTGTCTGTCTGTCTGTTACGCTTTTCCGCTTAACGATCTCAAACGATTTTGATGAAATTTGGCACAGACAATTTTTAGACCCTAAGAAAGGACATTGGCTACCTTTTATTGCTAGTATAGCTAGTATTTAATAAAGATGATTGTTTATCAAGTTATAAGAAGAAGAACACGCTTGCCTTGAAGTACCTGTTTCTAATAACGCGAAATATTGTTTTTTTTTTTAAGTAAATGTATTGGTTTCTTTAAAAAAAAAACTGAGTTTTTCTCAAGTAAGTATTATTTCCAGCGATAAATATCCAGTAAAACCACGAGGTCTCATTTAATGTAGATACCTACATTCAAAAGGAACGATTATTTCAGTTGATAAATTAGTTACTTACGTTTGGATTTTTTATAAAAAAGTAGTAGAAAGTAGCAATAGTTATAACATTATATTAGGTATACATTGTAATTCGCTAAACGTAATATGAGCTTGAAACACTTGCAAAGCACCACACGAGGCTAACAGTCTGCAGTGGGAATGTAAGCCGAAATCATATTTCAAAGGTCGTGTTGCTAATTGCAATTTACGCTACAAAGAGAATTTAAATAAAACCCAAGAAGCGCAGGGCGTAAGCATTCATGAGTTCAAAGTTAGACCAGGAACGCGGTAACGTAACTAGGTAGGTTAATATTTTTTCTCGGAACACCATTTGTCATAATATACCTTGTCATTTTGTACGGTTTGGCGCTAGGACCCCCAACGCTGACCGTGATAATCTCAGAATTTAATATCTGATGTTTCAGGTAAAGTAGTTTCCATGGCTGATTTTACTATGAACATTATGACTGTTCATAGTAAAATTGTTGCTTGCTTAAGTTTTGTTTATGCTGGCTTACCGACAGTACCTGCCGACCTCAATGAAATGATTCTTGGATATTTACATGATAAACCAATTATATTTTGATTATTCTATGTACTTTTCAATAATATTGTCAAAGGTGAAAAGCAACATAGTTCGGTATCGGAGGCTTGTTGACCCAAAGGGTAAAAACGGAGCACTCCGCTGTCTTTTTACCTGTAACCAGGGTTTATCTCGTGAACTGTGATCTCTAGATAGGTTTTTAGAGATGATTTGTTTCTGTGGTTGTAATAATAAATACTGAAAATCATCCAATAACATTATACTTTTACTAATTAAAGACCGCCTTCTGCCTCTTCTTTGCCTTTATCCCTTTGGTCACATTTTTACATTCCCCCATGTCCTCAGTAGGATTCGACCCTGCTAGGTCCCTAGGGTTTACATCTCCTTCAGGCGCGCGTGGAACGGCGCATATCGCCATCGACGTCGAACGAGCCATTGCTCGGCGACCGCAAGCCTGCTCTTGCAGGCCCTTTATATTAGGAACGTGTGTAGGTTTTTAATTGAAACTGAAACCATATAAGTACCTACTCAGGTCTGCGGCGACATTCTGAAAGGAATCAACACTCACGGGTACTCCCCGTTACCCTAGAATCCTGAAATTCAGCATGAAGCATGGCCTTAGAGCACAAGTATCTATAGGAATAAATCTGAAAAGTGATTACGTCACAAGAATAACTTTTTGCGATTCAGAAAAAATCTTCGGGACTCCAAATCGAGTCTCGAATTGAATTATTTACTTGATTGGTAAGGTATTGAGGATACCTTACCTGTGCGGGGGTCCGACTTGCACTTGCCCAGTTCTTTTGCTAAGAATGAGGATGGTCCAACTCGCAGTTCGCCATAGTTATGATTCGTAAAGTGAAAAAGCGTTTGCCCATTCTCACACACATTGTTAGTTTTGAGGATAATCACATAAAAATAGCTGGTCGATTTCGAACAAGCGACCTCTAGACCGAGGCCATAAGTATCGTTACCCAGGTATTCACCACTACACTATGTTTACAAGGTATTACTCAACATAAACAATACCCTAGATCATGGAGAACCAAGTAATATCCTCCGATAGCAGCCCTTTAGCCTTTATACGTCGTTATCAGCGCGCAATCCGCACAATCGTGCTATTTGCTGGGGCTGATATACTGCATAAACACGAGCTATTTGTACAGGTGCCCTTATCCTATTTGGCAGGCAAGACAATATTCAATGATAAGTGAAAAGGTGTGGGGACTCCTGGTACTTACTTCTTAAGACAATGCAGTGCGCAATTACAGAAGCTGTAATCAATATTAAAATAAATCATAAAGGTGCAACACGGATCGTTATAACTGAAGACATTTCTTTAGTACCTATTACTATATAAATAACCTACCATTTCATCCGACAAACGAAAATAGATTCACAACTAAACGGACCATTTGATGCGAGCTTATTGGGGCGTTACTTGATTCAACGTACAAACACAGTAAAACAAGTCACTATTTGCAAACCACTAAAATCTTAACGGAAAATGTTTTCCCATCAACTGATACAGTATTTATTGTAATCAACAATGAGCAACATCCCACGGGCAATAAATGCGAGCAAACAAGGGTTGGCGCGCACTAGCCGACTTATCAATCGCTCCGTTTGACGTTTAGTGGCGTATGAGCGCCGGTCGGCTTAAGGGCGCGTGCACACGCCCAGCGCCACGCGGCTCAAGTCGTACGTTATGGAAAATAGCCGAAGGGTGCCGGAGCTTAAGATGTCTAGTATGTAGTTAATATACTGTAACCCGGGTTATAACTGTTTGATAACGCACTCAATGGATTACCCACTTAGTAATCATATTCCACGGCGTCAACTTATTTTTTAATTGTTAAAAAAAAATATGAATATAAAATTTCTTAAAAAAAAATAGGCTCAAAACCGATACAAATAACTTATTCTTTGCCGATACCGATTTTGCCCCTATCCTACTTAATCCATACGTATCCACTTTAGAACCATTCCGCCGCGTTATCGGTCTGTGGGTGTATTCGATAGCCCTTGATGACAATCAATAATGTCGTTACGTCAGGAATTAAAGCAACAAGTTCTATTTAAGACTCAATGGCGCCTGTTTCGCGAACCAAAGTTAATGTACGTAAATATTTTTTAGCAAACACGCAGGCTTTGCTTATGCCGCTCAAGTACAGGCCACGCTTCACTGCCATACAAAAGGACAGGCCTAATGATGGTCTTATAGACCTGTCCTTTGAGCCTAACCGGCCGGCTAATTTTGGGGTCACAGATAACCCCCGCCACCTCACATGTAAATGCGCAAATCCTGAAAATTGTTTGCTCAGATTAATGAGCAGCACCAATTTAACCACATTTTTATATAAGTACCTAAGTTAATTTTTTCCCGGTTTTTACGTCAACATGAAATGAAACAACATGAAAGCGGAGGTCATGCTGTGCTGTACCACGCGCCGCCCTCTTCCTCCTACCTCACCCCCGGACGTCCCGCAAACGAAACGAGCGACACAACACCATAATATCATAATGTGAACGCCATACTAAATAGTATACCATAGTATAGCGTAGTTTGAAAGCAGCTTAATTTTTTAAATATTTTATGAGAACATTCAAATATGTACCTTAAATCCATAACAATGAAGTGATAATTTCAGTGAAAGACGATTTTAATAAAAAATATTTACAATTTATCCCAGTCAGAGTCGTGCTGTACCTAATAATTGTGGTGAGTAGAATAGAAGAGAAATTTATTGGAAACTGGCGTATGCTCGTTAAATGACACTACATTTAAACGCCACTTTTCATTTATTATTTCATCTTCATTTATTATTTTATTGATTTGTTTAATTGTAATTAATTTTTTATTTATTTATGTACACACAAACACATACAAAGAGAAAAGAACACATACAGATAGAAGAGTACAAAGGTACTGCTTATTTCTAACGAAATAGTTCTTAGTTTTATTTCTTATCCTGGACTTAATTAATGTAGAAATTAAATTGTTTTAAAATAAGAAGTAAATCTTTTGGTATCATCGGAATGCCAGATGCCAGCATACTCGTATTTTGGCCTACTGCTGGACCAGACAAAACTGTGGGACCGTTACTGGAGTCTGGTTCCGTTACATGGTGAAGGCTAACTCTAGGAAGATTACCCAGTACTATTACCCTTTAACGCCCGGCAGATATCACCATGTCCATCACACACGGTACAGTGTCTCCACCTATGTGCAGTCTTTATTTTCTATCTGGATAGACTTTGAAGGTTTATTCTACAAAGCTAGTAACTTTCTCACGTAAATCACTATTTTGTTTTGACAGTAAGATACTTCTTCGTCTCTCACTAAAAGTAACTTTGAAGGTTTGTACTACCTCCACTTAAATGTGCTTTCATATTATTACGGATGACGGACGGGGAATAGACGAGTCTTCAAAGGGTAATTCTCAGCAAGACATCACAATGTCAGCTCTATTGCACCTAACTATCACTGGCAATGTTTGGAAACAATACAGCCATGAATAATAGTACATTGTTATACGAGGGATGAAAGTTAGTTATTTAGTCCCTCGAAATATTAGCGACCTCGCTCTCGCTCGGTCGCCAAGAAATTTCTCGGGACTAAATAACTCTTGAACCCGAGGTAAGCACTGTGCTTTTCATTACGAATACGAGGAAAATAAAAATAATAAAAACCTGAGTCGTCGTCAAAGGTCTTCGTATGTTTTTAGGTAGGTATATTTCTTTTGATTTAGGCGGTAACCGATTTTCTCCTCTTAATAATCTTGCGTTAAATTCATAACTGAAGCTGATGAACTTATCGTGTTGATACAAATTTCTTATAACAGAGATTTAGCAAAATGTAAACAAAACTCTAGCCAAGAGACCGCATCAGGACAAGAGGACGCAAAGTCAGAAGATGGGAGGATGACCTGAAACTCACTGTAGGCGTTCACTGGATAAGAGTTTCTGCGGATAGAAAACACTGGAAAGAGTTGGAGGAGGCCTTTGCCGTAAGGCACACCGAAACCAGAGACATTCTGTAACAGCATGCATGTAAACAAGTGTTAAAAATTTATTTGTAAATCAACATTTTCGGAAATAAAAGGCTATATTATTATTATTATTATTAAACAAAACTCTATACCTCGAAATAAAACAAAAAGGACCAAATCGGCCACAGATTATAGAGGTACTACCATTTACCCGCCATTTTTTTTTCAGTGGTCTGCTGGCTATTCAATCAATATTTTTCATTTTATCATCGTTAAAATGGGTCAGGTCAATATTTTTCTCAAATATAATATTAGTTTTATTGAAATAGTTGAAAGTAAATTAAAATAAAGTCATTAAAAAAGTATTCTTATATTATTCCTATCTCTATGTTATTTCAATTGTACTGGCAGTATAGAAATTCGGGTCACGGTTCAATAGAAATGTCAAAATAGAACTAGTTTTTTTTTTTAATTTAGACTGCTGTCAGTTGAAAGGTAAAACTCCCCAGGAAGTAAAAGTACTTCTTCCAACCCTCTCCGAAGGCAACTTTACACCTACATTCAGAGTATGAGTAATGAAAAATTTATTATAGTTTCTTATGTATCAATAAATGCATACAAAATATACTCACGGCAGCCAGATACATTTTTCATGAACAGCAACCGGCCGGCTGCAGCAGGGACGACGGGTAGCAGTGGTCTAAGGAGATCTATGAATCATAGAGTACGAGTAGAGCATTCATCCCATACAACCAAAATGATATCATAAAAAAAATCTCCCAAAGGGCTATTTTTGCGAACCGCTTTTTCCCCCAGATCCCACTATTGGCATATAATAAATTAATCGTACATTCAAAGTATATAAGTACAATATTAAAATTTATTAATTTCCCATTGATGTTAATCAATTCTGCTCCAATTTTTGGAAATAGACACGGTCAAGCTCATTTTTGGGCATAAAAAATATGAAAGAAGCACTTCCGTATATTAATTACTATCGCCCCTTCAGTGCAGTGGTGTTATTAAATATATTATTTACGTATTGTACACATAAACCTTCCTCTTCAATCACTTTATCTATTAAAAAAACCACATCAAAATACGTTGCGTAGTTTTAAAGATCTATAGGGACAGACAGCGACTTTGTTTTATACTATGCAATGATTATTCAAACAGATAATTTCAACTTCATAACGAATGGCCTTTGTGGAAGATACACCACAATTTCGCCAATAATAGGTGCACACTAGACTATCAAATGCTGGAGAGTATTTAGTGTGAATTAACAGTAAAATATATACTTGAATAAAAAAAACAGACTAACTTAAATATAATAAAAAATATAAAAACCTAAAAAAAAACAAAAAATAAAAATCTACGCAGGTATCGACTGACAATTTAGTGACAATCCGATGACCACAGATTATGACTGATTATGACCAGGAAAGACAGAGGCCGTAAAATTTTAAAACCCTTCGTTAAATCATCGCATCGGTTTTACAAAAGTTTAATATTTCACTTTTCAAGCATGTATCAAAGTAAAAGTTAATTTTAATTTAAAAACAAAAAAAAAGTATTGATATCAACTTCACTGCCAAAATAACTTTCTACCCCCTTTTTAACCCCGTTAGGGGATGAATTTCAATTAAATACATAACTCGCCTACCGGAATCACATTGTCCTATACAAACTTTGTCCCCCTTTTTCACCCCCTTAGGGGTCGAATTTCGAAAAATCCCTTATCATTAAAAGAACATAGTCTCCTCAGATTTTAACGATCTGCGATTTTATATAATTAAAACTGATTTTAATAAATATTAAATATATTATATATAAACTAGCGACCCGCCCCAGCTTCGCCCGAGGGCATAATATTGAATATATTATGTATGCATTATACACATAAACCTTCCTCTTGAATCACTCTATCTATTAAAAAAACCGCATCAAAATCCGTTGCGTAGTTTCAAAGATTTAAGCATAAAAAGGGACATAGGGACAGAGAAAGCGACTTTGTTTTATACTATGTAGTGATATAAAATCCTTTGTGTTAGTGCATTAATATTTTTTATTGCAGTAGGTATACATACTGTTTATTTTATTATTTATTTATTTTTTTCTGATTATAGGTTTGCGCTTGACCGCTATCTCACCTGATGGAAAGCGACGATGCGGTCGACGATGGAATTTATTAATTTTAATTATTTTATTTTACTTTATTGGAACATAAAACAGTTACACATTACAACTGAGGTATTGCAGAATTTACATATCAACTAAATTAACGTGTAACCCACACAAATGTCCGCGAAATGATAGTATTAAACTAATTTATTAATAACAGCGTGCGTGAGAAGCACGCACGCTGTTATAAAAAATATTGATTGAATTTCTTTAATTATCGCTGTGATTTGATCCATTAAGGATGATGCTAATTTAAGTTAAGTTGTGCAGCTGTTAGTCTTGAATCAACTTTTTTTGGAATTTGAAGACCACTATCGGCTTCACCTAGTTTAAACTGACAAAAAAAACGTGTTAAAGCGTGCTTTTAAAACCCATTTGCAAAATCAATATAATATAATTTCTTATGCTGTCCGAAGAGTTTCTCCAAAGTTTTACGTACTAGTAAGAGTAGTGGTAGCCGAGGGGCCACGGCCCCGACTTACGAGTCGTAGATCGCGGGTTCAAACCCAGCCAGGCGCATTACTTTGTGTAATTTATTTCATCACCACTGCTCTCAAAACGGTGAAGGAAAACATCGTGAGGAAACCGGCATGTCCTAGAACTAAAAATTCGAAGACATGTGACATCCACCAATCCGCACTGGGCCCGCATGGTAGATCATGGCCCTTTCCCTCTCCTAGAGAGAGGAGGCCTGTGCCCCTGCAGTGGGAACATTGAAAGGCTGATGATGTGAATACGTACTAGTGACCCGTTAAAAAAAGAACAGGTATGTACGACTCTCGCACTAAGGGTTCCGTACAACTATGAAAACTTTTCCATTCCCGAGTTGAGTTGCGTAACTTTTCCGAATCGCAATTGTTTTTTTGTGACGTAATTACAATTTTACAGTCAGATTTTCCCTACACTTCAACTATGAGACCTTGCTTTGTGCCAAATTTCAAAATTATGTGTCAACGGGAAGTAACCTATGAATTCTGATTGCTTGAAAGTATCGAAAACTGTATTTTTCTTCAACATAAACGACCATGTTATTACGTACGTCGTGCAACTAGAATACGACGTTTCTTCGATAAAGTTCACAATACCATCGAATAATTAAAACGCTTTGCTGACCAAATCTTTCAGAATGGAAGTACGTAGCGAGGGCTGACAAATTCTAGAAAAGTCCGCCATATAGTAGTAGGTACTCTATTATTATTAGAAGTTTTTGTAGATACTTAGGTAAAGATGATGACAAAGGAATTTGTACCATCAGTTTTATACTATAGAGTCAAGTACAAGTCGTGGTGTAAAGTACTATTATTTCCTGTGAGTAATAATAATAATTAATTGCTCCGCGGAACGGCTCTATTGTTCAGGAATGGCCTTGAAACGTCGGTATCTGTAATTTAGTCAGTTTTGATTTAGACGGCGAACGATTGCGATCTACCAACGTTAAGTGCAAATTGTTTCATCTGACGACATAAGCGATACTGAAACGGATTTCTAAAGTGCATTGTGAATTGGTTAATTGTCGATTGGACTAACTGGTGTTTGTGGTAAATAAAGGAGATGTTTCATTTTGGGCCACCACTATGTACACAATATAGATAAAAAGGAAAAATATCGTATATTTTCATAAAAATACAAATAAATTATTTTGAATAAAAGAACAGGCGTACTAAATTCATTATTTAAAAGTTTTTTAGATAGATAACCCTTTTTTAAGGTAGCCATGACAGTGTTGTTTTGACATTTAATTGGCGATTTTGACAGTTCACTAGCAGTTATAAGCATGACAAATGACACATCAATCAAATGTCATTGTCAAAATTACAATTTACTGAATGCTGACCACCATATTTATTATTAGTTGTGTTGCTCTAATTGACTCAGTTAAATTGAATGTACATAAAAACGAAGCTAAAATATAGGAAATTAACTTTAAAAAACGTAAACTATACAGTATAGGAATATTTTCATTAAGTGTACATAGTGCTGGCACAAGCTCCATACATTTCTGAAACATCTCCTTTCTCTGCTAGTAAACATTGACATTTGATTACACACGTTCGTAACAATATCTTGTTATCCGTTAACTTAGAAGTTTGATTTATTACAGCTTTACGTTTTCCGGAGACTTGAAAATATAGTTTAAATTTCAACTGTATACCTCCACGCGTTCCCGAGATAAAGGATCTTGATAGACAGACAGACGAACAACAAAGTGATCCTATAAAGATTCCGTTTATTACTTTTGAGGTGCCCTAATAAAGCGCATCAAAATCTATTGCGTAGTTTTAAAGAATATAGAAAGAATAACACAAGCTCTTTTTAGCTTGGGACTAGATGGCGTTGTGTGATAGTTGTGGACATATTATTATATTATATTATTATATTAGAGTCGAAGAAACTTTATCGTACACCAATATTTTTTTTATTATGTTTTATTAATAACACAACTGTAACGTTGTACTCGTGTTTACAAATAATTATTTATAATAAAAATTAATAACTAAATAAAAAAATAATAATATAATTAAAACTTAAACCTACACTTAATTAATACGAATATATACAAAACAAAAACACTATTATACAATAATCACTTACCAATTACAGGGGTCACCAATTTAAAATGCATTATCTATATCATAACTAGCAGTAGTTGGTCAACATAAATATTGCCTGATTGCGCATTTTGACTGCGACATTTTTTTAAAACCTGTCCGGTCAGTTTAGTAGCGGCCGGTCAGTTGCAGCTCGGCACCCGCCATTCGACAACCAGACTAATCAGAGGACAGACGTAGCTCTTCTCAGCGCGTTTTTTTTTTAAAACTCTGTGTTCTGTCTAACGAAAGTACGGACGTAGCTCTTCTCAGCGCGGCACCAGTTTGAACTTTTTTCTAAATTCTACTTGTATTACAAATACTAAATTCTGAGTAGTGTTGAAGACCCGTATATCGGTAAGTGTCGAACAGTTGTATATTTTACAGTGTATTGTAGCTTTTCCTATATAGTATATGTTGTGGACATTAATCCTCTTTTAATGCTTTTATTATTACTTTGTCAGTGATCAAAATTAGCAACGTAGTTTTAAATAACTTTCAATAAAGTAGTTGGCTTTGCAATTTAATAAACTTCTACCCTCCGCATATCATTTTGTAAATCGTACAATTTCTTTGTTCGATATTTTAACCTAATTTTATATTGTAGTCATTTTTTCACTGCTATATCTCTGTTCTCGTGACCATCAGCCACATTCATTGCCTACCAGGTAAAGTTAGGTGCTTATTTTCCGCTTCATCACCCTGGGAATGGCAATTGGCTGGTCAAGGTCACCTCCTGAATAGCTACTTATTGCACCTGTACTTCTAGGGTTCAATACTACGACTAAAAAATTTTGCATTGGACGTCATCCGCTGCGGATCACCCTTCCGTGGCCGTCGTACGTGGCAGCAGCAGCGTTCAGGGGCCTACCACACCTGCCTGCCTACCCCAGCCAACAACAAGGGAAAGGAAGTAACACTGAACTTTACGACCGGAGAATTGGAACTCGGCATACGGCCTTTTAACCCATCCCTGGGATATATGTTTTTTTTTTTATTAATATATGTTAACGAATTGAGTGTCCGTGTTTTATTTGACATGAGACCTTAACCGTAACACAACATATTCCAAATTTTGACAATTTTTGAAATCAAGTCTTGTTCATGTGAGAGTTGGTAATGGATGAACTTTAAACTAAAATTAGGTACTGTAATTAAAAAAGAGGTCAGGCTCTTAAAACGTACCCAAAAAAATAGTAGCGAAATACAAATTGTATCCATTCCACCCATCTATTAGGCAACCCTGTAAATCAAAGAATATCAAAATCACACATTGCAACAAAGTTTTACGAACTCTATGAAATTAAATCAGGCAATTTTATCACAGAGCATCACAGCCCATACAGTAACACGTTGAAATAGCGTAATTATATAGCAGTAATTATATTAAGCAGCACTGCAATATATCAATCCATAGCGGGTACGCACCACAAATTAAATGGAAGCTATTAAAGAGCTCAGTATTGTCACCTAGGGTATGAATTATTTATAACTGAATTAAGTGAATGCCCGGTTGGTGGGAAAATGCCTAGCGACGACAAAGGGGAAGTAATGATTTTGTCAGCGTGGTTCTAGATAATCCTTTTGGCATTAAAGTATTAGAAGAAAGTGTGGAGGGGTTTAGGCAATGACTGTACTGGGTATTTGAGAGTATACTGGAAACACGTAGAATTGTTGTATTGATATATACCTAAGATAAAATCAAACAATACTGGTGCTAAAATAGCACATTTTGATACAAGTGTAGAAAGATTGTCATTGCGACCGAGGCGGAATTCGCACGAGCTGTAGGCGAGTGTGTTAAATGACGTTTTTCAATACACTTACGAAGAAATACTTTCTTAGATAATTACAACGCATTTTTGTTCATTTCTTACTGGAGAAAGTTTTCCAAAGTTGCCGTACATTTGAGTTTTGATTTAGATTGCAGCAAACTATAGTAAAGCACAATAGCTGGTGGCGGCGGCTTAACGTCTAACGTCGTTATTAAATTGACTTTTTCCGCCCTTAATCTTTGCAGGATGAAAAAGAAGCAAAAGCATCAAATCGTTATAGACCCCACTTAATATTAAGAATAGAAATTCAATTATTTTTGAATTCAAAGAACAGGTAATGTGTTAATTTGTTGATAACAAATTATTGTGTAAATAATCACGTTTATTTGATATATTATGTTAAAAAACATGATTTAAATTTTTATTAAATATTAAGACTAAAAATCTGCGCCTTGCTTGCTAAAACTCTTGACCATGATGATTTGGAGGGAATGCTAAGCGAGTGATATACATATATGCTACGTCGAACCTAATCATAATGCGATAACTGGCAGTTTTCGAGTAAGTGTATTGAAAAAGTTTTTTAATATACATACTTACTCAGAAGCCCGTTCTTATCATACTACTTACATGTACGAAATTGATTATTTTCTGCACTAGTACAGAAAAAAGCGCGTATTCTCCCTTGCCTCAATTTTATTGTCATAAAATTGTTTATCGCATCAGGCTGGGCGGGTGTCGTCCCCCACGAGGCGCCGGTCGACCCCCACGAGGCGCCGGTCGACCCCCACGAGACGTAAATGTATTGAAAAACGTCGTCTGAAATATGCAGTAACAAATGTGCACGTCTGAAACACGTGCACATTTGTTACTGCAGCCCTCGGCTCCATAACGCACTCACCTACGGCATATGCGAATTCCGCCTCGGTCGTAATGACAAACAACATCTTTTTCCAATTTTTATTTTCACACTTTGTCAGCGTGATTGATAAACAAATTGGTACAAATTTCAGCTTTCTAGTGTTAACGGTCACTGAGACTATCCGCGGACAGACGGACAGACAGACAGACAGACTTGGCGTAACTATAAAGGTTCCTACTTGACCACGGAACTCTAAAAATTGAAAAATAAAGCAATTTTTGTTTAAACTCCAATTTATTTACGCATGTACGAAATTAATTTCTTTCTGTAAACGTCTGCTGGGCGAGTTTAATGACTTATAGGTACGGAACGACCAACAGCTACGTACAAGGTCATTGACTCGTTTGATGTACCGGATTGACTCTCCACGAGACAAAACGATCAAAATTAAAATTGGATATTCCATATCCAATTTAAAAAAAAAGAAAAAATATCGATATCTTGAATAACGGTGGATATTATCGACTTTGGATATTTTCAGTCGGTGCAAAAAACGATATTCATATCGATATGCAACCCTAGTCAACCCTCTGCCCGGTTAGCTGCCGGGTTGGTTGTTAAACAGACGCATTGCTCCAAAGGGTTGAATTGAGAATTTGGTATTAAATTCAGCTTTAATGCCTCCACGCGTTCCAGAGGAAAACGTTCTTGACTTGAAAAGATATCGTTTTGTACGGAAACCCTAAAAATAAGAAATTACTTAGTAAACGGTGGATTGTAACTTTATACACTAATTGTGATCATTTGTAGACAGTACAAAGATAAACTATATAATCTTGCACTTTCCACTAAGACCACCCATACCCGATCAGCACAACAAGTTTCCTCTACGATGTAGTTGTCCCATAAACTTTGTCATAAAATAAGTGTATGTGTATACATAGAAGAGAACATTAACTCTCACAATGAGAATCGTTTAAGCGATGGATCACCAACGGGTTTATCATTGTAAGAATCAAAGACGTGCAGGTATGACAGACAGACGATTCGACACATCTATTCTTATTATAATGAAATGACCTAACGGTTAGTCTAACGTTGTACACTCTGCTTATGCCCCGGTCCACATTAATACAGACATAACAGGACCATCGTGCAATGTCTGAGGCCGTCTTTGAATTCAAATCCTAATAACTTACAGTAGGAGGTTTTCTTACTTTATTTATTAAATTATGTACACACCTATGTAAAACAGAAATAAGAAGAAAGAAATAGATAAAGATTAAAAAAAACCAAGCCTTTTATTAATTGCGCTATAAAGAAAAAAATATTTTTTTCCTTTACCTAAAACTTTATGATATAAAAGCTTGTTGCGAAATTTTTAAAATATTAAAATCAATAGTACTTATTTTACTTCTGTATCTAGTATAACTACATAGCTAAATCTCTCGGCAAGCTTCGTTAAAAAAACAAAGGTTCGTTTAATGAGATGCTTAATATTCCCTTTTCTCCTGTATGGAGCTGAAACATTCACATCTTGAGATGGAGGGTCTGAACGGACTACTCACCGCGCTGACGTCTGAAAGAACTTTGCATTAAACAAAGACTTTCGACGATTGTGCGACAGCGAATATCATTACATAGTATAAAACATAGTTGTCTGTCACTATGTGTAGCTAGTTTAATATAAAAACATTTAGAACATAGAAAAAAGCCGCATCAAAATCCATTGCGTAGTTTTAAAGATATAAGCATACATAGGGACAGCGACTTTGTTTTATACTATGTAATGTTGCGAACGCTTGTTATTCAAATGGCGCGAAATCACGTGCGAACGGTTGGGAATCAAGACATAATTCTTTCATTTTTTTTTTGAAAGAAAATACGTTTAGGATGATAAAATTATGTAAATTTTTTCAAAAACTGTTTATCGTATATATGTTACGGGTAAAGCTAGAAGGTGGAGTAAACCTAGGTTTACCCTGGTTAACTTAGTATTACCCAAGCTTCTTGGGTAAAGTCCGAATAATAAGTAAAATAAATTTTAATTCGGGGTTTACCCATGCTCACCTAGGTCTACCCAACTCTGGCTGGGTAATGTTAGGTGTTGCGTAATTTTGGAGCCGTAATGCAGAGCTGCAATGGTGATTTCATGGAATTATGAATTACCACTTTCAGAACAAGGAGATGGGAAAGGAAATAGAAACAGAAGTTTTAAATACAAAAGAAGGTGAAAGGCAAGTTTTACAAGAAATAAATTAAGAAGAAATGGAGTTTTTACTACTGAGGAAATATTCTCAAGGAATCAGTTTCTGTGTGTCATGATAAACTGATTGATATCTAAAATATATCACCGAAAAAAAGCTTACGAGAGCTTGCAAATGAACGGATTTTGCTCTTCTAGCGATTACGTTCGCCTAAAAATGTCCTTGGATTTTCATTTTACTAATTAATTATGTAAATTTTTAACATTACCCAGCCAGAGTTGGGTAGATGTTCGAGAGTATTATAATTCCATGGAATCACCATTGCAGCTCTGCATTACGGTTCGAAAATTATGCAACACCGAAACATTACCCAGCCAGAGTTGGGTAGACCTAGGTGAGCATGGGTAAACCCCGAATTAAAATTTATTTTACTTATTATTCGGACTTTACCCAAGAAGCTTGGGTAATACTAAGTTAACCAGGGTAAACCTAGGTTTACTCCACCTTCTAGCTTTACCCGTAACATATATAATATATCTGCGGGTGAACAGACAGACAAACTTGGTGAAATTTTAAGGGTTCCCAGTTGACTACGGAATCCTAAAAAGGTTATTCAGAAAGGATAACGCAGAAAAGTAGTGAAAATTATATTCTATTTGTGTATTCCAGTTAATATTCTGCATTTTCCTACCCTCTCGCAACTTAATGAAGTCCGAAGGAAAGCAAGTAGATATTTAATACGTTACCGCATCTTTTAAGCGCGAAGAAGATTACCATTTTATTAATCCCCAACGGTTAATTTTATTGAAATAAAATTAAATGAGATTCTAACCAAATGAATATGCGGAGATGATTCAAATTCCTGATGATTATACATGAAGTTTATAAAGAAGGAAATAGGTCCGTATTTATTAGGTTTATTATTTTGAGGAAGAACATGGCGGAAGCGACCATTTGTGTTTTTTGACTGGAATAGGTTTTCTCTTATGAAAGTACAGAAATAGAGATTTTTTAAATGTAATCATCCATCTATGCGGCGGCCCGACGGCCGGACAGTGAGCTATATATTACTCACCGTCCACAAGGCCGTGCTTACGTTGGCCGGAAATCGGGACCGGAAATCTGCTGGAGCGTGAGCACCGTTTCCTCTCTAGCTAGCATTACTGCTTCGCAGAAGGTGGCGACCGCCTGCCACTCCTCCGTGGTGCGAGAGATTGCTGCGCAGTGTGTACTCAGCGAGTGTAGAATTTAATCAGAGAAATAGTACATTTTGTACAAGTGCAGGAAGTTTATCATTGCGACCGAGGCGAAATTTGCACGAGCCGTAGGCGAGTGTGTTATGGAGCCGAGGGCTGCAATGACAAATCTGCACGCGTGTTAAACGACGTTTTTCAATACACTTACGACTTTGAAATAAAGAAAGAAAGAAAAAACGTTTAATCGTATCTCAAACATACAGTAGATTCCTACTGTATGTTTGAGATACGATTAAACGTTTTTCTTTCTTTCTATATAATAATAATAGCATTCAAATCTGTTCTGGTCAATTTTAACCTCGTGGGGACACCCAGCACCTCGTAGGGGACGCCTCGCGCCTGATTCGATAAACTAAGAAAAAGAAAATAAATCTCTATGTTATTTCAATTGTACTGGCAGTATAGAAAGTCGGGTCACGGTTCAATAAAAATGTCAAAATAGAACTAGTTTTTTTTTAATATTTAGACAGCTGTCAGTTGAAAAGTAAAACTCCCTAGGGAGTAAAAGTACTTCTTCCAGCCCTCTCTGCAGGCAACTTTACCTACCTACTTTCAGAGTATGAGTAATGAAGAATTATTTTAAACTTGATAGGATGAACAGTTTTTGATAAATTAAAAAAAACGTTCTGAATTAATTTTGTAATTTAACCGTACATGCAAGCATTTTTTTTTTACTTTTTTACATATTTAATTTTTCTCCTTTAAAATAAGAAAACTAAAAGATTAAAATCGGTTCATGCAATCCAAAATTACCACCGGGTGTAGCGCCATCTCTCGGGAAATGAGTTACTATTTTACATGGGCTTCAAGGTTCTGTTTCATTGTGAGAAATGTGTGACGGGCGGGAAACTACGGTACCCTACACTGAACGTGGCCCGACACGCTCTTGGCCGATTTATTTAAATTTATCACAACAAGGGCTTTTTTCATTCCGTTACGGTCAAGAGTTATTATTTTTGTTTTCTTAAGAGGCGCCGATTTTTAAGGTTTATATTTAAAGAAGATTCTCATAAAAGACTAATCCCTTACATGATACAAAAATAATGCTTATAGATTATTATTTTCGTCGTTCATATTTTTTTTACAAGTAGGTACTTCTATAATGCATTCAGAAGCAAGCAAAAAAAAAACGGTTAAATTAGAAAATTAGTTCAGAACGTTTTTTTTTTTTAATTTTTCAAAAACTGTTCATCCTATCAAGTTCAAAATAATTTTCCTAGAAAGTTTACTTAAAGTTCTACTTTTGAGATTTTTTTCATATTTTCTAAACGTATGGTTCAAAAGTTAGAGGGGGGAGGAAGCCTCATTTTTTCATTTTTGAGCGATTATTTCCGAAAATATTTACATTATAAAAAATGATTTTACGGGACCCTTAATCATTTTTAAATACCTTTCCAACATTATATCACATTTTATGGCAGAAATGAAAAAAAAATCACTTTCCACTTTACGTGGGTTGTACCCTATTAACTACTACTACTCTCCCACCCCTCCATCCTATCTCATATCACACTTTCAGTTTCTATGTGCTTCACACGCAAGGAATTTGCGTTCCTCTAAAAATTTCCTTCTGCTCTGTCCTTCTTATACTTCTGATTTTGTTCATTCTTCTTTCTATATCCAATCCATCCTTCTATGGAATGCGCTTCCTCTCGATATCAGAGCGGCTAAAAGTCGCTATGCGTTTAAGCGGTAGTTACGGAATTATTTTTTCCACGAATAGCAGAATCTTGTCAATAACTACTTTATATATATGTATTTATGTATATATATATGTATGTATATAGATATTATATATTAAGTATATATTTATTTTTATTTGAATATGAAATATTTGTACTTTTGTATTGTTAACATAACATTTTCTTTGTATGCACCTACCATATTGTCTCTTCACCACCCTAGGTTGACTGGTAGAGAATGCCTAAGGCATTAAGTCCGCCTTTGTACCTTGTGTTGCATGAAGAATAAATAAAATATTTTTTAGCACTTTTTTTGTTTGTGCACTTTGTCGGCATGGTTGATATACATATTGATACTAAATTTTAGCTTTCTAGTGCTAACGGTCGCTGAGATCCGCGGACGGACAGACAGACAGACAGACATGGCGAAACTATAAGGGTTCCTTTTTGACTACGGAACCCTAAAAAGCAAGCGGGTAATATATATGTCATGTTGAATCATAGTGCGATATGCGAACATTTTCGTGTACATGAATTAAAAGGTAGTTTTTGCAAAACACTTTTCCTGGGGATTACGCTTGACTCAAGGCTACAGTGGGGTCCTCATTTAACATCTCTTGCAGGACGGCTTAGCTCAGCTGCATATGCTATAAGAAAAATCCGCCAATTTACGGATATTGATACCGCTAGACTAGTCTATTTTAGTTATTTTCATAGTATCATGGCTTACGGTATCTTACTGTGGGGACGGGCTGCAGACATAGACTCAATTTTTATACTACGGAAAAGAGCAATCAGAGCCATTTACTATCTCCGCCGGTGCGATTCTCTAAGGGAACTGTTTAAAGATATTCACATCATGACGGTGCCTTGTCAATATATTTATGAAAACATCATGTACGTTAGGAAAAATCTTCATCTTTTTAGCAAAAGAGGCGATAGACACAATTATTTTACAAGAAATAGGGATCAGTTAGTTCAACCAGGCTTCAGACTGGCTAAAGTGGCCTCTTCTTTCATGGGGTACTGTTTAAAATGTTATAATAAAATACCTCCCAATATATTAGAACTCAATGAAACGAAATTTAAATCTTGTGTTAAACGCACACTATGTAGACAAGCATATTATAAGTTAGAGGATTATCTATATATATAAAAATCAATTGCTGTTCGTTAGTCTCGCTAAAACTCGAGAACGGCTGAACGGATTTATCTTATCTTGGTCTTGAATTATTCGTGGAGGTCTAGGGAAGGTTTAAAAGGTGAGAAAAATTCGAATAGTAGGGTAGAGTAGGGTAGAGTAGGGTAGAGTAGGGTAGAGTAGGGTAGAGTAGGGTAGAGTAGGGTAGAGTAGGGTAGAGTAGGGTAGAGTAGGGTAGAGTAGGGTAGAGTAGGGTAGAGTAGGGTAGAGTAGGGTAGAGTAGGGTAGAGTAGGGTAGAGTAGGGTAGAGTAGGGTAGAGTAGGGTAGAGTAGGGTAGAGTAGGGTAGAGTAGGGTAGAGTAGGATAGAGTAGGGTAGAGTAGGGTAGAGTAGGGTAGAGTAGGGTAGAGTAGGGTAGAGTAGGGTAGAGTAGGGTAGAGTAGGGTAGAGTAGGGTAGAGTAGGGTAGAGTAGGGTAGAGTAGGGTAGAGTAGGGTAGAGTAGGGTAGAGTAGGGTAGAGTAGGGTAGAGTAGGGTAGAGTAGGGTAGAGTAGGGTAGAGTAGGGTAGAGTAGGGTAGAGTAGGGTAGAGTAGGGTAGAGTAGGGTAGAGTAGGGTAGAGTAGGGTAGAGTAGGGTAGAGTAGGGTAGAGTAGGGTAGAGTAGGGTAGAGTAGAATAATCTGTTGCCGGGAGCGAAGCCGCGGGCAAAAGCTAGTATCTATATAAAAATAATTAGCTGTTCGTTAGTCTCGCTAAAACTCGGGATCGGCTGGACCGATTTGGCTGATTTTGGTCTTGAAATATTCGTGATAGTTCAGGAAAGGTTTAAACGGTGAGAACGAAAAAAAAAAAAATAGGCGAAACGAAGTTTGCCGGGACAGTTAGAACCGATTTAGCTGAAAATTGGCAGGGAGGTAGTTTAGAGCCAGGAGAATGACATAGGATACATTTTTTTTTTTTTTTTTTTAGAGTAGGGTAGAGTAGGGTAGAGTAGGGTAGAGTAGGGTAGAGTAGGGTAGAGTAGGGTAGAGTAGGGTAGAGTAGGGTAGAGTAGGGTAGAGTAGAATAATCTGTTGCCGGGAGCGAAGCCGCGGGCAAAAGCTAGTACAAGATAAAAATGCTTGGCTCATTGCTGGTCCAGCTCCACTACCACTAGTACCTACGAATTGATCATTATTTTTATTTTTAATCTTAAATTTTGACATTAGTGTTGTATAATGTAGAAGCATTTATTTATTTATTTTTTCAATGTTTGTAAATGTGAGTACCATGGAGTAATTTATGGTTTAAAGTTGTTTGACGTAAATGACCATGGCGGTTGAGAGTTTGTCATGCTCACTCAAATGTCTCGCTGATGGTGGCGCGTGTGTTGGATCATTCGGTTCCCTTCATAATGGTTGAGCTGACTGGTGCTGATATACGCGTCATGTCCGTGAACGGGCGCTGTCAGTTGGGACTGGTCATCTCTTAGCTGCCATTGGTTTATTTTAATTTGTTTAGAACATGTACTTTTTTATTATTTTAGTTGCATTGTTCTCGCATCATAGCAGCGACAATTGTAAAACACAACATGATTTAAAAGAGTGTCCATGGAGTTTCTTGCACATTCTTCTCCATTGAGACCTACTTTATGGAATGTGCAATTAGCGTCATTTTTTTCCTGACAGACCGACTTTATGACTTTTCAAAAGTGCCTGTAAAGGTTTATTTGAAATAAATGCTTTGAATTTGAATTTTGCGATATACCAGCACATGGTACACTTTTATGCCAAGGACTCAAATTCGTTCAGCCGTTTTAGTGTATACACCGTTAAATTTTAGTCGTTTTAATCCCTCGGAGGATCGATTTAGTACATGAAACACTATTGATTGGTAAAGTTAGAATGAAAAAACAAAGTACTTTTTTTTTAAACTCGAATTAATTTACGCATGTTCTAAATTGATTTCTTTAAGTAAACGTCAGCTGGGCGAGTTCATTAACCTGTAGGTAGTTAGTACGCAACGATCGACAACTACCTACAAGGTCAATGACTCGTTTACTTAAAGAAGTTAATTTCGTAAATGCGTATATCAATAAGAGATTTAGAAAAAAAGTACTTTATTTTTTTATTTTATCTACACAAATCGATAGTGTTTCATGTACTGGATCGACCCTCTTCGAAATTAAAACAACTAAAATTTAACGATGTATATTGTACAAACTTGCGCTTTTGTATTACTGTAATTATCCATTTTCATTAAAACATAAAGTCAGCGTTCTTCGTCAATACGAATAAAGAGAAATTGCAATTCATTCTTCACTTGTAAGACGTTCTAAATAAATAAAGGGGAGCAGAAAATGAACCATTCAATGAGAGCTTACGTTTGAAAATATTCATCTATTTGAGCTGTCAATCAAATGAAACGTAATTACTGGTGCTTTAAGGATAATAGTTCAGTGCTTGTGGATGTTTACCTCAGAATGTTTACTGTAGATGAAATTTGTAAAGGAAATACGATACATGTAAAGAAAGTAATAATTATAATAGGTAACTAGGAAAAAGTTAAATGATTAAAAAAATAGATCTTGATTTTCAAATAATTATACGTAGTGAACGTAGTAAGTCATGAGATACTGGGTCATGAGATACTAGTTGAACTATTATAATAATAGTTCAACTAGTAAGAATTCTTAGATTGTTGTATGGCATGGGATAAAAGCTCGGACGCGGCTAATAAGTTGAACCATCTGCTACGGTTACGAGAAGCCCCCACTTCTATACAAGATTAACCGTCATGACGGTTCAACTTGTGTGACGAGCAATACATCCGATGTTCGGGTCTCAATCGAACTGGCGTACTGCGCGGAGCCATAGGAAATAGTTCAGCTTATTGGTTGCGTACTATATAGCCCATTGAACGAAGAAGGCTAAAGCTATATGATTTATTATAAAACAGGAGTGGACTAGTGACCAAGAAAGCAGATTAAAACCGCGGTGGACATCGAATGAGGGCAGTAGTAAAGACCCCGACTTACGACTAGAGATGTAATGAATGGGCGTGTTTTTATGTATCTTACCCTTTCACTGTGATGATATGAATCACATCGATTAAATCATATATTATGTGATACGTGTGTACACTACATAAGTACGGGAAATTTTATTCCGTCAGTCACAATTACGAATTTCAAAATACCGCATACCGTAATTCCAAATGATTCAAAATTCCGAATATAACACCTCCTACTTATCATTACTCCTATTTTTACAATTCCTAAATTTCAATATTTCTAAAATTTATAATTACTAATGTCAAAATACCGGGTTTCAATAGATCGAATAACAAAAATTCCGACTTAATAATTAGAAACAAAAAATACGAAATCCGATTAATACCGCTAAATACAATTCTGATATAAAAACGGTTTTGTAAAACTGAATCATAACCTAACCGTAATGATTCATCAATAAGACCGGGGTTTGCAGCATGCAAGTAAGCATGCAGGCATGCAGCGTGCAAGCAAACATACAGCATGCAATTTAAGTTCGTTTCGCGGTTGGTAATTTTACCATAATTTATATGAATTACAGTAAAATTACTGTATTTTACCAGCTTCATCGGTAAATTACATAATTTTACAAGCGTACTTACGACTTGTAGGACGCCGGTTCAAAACCAGCCAGGCGCATTACTTCGTGTAATTTATTTCATCACCACTGCTCTCAAAACGGTGAAAGAAAACATCGTGAGGAAACTGGCATGTCCTAGAACCAAAAATTCGAAGCTATGTGACATCGCACTGGACCCACGTGGTGGATTATGGCCCATTCCCTCTCCTAAAGAGGAGGTCTGTGTCCTAGCAGTGGCATAAATTAATAAGGCTGATGATGATGATGGTTTTTGTGTACCAAACCTAACTTAATTTTTTTCTTCGTCAAATATTTTCTTTGACTTGATAATCACTGATTAAAATTCCAGCGTATTAATTATCAAACGCAATATTTGGTTATGTTTCAATCGTCACGAACTCACGACTCGATTCGAGAATTGAATTATTATCACAAGTTAATTGAAATGGAACCCTGAGTGTGTGAGTTCGACTCACACTTGTCCAATTTTTATATAATTCTGTTCGTCTGAAATATCTTAAGCTTTCTTGCTTTACGAAAGCTCGCTCAGCACGTGACTGCGCTACACGCTATTACATAGTTGTAATGCGGGCTGGTGTTGGCAACACCACAAGTAAAACGGGCGTGTTTGCGATGTAAGCCGTTGGCTAAAGCCATTCATTGTAAAATATCTTTATTGGTCAGTTTCTTTTTTTTGGTATTAAAGAAAACATTACTCAAAACTATTATTATTTATAAGTCATTAGGCTAAATGGTAGTATATCTCTATAATCTGTGGGCGATTCGATCTATCTTGATTTTTTAGTTGTAGAGTTTTGTTCATACTTTACTAAAACTCTGTTATAAGAAATTTCTATTTACACGATAAGTTCATTGTTCATTAGCTTCAGTTATGGATTTAACGCCAGATTCTTAAGAGGAGAAAACCTTTTACCTCCAAAAGAAATATACCTACCTAAAATCACAAATCTTTGACGACGACTCAGGTTTTTATTATTTTTATTTTCCTCGTATTTATAATGAAAAGCAGTGTTTACCCCGGGTTAAAAGGTTATTTAGAGTCCCTCAAACTATTAGCGACCTCGCTCTGCTCGGTCGCCAAACAATTTCTCGGGGCAAAATAACTTACTTTCACCCCAAGGATAACAATGTACTATTTGCAGAAATACTGTTTTGATAGGTTTTGAACTTAAAAACCCATCATCCATCATCGGACGATCAGACGCACAGCGTTGCGCCACCTACCGATGGCAAATAGGATCTCTACCATGTACCCATGGTACGGATTCTATCCAAACGTACAAAGCGTTTTGGGAACACATTCATTATGCGTACAGCTAAGAAGTGGAATTCATTGTCGGAGTCTGTGTTTCCTGATAGCTACAACCTAGGGCTCCATCGTCGGCCACATCATGGCTTACCATCAAATAAGATTGTGGTCAAACGTGAGCTTATCTAGAATAAAGGTACGAGCATAGATCTACCCTCGTTGAATTTTAGAAAGCAACCAAAAGTGGCGAAGAGTTACAATGGCAGGTGCACTTTTGATGCAGAGGATAAAATCAAAATAATACATTAATCTAAAACTAAACTATTTACTTGAATTAAAGTTTTTTTTTTATGTTTTGGCAACTGAGCCGGTGTCGACTATTCTGCCCATGTCATGTGGTGACAGCAGCGCTTGAATAAAAGTTCCGCATGAAAGTGATCCACATATGTAGACATTGTGAATAATCGGATTATCTGGCGCAGCGTGACGGTGGCGCGACGCTGCGGCTCGACGTGTCGCATTGTCATCAGTCCGTGACTGCTCACAGCGGGTATAACGTATTCTAATAACATTTCTGTTACTGCATGAAGTCCGTTGGTACTAAGTAATAAACGTCGATGAAGACAGACAGCAAATAGTGAACAGAATTTGGCCCACATTTTCACATTTGTGAATATGAGGGGTTTTCAATACCAAAACTTGTAAATTTTAGGTAACTAAAGAAACATGTCAAAATAGTTTACATTCTTTTCAACTAATAACTATAGGTCAGTCAAAATAGATTAAATTATGATTTCAGTTTGCATTAATTCCCAACAAGCTGGATTTTTGTGCAGGCCTTGAATACGTCATTACAAATGATATGTCAAAAGTCCCCATCGATCCCGCTTGTGCGTTGTTTTTTATTCGAGGTCAAAGGTCACGAATTTGCGTTTTTTACGTATATCTCTGAAACACCGAGAGCTATCGAAAAATGGTTCAGACAAAGTTTGTAGATCGTAAAATTGTCTACAAAAAAGATCTCATCACTTCTCTTCTACAAAGCGTCGCTTTCGAGATATCTTAACTTTAGACCGCAGGCCGTCGTATTTTACTAGTATTTAAACAAATTAACTCATTAGACGAGATTTTACAGTAACATATTCCTCAATATGTCGCCTTTCAAGAAAAGTACGACGTAGCAACATTTGTCTGTGTCTTTCCGTCAAGTACGACGGAATCCAATCTTCGAAATTTCGATTTTGGTAGACGATTCTCAATTTAGGTGGCCACACTAGACTTTAAACTAAAATATCTCAAAAAGTTACCGAGATATTCTTAGAACTCATAAAGATCCTTTTAACTTGAACTTTCTATTCATATACCAGATCCCTAATTTTCAAAAACTGAAGAAATAATTAAACCACCAAAATTTAACAATATATCCACTTGTTGATATTGTCCCTGATGATAAATTTTATTACTCAAAATCGAACACACAGATACAGTAAAAATCGAAAACAGTCAGACCACTTACGTCGACACCCAAGCGAGCGCCGCCGGGCGGTGCTCGCGGCATAATTTCGCGCCACGCGCCGTTGTCAAATTATTAAAAATAGAATGTACAATATTGAGCATTTTTTTTTATATTTATCCAAGAACGTAAATAAAAAGTTTTATAGACAAATAACTTTACGTTAATACCCGCGAACGCCGGCATTCGCTGTTAGTACCTGCGAACGAAACGTTCGCTCGCGGATGAAAAGGTAAAGCAAATTTCCTGTGGTCAGGTCACAACAATAAGAAAATTGCCTCAAAGTAACTATGTCACATAATGTCGTTCGGCTTGGGCTGGCACGACGCATGACGCTAATTTGTTCGATGTAATTGATGAGCGCCCGCGCATGCAGCCGCACGTCCCGAACACTTGCGCACGATTCACGATAGGGTTGCCAGCTATTAATTATATTGTGTCACATTTGCCCATAATTTTATGGCGATAATGTGGTGATGCTCAATAGCTTGTTACGACTTTTATTTTTGCGAGGCACTTTAAAAAAACCAAGCTTTATTTTTTTTGTATTTTCCAACATTTCAGTAACGTAAACACGTAGATAATGATATACGTATGAAATCATTAGTTAGGGTCAGACTCGCGATTTTTTTATCGAGCCCGTTGGCTCAATAAATTTATGATATCATGGCTGATTTCTGCGATTGTACCACGCTATTCCTACAAACGAAATCCCGACGAACGCTATACTGACAGATCACTATCCCGACCTGCGGTATGCCGACAGAACTCTAAGTCTGTAAGGAGTTTATCTCGGCTGAACGCTATCCCGACAGTCACTAGATTGACTAACTGTTGACCGACTGAACGCCATGTAGGTATACCACGTATACCGACAGAACTCTAAGTCGATGAAGTTTATATCCACTGAACGCTATCCCGACAGTCACTAGATCGGCTAACAGTTGACCGACTGAACGCCATGCCGGCGTGCAGACATACAGACGAGATCGACAGATATACAGCGGGCCGTCAAAACACAACAGCAGCAAGTGGAATAACCCGGGGTTCAAAAAAATAATATTCAATAATAAATTTATGATTGATTATTGTGACTGTGACAAAAATTTTCAGCTAACATATGAATGAGCAAAAAAAAAGTCGTGTCGTGCGACTAATTTGTAACCCATGTAAGTGTATATCACCTTTTTTGCGTTGGATAATTTATCTATGTTAACCGACACCTGTTACAAACATTAAAATCACTAGCCTTCTGTCCCCCGCGGTTCATTCACGACTTTGGTTACTATTTCGCTTTTATTATAGTTTGGCCACCGAAAGTCTAGTCACAGGGAGTGGTTATGCAGAAAAAATATGTATATGTCGTGGAAAACAAACTCTAGTTACTGATTCTTTATTTTATTTTTACTGTAGTACTAAGTACTATCTAAACAAGTCATTACAAGTCAGGGACTACTCTCACTCATTCAGCTACATTCGCGTTTCGATGAAAGATTTTGGTCCCACTCATACAGTTCTGCTTCTATGTATCTCCGCTGAAATGCTTCTATCTACTACTACGTTGATATGGCGCTGAATATGCTGCGAAGACGGTTACGGACGGAAGATAATTACTCTAAAATAATGTTACGTAATAATAAATCAAATCTATGCTGAAACTACGTCGGTCACAACTTGTCAACAAGGAGACAAGAACCATGTGTGTACAGCGCTGTTCACCCGCGTTCGACGCCGAAAGCGGTGGAACAGAACTGAATGCGTCAGAACAGAGCTGAACGCAGCAGAACAGCGCTGTACTCTATTTATAGCACTTGCATGATAATATTTCATTTGTTCTCATTTTATATCCGTTTGCTGCGAAAGCTGAATAGACCTGGAAAGCTGAACGAATTCGTCTGTATCTCCTTATAAAATCATTGTTTTCTATGGGCAAAAGCTGAATAAACCTGAATAAATGTGAGTAGTGAGTAGTCCCTTAGGCGACGTCTCGACATCAAGTGCACAGATTCGTGTTGGTGGGCTAGGACCCTGTAGACGTAGGACAGTTATCTGATAGAATCGTTAAAATGACATTATAATTAATTGAAAATCAAGTGCAAAGTAGTTATTTCAAATCCCTTCGGTATTAATCTAGAAGCACTGAATCAAAGCGATGACGGTCGTATCGCTCAGCCACTCTCGTCGATGTCATCTATTATAGTATAGATAACAAAAAACAGACCCCCTGACAATGGACATGTACAATGCGATAAATACACCGCATCTCTATCGTCATGTGTAGATAATTATGTTTCAAACTTAAAGACTTTTTTTTAACTGCAATAAACTAGTGCTTGACTGCGATCCCACCTGATGGTAAGCAGTGATGCAATCGTTGAAGGTAAGGCGCACTAGTTTATTAAGAGCTTCATGAAAATAAAAGTCCATGTGTCGAACTCATAATTATTTTGATAAAAATAGTTCACACACACGAGAGAGAATAATTTTAAGTTTCCGACATGTTCTGTCACAGTCACAATAAACAATCATAAATTTGTTATTTGAATCTTATTTTTCTGAACTCCGGGTTATTCCACTTGCTGCTGTTGTGTTTCGATCTGTCTAGATAAAGTGATTCGATATAGAGTTCTGTCGGTACCGCCGGCATGGCGTTCAGTCGGTCAACAGTTAGTCAATCTAGTGTTTTGTTGATCTAGTGACTGTCAGGATAGCGTTCAGTCGAGATAATCTCCATCGACTTAGAGTTTTGTCGGTATACCGCAGGTCGGGATAGTGATCTGTCGGAATAGCGATCGTCGGGATTTCGTTTGTCGGAATAGCGTGTTACAAAGTCAATATGAAGAAATTTTTTATTATGGTGTTCTCTTCTATATTTATGAGTTTCTAGAGATTTAAAAAGTTCAAAAGTAGTAGAACCTGGGCTTAAGGCGAAGCCGCTGGCAGCAGTCATTAGGAAGTAGTAAAACAAAGAGGTGTCCAACTGTTATTATACTCCTCATCAATCATAACATTTTTTTCGTGATCGTGTTTCATCCACCAGATTTACAAATACAATTATTTGTAACACATGTACTATTTGCTTACCTTTATTTAAGCACATTTAAATCGCATTAAACGGATTAAATAAAAAGTAGAGAAATTATTACCACTGCCATAGTAACTTTAACCTTTTTACCAACAAATTTGGGTTTACTTTCCCTTGATCATGTTACCACGTCCAAAACTAATTTATTATCTAAAGCCAATAGGGGTGATACCCAGGGGGGTAGTAACAGGTGGTGTAATGTTGCAGACAGATCAACCCTAATTTTTGGGGATGATTTCAAGTTAAGCTCTTGCGTGTCAATACATTTGGGACGTAGATTATCAAATTGTGATGAGATTTTTTTAAAGCAAGTAGGTAGGATGTCTGCAAATTTATGGGAATTAAACCAAGAACTAAAATAAGAGAATCGCCTAAAAATACAATCTGTAATGTACTTCCGTAGATTTTTTTTATATAGAACAGAACGGTAAATGCGAACGGTGTTATAATTGAATAAATAATAAAAAAAATAATAATGTCATCATTCCTAAAATAACAATAATCGTCAATTTAAAAAAAAATAAATAGGTATAATAAAAATAATATTGAAAAGAGCAGTTTATAAAATAAAAAGTGAATACTCGACATAGATATCCGTCCTCGTGGTACTCTTTTACAATATAGAAGCCTTCTGGAAAAATTTGCACTCCTGAATAGGACTAGGAATCTTATTATTAAAGTTTATACCATGACATTTAAAAGATTCCATAAATTTTTCAGCCTGATTTTAGGAATCACTAATTTGTGTTTATTCCTAATATAAGGCAAAGGCAACAGCGCCCTCGCCATAGCCGTCGCCGCCGCGATCCCGCCGATATCCGGCCACTTGCTTGCGGACGGCGACCGATGGGTAGCTCGCCGTCCGGTCGACTGGCAACAGACCGAGTTCAAGTCGTCAACGGCGCGCACTGCTCCCGCGCGCCTCAAGTTGATAGCAAACTGTGGGGGCCCTAAAGGGTCGAAGCCTCCTGGGTTGATGCGAAAGCGTAATACCAGGGCTTGGGAATAAGGCAAGGAAGGAATGGGGTAGGTTTTTTAGTCAGTAAGAGTCTGACACTGTCTTCCGCTCCGACCAAGAGCGGGATTTCTCATTGGATGATTTTTACCTACCATAAAAAAAAACGTGATAATGATGTAATATATTTGTAACGTGATACATTATCACGTTACAAATATCTTACATTTTTTAACAAGTTTTTCTTATATATAAAATTTTCTTGTCACAGTTTTCGTTCCCATACTCCTCCGAAACGGCTAGACCGATTCTCATGAAATTTTGTGAGCGTATTGAGTAGGTCTGAGAATCGGCCATCATCTATTTTTCATCCACCTAAATGAAAAAAAAAAACAATACTACCTACCTAGAAATTACTTGAAAGTTATTTATATCGCAAAACAACGTTTGCCGGGTCAGCTAGTATTTATATAACATATACAATAAATTTATAGAAATACAGAGATGGCGAAGTCAAAATATTAATATTAGATACTCAGAAGTCTCTGATAATCATCTGAGACTCAATTTATAAATTGAACGAATAACCCTTTTCTATCAAACAAAAATCGTATGGATATTGACGGCATTTCCACACAATAGAATACCATACGATATAAAACTATGAAAAAACAAATAAGTCAAGTAGATTTCGAATTTTTCCAACAGCGTGCTGCAGAGCAGAGAGCAAAATTAATTGTTTTCGACAACCTATCTATGTGTGGGACCCATTGTAGCTTACACATATCCGTAGCATACATTCAGAGCACGCATCAAACAATATCAAAAAATAGTTTAGTTGAACCCGTTTCCACCGATGCAGTATCGATGTTAAGCTGTGTGTGTAGTTGACCAATATCAAACAAATACAAATCTATAGCAACGCAGCATAGTACATCACTGGCGGAAAAGCACGAAATATAATTATATATTTTTTCACTCTTTTATTAAAAACTGCGTTTGAGTTTGGCAGCTCTAATACATTTTTTTTTTTATTTACAATACATTTTCACTATACAACAAAACTCTTGTTTTCGTGACAGAGTGGAGAAAGCAAGCTCGCATGCATCATATTACTTTAAAAATAAAAAATAAACACTACAGGTATTATTATTATTACTAGTGAAGTGACAACATATTATTATCTTAAGTTAAGATGTAGGTAGGCCCCTGGTCGTTCAGGGAAAGGTGGAAGGGACAAGACCACGCGGAAGATCACCTATGCGTTGGATTGACTAGGTTAAATGTTTGTGTATCTGACTGCAGCAGACAGTCTGCCAAAAGGGAGAGATGGCGGGAGATCGTGTGGAGAACTGTGTCCGCCTCTACCACCGATGTGGATGCCTCTACGTGACCACGACCGCTTTGCCAAGAGCGAAACGACAGAGAAGAAGAGGCAGGGTAGATTTACATTTTTTATATGTACAGTATATTTGATTGCCCGGTTTTAGGATTTTATTCAGGTTATCAGGCAACATTATATTCCCGAGTGCTCATGGCCTACACATTTACAGTTTTAGGTAGTTAGTTTATCTGTTGGTGGGTATATTTTTACCATCGATCCGGATTTTCTTTGGATTGTCTACGTGGCATCAAAACACACATACTGTTAATAATTAACATTAATATAAAAGCGTATGAAAGCAAAAAATAAAGTTTAAAAACTAACACCCGACTACTTAAAAACACGCTCTAAAAAGTACGAAACAAGAAAACACTCTCCAATGAAATTACTTAGTATGTACAAACTATTAAATATTTACCGTTATTAAATAAACTAACTTACACATATTATTATATTTTAATATATTTTCAATTTATAATATTGATAGAGAAATGTTTTAAGGATAAAGCCGTGGTCGTATACCACTTTTTTTAATTTATTATTCTTATGGCATACGACCACGGCTTTATCCTTAAAACATTTCTCTTAGTCCAGTCAAAATAGACTAAATTATTATTTCAGTTTGCATTAATTCCCAACAAGCTGATTTTTTGTGCAGACCTTGAATACGTCATTATAAATGATATGTCAAAAGTCCCCATCGATCCCGATTGTGCGTTGTTTTTTATTCGAGGTCAAAGGTCACGAATTTGCGTTTTTTGCGTATATCTCTGAAACAACAAGAGCTATCGAAAAGTGGTTCAGACAAAGTTTGTAGATCGTAAAATTGTCTCCAAAAAAGATCTCAACACTACTCTTCTACAAAGCATCGGTTTTGAGATATCGTGACTGTAGACTGCAGGAAAGTCGTATTTTCGAGTATATGCACACAACTTGCGACCCGCCCCAGCTTCTCACGACATATTGAATATATTATGCATGTATTATACACATAAACCTTTCTCTTCAATCACTCTATCTATTAAAAAAAACCGCATCAAAATCCGTGGCGTACTTTTAAAGATCTAAGCATACATAGGGACCAAGCAACTTTGTTTTATACTATGTAATGATTTCCGCACCACCTCTGAGGTAGTGTACACGGCGCTTTTTATTTAACGTGGTTTCCGCAGTAGGAACACTCCACAATATATTTTGATCGAGAGAATGTAGTGGGACACTATTTTGTTGTTGATTTTTTTTTAAATTTAAATTTAATGAAAATGAAAATTTTAACAGCAAGAAAATTACATCATCATTCATCATTAAATTCTTCATAGTCACTCGTTTCTTCCTCTTCACTGTCTTCTTCCTCTTCTTGCTCGATTTGTGTAGACTGCTTCAAGAAGAGAGATATATCAGTTATATCCTCATCAATTTCAAAACAATCTTCATCTGTTGCATTTGATTCAATGTTGGTGCAAGATTAGCCTTGACAATTGGTACATACCGATGAACTTTAATTTTTCTGGAGCAGGTGGCAGTAAAGTATGGATTGGCTCAAAACTATTATTCATCAATTTCCAACCCCAATCTTCAGGATTTATATTATTGCCTAGCCGTTAAATAAAAAGCGCCGTGTACACTACCTCAGAGGTGGTTTTTTGTGGTAGGTAAAAGTCATCCAATGACGAGTCCCGCTCTTGGGGGGAGTGGGAAACAGTGTCAGACTCTTACTGACTAAACAACCTACCCCGTTCCTCTCTTGCCTTATACCCAGAGCCCCAGTAACACTTTCGCACCAACCCTCGGCTCCAGAAGGCTTCGACACTGAAGGGCCCCGTACAGTTTGCTGACAACTCCTTGAGGCGCGTTGACGACTTCGATTCTGTCTGAACTGTTACCAGACGACCGGACGGCAAGCTACCTATTGCTCACCGTCCACGAGCCAGTGTTTACGGTGGCCGGATATCGGCGGGATCGAGGCGGCGACGGCTACGGCGAGGGCGCTGTTGCCTTTGCCTTATGCGGTCGGCCTCCTCCTTTACGAGCATTACTGCTTCGCAGAAGGAGGCGACCGCCTGCCATTCCTCTTCACTGCGGACCATGGCCTGAACCAAGGCCTGGCGCTAGAGGTCGCCGACCTCAAAGATGGTGCGAAATGTGTGCATATACTCGAAAATACGACTTTCCTGCGGTCTAAAGTCACGATATCTCGAAAACGATACTTTGTAGAAGAGAAGTGTTGAGATCTTTTTTGTAGACAATTTTACGATCTACAAACTTTGTCTGAACTATTTTTCAATAGCTCTCGTTGTTTCAGAGATATACGCAAAAAACGCAAATTCGTGACCTTTGACCTCGAATAAAAAACAACGCACAATCGGGATCGATGGGGACTTTTGACACATCATTTGTAATGACGTATTCAAGGTCTGCACAAAAATCCAGCTTGTTGGGAATTAATGCAAACTGGAATGTCTATTTTCACTGGATTATCTATCAATATTATAAATTGAAAATATATTAAAATATAATAATATGTGTAAGTTAGTTTATTTAATAACGGTAAATATTTAATAGTTTGTACATACTAAGTAATTTCATTGGAGAGTGTTTTCTTGTTTCGTACTTTTTAGAGCGTGTTTTTAAGTAGTCGGGTGTTAGTTTTTAAACTTTATTTTTATTTAACATATTTTGGAGTTCTAAATAGGTTAATCTTGGGTTCATTGATTTCTCAATCTTTCCAACTCCACGAACAAAAAAAAAAAAAAAGATGTGAATTATATACAATCAGCCCATGAATACAGGTAAAGTCACAAGCAAATGCTAGTAATATATATATATTCAAAATGTACAAGTAAAGCGCTTTCAAATGATACCAAACACGGCATATTTATCTTAACTTTATTTTTTTACTTCGTATATTTTGTCCGCTAGAGGGCGCCACATTAGATTTTGTGAAATCCCATATAGCCTATAACCAGCGGACAATTAAGACGCTTCTAATGATATGTAATTTGTCGAATTCTGATAAGTAGTTTAGAAGTTACGAGGGAACAGATGAACATCCATACCCACATACATACATACATACATACAGGTCAAAATCATAACCCTCCTTTTGCTTCGCCGTAGTCGGGTAAAAATGAGGTATTTTGCTTTCACTGATTAATCACTAAATCACAGAAACTATATTTTTTTTACTCGACCGCTATCTCACCTGATGGATAGCGTTATATTTCTATGATTCTCAGTTAACGGGAAATAAAGTTACGGATGTTTTCAACTCCCTTCCAATTTGGCAATCAATTTTAAATATACCTATCTCTTGCAAGTTTGATTTAATGACACTTGGCAATGTTTCCTGAAGGCAATGGTTCTCCTGTTTCAAAATGTACTAAGTCAGTACATATTGAAACAGGAGAACCTAAAAAACTTCTTTGTTTTTATTTAATTAAAAGTATATTAACCCTATTATTGTCAACGTGCTGCGTTCGTTATTTCATAATGTTTGTTCGTCATTGTATTATTTGAGTATTGTGGGTACCAATTGATTTCTAAATATTTATATAATATGGTACAAATTTTATTTTATAATGTTATGTTTATATTGATCGAACAGTTGTATTTATGTATTTTATTTCAATTTATTTTTACACCAGTATGTAAAATATATATTTCAACTACTTATATTTATTTACCCTCGTCCGTGCGTCACTGCGGGGTGCCAACTGAAAACCAGCGCTGGGTGTTTGACGCCCAGCAAATGCTGAGGTGGTCACGCTTTCCGTTTGGGCACGCTCAGCGTACATTTTATTTTTGTTATTTTTTAACGTGTGTTGTGTTTTTTGTAGGTAACTGTTGTGCTGTGTCTGTATCGAATAAATTTATTTCTATTCTATTCTATTTTCGTTGCCAAAAACGTATCTGTTGACCATCGTTTCGACAATCTCAAGAAAATCAAAATTCATAACACTACAAATTTGGTAAAAACCAAGGTTTTATGTTACAGATAAATAAAATCATTAAAAACAAGTTGGTTTTCGGAAAAGTCTATGAGAGTTGAAATATTTTCTTCATACGTAAGTTTGTACGGAACCCCCAGATTCGCACTTGCTAATTTTGTTAACAAAATCTCTACCGTTATCAGCAGCAACTTGTCCCCATACCTACCTGTAGGAAAGTTATACGACTCACTTTGTGTACGCTCTGGCTCCCGATGTAATTTGCACCGCCTGCACCGCGCTACACTTAGGCGTCGTCCTAATTGACAGCGATCGTACGATGACACGATGCGTTCTCGTCGTGCGATGAGTTCAAACATACAGATTTCATCAGTGTCCTATTTGAACCTCGCAAGTAATCGTGCGAGCACATGAAATGCTTAATAACGATCGTACGATGCGTTTGATCGTGCGACCATGTAATCAAAGCAACAGATCTCTTTTGAGTGTCCTAATTGGTTACATACGCGATGCGTAGAAGTTGGTCACTCTATGACTACAATCGCTACGTATTCCATTGCAGATGTAGTCAAAATGTAGTCAAATGTTTCTTTTGACATAGACAAATAATCGTAAAAGTCTTCTTCGTTATTTCGTACATCAAAATAAAGGTTGAAAAATTCACCGCGCAGATTCCTGGATCTATAAAGTATTTTATGTTGTCTACTTTCCTTTTTTCAATGTCATTTGCAATTTTTAAAGCAATATTGCCCGACAGCAAAAACTGTGCATTTCTATTAAGAGCCATCGTTAAAGTGGCGTAAGCGCGACGCCAGCCATCGAGCGACGGCATCGCACGATAGACATCGCGCGATCTATTAGGACACCTGTTAGGTCATCGTACAACCACTTTGATCGTGAGATGAAAAACACATCGCGCCATCGTACGATCGCTCCCAATTAGGACGAGGCCTTAGTGTTGCCAGCAACTGCTTAGTGAGGCCAACAACTGCTTCTAAACTTATCAGCGGGTTGAAAATGAAGCCAACTTTACCCCTGAAGAAAGGTTTCTAGTGTTAGCTACATATTTTAGAAGTTAGGATGTGAAGATGTTAAGAATAAGTCTGAAAACTTAAATGCGTTAATGGCATTCAATCCGGCAATACTTCCAATGAAATTTAATGATATAACAAACTGATTAAAAAATAAATCAGAAGAGAATTGTTGAAAAGTAGTGATAAACCATTAGTTACCAATAGTACCTACGAGATCCGATAGATGAAGTATCTTCCCACATCTGTTATTTAATTATGATATCATTACATAGTATAAAACAAAGTTACTTATGCCCTATGTATGCTTATATCTTTAAAAGTACGCAACAGATTTTGATGCGGCTTTTTTTAATAGATAGAGTGATTCAAAAGGAAGGTTTATATGTATACTACATGCATAATATATTCAATATCAGTACCCATGCGAAGCTGGGGCGGGTCGCTAGTGCTTAGATAATGCATGTATTGGTACATTTCGAATAGGTTATTTTTTAGATAAAGTTCAGTTAAAATACCGACAGCCCCCCCCCCTTCACACCCCAACCGGTTTCTCCAACATTAAAGCACAAAATAAGTTTGAAAGAATACATACCTGCAGTTTCAGTACCGTCATGACACCGTGCTGCTTGAATATTCAAACAAATCATAGCAAAGATTGACACAAGCGAGGCAAGAAAGCGTAAATAAGAGAGAGCAACATAGAAAAAACAAACACCACTCCACATCCAACACAACCTTGAATTCACCAAAAATAAGACGTAAATGTCGAAATTTAATAAGTTTGGGTTCAACTGTTATGACAGGAGATATCAGACAGGTCACACGGACAGTGTAAGCTCGCCTATGTGTGGGAGCGGGAGAGTGAGCGTGTGTAAGTGTATCTTAGCGATTGCACGTGACGCCGTGTCGTCGCCACTGCGATATTAAACTAGGTTACTGCGGTTCTCAAACTTCGCGTGATATCATTTACTTTTCGGAATGGGAAACTTTTCTATTAAAGATTCGTCGGAAACTTTATGACAATAAGGAACCAATACAACAAAAAAATAAAGTTATAAAATTCTGTTGTATAAATTGAAATAACTGATGAGCGGGATATATCCAAATATCAAGATTATTACTTGACTGAACATTTCTTATTTCGATAACTACAAGTTTTATAAGTGACTTAGAAATTTTTAAATACTTTTCAAAAAGAAGTAGGTACTCCGAAAAGAAAATAACAAATTTAAAATTTTTAAACAGATAACCTGCGCATACTACCTTTTGCTAGAAGCTTCGCCATAGTGAAAGTACGTTTCTGTGAATAATTTTTTACACCTGTTTTAATTCTGTAAGGAGTGGATTAAAAAAAATCCTCTATTGGTGGATGCCTACGATATAAATGTCAGCCTGTCTTTTTGTACTTTTATATGCCTATATAAATGAGTAAGTAGCAGTCATATCAGAGTTTTAGAAATATACAGCGATTAGCAATCCACAGGTGTGTGACGAATGATGTGATGAATGACCACTGCTGGCATTTGGAACCCTTTCGAAAGCACTCACGCTATTCTTATGGAAAAAATCCAAAACGCATAACCTGAGATCTTTTTACAAAAATCTGTTCGGATCCTTCCTGTATTCTACAAAATGCTTACTTGTAAATTTTTAATTTTCACGTTATGGTTAACGTGTGATATATTGTTGGATAGGTATTTAAAAATTATTAGGGGACCCGTGAAATAGTTTTTCGATAATGTTAATATTTTCCGAAATAATCGCTCCAAAAGTAAAACATGATGCGTCCCCTCCCCCTCTAACTTTTGAACCATAAGTTTAGAAAATATGAAAAAAATATCAGTAGAACTTTAAATAAACTTTCTAGAAAAATTACTTTGAACTTGATATGATGAACAGTTTTTGAAAAATTAAAGAAAAATACCTTCTAAACTAATTTTGTGATTTAACCGTACATGTAAGCATTTTTTTTTACTTTTTTATATATTTCATTATCCTCAACGTATCTTCTTTCAAATAAAAATACAAAAAGAATCAAATCGGTTAACGCAATCCAATATTAACACCGGGTACAGCGCCTTGCCTCGGGAAATTGGGTTACTTATTTTTACAGGGTGTACTACGCCAAATCGAATAACAAATACTCGAATATCAATTGATCGACCACTATAAATCGAACGTCTAAATACTCGAACGTTCATAATATCGAATGGCTATTAAATCGAACATTCAATACATCGCACACTCAATACATCGAGTGTTCAAAATATCGAATGTTTGTTTGATCGAGCGTTCAACGCATCGCATATTCATTCTATCGAAAGATCAATATAGGTATACAAAAGAATACAAGAAAACACAAAATTTACTAATAAATCACATTTTAATCTTTTATAGGTACATTTTAATATTTTGTGTAAATTGCAAGGAGAAACTCTAATAAATCCATGTTGTTTTTATTCATAAATATTTTTTCAATCGCATTTTCATGCCTTTTGCCTCTTTTTCTCTTTTGCCTTATTTAAGAAATAAAAAAATAAAGATTAAAATGTGATTTATTAGTAAATTTTGTGTTTTCTTGGATTCTTTTATATATATTGATCTTTCGATAGAATGAATATGCGATGCGTGGAACGTTCGATCAAACAAACATTCGATATTTTGAACACTCGATGTATTGAGTGTGCGATGTATTGAATGTTCGATTTAATAGCCATTCGATATTATGAACGTTCGAGTATTTAGACGTTCGATTTATAGTGGTCGATCAATTGATATTCGAGTATTTGTTATTCGATTTGGCGTAGTACACCCATTTTTACATGGGCAACTGGGTTCTGTTACATTGTGAGAAATTGCGATGAACGGGAAACTACGGAACCCTACACTGAGCATGACCCGACACGCTCTTGCCCGATTTTTTTGTTACATTTTGTAGCGCCTCAGGTTTCCAACGTTAATGTCATACTACTGTATACTTATAATAAAAAAACTGTTTTAAGAAAACCTTGAGGATCCTTGCCATTCACCCTCCGGCGAAAGCGCCGTTGCTTGGCGAACACACTCGCCGAGATCGCGCCAGAAAAATTTAATTGTGAAATACGGCCATCCTCCCCTTTCACCCCCTCAAACTCCACGGTTTCTCCCTGCGAAAGCCGAAAATCAGCCCATTTCAGGTGGGTGGGATTTAGGTACCGGCCCAAATCTCCTTCTTGAATAGGTAACCTATGAAAACCCAAATCCGTTTTGTCTATAACACCTTCGTTAGACGTTACAGTAGGTACATTAGTTAATGCATGCAGGTCACATAATTATGTATATCATTCAAGCTGGCACAATATATTTATTTTTAAACTTTATGGTAAAATAAGAAGAATATAAATAGTAGATGGATTGTTTAGGAATGTCGTAAAAAAATGTATAAATCTATATATATAATAGAAGAAACTGACTAACTGATATATTAACGCACAGCCAAAAAAAACTACTGGGACTAGGAGCGTGAAATTTTTGCAAAATAAATCATTTTTACCATCTCATAGGTAGTTAAAGGTACTTAAAAAACCATTCGGACGGGAATCAATAAAATCTTTGAAAGCGCTTTGGAGTACCCCATTGGAGTTGAATTTTTTCCCTTGCAAGAAATTATCCAAATTTTGAAAAAAATGGTTATCTGTTAGAGCAAGGTTCGGAAAGCACGGTGGATGTCTTAGACATTCTAATTGAATCTCTTCTAATTTTGGTAACTGTTTGTTGTGCCGTGTGTGGTCTAGAGTTGTTCTGAAGCAGCAGTGGCCTACGGCGATTGACCAGCCTCGGTTGTTTATTATTATTCATTTATTTCAATCAACATTGGATCATATTATACAAAACACACATTTACATTAAAATAATCATACATAAAAATTTCCAATTTAATTTTAAAGTTAGCAGTTTAGCAGCTAGCTTTTCCATGATGGTTTACAATTGCTGACAATACACATCTGCCGTAATCTTCTGGACAGATTTAAGAAAGCTAAAGTTAACAACACCGGCACTAGTCCACCAAACGCTTATAAGTAACTTTTTTGAGTCAATTTTCGGTTGGGGCAGGATTTGGCTGGTTCGTCAAAGTTCAGCCATTGCGATAAGCTTTTCCGATTATCGTACAAGATCCACTTTTCTTCTAAGGTTCGATTCGATTCGATTTAAAATCCCTTCATTCGTCGATTGTCGATTAACTGAACCCACCTTTCGAGCTTTTTCACCTTCCCAATTTACTTCGAATGGATTAAAACAGATTTCTAACTAACACCACAGCCTGCAGCTAAATTGGACATGGTTTGCGAAAGAGCCGCTTTCACAACAGCCACCAATTTTTCATTATCAACCTTGGACTCCGGCCGCCCACGGGGCTTGTTTTGCAGGTCGAAATTTCCAGAACGAAAACGTTGAAACTTTGCGACTTCACCATTATTAATCTTTCGAGCCGTTTCTGCAGCACTGGTGCCACGGCGGAACTCGTATTCGTAAATAACGCGAAATTAAGTTTTCCATTTTGTAAACTAAGGACGGGTTGTTTCAAACGGTCAGGTAACGTTACATACGAACGGTTAAAAGTTACTATTACGTGAGACGTTTGACGTCTGTTAAATTCAAAGCGTTGTTTCATTACATAAAAAACCAATAGTCAAAGTTATTTGGGTTGCCAGCAGTCGAGACTACTATGACTAGGGACGTGAAATTTTGCATAAAGCTTCCTTTTATGACGTCGGTGAACACTAAGAAAGGATTTCCCAAAATTCATACCCTAAGGGAACGAAAGGGAGACCCGAAGTTTATATAGAGAAACCTATCTTCACGCGGGTGAAGCCGCTGGCAGACGCTAGTTTGTATATAAATAGTTTAGAAGTAATATTTAAGTTTTTTAATACGTATAAATTAATTAATTAATTAAACGACACTTTATTTCTAAAAGCTCGATGAACCTGTTGCAAAAATAAATCATCATAATCAGACAAAGATTAATGGTATCACGCACCATGATCAGCATCATAAAGACTATTATTTGAATGTGGCACCGCCTTGCTAGCACCCTGGGTCTGCAACACGTGTGCCGCGGAATGCACCCTGACCACGCGAGGGGAGTATCGAACATCCTTTAGGGTGCATAACAATGGAACAGAACCACCCGTACAAACATATTGCCATACATTTAATAAAAATTCTATTTCGCGGCGGCAGTAATTAATAAATTCCTATTTATTTTTCTTACACGTACCGGTTAAGTTAGGGTCCCCTAATTCTACCGATTGTTTGATCATTTTCTGTCAGGTTTTTTATTTTTCAGTTGTTACTGCTTAATTCTTTGATGTCTTTGTAAATCCCAAGGTGCCGTAGCATAGCATGGGGGTAAGGCGCCGCCACAATCCTCACCTTTTTCTACATGACACAGGACATGGCAAGGTCGTGAGATGCCTGTTTCAGATTCAGGCCGAAGAAACTTCTGAGTGTCATCATTTTTCGAGAGCTCTGCATGGGCGTAGCTCCGACGTTTCTTCTTGGTGGCAATCTGCGGCGGCGGTAACCTCTCAAGCCGGGTTCCTCTTGAGCCGTTCAAGACGTCCGTATAACGGCCCGTTTAATCAAAGAGATGTCAGCAAATCCGCAGAGCCAATGAAGTAGTCAGTAATAGTTTAACAAGACCTCAGAACTGTTAATGGCAATAATTAAAAAAAAATGCCAGTAACAGCTGGTGACAACAATAAAAACTGTGACATTATTTTTTTTTTAATCCATTTATAATTTTACGACTGCAAGAGCAGTAAAGTTCACAAAGCCTATATTGAGACTTGCCTAGTTATGTCGGCCGTACTTAACATATACCATAGTATAACATCAGCCGTCTAATATTCCCACTGCTAGGACTGAGGCCCCCTCTCTAGGAGAGGGAATGAGCCGTAATTAATCCACCACGCGGGCCCAGTGCGGTTTGGTGGATATCACTATGTCTTCAATTTTAAGTTCTACGACGACTTGGGTTTGGTTCGGACTGTCATCAGACGATCGGACGTTGGGCTACCAATTGCTCAACGTCCGTAAGCCCGGAAATCGAGATCGGAGACGTGGCGTCGGCGACTGCGTCATGAATGCCGTTGCCTTGGCTTGATGCGGTCGACCTCCTCTTTTACTAGCATAACTGCTTCCCAGAAAGAGGCGACCGCCTCCCAGTCCTAATCACTTCGGGCCTCTACCAGGGCCCAGCGCGAGAAATCACCGCCTCCGAACGCCCTCACGGGAATTCGACAATTTCGGTGTGTGTGTTTGTTATGTACATGTTGTAGACACTGTACCTGATCTCCTGAGAAACAATCACCTATATTACATTCAATGGCTTTGTCCTTCACGTTCAACAACGTTAGTCACGGATCTATCGTCACTGTCACGTTACCTTTGATTCGAGTGTCACTATATTGTCCTGCCTGACTGAGGATTAGTAAAGCTTGATCAGACTCGGTAGGGGAGGGATGCTAACTAGGCGTTGAACATTAGGTTGGGGTTAGGAGAATAGCGGATTCAAAATTCATTATTCCGGTTAACATTATGACCCATATAAAAATCATTCACATTTCTTAGATTAAAAAAAAATAAAAATCCATTAATTAAAATTGTTTAAAGTTTTATTGTATGTCCGCAATTCCACGTCAAAAAATACACATATTAATAATTACAAATATTCAATAAATGATATTTATTTGTATACACAAAAAGTAATTTAAAACAATACAAGAATGAAATTACCATTAAATAAAAAGTCCGCCCCTAATCTTTCCCTGTAAAAAAGTCCCGCCTTACCTCGCAATAACTACCTCTTCAATATATTAAAATTTCATAATTCCCAAAATTATACAAAATTAATACGACAGATGAGCTTTCCTTAAAAAGGGTCATTGTACATACTTTATACACCAATTTGAGCAACTTTTACTATGAGACAAACCCAAAAATCATGACCAAAAACCCACTGCTCCATAGATTTATATTCACAGAACTCGACGAAATGTATAGAACAACTGGTTTTTTTCTCATAGTAAAAGTTGCGCATTTTGGTGTGTGCAATGATCCTTTTTAAGGAAATCCCATTTATCAACTTTGTATAAATTTACAAAAAAGGCGATACGTTAAAATATTAAGACCGTAATCTTTTATAGTTCGTTTTTTAATTCTAGACTACGATTTGACAACTCATAATGTCACACTCTAGAAACATGTTCCCAATTTTCTGAAGTTTGACATTTTAAGTTTTCAAATCGTACTCTAGGATTAAAAAACGAACTATATACAACAATGTTTATAACTTTCTGTCATAGCAGTGGAGCTCATCAGGAGTGGACAGTCCAACCACCCACTGCGTATTGTTTTTAGAACGGTATTGGAACTGGCTCGCACTCTGCGCACAACACAACGCTGTGAAACGGTCCATGCAGGCATGCAAGGCATGCGAACGTAACTAAAGTGATGCAGTAACGAGGCAGACCTGAAACCGCTCTGAAGCCGTTATTATTTATTTAAACCTCATGTACAGTAGTGGTACATAGGCGGACTTAATGCTACATGGCATTCTCTACCAGTTAACCTTTGGGTTAAAAAAGACAACACTGTGGTAGGTGTGCAGAATAAATAAAGAAACAGATATTATAAATAGATTATTATAATATAAATTAAGTGACTAATAATAATAAAATACATATATATGCTAATAATATAAACTAATAAATACTATGATAAATATCAAATAAATATACCTAATGAACAGAAATTAAAATATGACAATTATTATAACGAAGACTTAAATTAAGGTTGAGAGGACTTTAAGTAGTAGTTCCGAGTTTTGCGCTTGAAAGAAAATTTACTTTCAGCTTTTTTGATGTCAAGGGGAAAGAACATTCCCGAGTTTTATGGTAGAAACAGCGTAAGAGTTAGCCATAAACCCAGTACGGTGAGAAGGAATTTGAAGAAGTTGGTTGGACACGAAGCTTTTTTAAGTATACTCTAACCCTAAAGTTGCTGGTGTACATGGAGGTGCTATAGCCCGAAAAAATAGTGATTTTTACGTCATCCGGACACCGGGCAAACCTGAGAGCCAGTATATTAGCTGTCTTAGATACAGCCCTGCATTCCCTTTCTAAGTCTGGGTGTTATTTGGGATCAGTCATAACTAAGACACAGTATGTCACTTTCCATTCGCAATTGAGGTCCCAACCTCTCAGTCCAATGAATGAATGAAATTAATTAAGCAAACCATTCTTCTGTAACTGTATTTTTTTTTCAGTGTAGTTCACAGTATAGGAGACCTTCCTACGACGAATCCCTACGAAGACGCCAAGCAAGCCTTGCGGAACGCACGAAATCACTGACACATAAGCCTATGTAACCTAAGAAGTCGCTACGCAGACAATCGCAGAGTCTACAAAGTCGCTACACAGGACTACGTAAGTGCTACGAAAGGCCTCTACGAGATGCTCTACGGTAAATCTATGCCTCTCATCGGCCTGCACGACTTACCTACCGCGTAGGCCGGCGTAGAAGCTGTCGAAGACAACGTCCTACAACGATAACTCGATGATGGCAACGTTAGAAACGCAAACATCAATTCGCAAGTTAGTTTTTAACGGAATAAATTACTAAACCCGACATCACACTTCATTTCGGCAGGCAAATTATAAAACAATTTGAAACTATCTTAAATGCCACTTTGCCGTCGCTTAGCTATCGCTTTTTCCAGCGAAGTAAGATAGAAGAAACTTTATTGTACCTACACCAAAATACTAGACAATTTCACAAAAATCACTTTATCTATTATAAAAACGGCATCAAAATCCGCTGCGTCCTTTTAAAGATCTAAGCATACATACGGACAGCATAAGCAACTTTGTTTTATACTATATTGTAATGATAGTTTTATTACTTAGTGATAATGTGACTCCTGTTGCAAACATACTTCTCATAAATTACATACTATATTTTTTTTTAATTGCTATAAACTAGTGCTTGACTGCGATCCCACCTGATGGTAAGCAGTGACGCAATCGTTGATGGCGAAGCGCACTTGTTTATCAAGAGCCTATTCACTCTAGCCTTGAAGAAACCTAAATTATAATCGGACGGAAAAACTGCAGCCGGCAAACTGTTCCAGTCCCTCGATGTACGCGGTATAAACGACGAGGCAAAACGCTTAATCCGAACCATAGATGTTCTACTAAATCAACGTTATAGTACCTATAGCAAACATAATTAAATTATGTCACTCACGAAACAATAATAATCGACACAATGTGTTAGTCTCGTTGGACAGCGGGGACGCTAAGATGCTGTTACATGTCCCAACCTGCAATCCTTCACTAAGCACGTTTGGCTTTCCTGTATGTTCCGGTTCCATCAAGACATGATAAACATCCTCTATAAACCCCAAAAATTTTACAATTTGGTGAGGAACTTTAACCTATAAGGTATCTGCTTAGCTTGGGGACTAGACGACGTTGTGTGACAGTTGTGGAATATATTATTATTATTATATTATTTTTGGTTTTCATAGGTCCGCACGGAACCCTCAGTGCGCGAGTCCGACTCGCATTTGCCTGGTAATTTTTGTTAATTATTTATTTATTTATTAGAACTTCATGCAATATAAAGGTACACAGGCAGACTCAGTCAACCAAGGGTGGTGAAGAGAAAACATGGCAGGTCCATAAAAAATAAATAAAAATAAATATATTAAGATCCAGGGTTAAAATATATATATGAATAAAATAATCATACATATAATATTTATATATATAATATACTTACATAAAGATATTATCTATATATAGTAAAAGGAAAGGGTTTTGAGACGACTCTGCTATTTTTTTTGCATACCTATATTAAACTAGATATCACTGTCAGCGATAAGACCGTCATTGCACATGGGTACAATCTATGGAGATTTAAGTTTACTTTATTGGTGTACAATATTTTTTTTTATATATGTTATTATTGTTGGATAGCCATTTGAAGGATGCTTTACAATGGTGACTCTCGCTTTTTTTTATGTACCCGATGCCCGCCTGGTCCCTGGCGGCATGGCTCCACATAACATGCAATGTCACGGTTGACACACGATTAGCTACGCGCACGCGTTCTCGCCAATTGTGGTGGCAACCCTACGCCTGACGAGTTAGCAAGCTGGGGCAGCCCTATACTCATTACGAACTTAACAGCCCTGTAATTTATAGATTCAAAGCAATTATACGGTGCTGAACGTCCGATGTTCAAAATGTTTGTGACCTTGGGTATATGCAGGTTTTATTTATCTAGAGAAATGTTTTTTTATGTTAACCATATACACAGGTGGACTGAAAAGTTACCGACCTAATGTCTTGTACCTAACAAAGGTACAAGATATTTTTCACTTACTCGAAAACTGCTTCTTATCGCACTTCGATTAGGTTCAATACCGCATAGTTTATCATTCAAGTGCTTTTTTAAATTTATCACAACATGGGTTTTCATTTCCTCCATAAGGAGGGAATGAAAAAACCTAATACACGACGTGACGTGACGATGACGTCACGGTCAAGGGTGATTAATTGTTAGCTAGCTGAGAATTATTCTAGTATTGACTTATGGACTACCACAGCGAAGCGAAGCTTACCGATAAGGCTGAAAGTAACCGTAAAAATATCAACACGTACATAATTAGTGAAATATTTTTTATGACTTTTATAATCTATAAAAAGAAGGATTAAATTCTTCTCATTTTTCTCACAAACTATGATCAAAAACGTTCAATATGATTTCATGCTCGGCCCCTTAATAAAGTATAAATAAATAAATAATAATAATAAAGGTAATTTAACTCAGCAGAAAAACATTTCAGGCTATTTGCCTTTGCAGTAATAAAACGGGTTCGAACTCTTTTTAATTTGCAGTGCGAAACAAATTGGAGAGAATATGCACGGAACTGATCAATTCAAAATAGCCTTTGATTTCATTGATAGCATCGAGATTGCTACCGCTTGTTTTATAAAATACTAGCGACCCGCCCCACCTTCGCACGGGTACCTACTGATATTCAATATATTATGCATGTATTATATACATAAACCTTCCTCTTGCAACACTCTATCTATAAAAAAAAACCACATCAAAATCCATTGCGTACTTTTAAAGATCTAAGCATACATAGGGATAGCGCAACTTTGTTTTATACTATGTAATGATGATTCATTCGTTTTGGATTTAACAACTAGGAGGTCTTAATTTTATACTAGACAACATATAATAATATTTTTGATATAAATAACTTTCAAATCATCTGATTTAGAGGCTTAAATGAAACGCAATTTATATGTACGGGTAAAGTCGGTGCCCTAAGTTGTCTGACTCACCTTTTGTTTGTTAAGCTGTTTTAATCATTATCTTGTTAACTTGAAAACACTTTGTGATTTGATAAAAAACATGCCACATCAGTGCCACAAGTCAGCGGTTAACAGCTTATTTCGCAATTCAAAACAATTGACCATAATATTGCGTGTAGCATTACGATTAACATTAAATTTTAACACAAACTATAAGAATCTATTTGATCGAATGGTAACCTGGTCGTTACTCAAACAATCTGGATTCAAATCTCAGTCCCTGTTCATGTTTTGTTGTTCAGTCAACTTTTTTAACGAACAAATTCGGGAACGTTTTTATGAAATTGACAGTTTCTTTAGAAATGAAAATGATTAGGCTCATTAGGGTCTTTAAAGGAAAAGACGTAGTGAACTGTATATTCAAAGGGTATTTAATATTGTAAGAACTTGAACGGATAATTAAAAGAAATGCCTATAAAATAACGTGCAGTACGGTTGTGTTGTCGGTCCTACGTGTAGCCCTAGTCAAACAAAATATTTGTTACTAGCTGTGCCCGCGACTTCGTCCGCGTGGAATAGTTATTTTGGGCATCGTATTTATTTTTGCAAACAACCTCAGCTTTATAAATTATAGCTGTTACCCACGACTTTGCCCGTGTCAATGTCTGTTATTATTTTAGACAATTTGGTTTTTAAAAGAACATAATTATCTAAAAGTACTTCATAGAGCTACACACCCCCTTGGGCACGCCATAATCTCGGCGGTAAGTCCCCTCTTTGAGGCGTAGTTGGATAGAGATTACGGCGTCCTCACCTTCCGCATGACGCAGGTTCTCACCGGACATGGGAAGTTCAAGAGATTCCTGCGCCGGATTCATGCGGAAGAGACGCCCGGGTGTCGCCACTGAGTGGCCAGCCCGGAGGACACGGTGGAGATGTGCCCCGCTTGAGAAGAGCATCGCCGTGTCCTCGTGGGGGTGATCGGCGGCGGCGACTTCTCGCGCCGGGCCTTGGTTCAGGCCATGGTCCGCAGCAAAGAAGAATGGCAAGCGGTCGCCTCCTTCTGCGAAGCAGTAATGCTTGTAAAGGAGAAGGCCGACCGCATAAGGCAAGGGCAACTTTGTCCTCGCCGTAGCCGTCGCCGCCGCGATCTCGCCGATATCCGGCCACCGTAGACGCTGGCTTGCGGACGGTGAGCAATGGGTAGCTCGCCGTCCGGTTGTCTGGTAACAGTCCAGACCGAGACGAAGTCGTCGACGGCGCGCACTGCTCCCGCGCGCCTCAAGGTGTTGTCAGCAAACTATGGGGCCCTTCAGGGTCGAAACCACCTGCAGCCGAGGGTTGGTGCGAAAGCATTATACCGGGACTCTGGGAATAAGGCAAGGGAGGAACGGGGTACGTTGTTTAGTCAGTAAGAGTTTGACACTGTTTCCCGCTCCGCCCAAGAGCGGGATTCGTCATTGGATGATTTTTATCTACCATAAAAAAAACCCCTCCGCGCCGCCGCAAGCAACCCCTCTCCTCGCCCGCCGGCCAGGCGCAGCGTCATATTTTGCACATCATGCGGCGCGTGTGAATTTTATATCGGAGTTATTTTAAAATTGTAATAACTTCTAAGATATTCATTGAAAATAAGTGATGTCAAAGACAATTTTGTTCACAATTACATACTCTGAATCAACAACACATTTATTTGGATAAAGTTTAATATTACTATGTTGATACAACTCTACCAAATAATTGGTAATAATGCATTAATTTCGGCCAAATTTGATTCTCATAAAAACGGCTCTAGTGAGTTAATCTTAAAAGATAGACATATACTGTTGCGGACATTTTTTTAGATCATTTTAAGAGGAATAATTTCGTCATACACATTTTTTTGTTATCTTGAACCGTTTTCGCAGCGCACGCAACGAAAGCCCTCAAAGATGAATATTATTCCCCGTTTTTCCCACATTTTCCATTATTTCTCCGCTCCTATAAGTTGCAGCGTGATGTTATATAGCCTAAAGCCTTCCTCGATAAATGGTCTATTCAACACAAAAAAAATTTTTCAATTCGAACCAGTAGTTCCTGAGATTAGCGCGTTCAAACAAACAAACAAACAAACAAACAAACTCTTCAGCTTTATAATATTAGTATAGATAAGGCCGCTTTAGCAGATCATATTAAGATTCATAATTTGATAAATGTCAAAAATCGCAATAGTTATGGCCAAGAAATGGCAATTCCTATTATGATTCGTAAACAATATTTTTTGTCCGCAATTCCAAATCTATTTGACATTTTTTTGACAGATGGGTCTAATTGACAGCACATTCGTAACATGGTCACTCATTATGAATCACTTTACAATCCATTAGCAGAATCCTAAGAAGTTACTGAAGAGCAACATCTTACAATTCATTTCTCGGACGCCTGCGCATAACGGAGTACATGTAGCTGACGGACGAAATGTACTTCTTCGCAAAATAAAACTGGCTTATGAAATGCCGGAACCCAAGATTATCCGGCCATATACAACGCGGCAAATAAGTTGAACCAGTTGCCATGATTATGCTAAAATCTGTTATACGAAATATGTAATAAAATCTGTTGTCCCTGACAAATAAATTCAACTAAACTAGCGGCCGTTGCTATGTTTGCTGTAGCACTTCCAGTGGTAAATTATGAATGTTCTTAAAAATAAAAAATTGGATTTCCAATATGTACCTACAAATATTTGTCAAAAGCTATCAAGATCCTAAATATGCATATTATTACATAAATTGCTAAATTACGATTAATTGTTTTCGCCATTAATGTCCATATGTTTCGTTTACACCATGTTGAACTAAGATTGACGCAAGAGGTAATATACGTTGCCAACCTAACAAGTCGATATTTATTATTTCCATAGATTTAGGTATGTCGCTTTGTTTTTAAAGGCTTAATAGTACATTGTTTTCGAGGGATGAAAATTAGTTATTTAGTCCCGAGAAATTTCTTCGCTAATAGTTCGAAGGACTAAATAACTCTTGAACCCGAGGTAAACACTGTGCTTTTCATTACGAATACGAGGAAAATAAGTTTGAAATGAAACTGGCTAATGAAGTTATATTTGACTAGTTGGTACCCGCGACTTCGTCTGCGTCTTTTTTTCGCAATAAAAGGTAGCCTTTGTTCTTTCTCAGGGTCTGAAGGTTGTCTGTGCCAAATTTTATCAAAATCGTTTGAGAGGTTTAAGCGGGAAAGCGTAACAGACAGACAGATAGACAGACAGACAGTTACTTTCGCATTTATAATGTTAATAGTATGGATAGTATGGATGGATTATACTAAATTGAAAAAAAAAAAACAAATTTTAATAGCCAATAAATAAAAAGCAAAGAAAAAGAAATATTTTATAAGTAAAACCAATATTTTAATTTTTATTTCATGCGGCAACATTTACACAATACGATTCTGCTAGGAAATGACATTAGTATGATTTTGCTAATTTGTGTAACCATTTTACGAAATTAGCAATATTACTAAGAGATAATTTTGTATGAAAAGAATTCAGGATATGAATTGTGATTAAAGGAATTGCTAAATATGACTATTTTAGGCCCCCTAATCTGGGCGTCTTATGTATATGAATTCTCATGTTTGTGAAGACACCAACAATACAGAAGTATTCTCTTAGTGTGCCTAATGTTTGACAATGACAACTATTTAACAATACCGCGAAATCTATTAAACCATAGGAAGAACTAAGACGACAGCCCTAATCCATCTACCATCTACTGGCAGCCCTTGACAAGCTCTTCGCACTGTAGGCGTCAATTGTACCTAGCTAGTTGCTGGCAAAGGCAACAGCGCCCTCGCCGTAGCCGTCGCCGCGATCCTGCCGATATCCGGCCACCGTAGACACTGGCTCGCGGACGGTGAGCAATGGGTAGCTCGCCGTCCGGTCGTCTGGTAACTGTCCAGACCGAGTCCAAGTCGTCAACGGCGCGCACCGTTCCCGCACGCCTCAAGGAGCTGTCAGCAAACTGTAGGGGCCCTTCAGTGGTGAGAACTCTTACCGCGACTCTAGGAATAAGGCAAAGAAGGTACGGGGTAGGTTTTTTAGTCAGTAAGAGTCTGACACTGGTCTCCCGCTCCGCCCAAGAGCGGGTTCCGTCATTCTATAATTTTCACCTACCATAAAAAAAATCCTAGCTAGTTGCTATTGCTATTGTAGTAGCTAGCTACTAGCTTCAACACAATAAACATTGGTCGAATATTGATTATTACTGAATGGGGATCATGACCCAGTTACAGGGCAACATGATACCACGCAAGATACTCGTCTCGAGTACCTATCTGAAAATAAATTCACTTGACAATCCTATAACCGGTTAGGCGCTCCGAGCTAGTGACTAATTGAACGTGGTGGGACAAGCGTGTCAAACTAAAGGGCCAGTCAACAGGAAACCTCGAAACAAACACTTTTATCGATTAGTCAGACACAGTTTTAATTTTGACGACACAGCGGGAAGCTCGTGTCTAAAGTAATTATGTATTTATTTTGTTCATTTAAATGTACATTGGGTGTTATACAGGGTGTTTGGTGCATAGTTTGCCAAATTGATTTGGCTGACAGAATAGATCATTTGCTATATCTTCAGCCCCAATAAATCATTCCTAGCCACACCGGTTTTTTTTAAACATGTTTTTAATTTTTATTCTGAAAAACACCGGATTTCAGCATTTAAGCTTACATAAATAAAACTCATTAGTCTATCCAACAAAATTTATTTTTATATTAAAGTGTACTGTTGTATGGTTCTATGAAATTCAAAATTACTTGCTAGTAACGTGTAGTTTTTCTATAAAAAACCTACAAAGTTTATGGGATATGACAAAATAATTTTATAACTCAACTTTAAATTTCTATAAAAAAAAAAACTAAAATCGTTGGAGATCTTCGAATTCTTTTAAAAAATTCTCTAGTTTATGCTCTTTCCAATGGTGTACAATATGCTAAAAAAACCTTTTATTGACTTCACTAATTGGCTAAATGTAAAAAGACACAGAGGTCATTTCAGAGACGATTCAGTGTGAACGTTTGGGCAGGAGTAATTGCAAATAATGTGGTTGGACCACACTATTTACCTGATAACCTCAACGGGGATAATTATCTTGAATTTCTTCAAACAGAGCTGCCCTTATTGTTATCTGAGCTGCCAATTTTCAATGAAGACAGGTCTTTTGTCTTTCAACATGACGGTTGTCCCGCTCACTGTCGATTAACCGCAAGGCAATTCCTAAATGACGCATTTCCAGGGATTTATTGGGAGAGATGACCCTATTCCATGGCCTCCACGTTCACCAGACCTAACTCCGTTGGATTTTTACGTCGGGAGTCGGGTCAAAAGTCAAAAACTGGTTTATGCGACGGAAGTTGAGACGAGAGACGATTAAGTGCAAGAAAGAAAGAAAGAAAGAAAAAACATTTATTTTGCAACGTATTGAGGCGGGTTTTATGACCGTGAAACGGAGCTGTGGTGGCCGAGTGGTAACGGCCCCGACTTACGAGTTTGTAGGTCGCGGGTTCAAACCCAGCCAGGCGCATTACTTTGTGTAATTTATTTCATCACCACTGCTCTCGAAATGGTGAAGGAAAACATCGTGAGGAAAATGGCATGTCCTAGAACCGAAAATTCGAAGACATGTGACACCCGCACTGAGCCCGCGTGGTGGATCATGGCCCATTCCCTCTCCTAGAGAGGAGGCCTGTGTCCCAGCAATGGGAACATTAAAAGGCTGATGATGATGATGATGTAACTGTTAAAGCAGAAATTCGTCTTCGAACTATAACTCGAGATAAGAGAAAGATGTCGCGCGTGTATACGAGATTTGTGATTTTAGTACCTGCTTGTGAAATAAATGTTTAATTTTTTATTTCAAGTTTCAGGAAAGGTAAAAAAATAAATAATGTGCGTAAAAATGAGATATCAATATCTACCTTCTTAAAGCAAGTTATTTATTTTTTTACTTTAACTTCTTAGTGCATTTACCGTAATATCAAATATCAGCCTTTTGTGATTTGACTACACATTTAGCCAGTTAGTGAAGTTAATAAAAGGTTTTTTTTTAGCCTATTGCACATCGTTGGAAAGGGCATAAACTAAAGAACTTTTTGAAAGAATTCGAAGATCTCCAACGATTTCAGTTTTTTTTTAAATAGAAATTTAAAGTTGAGTTTTAAAATTATTTTGTCATATCTTAATGACTAAAAAACCTATTTTTAGTCAGTAAGAGTCTGACACTGGTCTCCCGCTCCGCCCAAAAGCGGGTTTCGTCATTCGATGATTTTCACCTACCATAACAAAAAAAAATAAAAAAAAGCATGGAGAGACGATTCTTGAGATCGGGCAATTTTCATTGCCCGAGCTAAAATTGCCCGAGCTTAAGATGAGGTGCTCGACAAATCAGATACGTTTGCGAGGTATTGTGAAATAATAAGTAAGTAAACTAAAAACTATAAACCTAAACTAAAGTACCGAATGAATTCGAATTCTAAAATACCCGGCAACCCCTCTTTCCAAAGGCAGTGGGATGAGCCGCTCTGCAAAGTAGTTCAGCAAAACCTGTTTTCTACATCTTCCTCTACTGCAGAGCGTGCACGCCTGCTGGCTGTGGAGAAGTGGGAGTCAGGTCTCTGGCTTCACGCACTACCGTCGTCGAGCATAGGCACTCGCTGCTTCTCTACGTCTAGGCGCTCCTTGTTGTTCTCCTCATCGCTGCCACTGTGGCGAAGTTGTCATCAGCCTCGGGCACCACGGTCTGTCATGCAGCCGAAGTGCGGGTCGCATAGCTCGGCATGCGAATATCAACGACATCATCCGACGTGCTCTTGTTTCCGTCGGCGTTCCGGCTGTATTGGAACCTCATGGCCTGGCTCGCGACGATGGCAAGAGACCGGACGGTATGTCTTTATTTCCATGGAAGATGAGTAGGTCTTTAGTGTGGGACGCAACTTGTGTCGATACTCTTGCGCCATCTCATCTTCCTAGCTCATCATGCTGTGCCGGTGCTGCCGCTGCGGCTGCGGAGAACCTCATGTGGCGGAAATATACTAATCTTGTTGGTAGTTATATTTTCGAGCCGTTTGGGGTTGAAACTCTCGGATCGTGGGGTCCGAGTGCACACAAGTTGTTTAATGAATTTTCTAAACGACTTGTTGACACTTCGCGTGACCCAAGGGCTAGCTTTTACCTTGGGCAAAGAATATAAAGCATTGCAATGCGGCCAGCCTTTTGGGCACTTTACCCGTCGACAGCGATAGGGAGTTTTTGACACTTTATTAGATTAGGTATTTTTAGTTAAGTTAATTAGGGTTATGTAGTTTTAAGGTTAGATATCTAATTATTTGTACAGTTTACTAAATAAATATTCTGTAACTAAAGTATAATCCTATAGTGATGTTAGTTCAATTTCCTAAACTATAACAATCTAAATGACGAACAAAGCGACGTAATTACCTTTAAATAATCTATACCTAGTGAATCGAATTAAGCTAAGCTATGATAAAACAAAACGGCAAATAATAAAGTCGAAAAGTGCACTGAATAAGTATAGGTAGCGTATGAGCTATAGATTAGGGCGCAGATAATTATCATACCACTACTTACATATCTTAAAAAACACAACGTTACCACGTTTTAAAAAACACCCAGCGCCATCTATCGCTTACATAAAGAATTAGTTAGCGTAAAGACTCCTTATACTAAATACCTTTTTATACCAATTAGTAATTTCGGTGACTTATAGTTATTTCAGTATTTTTTATATGTGCATGTTATAACCTGTTTGGATTATTCATAAACGTTGTTAACCTTCTGGAACAGTCTCTTATACCTACTAGGATAAAGGGTAGGTAAAAAAAAAGAAAATTATAAAAACAGCTGTACTGCGAACAACAATTAATTCAGATATTCAACAATTGTTTGACGACTGATTAATTAGCCACCTCCATGGCTTCGGGGGTCACATTAATTGCCGATCATACATGTGTGATAATATTGGCAAAACGGACCTACCAAATGATTTTATTTTAAGCACTTTATGGCAAAAAATATGCCTTATTATTCAAAATGTTGCAGGTCATGCTCGCAGTCTAATACATGATGTCGACAGTAACGTAGTGGAAAGATTCCATAGCGTGGCGAACTAAGTTAGTCGGTGGCAAAAGAGTCCATTTTTCATTAAAAAATTCTCACCAAACTTGATGTCATATCATTATCATTTTTAATTTATTGCTGATCTAATTTGATGAGTAGGTATCAATATATGTACTTGTATAAATGAGATAAAATAAAACGACAAAATTCAATAATTTTTGTGAGGTCGTCGACTGTAGTTAGTGAAATATCAGATTAAAACATACAATTCTTATTTGTATAAACAACGCAGTTCATTAATACTACCTGCGGTCGATATTAAATCTACAGAGTATCGCTACGTAATTTTATTTGACCCTGCATAGATAGATACTAAAATCTTATAAATGATGTTAAAATTGACATTGGTATTTTTCTACTTTTAACAATTACCTACCGTCTGAAAAATAGGAATCTAATCTTCAATCTAAAGAATAAACACCGCATAATGTTTATCATAGAGTACCATAATAATTATGTACCTGTATACGAATAAAAGTTCTCACCTTACGTATTTATGAACGTAAGTATAGTCACTGAATTCATCATGAGCAAAATTATTTTGCCACTGCTCTCAAAACGGTGAAGGAAAACATCGTGAGGAAACCGGCATGTCCTAGAACCTAAAGAAAAAAAAATTCGAAGACATGTGACATCCACCAACCCGCACTGGGCCCGCTTGGTGGATTACGGCCCATTCCCTCTCTTAGAGAGGAGGCCTGTGTCTCTGCAGTGGGAACATTAAAAAGGCTGATGATGATGATGAAAATTATTTTGTGCGGACCATAAAAAGATCGTTTTATTTGGATGTCAGGTCTGTGGATTCTTAGGTCTGCGATTTCTGTACTTTTAAATGTAAATCGTTATTCTCTTCAATTGATGTTTTATTAAAAGGAAAAATATTTTCACTACAAATTAATTAATTTGGATTCAGTCGCACTCAACGCTTTCAGACGTGCTCATCAATGCATTAAATTTTAATAAATTAACATTTGCATAAATAGTGACCTAGTTTTTAGTATACTATCGTGTTTTCCTGACTCATTTTGCAAGTGCTTACAAGTTTAAAATGTTATAATTGGAATATAACTAACTAAAATATGGATAGCAGTCCCTTCAATCGGAGTAGGATGACGCGACACAGCCCTCCTCCTACACCTACACCGACGCAGCCCCAGCAACCTAGTCGTGAACAAGCCCAGGAAGAGGATAAAGTGGAGATAGTCTCAACTCCTGAGATTCAGAAGTGGTTGACTTCTATTGTGAACCACTTAAATGAGGTATGCACTATTTCTTCTGAAGGAAAGTTAAACAGCGATCAGAAGCTCAAAATTAGCAATATATGCCGAAACATTGGACATGGAGTTTCTCAACTGGCTGTCCAATACCAATCGCTGAAGAACAATGCCATGAAGGCCCACATGTCACTGCAAACTTTATTTAACGAGCGAGACTTAAGGGATTGTGTGTTGGAAATGAACCGGACCATTAAAGATTCGTGTGGAAAGCAGGGACCCGCCGTTTCATCTTTTGCCGATATGGTGAAGAAAGGGTCTAATAGCTTTGTTCGTCCTAATACTTTTAGCTCCGTGGCGATATATCCCCGTGACAACTCGAAGACCAGTGACGAAACGAAGAACATCGTCCAGAAAATTGTTTGTCCTGGTGACATGAAGCTAAAAGTCAGAAGCGTACGAAAAATAGGAAAAGGTGGACTTATTATTAGCACAGAGACTAAAGAAGATCTAGATAAGTTCAAGAAATCAGTTCAACTAGCTTCTTCAGGACTCACCGTCGACGACCCACAAAAACGCAAACCATGCATCATAGTTATAGGAGTCCCAGCATCAATGGCTGAAAATGAGGTCTTCAAATGTATTTATGACCAAAACTTGACCGATAAATTACCAAATATGACCAGAGATACATTCTTGACCTCAGTCAAACTTAGCCATAAATCTGGCAGGAAAGATGCTGAAAACTGTAACTTTATTATAGAAGTTCCAGATTCTGTTCGTAAGGCACTCATCACGCAGGATAGAGTATTTATCAACTGGACGTCTTGTCCAGTTCGAGACTTTACTCTGGTAACAAGATGTTACAACTGTCAGCAGTATGGTCATGCTGCCAAGACGTGCAAAATTACCGCTCCTACATGTGGACACTGCGGTGAAGAAGGACACACAATTCAGGACTGCACAAAGAAAGCCGAATCGCCAAAAGGTGCAACATGTTTGCGTTTTAAAAAACCGGCCAACCATAAGACGGGAGATCCAGAGTGTCCTGCTAAAAAATCAGCTGAGAACAGGTATATTAACTCGATTGACTATGAAGGCGCCTGAGAGCGTCACATATTTAGACTTAGTTACTGTTTTATATTTTTGTTAAATTATTGATAATCACTTATTGTCCGATATAGATAATAATTTTGTAACTGTTTCGAAACAATGTAGGGTTGAGGAATGCAAACAATATTTTTTCGACTCTCAAAAATCCCTAACCATATTAACTCAAAACATTCGCAGTATTAATAAGAACATAGATAGCTTTAAAATTTTTCTCCATAGACTGACATTTTGGCACTAACTGAGTGTTGGCTGTGTGATCATCAAGCTAATCTTCCAGAAATACCTGGGTATAATTTATTTTATACCACAATAAACAACGATCAAAATGATGGGGTGGTTGTTTATTGCAAGGAAACTTTAAAGGTTACAGTTAAAGAATTTACTCCTAAGGACTGTATGAGTAATTGCTTGATCAAGAAACTTGATACAACCACAGCAATAATCGCTATGTATAGATCACAAAACTGTTAGAAACTTAGAAACTTTTCACGCTTCCTTAAACCAAATTTTTCAAGCACTGGGCACTTATAAGAATGTCATACTAACGGGTGATATAAATATAAATATAAACTCTGAAATCTGTGATGCAGGGACCCAAGACTATCTTAATATCTGCTCATTCCATGGTTTTCTCCCCGCTCACTCTTTGCCTACTCATCAAAGTGGTTCCTGTCTCGATCATATGATGATTAAATCCAGTTTATCGTATATTATATTACACTTGTTGCTGACTCAACAATCACAGACCATCACGCTGTTCTACTTCACCTTAACCTAACGCTACCTAGGCTAAATCGGCCTCGGACCAAAACGCAATTAAACACAAATAAACTCGAATATGATTTACGCAATCTTGACTTTAACCCAGTGTACAATTCTGCTGACGCTAAAAACTTGGTGGTGGGATGACACAGTCCAGAGGGAGATCAGAGAGAAGATAGCTCTCTTCAAAACGTGGCAAGCTTCCAAATCTCCCGAAGACCGCGACGCATACAGAGCTGCAAAACATGCCGCCAAGAGGGCCGGAGCCAGAGCCAGACGAAACCACTTACAGCCACTTTATGATAAGTTGGAATCGTCTGAGGGGCAAAAGCTCATTTATAAGTTGGCACGTTCCAGGGTCAAAGCGGCACTGGATATCACTAAGTGCCGCTGTGTAAGAGACTCTGACGGCAATCTGTTATGCGAGGACCTCGCGGTGAAGGAGAGATGGCGCTCGTACTTCTACGAGCTGCTGAACAAGCAGCACAAAGAGGTGCTGTCTCTGGTTCTCCCTCCAAATCAGGGATTTGTGCCCTCGGTTACGCCTGAAGAAGTGCATGTGGCTCTTCGCCGCATGAAGAACCGGAAAGCTGTCGGTGCCGATGGAGTCCCTATTGAAGCCTGGAAGGCGATGGACCTCGTGGTGTGGGCATCTTAACCCACCTATTTAACCGCATGCTCCTCACCGGAAAGATCCAGAGTCAATGGAGACTGAGTATTATCACTCCAGTCTTCAAAGGCAAGGGATCGGTGCAGGAGTGTGGCGACTACCGTGGGATTAAGGTTATGTCCCACACCATGAAGCTCTTCGAGCGGGTGATTGACTCTCGGATCCGACAGGAGTGCACCGTCTCGGGATGTCAATATGGGTTTCGACCAGGCCATGGCGCCATGGACCCCATCTTTGCCCTAAGGGTTACCATGGAGGGATACAGATCGAAGACTACGCCTCTGCACCTCTTGTTCCTAGACATGCAGAAGGCCTTCGACTGTGTCCCCCGTGATGTGATCTGGTGGGCGCTGAGATCCAAAGGAGAGCCCGAGACCTATGTTGACATCATCCGAGACATGTACCGAGACTCCGGTTCTGTGGTTCGGACTGCTGTTGGCGATACGAATCCCTTCCCCATCACCGTTGGAGTTCATCAGGGCTCTGTCCTTAGTCCGTTTCTGTTCAGCGTGGTGCTGGACGTGCTGTCCTCTAACATCAGGGACTTACATGAGCAGCCGCCATGGCTGCTCATGTATGCAGACGACATTGCGCTGGCGGACTCGGACAGTGGGCGCTTGGTTCGACGTGTGACAGCGTGGAAGGAATCGCTGGAAAACGGCGGTCTGAAGATTAATGCGGCGAAGACCGAGTACTTGGCCTGTAACACAACAAACGCTGCTCCTGTTCACATTGGCGAAGACACAGTCGAGCGCTCGGAACAGGTCAGGTACTTGGGATCGGTGCTCCACGAGTCCGGGGACGTCGATTGCGACGTCGAGTCTCGTATCTCGGCGGCCTGGGCGAAATGGCGTGAGGTGGCGGGGGTTATCTGTGACCCCAAAATGCCGGTTAGGCTCAAGGGACAGGTCTATAAGACCATCATTAGGCCTGTCCTTTTGTATGGCAGTGAAGCGTGGCCTGTACTTGAGCGGCATAAGCAAAGCCTGCGTGTCACGGAAATGAATATGCTGCGCTGGATGTCGGGAGTGTCGCGGAAAGACCGCATTAAAAACTCCCGCATCCGGGGCAGCCTTCAGGTCCGTGACATAGCGGATAAACTGCAGGAGGGTCGCTTACGTTGGTATGGCCACGTTTTACGAAAACCGGCAGACTACGTGGGTAACAGATACCTCGCCATGCCGCCTCCGCCGGGACCCGGGAAACGAGGAAGGCCTAAGAGGCATTGGATCGACGTCGTAAGGGACGATATGCGTGCCAATGGGCTTACGGCAAAGGACGCAAAAGACCGAGCGAAGTGGAGGCGTGCTTGCAGGAAAGCGGACCCCGGGCACCGAGGCGAAAGCCAAGGTTGGCAACCGGGACTAATACCGCTAGGATGATGAAGATGATGACAATACTGCTGACGCTAATTTTGCTTTATCGTACTTTATTCAACATGTTCAACTTGCAATATTACGTAACACTACTATTTCTTCCGTAAACAAGAAACAGTATAATATTAAACCTTGGATTACTCCGGGCTTGATTCGATGCATAAGACAGAGAGACAAACTTCATCAGAAAGCAAAGAAATTCCCTGATAATCCTATCACTCAAATCACTTATAAAAGATACAGGAATTTTTGCAATAACCTCTTAAAGAACTTAAAAAATAATTACGATAAAAATGAATTAAATAAAGCAGGAAACAACAGTAAGCAACTTTGGAAACATATTAAAAATGTCACTTACATGGCTAAAAAACTCGAGTTTATTGCTTATTAATCCCTCACCTCTTTCATCAGCTTACCATGTTAATAACTTTTTTGTAAACGTTGGGAAAACTCTGGCAGAGCAGATTCCAACACAAAACATTGTCCAACAACCTTCGCTTGATTTAAGAAAGAAGTGTACCTCAAATTCTTTTGGATTACTAGATACTGACGAAGACGAAGTTACTCGAATTATCTGTGGACTAAAAGAGGACTCCGCAGTAGGATGGGATAGTATTAGTAATAAATAATTTAAAAAAAAATAGTTGTAATATTTATCTCTCAGCCAAACATTAATAGATACCTACTGCCATTCGGTTCCATTAAATATTCAAATCATAACTTCTAATAATAATAAGTACGTTCCGGATCAAACTGAGAACTTCCTTTTTTTCTTCTTAATGTGATAAATATTCTTCTAAAAACCGCATCAAAATCAAACAAACACACAAGTCAAACTGATTATCTCCTTTTTTCGAAGTCGGTTCGCCGTGTAGTTAGGTATACATACAATACATGCGTGCTCACAACATAGCTAGCTAGCATATGTCGGTATGGTATAGTTGAGAAACCCCGTGTCGGCGTTGAATGTGTGATAAGTATGAATACATGTTTTGGGTTGGTATCGGAAAAGAAAACGTCCCGTATTGGTTCCCAGAAGTTAAGGCAACCCTAGCCATAGATCAAGTCTGTGCACCGTGGGGTAGAATAAGGAGAACGCACACTTCCATCGGCTTACGTTTCAGTGACATGGGCAAAGTGCTTTAAATATGATATATAATATAGGACATATAAAATCCTTGCTCTGGACTTGTCAGTTTCTATCAAGGATCGAGGATTGAAATCAAACTTTTGATTACCTAACTTAGTTTGCCGAAATGGCGATGGCGATGGCGCTGTACCCGGTGAGAAACTATTTGAAAGAAGATACGTTCAGGATATAAAGAAGTAAAAAAAAATGCTTATACTCGTACATTAAAAACGGTTAAATTACAATTTTAGTTCAGACCCTATTTTTTAAAAATTTTCAAAAACTATCAAGTTCAAAATAATTTTACTAGAACGGGTTTTTTTATATTTTCTAAGCTTATGTTTCAAAAGTTAGGTTAGCTATATACGCCTATTTTTACTTTTGGAGCAATTATTTCCGAAAATATCTTCATTAAAAAATTATTTTACGGGACCCTTAATCATTTTTAAATACCTATCCAACAATATATCACACGTTATGGTAGAAACGAAAAAAAATCACTCCCCACTTTAGGTGTAGGGGAGGTACCCTAATAAAACATTTTTTGTTTTTGCACTCGGTCGCCGTGATTTGTAGTACTAAGGTCGCTGAGATTATCCGCGGACGGACAAACAGACAAATAGACAGACTTGGCGAAACTATAAGGGTTCCTTGTTGATTACGAACCCTAAAAAAATTGCAGTTGACAATTTTTGCGGTCAGGATTCTTTCATTGTTAATAGGTACAGGAGTATCCAAAAGTATCGGTATATTTTCAGGTAATCCAGAATACGACAGGTTTATTGTAAGCAGAGAGGGGCTGCATAGCTGACGGCTATGGAGTTTTTACCATATCACCGAAGAATTTTTATTTACCTAATATGAATAAATGAAATACTATAAATATTGGGTGATTTTTCAGTTGGATTCTCTGTAATACACATATAATATCAGGAATAATAGCAGAGTATAATAGGTATAGAGAGTTTGCAGGGTCCTAACATATGAAATTGGTGTTTTGTATGCGAGTAACCCGAGGTCGATTTTTTCTAAATATCATTTATTTATTAAATCAAAGTATAGTATTAGTATTTATGCACTTTTGCCATCTTATAGGTAGTTCATTGATCCCTTTATGAAAAAAACATTCTGACGGGAATCAGTAAAAGAAGAAGGCGAAGGCTTTGAAGGCGCTTCGGACTGCCCTGAAGTTATCCAAAATATGAAAAATAAATCGTGCAAGAGCGTGTCGGGCCACGATTAGTGTAGGGTTCCGTAGTTCCCCGTCTGTCACAAATTTCTCACAATGTAACAGAACCCAGAAGCCCGTGTAAAAATTAGTAACCAAATTTCTTAATATAATTTAGGTCATTTTAATTTGCGTGAACCAATTTTAATCTTTTTGTATTTTTGTTTGAAAGAAAATTTGCTCAGGATAATGAAATACGTTAATAGTAAAAAAAATGCTTGCATGTACGGTTCAATTACAAAATTAGTTCAGAACGTTGTTTTTTTTTAATTTTGCACTGTATCGGCGTAGTTGATATATATACATATTGATACTAAATTTCAGCTTTCTAGTGGTAACCAGTGGCGTAGCTAGTCCCACAGGGTCCCCGTATCAAAAGTCCTTCGGGGGCCCCGTATAAAAAAAAAAACTATTTTTATTACAGATGCTTAGCTGCCCTATGAGACGGTTGTGGATAAAATGTTGCGAATTTTTGCCTAAGTCGGGGCCCCTGTACCGCGGGGGCCCAGTATAATTGATACGGCAGATACGGCGGTAGCTACGCCCCTGGTGGTAACGGTCGCTGAGATTATCCGCGGACGGACAGACAGACAGACATGGCGAAACTATAAGGGTTCCTTGTTGACTACGGAACCCTAAAAATGGTACATAACTTGTTGGAGCAAGGTCCGGGGAGTACGGTGGATGTCTTAGACATTCCAATCAAAGCTCTTTTAATTTGGTAACAGTTTGTGATCGGTAGGTATATCATCACTGATAGGGTTATTGTCCCCAATAAGCCGGATATAGTGGTGATAGACCGATTAGCGATTAGCCGTGCAATGATAATCTGTGTCACCATCTCACTTGACGAGAATTGCGTTGAGAATCTCGACACACTATCTCTCATCTCGATTCCACTTGTCGACATGTGGACAAAATCAATAATTTCATTATAAATATATTAATTTGATATAATTTTGATACTGAATTGTAGTGAGCTAAAGCGCATAACTTCACGGCGAAAGCAGTGCTTATTTCAGGGTCCAATCTCGATGAGCGCGCGAACTGTCTAAATTGTGTACGATCGTGAATGTGTTTCGATTTTTCTGATGAGAAGTTAAAAGAAACCTTTGATGATGAATTCTGGGCATTTTTATTTGAAATTAGATGGAAAATAGAAATAATAATCTAATCTGAGAGAAACTGGATGTACTGTATGTAGCACCCCAAGGCTAGAATATGTTGCCACAATATGTTGCCGCAATATGTTGGCTGTCAAGGGGAAGCATGACGTCACACAATGGCGACTCGAATTTATGCGTCTGTCTGATGGGGCTCAGCACGTGCGGACGGGGAGGGTGGCTTCGGTTTTAATTGTTAAAATTGTTGTTCTATTTTATTAGTCACGCCTTTCTATAACTTACAAGCTGAAATTGAACCAATTAGGATCATGTTATTTGGACATTATTATTATGTCGTAAAAGTCTAAAATTAGAAAAAAAATAAAATGTAGGTAATTAAAAAAAAGCAATTTAAAAATATAAAAAATAGTACATAATGTGAGGGTTTGGGGAGCAGGGCCCAAGCTGCCAGTGGGTAGGGCTCCAGAGACAAGAACTTCCTCACAATGCGAGCCCTACGGAGGAGCTGACTTCTGTTTCAGACCTTTGATACAAGCTAGAGGTGAACTAAGAAGGGATTTTTCAAAATTCCCACGGGATAGAGAATAAAAAGGGATAAAGTGACTTCCACGCGGACGAAGTCGCGGGCAAAAGCTAGTAACACCTATAAAACAAAGTCGTTTCCTGCCGTTTGTCCCTATATATAATACATATAAACGTTCCTCTTGAATCAGTCTATCTTTAAAACCACACAACTGATTTTGTTTGTTTTTACCCGACTACGGCGAAGCAAAAGGAGGGTTATGATTTTGACCTGTATGTATGTATGTATGTGGGTATGGATGTTCATCTGTTCCCTCGTAACTTCTAAACTACTTATCAGAATTCGACAAATGACATATCATTAGAAGCGTCTTAATTGTCCGCTGGTTATAGGCTATATGGGATTTCACAAAATCTAATGTGGCGCCCTCTAGCAGACAAAACATACGAAGTAAAAAAATAAAGTTAAGATAAATATGCCGTGGTCGTATGCCATAAGAATAATAAATTAAAAAAAGTGGTATACGACCACGGCTTTATCTATTATATTTAATAGTTGGTACATACTAAGTAATTTCATTGGAGAGTGTTTTCTTGTTTCGTACTTTCTAGAGCGTGTTTTTAAGTAGTCGGGTGTTATTTTTTAAACTTTATTTTAATAGATAGACTGATTCAAGAGGAACGTTTATATGTATTATAATACATGCATAATATATTTAATATCAACATTGCACCCGTGCGAAGCTTGGGGCGGATCGCTAGTTAGTAGACTCGCTCTTGGCCAGCGGCTTCGCCCGCGTGAAAGTAGGTTTTTAAAACACTGGACCTCTGGGGTAAGAGGAAAACACAACACACCACTCTGCTCGAGGAACTCAATAATGAGCTCCCTTTAACGAAAGCAGTCAACGATCGGATACCCAAGCAATTTATATTTGATAAAAAATAAAAAAGCAACTGCATGAGGATCATCGCTGCGAGGGGCTGAACCCTGCAGAGCTGATGATCTTCACTGATGGATCCAAAACAGGTAATGGCACAGGTGCGGGAGTCTTCTCGGAGGACCTCAATATTCATATAGCCACACCATTGGGGGTTCATAACACGGTTTTCCAGGCTGAGTGCTTGGGTATTTCTCTGGCAGCCTTAGCCGTTGCAACCAGGGATGTTAAGGACCATTCAATACGCATACTCTCGGACAGCATGGCTGTCCTACAGGCGCTGAAGAGTCACACTGTGAATTCTGGGCTGATATACGAGTGTCACCAACACCACAACCAGGTGGGTAAACACAATCATATTACCATTCAATGGATTAAAGGACATAGCGGTTCCCGAGGCAACGATGCAGCGGATGAACTTGCCCGGAGAGAATCAAGCACGGATGTGATGGGGCCCGAGCCTATTGTGCCGCTCCCTTTTGGATACCTACGCAATCTTGTAAGGAAAAAACCAGAGACTTACATCATAAACTATGGCTAGACCATAGTGAATGCAGGCAGACCAAGGAGGCACTTCCCTCCATTAATGGCCGCTCTACTAAGCGGGTCCTACGATTGACTAAGCCACAGCTGCGAAAAGTGACGGCTGTTACTACGGGCCATGGGACCCTTAACAAGCATCTCTCTGTCCTAGGGAGTTACAGACAGCCTACTGTGCAGAGCCTGCATGGCGAAGGAAGAAACAGCAGCACATCTGCTTCTAGGCTGCCAAGCCGTCGCAGGATACAGGGTAAAGTACTTTGGAGACCCAGGTAACCTCAGTGAAATGGTTAGTAATAGGAAGGCTTTGCTGGCCTTCTATTCACTTCTATTACTCTATTCAATCTATTCACTTTAGCCTTTCCAAATAAATTACCTATATGCGAACAGAAAGACTGCAGCAAGCAAAATTATTCCAGCCCTTTAATGCACACGGTATAAACGACGAGGCGAAACGCTTAATCTGGATCACCCATGCGATCAGTATGAGCGAAAAGTGTAACCAGGTCACCTACATTGTTCTCTCTATATTTTTTGTTTTATTTAAAGACTAGTTTCTGCCTACGGCTTGGCTCACGAAAAAGTTGCTTTCTTGATGGAAACTGGTCCTCCGTTTCATCTCCTTAGGGGATGAATTTTGGAAAATCTTTTCTTAGTGCTTGAACACGTCATATAAGGAAACTTTGTGGAAATTTTCACGTTTCGAGTCCCAGTATTAAGTTTGCTTCATTATGCGGAAATAAACTGTTTTTCTTTTTTTCAGTAGTTTCAGCTGTGTGCTGACTTGTTAGTCAGTCAGTTTGTCCTTTTATACGTAAGTATAAATTAACGATATATGGACGTAGGTATTACCAAGCCTAGGACTTACAAAGTTCCGTTTCACCAACGGAAGTAGCTAAGCTACGGAATAACTCGAAACACTGCGATTTGACGTGCCTATGTAGCAGCGGAGCTGAGTGGTGGAGTACTGCGAAATACAAAGAAAAAAGCTTTACAACGACAGTCCAGCTTGTCACTCATAATGAGCCACACTATCAACATCGAGTGTAACTAAGTTTGTACAACGTTATCATATCGCTATCACTGGGGTTATCACCGTCTATCGCGTACTTGAGTGTCATCGCGATAAAATCGCTCCAATTGATTTTTCCGACACAATAACGCTTATTCGGCCCTTGTTTTGTTGTTTTGTATTTATGAGCTTTCATTATCGGTGGAAATTAGTTTTCGTAATAATATATATTATGCTAAAGGTATCAGTCAACTTCCCTCTTATTGAGCGGCTGGGTCAGAAGTAATTGCCGCAGTAACTGGTACTTGGATAATGACAATAGTACATTGTTATACAAAGTCAAAGTCAAAGTCAAAGTCAAAGTCAAAAATTTTTATTTCACATGGGCCTACATGGGCACTTATAAAACGTCAGATGCTAGTGCACGGTTCCAAATTGGTCGTTTCCGATGGAGAAGAACCGGCAAGAAACTCCATGGTTACTCTTTTAAAAAAATTGTTATCTTTACAACATTTCCATATTACAACACATAAATTACGAGGAATGAAAGTTAGTTATTTAGTCCCGAGAAATTTCTAGGCCTTATTTTTTTTTTAGTCAACTTTGATTTTTTCAGACTTCGAGGTACCTACTGTAGAGTTGAGTATGTGGTTAAAAATTTCAACTCGATGCCTCCACGGTTCCTCGAGATATAGGGTCTTCACGGACAGACATCACTTCGAAAAAAAAAATTGTGACGCAACCACAAACTTATTGTTTTCGGACTTATTCCTATATCTTTATATATTATGCGTTCCAAATAAGAACAGGAAAGTCAATAACCTCTATCTGTCAAATTTTGAGTGAAAAGTACAGTTTGCAAAAACATCTTATTTGCGTATCAATAAAAAGTTTTTTTTTGCTTTTTATTACAAAATTTTAGTTAATTCTAGTTGAAGTAAATACGTTAGGGTTTAATATAAATTTGCCAAATATATTGTTTAAGTCATAAATAGTTTACAAGAAAAACTATTTTCTTTCTTATTTTCATTGTTAGAAACAATTCGCCTTTTTTTTTCTATTTACCACTACTCAGACACATCACACAGTGAAACAGAGACAAACAAAATTAAAAAACTGTATTCTGATTAAACTTTTTTCATTCACGATTCATACGTAAATTAATTTTTTTAAACATCTTTTTTGTTCACTCTACCTAATTTCTTCGATTTGACAGTTCGACGTGACGTCACAACATTGCCATCGATCCTATTCTCATTTGGACCGGATTGTACCTTGCTTTGCGCCAAATTTCAGAATTCTGGGTCCACAGGAAGTCTCCTATGAATTTTGATTCCTTGAGAGTATCGAAAACGCATTTTATTGCAACATAAAGTCTAATATATTTGGTTCTGGTTCGTAGAATATTTTTTCTCTATGAATGAAATCTTTTAGAATTCTACGCATAAATAAAAGCAGATAACTTATTTGATATACGACTAGCACAAATCATGATGACTCCCAAGTGAGTAATAACACATAAAAAGGAACTATAAAATTAGAAGATAGTTTTCTAATATTATTAAAATCGGTAGGATAGGATGGTCTAATGATCTTGTTGACAGCATAATGTTTGTCCAATAACCCTCTCGGAACATGAATCTTCGGTAAAGTTTCGTCAGCTTATAAATAGTTTTTAATTTTAGGATATAATGACAGATCTTGTTGGCGTTGGCGATTCTAAGCATCATCGATAAAAGTACAGCAAAGACATAACGGTTGAAACAAGACGATGGAAGAGAGGGATGTTTGAAAGAACTTGGGGAGCTGTGGGACTGTAACAGATAAAAAAAAGCTCGACGGCAGCTGTCGTCATTACAACAAATGATCAGCGGTACCAATCGTGTGTGTGTCGCAGTCTATATAGCGATCACATGACTAATTATGTTAATTATGTAATAATGGTCCTACCATTCATTTATAGTTCGTTTTTTAATCGAATACTACGATTTGACAACTTAAAATGTCAAACTCCAGAAAAATGGGAACATATTTCGAGAGTGTGACATTCTTGTTGTCAAGTCTATTAAGAATTAAAAAACGAGCTATAGCGATCACATGATTAATTTAGAACCATTCATTTTAAAGTAGTGGTCATAAAAAATAAAAACTGTGTAAATACGAGTCAAAACTAAACTTATGTAAATAGTTAAATTCCCGAATCAAGTCTCGAAGATTTTGACTGACTGACGTAACATCAAATTTACAGTTTTCAGACTTTTTCCTATACTTGTACCTTGCTTCATGCCAAATTCGAGAATTCTATATCAACGGGAAGCACTCTATAATTTTTTTACAAAAACGCCTGTATTTTCTTGTCGCTAACTAAAAGTTTGAATTTTTTTAACGGTCTAAGGGACCGCAGATTGAAGTTTTTTGTTTTACACTTCTCATCAAAAAAATCGAAACACCTTGCAAGTTTACGTTTTGTCAGGATTATCAGAAAAATGTGTACATTTAGGAATAAATGTTAAATGTCGTTTAATAGTGAGTAATATGAGCTTATCAAATCTTAATGTTAATGTTCTAAATTTAAATGAATTTTTCATAGGTTTCGTATTTTGTTAAATGAGTCATTTTTATTCCGTATGGAGTATAAAGGAAATGGATAAAACAACACACGTAAATGAAAAAAAAAGCTAAAAAACGTTTATTTAATAACTTGTATTCCCTCCCCGAGCTCTAATTACTGCTTCCATACGGTTCTTCATCGATCGGATGAGAGTCACGATCACATGCTGTGGTATATTGTCCCATTCCTCTTGGATTGCATCTTGCAGCTGGCTAAGTGTTTCTGGGGCAGGATCTCTTGCTCGAATTTGTCTCTTTAATTCATCCCATAGATGTTCAATGGGATTCATGTCCGGGCTTCTTGCTGGCCATTCCATAATAGAGATATCGACTTCGTTAAGATAATCTCGTACGACGCCCGCGGTGTGAGCCCTAGCATTGTCGTGCATGAATATGAAGCCGTTGCCAATAAAATGTGCATAGGGCATCACATGAGGCTCGAGACACTCTTCGACGTACCGATGACAGTTTAGTGCAGGCAGACGTGGCCCAGACACGAAAGCAAGCTCTGTCTTACCGTCGGCGCTGATTCCTCCCCAAACCGTCCACGAACCGCCACCATAGCTGACCTTTTCTTCAATGCAGCATTGTGCATAGCGTTCTCCGTCTCTTCTGTAGACCTTGTTCCTTCCGTCGTTACCATACAGCATAATTTTACACTCATCAGAAAAGAGAACTTTGCTCCACTGTAGGTATGACCAATTTAGGTGCTCACGTGCAAAGTTAAGGCGCGCTCTTCGATGGTCTGCAGTTAATTTCGGCCCATTTGCTGGCTTATGCGGTACCAGTCCACGATCCTTCAACCTTCTTCTAATTGTAGAGTCACTTACAGCCACCCTTCGTACAACACGAAGCCGCTGCTGCAGTTGAAAAGCGTTAAGGCGTCGATTTCTTAAAGAAGTTGTTACAATAAATCGATCATCTCGCTCAGAAGTGACCCGATTCCTGCCAGATCCTGAACGGCGCGTGAACAAACCAGTCTCCCGATAACGTTTATAGACTCTATGAACAGATGACAGGCTTAGATGCAGTCTTGCAGCCACAACACGCTGACTAAGGCCAGAATCCAGCAATGCCACAACTTGGGCGGCTTCTGTGGGCGAAGTATCCATACGTTTTAGAAAAAAAACCTTTTTTCAGACGTCCCAAAGTCACAGTATTGAAATAAAAAACAAAAAGTTTAAGGATAGGCGCCAATTTTTAGTTTTTAAACGCTAAATGTACTCCAACCCTAAACACACATTTGTCTCAAAACAGTGATTCATTTCGTTTATAAGATAAACAAATGAAATTCTAATTTTGAATTTAGAATTTTCGCTTATTACTGTAATGGCCAAACTGCCAGCTATAATATATGTATTTTTTTTCATCGTATGAATTCTTTTTTGTGTTAAATTCGGACAGAAACAATGAAAACGGAAGTGTTTCGATTTTTTTGATGAGAAGTGTATTTATTGATTATAGGTTTATACGCTTGACCGCTGTCTCACCTGATAGAAAGCAACGATGCGGTCGACTATATTATTTACGTATATAGTTTTAATTTCAACTTGATACCTCTTAGCGTTTCTTCTTCTTTCTGAGATAAAGGGACTTGATAGATCTACAGACTGACAACAAAGTGATTCTATAAGAGTTCCGATTTTTTTCTTTTTGTGGTACGATGCCCTAACAAAATACATGTTTATTATATGCTCACCACATGTACTTTCACTATGAAAGCAATTTTAAATTTGTTTCCACGTCGTCAAAATGCAGACCAAAGCCCTCAACACGTATTTCCCTACCACCTCATCGAACACTGGCCGAACGGTCGCAACTGGCTCTATTGCTATAAAAAAAAACCCTAAAAACGAAAAAAATACAACATTAACTTCTCAAGTCTTCGCCAACAAAACGTTTCCCAAAGCGTTTCGGTGATAACTTGTTAAAAGGTGTTTAGAAGAACTTGGAATCGTCCTCGATTCTATGTAAAAGGGTGGTAACACAGTGTCGACGGTTTCCATCATAACGAGTGTTTGATCTGACTGTTCAACAGGTATCGGATATACCGTAACGTAAACAAATTGTGAAAACGACTTCACTCGAACGACTATAGGCTTAGAAATTATTACAGACGGCAGTTTTTATAATAATAAGTATTTATTTCATAAAAACATAGCAGTTTGAACTGTATGCATTGTTCGAAAACTATTATCATTACATAATATAAAACAAAGTCGCCTCCTCCCTATGTATGCTTAAATCTTTAAAACTACGCAACGGATTTTGATGACGTTTTTTTTTTATTAGATAGAGTGAATCAAGAGGAAGGTTTATAGGTATAATATATTTAATATCACCATTGCACCCGTGCGTAGCTGGGGCGGGTCGCTAGTTTACAATATGACGCAATAATAGACTCTTTTTTTTAAATTAGGACTCGCCTGTATCTTAAAAGACAGGGTTCAGTCTATGAATTTTATTAATGTTATAAAAAAAAATCAAAAACGTGTGACGACAGTGTCAATAGTTTAGGTAAGTATACTAATTGTTCAGAAATAAATATTAAATAAATTGGCCAAGAGTGTGTCGGGCCACGCTCAGTGTAGGGTTCCGTAGTTTCCCGTCCGCCACAAATTTCTCACAATGTAACAGAACCCAGCAGCCCATGTAAAAATTAGTAACACAATTTCCCAAGAGATGGCGCTGTACCCGGTGGTAATTTTGAATTGCGTAAACTGATTTTTTCTTTTTGTATTTTTATTTGAAAGAAGATACGCTCAGGATAATGAAATATATAAAAAAGTAAAAAAAATTGCTTGCATATACGGTTAAATTAGAAATGTCAAAATAGAACTAATTTTTTTTTTAATATTTGCTGCTAAATATTAAAAAAACAACTGTCAGTTGTAAAGTAAAACTCCCTAGGGAATAAAAGTACTTCTTCCAACCCTGTTCGCAGGCAACTTTACACCTGCTTTCAGAGTATGAGTTATGAAAAATAGTTTTTTGTTTTTTTTTCAATAATTTGACAGCTGTCTGTTGAAACTAAATCTAGGGATGAAAAGTAAAACTTTCAGAGTATGATGACAATAGATACTATTAGCTTTTGTCAGCGGCTTCGCCCGCATACATAAAATATAGCCTATATCACTCAGGAGTAAATCAGCTTTCTATTATTGCTAAAATTTCTCCAATCGGACCAGTAGTTCCAGAGATTACCGCCTACAAAGAAAAAACCAAAAAAAATAAAAAAACAAACTTTACCTCTTTATTATATTAGTGTAGATGTAGGTTGCATATTATAAAAATAATTATCTCCATATTCAACTCTAATATCTTCATAAGTCTATTTTACCTTGTTGAGAAAGTTCTGTACTTCTTGTGATCTCGTTTCAAACTGCGAAACTGAGGTAGACATTACAGGTAAGAGGGTAGGCAAGTACATCAACTTGAACATTTAGTCATTGTTGGTAGCACACTGTTTCCATCAATTTGAATTTGTCAATAAAAATGGTATAAAATGTTTCTTTACGTTTGTCATCCATTTATTCAGGAAGATTCCATTCTAAGCGATTCAAAGCGAGTGTTTTATTAATGGTTTTATTAAACATTAAAATCTATATCGTTATTGGTTTTTATTAGTACAGGTTTAATAAATAAAATAAATATTTAAAATATTGGCTAGGGTTTTTATCAGATCTTTTGATAAAAAAATGTAAGTAAATTAATATTTACGAATTAAAATTAGAGCCTGGCTGACTGACATATCAACTTACAGCTAAAACTTCTGGGCCGAGGAGCGTGAAATTTTTCACAATGGTTCCTTTTGTGACGTAGGCAAACATTAAGGAAGGGTTTTTGAAAATTCAGCTCTTAAAGGGATGTAATGGGGGTTTAAAGTTTGTATCGAGAACCCTACATTCACGCGGGTGAAGCCACTGGCAGAAGGCTAGTAAGCTATAATTGACTCCGCTAAAGCAACGTTTCCGCTAAAGCAAGACGTAGCGTTGGAAGGCCTCCCACAAGGTGGACCGATGACCTGGTCAGGGTTGCTGGAAGCCGATGGATGCAAGACGCACAGGACCGGTCTTTGTGGCGGCGCTTGGGGGCGGCCTATGTCCAGCAGTGGGCGTCTTTCGGCTGAAATGATGATGATGATGATGAGCGGCGCGTTCTTGTAAATATGTGATTTATACAGCTACTTGTAGAGATATCCGCGTTTTCCAATTCTTGTGTAATCAGTAGACTGAGTGTGAGTTATTTTTACGTTAACGTGATTGAGACGTTTAGCGCGTTCGGCTCTCTGATTGGTTAAAGGTGGTTAAAGAGCTTGGAGTGGGCCAATCGGAGCGCCGAACATCATAAACGCGTCGATTTAGCGTCAAACAACTCACACTCAGCATACAGATATCGCGCTTGTTTTACCACACTCGGACATGCTACTAACATACCAGTAGTTGTCGTATGTTTTTAGGTCTATGTTACGTCTCCTAGCAAATAAGTATCGTATGGTTTAATTGCGAAGTTTGATAAAATACTACTTATTTCTTTTACGAATAGATGCTTAATTTCGCTTGGTGATCTGTAAATTGCACAAATATATGCGTAGAGGAAGAGGTGGTAATTTGGAACCTGCTGATAATTTGGAACCCCTTAATATCTCCGGAATAGACAACGACATCTGTTGAAAACCTATGCAATTACGTTGAACTGATGCCATTGAACGTATTACTGCCAACAGCGCCATTTTTCTATCGTGTTTTGAACAGTCATACGAAGTTAAAATTTTATGTCACCTGCAAATGTTTTTTACTTTTATTTCATAATACTGTCAAAACTTTTGTTTCTATCTAAAAGTAAATACACTAGGTGTTACACGAAGTATAAACGCATAAGTTTACATTGTTAGAGGTAAGTTTCAAGATTTATTTGAACTAGTTTTTGTTTTCTTGATGTTTAAGTAACAAAATAAGGTTTTAATTTTGGAACCCGATAGGTGCGGGTAATATGGAACCATGTTCCAAATTGCCCGCAATATATTAAATACCTTTTTTTCTAGGTTTTAGTCATGTCTCGAACTCAGCTGCCAATCATGTAGGTTGTGGGCGCATATTGAATGCTCAAGATGCGACGCGGAGTATTATGAATGTGATTTTTGCAAGTAAATTAATTCCATACTTGTAATTTGGAACCCGGGTTCCATAATACCAGCACCAAATCTCCGAACACATTTTTTTTCATTTTTCAAATAAAGCAAATTATTTCTTATAATAGGTGATTTTATTTTATAAATTAGTTTCTAATCTAAAAGCTAATAAGTTTTTAAATATATAGAGACAGTTTTGTGATGATTGGTCAAATAAGTTTCTTAAAATACTCAAAAAACAAAGTGGGGTTCCAAATTACCACCTCTTCCTCTAGTAGTTATGGTTATAGTTAAGAATTAGTGATTTGACCAAGAATACCTTTACAGTGTGATATTGAAATATTTTTGGTTATAAATTCGTAATTACACCTAACGTAAATTATTATTCCACCGCCTTTTCTGTTTTAATTTACTTCACATCTCATAGCCATCAATGTTGTACATTTAGACAGTGATTTAATTTATATTTACTTTTGTTAGAGCATCTATAACACTGCGTCACAAATGAAAAAAAAAATTGAGTACCCGCTTTGAAATGTCATGTTTTCTTATGAATACTTATAGTTTATTAAAAATACATACAAAATTTCCATTCATCACGTCTCATTTTTCTTCCATAAGAATGTGCCAAATTTTACTAATTTACATGTAAGTTAAATCAACCAGATTTTTTCACATTAACCAAGTTTAATTTTATCATTAAGGTTAAAAAAAAAAACAAAAAAAAACATTATAAAAATTTTAACACAAAAGATCGCAAAACTTTAACTTTTTCTTTTGTGCTTTGAATGATCTTCTCGTTTTAAACGCCAGCAGTAATGGCCTAGCATAGCTGTGTCCCAACGCCCTTAAAATCGTTCTTCAAGCTTCTTTACATCCTGGTGGAACCTCTCACCTTGCTCATCACTAACTGCACCAAGATTAGATGGGAAAAAAGAAAAGTGAGAATGAAGGAAGTGAATTATTAACGTAATTCTGCTACCCAACTTTTTATATGCTTCTAACATGTCGTCAACTAGCTTTTTTGCCCCTGTGGTTCCCTAAAAACCCTTTAATAACTGCTTTCAGCGATAACCAGGCATCAAGTTCCTTGTCAGTAAGCTTTTTCTCAAAATTTGGGTCTTTCATAAATGTGGTAATAGAAAAAATAATTTGGCATGTACCTCGAAAACTAGACGTGATAGATACCACATATCTTAGATTATAAAACAAAATGCAGATAGACCACGCGGAACACGAAAGTGAAGCCAACAAAATAAAATAGAAAAACAAATACACTCTCGCGTCAGTACGGCACGAAGCGTCGCATCGTAAGTACGTCACTGAAGGTCAAGGACAATATTCATATTTTGAGAATAATGCCGCCTTGCGTGATCAAACATTACAAAAATTGTTCCCAAAAACAAGATGGAATATCTTTTCATATGAAAATATTAATTATTTGTTTATTTAGACATTATTTTACGTGATTACTTTTAGTGAAATCTTGGAACACAAAACCTCAACAAAATCTGTCAGTGTTGTTAGTTTATTTTGAAACATTTACCCTTAAGTTGGGAAATTTGTATTGGAAACAATATTATCAATTTAAAAAATATTTATTTCGATAAAAGTGTTTTGTTTGTATCGCCTTTTGGTTGGTATGTTTGACGTATGTGTGTTTGTTTGTATGTGCCTTAATTACTAAAACTATTGAATTTTTTGTCTCTAATAATAATTATGTAATAATATTGAAACATAGTAATTATAACAGCCTCCGTGGCGTAGCGGTAGTGAACGCGACCGCTGCGCAGGAGGGGGGGGTTCGATGCCCACTCAATGCAAATATTTGTATGCATGAATCCGAGGAAACGCCAAAGGTCAATGGAAAGGGCTTTGCTCGGAGTTTCTTTGCGTGATCGAATCAAAAATGAAGATATCCGCAAGAGAACTAAAGTGCGACATAGCTCGAAGAATCGCCAAACTTAAGTGGCAGTGGGCAGGGTACACTGCTCTCATAACAGATGGCCGTTGGGGCCGAAAGATTCTGGATTAGCAACCGCGTACTGGAAGACACAGCGTTGGAAGGCCTCCTACGAGGTGTACCAATGACCTGGTGAAGGTTGCAGGAATCCGATGGATGCCAGATGCACGGAATAGGTCATTTCGGCGACACTTGGGGGAGGCCTATGTCCAGCCGTGGACTTCTATCGGTTGAAATGATGATGATTTTGAGTATTTGCTTTGGTCTGGTCGTGCTCTGGAGAGCACGTTAAGTCGTCGATCCCGGTTGCCATACGAACATCTAATGGCAGTCTTTACGGCTTGTTGGAGCTCTCAAAAGTCCTACAATTGGTCTAACTGCAATGGTTCGATATCTACCTACCTAAAAAAAATTACCGATTGAATAAATAACACCATTTTCATTTTATTTGCAATTTTTTTTTCAAACATCTTCATACAAACCTTGTCCTGAAAATATTACAAAGACAACAATAAACATTCACTAAAATAGGTGCAGCGTAATATGTGCGTACATACATTTCAAAAATTGATTTTTATTAATATACAATGTGTTAAAAATTAACTGCAAGAACTTCGTCCACTTACCCACTATCGTAAAACAAACACGTAAAAAAAAAATTTAAGCACTTTTATATTATTTTTTTTGCAAATACATTTTATTTATAATCCTAAGTAAGTACTTTACCTTTCTTGCAGTTAATTTTTTAACACCTAATAGATAGGTAATGAAATAATATGGGTAATTTTGTTATTATCCTGGCAACCGTAACGCACACCGAGGAAACGTATGTTTACAGTGCTGTCACGCACACATGTCTGCAAGCGAGGCTTCACTTTCGTGTTCCGCGCGGTCTATCTGCATTTTGTTTTATAATCTAAGCCACATATGTTTGGAACATTTAATCTGTGACTCATTAGCTATTCATTCCAGCTAACACTTACGTGGGTACCAAAATCGTGTAACGCAGTGAATTAATATAACATAATTGGATGAGTTAAATTAATTGTAGAACAAGACAGAAATTTTAATTATGGATCTAATATTACCAATCTATTTAAAATATCTGTTATTTCTTTATCGTGCACACCTACCACAATGTTGTCATTTATAACCCAAAGATGACCGCCTATGTACCTACCACACTATGAATTCACTGATATGTAATTTTATGATTTTTTTATTATCTGAAATAAATTAAATTGAATTGAATTGACTTAAAGTCCTGACATCTTCGATTATTTACTTTGGAGACGATTAAAAACACAGAACACAACACATTCTCCTGACACCTGACCTAAATTACAAGATGGCAGTAAACGATTAGTTAGAACTACTATTTTCGCCGGGAAGCGCTCTAATTAAAAAACAGTTTACATTGCGGCCATATTAATAAAATACCTCCTTGATCACAACTGCCAACTCAAATATGACCTTTATAACGACGTGGCAAAAATCGTGAAGCGCGTAGAAAGCAATAAAGCTGTGGCCTGGGGCGATGAATAAATATCGGATCGTTTGCAAACAGGCGAGCGTGTGCCAGGCCCGGGCGGACTGTAAATCTGTCGTCGGACAATGTGGCCACGTGCCTCCTACACGCGCGCCCCTGCTCAAATATTGAATGTTCATCTCTATTTTGTTACCCTGAGGATTAGTAGTACGACACTGTTTAACTCGACGAGTCAAAAGCCTTTTATTAAGGTGGGCCTTCCTCACTCGCCTATCGTCAACGTCGTGCATGGTTTAAAAGCTTGTTGCTTCATTTTGCGCAATCCAAAGTGATGTTTGATGCAAAACTAATGCGAAACAAGTTTTCAATGAAAAATTTTTTTTTCATAACAAGCTTTTATAGCGGTGGTCTATACTTATATAAATAAAACTCGTCAAGACGATTCACACGAGCCCAAACTCGACGTGGTTGTGCCGTTTAATTACAGAGTTCCTATGGCTACCTCGCGATTCCATCATCAGATCAGCTCCATGTCATCATAATATTGCATTGTCATCCGAACAAAACGTGTATACCAAATTTCAGCTCAATCGGAAACCGGGAAGTGGATCAAATTTAAGTTGCAAGATTTGATTACAGAACGACAGACAACGGGACAGGTGAAACTAAATAAAAGCTTGTAAAAAGATATAACACCTGAAAACTCTGTTGACATTAGGTAATTTTACGATTTACTCGAATGTTTCACAATACTTGTTTCAGGAAATACTTGTTTTTATTAAACCCAAGGATGTAATGATTTTTGTGAAAAAAAAATGACATCACTAAGAATCTCGATTAAAGGCTTCTATAGAAGGAATGTTTTATATTTTTAGTATAGTAGTGCATTACGGAGAGTCAAAGTTAAGGTAAAATAGCAAATTTTCAGAGGTCTTTACTGGATTCCTCTTACAGGAATTTATGCTTTGATTTCTATAGAAGCCTAAATACTTAGGTATATACACTTAGAGGGACTTTGACTTAGGTCTAGTGCAACAATTAGCTTCATCCTTTTTAATGTTCCCACTGCTGGGACACAGGCCTTCTCTTCAGGAGAGGGAATGGGACATAACCCACCACGCGGGCGCAGTGCGGATTGGTGTCTTCGAATTTATGGTTCTAAGACATGCCGGTTTCCTCAACATATTTTCCTTCACTTGTTCACATTTGTTTTTTTTAAAAGGTCCGAAATAACCTACCCCGTTCCTTCCTGGCCTTGATCCCAGGACTCCGGTAATAGGCTTCGACCCCGGTGGGAGCCAACAGAAACTGTTAACGAGTGTATTCACAATTGGTTTTAAACGTCAGTTAATAATACACACCCAACTATTACAGTTCACCATGATTTGTCTTATTTTATAGGTCTACTTTATTTTTATTGATATAGTATAGTGCTTTACTGAGATCCCACCTGCAAGCGGTGATGCCATCATTTACAATTGTTAGAACCGGTAGTTTTGCCGGAATTAGAGATAAACCATTTTTTACCCTTAAAACCGCACACCCATCCACTTCCCGACCTCAGATCGACCGTAATTTATTTTTCCTTAAATTTTTGCTATATTATCTTCCTTTTCTAATGGGTTTCATTCTCCTACTATTTAAGTCCCTTTCAAAAGCTATCTGCACTGGTCTAATGTATGTACTCCTAGTTCTTATTCGATAAAATATAATACAAACAGTTCTGTACTCATCGACTCATTCATACAACTTATTACAATAAAGTATTAATGTTTATGACTATTATGAGAGATATAGTTTAATGATCATTAGATAATACACTTCTCATCAAAAAAATCGAAACACTTCCGTTTTCATTGTTTCTGTCCGAATTTAACACAAAAAAGAATTCATACGATGAAAAAAAATACATATATTATAGCTGGCAGTTTGGCCATTACAGTAATAAGCGAAAATTCTAAATTCAAAATTAGAATTTCATTTGTTTATCTTATAAACGAAATGAATCACTGTTTTGAGACAAATGTGTGTTTAGGGTTGGAGTACATTTAGCGTTTAAAAACTAAAAATTGGCGCCTATCCTTAAACTTTTTGTTTTTTATTTCAATACTGTGACTTTGGGACGTCTGAAAAAAGGTTTTTTTTCTAAAACGTATGGATACTTCGCCCACAGAAGCCGCCCAAGTTGTGGCATTGCAGGATTCTGGCCTTAGTCAGCGTGTTGTGGCTGCAAGACTGCATCTAAGCCTGTCATCTGTTCATAGAGTCTATAAACGTTATCGGGAGACTGGTTTGTTCACGCGCCGTTCAGGATCTGGCAGGAATCGGGTCACTTCTGAGCGAGATGATCGATTTATTGTAACAACTTCTTTAAGAAATCGACGCCTTAACGCTTTTCAACTGCAGCAGCGGCTTCGTGTTGTACGAAGGGTGGCTGTAAGTGACTCTACAATTAGAAGAAGGTTGAAGGATCGTGGACTGGTACCGCATAAGCCAGCAAATGGGCCGAAATTAACTGCAGACCATCGAAGAGCGCGCCTTAACTTTGCACGTGAGCACCTAAATTGGTCATACCTACAGTGGAGCAAAGTTCTCTTTTCTGATGAGTGTAAAATTATGCTGTATGGTAACGACGGAAGGAACAAGGTCTACAGAAGAGACGGAGAACGCTATGCACAATGCTGCATTGAAGAAAAGGTCAGCTATGGTGGCGGTTCGTGGACGGTTTGGGGAGGAATCAGCGCCGACGGTAAGACAGAGCTTGCTTTCGTGTCTGGGCCACGTCTGCCTGCACTAAACTGTCATCGGTACGTCGAAGAGTGTCTCGAGCCTCATGTGATGCCCTATGCACATTTTATTGGCAACGGCTTCATATTCATGCACGACAATGCTAGGGCTCACACCGCGGGCGTCGTACGAGATTATCTTAACGAAGTCGATATCTCTATTATGGAATGGCCAGCAAGAAGCCCGGACATGAATCCCATTGAACATCTATGGGATGAATTAAAGAGACGAATTCGAGCAAGAGATCCTGCCCCAGAAACACTTAGCCAGCTGCAAGATGCAATCCAAGAGGAATGGGACAATATACCACAGCATGTGATCGTGACTCTCATCCGATCGATGAAGAACCGTATGGAAGCAGTAATTAGAGCTCGGGGAGGGAATACAAGTTATTAAATAAACGTTTTTTAGCTTTTTTTTTCATTTACGTGTGTTGTTTTATCCATTTCCTTTATACTCCATACGGAATAAAAATGACTCATTTAACAAAATACGAAACCTATGAAAAATTCATTTAAATTTAGAACATTAGCATTAAGATTTGATAAGCTCATATTACTCACTATTAAACGACATTTAACATTTATTCCTAAATGTACACATTTTTCTGATAATCCTGACAAAACGTAAACTTGCAAGGTGTTTCGATTTTTTTGATGAGAAGTGTAATTACGAAATAATCTATCACCAATACGTCTTTACATAAGTTTAGAGTTTTAAGTTTGTAAACACAACAATATTACCTACTAATTAATCTTGGTAGGTACTTTTACATTTGATTTGAAATTCATAAATGTTACTTGTGTATAAAATGCAACAAACAGTATTCGTGAATTATCAAAATTCGGATTTAGCTGAGTCATATATACCTACATAGTGTTTTCATACGGTTGTGCCATATATAAAATTTATTGTGATTATATGTACAATGTGTTACATATGACATTTGTCTTCATTTATATAACACGTGCAAGAACTATTGCCTCCAGATCTCATGGTGGCAGACCAGCAAGGAGGCTCGCCGCTCCACGGCCATGCCATGACCCTCTGGCATGGGTTCAGATGGGCCCTCGGTTGCTGCTGCAACGACGGTGGCTACACTTGCACTGGCGCCTAGTAAAGTTCCATGGATCGAACTATTCCTGCTAAAGGCTTCCGGAACTCCAAGGTTCAGCAGGAGCAGCTTGAGGGCAGCCTCAGTCCGATTCGACTTGGGAGTAATACATTAGAAATGACCCTTGAAATTCCACCGGCTATTGAGGAAGAGTCCCAGGTACTTACCTACTTCATCGTCGACCCGACACCCATGTGAACCGCACCTACCGTTAGCTGGGAATCCGGTGGCGTAGCGCTCCGAGGGCCGTGGAAACACATGGCCTCGGACTTGCGCAGCACCACCTCGAATCCCAGCTACTGGATCCTGTCAACGGCTATCGCAAACCCCCAGTCGCAAATCGCCTGCTCTACCGCCGCCTGGTACGACTCTCCCTGCGCAAGGACCAGCGTGTCGTTTGCGTAACAGACCACGCTGACCCCGGTCAGGAAAGTCGCCGCGCAGCACGTGGTCGTACCCGATGTTCCACAAGGGTGGTCCTAGTACCGATGTCTGCGGAACACCGCACGTCATCTCTCGCCGTCTCCACTCTCCCTGGTGAACGTGGTAAATAATATATAAAAAAATAAAACGACTTCGAAAAACACTAAAAACTTGAAAATAATACTATAACCTTCCTCTATTAATAAACTTATAAAATAACCTACGATTACCTATAATAAAATTTTACGGAGTCGTTGCCAAACCACCTATATCTAAAATTTATATGACTATAAATACCGACAGACTAAGACCAGAAAAAAACAAAACATAAATGTTACAGCTTCTAAATATTAATTCTAATCGGAAAATCGTAGGTTAGTTTAAGTTTATTAATACAGGAAGGTTGTAGTATTATTTTCTAGGTTTTAGTGTTTTTAGGGTTTTTTGAAAGTCGGTTTTATTTTTTTTGCTAAAAAAATATGTTTTAATTTTTAGTGGCATATTATTAATATTATAAAATATGCTACTCGTATGAGAAAACGGCGTCGAACTAAAAATGAGAAAGGAAAACGCTTAAAAAAATTTGGGAAAGAAATTCTCAACTCATTTCAAATGAGAACTCTGACCAGCGCGAAAACAGACTGCCAAAGCAGAGAACCTAGAAACTGAAGAGGAACAATCAGAACAATTAGTGGCCTACGCTGTCTAATGAAATGCCAGAAGCCCGAGTCGAAAGATTAAATATCGGTTTAGAAACAGCAAGGAACAGAAGAAATATGTTAAGTACCGAACACATTAGGGATTTGAGGATACTGTTGGCAATAAGTTTTTATATTTATAGTGAGCAAAAATCATCCAATGACGAATCCCGCTCTTAGACTCTTACTGACTAAACACCCCACCACGTAACTTCTTTGCCTTTCACAATGGGGCCAAGCCTTTCTTTCAGAAAGAGGCCCAGGTCTTGGTTCGTACTGTTACCAGACGACCGGATGGCGAGCTATCCATTGCTCACCGTTCGCAAAACCGTGCCTAAATTGGTCGAAAATTTTGTTCGGAATCTTGGCGATGTCTAGGGCGTGAGTGCCGTTGCTTTATGCGGTCGGCCTCCTCCTTTGCTTCCGCCTCCCACCTCTCTGCACTCCAGAACATGGCCTCCACGCGCAAGGCCCGGCGCGAGAAACCGCCGCCGCCAATCGCCCCCACGAGGACACGGCGATGCTCCTCTCAAGCGGGGCACTCTTCTACTGTATGCTCCACCGTGTCCTCCGAGCGGTTCACACAGTGCCGACACCCGGGCGTTTCTTCCGCACAAATCCAATGCAGGTTCCTGCCGAACTAACACCTCAGAGAGGGGACTTACCGCCATAAATGTGGCGTTCCCTTTCATCATCATCATGATAATTTCTTCAAACAAAATTCAACGAAATCTCGCTACCTCATGTCATGTGCCTTGCACATGAATACATGATAGGTACAACTGAAAGTGCATACCATTACAATTCCAACAAGCCCAAACACGGTTGGATTATATTTTCTTATTATGGAGTTCCGGTGCCTGTCTCTTGGCTTCATCATCAGATCTGATGGCAGAATGGCTCTTATTGAACATAAATGCTTCACTTGTTATAGAAAATACTAAAACTACTGTACGTTTTCCTATAAAATTTGAAGAGTTCTCTCGATTTCGCCAAGATTCCATCATCAGATCCCAACTTAGTAAAAATGGGACCATTTGGGAGGTATACCCTTTCCAACGAAAAAACAATTTTTCAAATCGGTTGGGAAACGAAGTTATGCGCGAACACACATAAAAAATAATAGAAACATCCGAATTGATATCCTCGTCCTTTTTTAGAAGTCGGTAAAAATAAAACGATCTATGAAACGGACGCCACCCTAAAACTCGTGTCTGGACACAAAACGAGGATTGGTATTTGACGGCTAAGCTAGGCTAGGTTGGCGGGTACACATTGGGAACACATTAAAGTACACTAAAGTGTACTTTATTTTTGTCTTTACAAATCGATAATGCCATGTTTCATGTACTGGATCGACCCTCCACGGCATTAAAACGCACAAAATTTATCGGTGTATTCAGTAAAATATATGTATATATCGGAAACGGCTTCGATTTGTTGACAACAAGACAAGGCACGCCATCTAGTGGCAACTAGAAGAACTAAATAAAGATGGCGCGCCTGACAGAGTCGGTGACGTATCCGCTTTGCTACGAGCTGGTGGTCGGGAGAACCTACCCACACGGGCAGCGGGCACTCTCAGCCAGGCCATCGCGTCGCAGAGTCAAGACGTTCTGAAACTGTCGTTCGTTCGTTCGCGTTTTGTTGTAATTTGTAAAGTGATAACAGTGCACTGTACCGAAATGTATTGAGAAATAAACTGATTCAACTGCTAGCCGTTGTTATTCATTGCACGATACCCACATACGCCCACATGATAGATCTGACAGACCAGAGCTCGAAAACCATCCTGGACACGAGACCACATATAATATATATGGATATATAAAAATCTTATAGAAATGACAACCTAAATTAAAAAAAAATTAAAGGTTGTAATAAGACAACTTGAGGTTTTACAAAGAACTATATTATAAAATATTTTGTTATATAATCGGCTTTGTTATAGTGCCCGTCTTACCTCGTTACCACGTCTCTTACCCCACTTTCCTCGAAATTATGATTATCTCAAAAAAAAATATTTTAGACGGGCCTAGGTCTAACGTCTTTCGGCTGAATTAATATGATGATATTTAGGAGGTATCGGAATTTAACCGATCAATAAATACCAAAAGAAACCTATTAATTTCTAACTATCACTAAGAAAACTTCGATTGTTCTCTTCGGCAAGAATATTGGAAACAGTCGATTTTTAATTACTAATTTAATTTAATAGGTTTTGAATATGCAAGTCTATGTTATTATTGTACTAATAACGTACCTATTGAACTTCTTTAAAAAAGAACTGTCTCGTAATACACACTAGTCTATGGATACACTAGTAGAGTTGAATTTAGATAAGTCTGCGCGCGGCGAAAAAAGGAAACTAATCATTTGCCGTCATCTTGACATTTATGTCAGGTGTCAAGAGAATGTTTTGTCTTCCGTGTTTTTAATCGTTTCCAAAGAAAATAATCGTCATCATTATACTGAAAATGGTTAAAAGTGCTGGTAAAGATATTATCTTGAAATTCAAACGTGCTTGTTAAGAGGAATGAGAAAATATCGGGCCTACAATACGATTTTCCAAAAGTGGACCATTTGTCAAATATTTTTTTCGGGTGACCAGAACAACAAATCTCCCTGAATATTCGTACCCGAGTGGTGCCTGGCAGAGTTGGTTGAAAATGGACTGCTACTATGTATTTGAATCTTATCAAGTGATTATTATAACGAGCTATTAAAGAGTTTGTTGAAAATGGACTGCTACTGTGTATTTTAATCTTAATGAAGTGACTATTATAACAAGCTATTATATATTATATAAAGTACATATTTTCTAAGTTCTCATGACTTTTTTATAATAATTAATTAAACAACCTATAATTCAATCTATTTGTTTACTTTCATTAAAGTAGTAATTATATAGATTTGGATCTATATCAATATATATTATATAAAGATCAATGCAACTATACGTTGTAATTTTATTACTCAAGAACTTGCCCACCTATCCAAACCAAATGCTTAAGCTTTGTTCGGACTATTTAGTAGATGGTTTATGTGAAGTTTGTACAAAATCGGTCAAGGGGTTCTTCATTTATCACATTTTTCTGATACCGGAAGCGAAGCCGCGGGTAAAAGCTACTAATATATAAAAGCGAAATACCACTCACTGATTAATTACTATATCTCTGAAACTATAACAACTAGAAACTTAAAATTCGGCAGGTAGGTTTCTTACAAGGTGTAGACGTCCGCTATGAGCAGATTTTACGAAACTCCACCCCTATGGCGGTTAACAGACTTTCACGCAGGCGAAGCCGCTGGCAGAAGCTGGTACACCTATTACAGAAAAAAGGCTGCGTGCGGCTAAAATTTGTTTTAATTTTTTGACAAAATTGGTCGTTTATGTCAGGTGTCTGGAGAAAGTGTCGCGTCTTGTGTTTTTAATTGTTTCAAAAGAATATATTCGTCATAATTATCCCGAAAGTTATTAAAAGTGCTGGGAGAGAGATGGTCTTGAACGTTAAACATGCCTGTGAAGAACGAAATAACAACGAGCCTTTGGTACCATTTTCGAAAGTTAGAGCCCGTGTTGCTTACTTGACAGGTAATTTTTAGAATGACCATCACAATAAAATTTGATTTCAAAATGTATTTCTTGTGCTTTGTATTTTTTTATTGTATGAGGGAAAGTAGATTAATTAAACTGGCAACATTAAGCACGCCCCCAGCCACGCGCAGACTTAACGTAATCCAACTCTAGAAAGAGATGACATACTCATATTACCCATTTGGTATTGTTTTTTTTTTGTGGTAGGTGAAAATCATCCAATGACGAAACCCGCTCTTGGGCGGAGCGGGAGACCAGTGTCAGACTTTTACTGACTAAAAAACCTACCCCGTACCTTCCTTGCCTTATTCCTGGAGTCGAGGTAACAGTTTGCACCACCCTAGGCTCCAGGAGGACCCATTTGGTATTGTACTCTACGTTTTTGTGGTTGGCGTAGGCAATCCAAATATTTAAATTCAGGCGTTGTTAGTAAGTAAAATCTTTGTATCGCACGGACTCATATTACTAGAAAAAGGTTTTATACTTATATCATGTGGTTTCGTCATAAAGCCATTAAAATGGAAAACAATAAAAAACAAAAAAATCTGACAAGTCAGTGACACACAGTTTTGGAAATATTTTTTTAGAGTTAATGATTTTTTTGGTCAACAAATAAAAAGTATACAAAAAAAATGTCAGTATCTAAGTAAAATAAATTACCAGTCCCTGTTCTGAAAAAAATGGCTACCGCGTAAGTAGGAGTATTCATATTTGTACAATAAGATATAATTACAATATATATATACTAGCGACCCGCCCCTGCTTCGCGCGGGTACATTGGTGACATTAAACATATTTTATTATACATATAAAACTTCCTCTTGAATCACTCTATCTATTAAAAAAAACCGCATCAAAATATGTTGCGTAGTTTTAAAGATCTAAGCATACATAGGAACAGAGCGACTTTGTTTTATACTATGTAATGATGATTCCACAACTGTCACACAACGTCGTCTAGTCCCAATCTTAGCAGAGCTTGTGTTATAGGTACTAGACAACTGATAAACACACTTAGGTATATATTTCTAAATACATATTATAGATAAATTACACCCAGACACAGAACAAATGATTGAGCTCATCACACAAACATTTGTCCTGGGTGGGAATCGAACCCACGACCTCCGGCGTAGCAGTCAGGGCCACTAACCACTACACCAACAGGCCAGTCCAGTATATATGTATCTAATCTACAAAGATGTTAGAATAAAGATTTGACTCTGAGCGCTTGAGAGGTCGAGCAGTCGGTAAATAAAAAATATTATTTGAGCGGTAGCGCATTTAAGAGAGCAAATGCGACGAAAATGGTCAGATTTGTGGAAAGAAAATTCTTGAATTTTGCACCACGACAATGCGCCTTCGCGCAACTTCCATCATTGTGAACGAATTTTTGACCAAGCACTCAACAAATGCCATTGAGCAACCACCATATTCACCAGATATGGCTCCAGCCGATATCTATCTTTTTGCTAAACTCAAATTACCACTTCGTGGCACCTGTTTTCAATCTGTAGAAGACATAAAGGAGCATTCGCGCCGAGAACTGAACCCAATTTCGGAAACAGCGTTTAAAAAATGTTTTGATGATTGGATTATTCGTTGGCCTAAGTGTACCTATCTTTTCTGAGGGGCATACTTTGAAGGTGTTAAAATAAATTTGTATGAATAACAAAAATTTTGTGAATTATTCTTAATTAAATCTTATTATTCTAATCTTTTACCGGCACTTTCTTGACAGAGTAGTAAAACTATTACACAAATGGAAAGTAACAGATCAAAATTCAGTTGCAAGATTTGAGCCAAACATAGGTACATAGTTACATTGCAAGCTAATAAAAAGCTTGTAAAAATAAAAGACTTATATATCAACGATTTAATTTCTAGTTCCAGTCATGCCGCATAAAATAAGAGCGGTAGTATGAAATTTTATAGCCGTCTTAATTCCAAAAAGGGGTGGCTAATAGGTATCTATATAATTCCATCTCCCATGACTAAAACCTATGGCAAAATACCAGTTCTAATAAAGGAATATTAGAACTGGTCTTTTTCAGTTGTCCCCTTCTTTGATTTGAATCTTTCTTGTTTTACCCAAAATTTAAGTTAGTTGTTATGTTTACAGATGTTGCCAATGTCATGGCTCCCACTCTGCTACTAGCGCAGGTGGTAGGGCCAACCTCCCGCTGATATGCCTGGTGCCTCGCGATGACCCGCGAGCAGCTAAGCAGTTTGGCAGCGGCGGCAAGCCACGACCGGCCTCGGCATCGGCTGGGGGAGCCCAGAGTGACTTTCAACTTTTGGATGAAGACTACATCAAGGCACACTTCAATCTGCCGAAAAGAGCCTTGTATCTTGACCCGTTTAGGTATGAGTTTAATTTTTTTTTTATTTAATTTATCATGTATTCATTTATTATAAGCACGCTCTAAAATATCATAGGATAAGTAAGTACCACTTATTCTATGATATTTTAGAGCGTGCAAATTGCCCGAATCCGACGCAATAATTGCGTTTGTTCTGTTGAAATGTGTTTCACTGTAACTGTTATAAATAATAGCATAAATAATGATCGCTTCAAGAACGCACGTTGGTATACTCAATTACTCACTAAGTACCTACCTACTACAGTACTACCTAATTAGAATTATTATAGCTCCCTCCATTCTTAACAGTACTAATATTATCAGAAAATAATAATTAATAGTACGAGTAGTACGTTTCATAGCAACCCGATCAGAGTCTGACCATATATCAGATTTATCTTTTTGGAAGTTAAGTTTCAAAAGGCGTTTGGCCTTAAACTTTTGAGCCCCGAGCGAACGCCGGGGAATTCGCATGTCTATTGTCTTTCTATTATGTCTCTAATTGCGGTATTCAAAAGAGCGGGTAATGAAGAAGTGTTAGGTAGCTTAAATTCTCAAACGATCCCGATTTCCACCATTAGTGTGTCTATCGCTGACCCCATATCTACTTAAGTAGGTGAAGTAATTACTGTTCAGCTGAAATATCTCGACTACTTCGAACTGTTGCGTAGGTACGTACCTACCTAGTCATTTTAGGGCTCGATTTGGGATACCGACAAAATGGTAAAATAAAAAGTGGAAAAAACTATTTTATTAGGATAATCATCCCCATAAAGTTGTGATTATTATTATTTTTTTTCAACCCTAACGTATGATATATTGTTGGATAGGTATTTATATTTACATAAGTAGGGGTTTACAGAAATATTTTTTTTATATAGTGTTAATATTTTTGGAAATAATCGCTCCACATGTTTAAAAAAATGTGTGTGAGTGCCCTTTAACTTATGAACCACAAGTTTAAAAAAAATGAAAAAAAAAACTCAAAGTAGAACTTTATAAAGACTTTCCTCATGAGGCGAAGTAAGTTTTCGAAAAATGGTACAAAATTATTTCTGTATAATAGTTTTTTTTTCAAACTAGGTATACATATTGTATTATCCTGAACGTACCTATCTTCCTTCAAATAAAAAAAGAATATGTGCAATATTCCGAAACGCCAATTTCCGAGTGGAAAGCGTATTTTGACCATATTGTAACTATATTTCAAATTTATAGTTGACTCTTTATATAAGTCATAAGCCCTTCAATCGACTGGCGATCAAGAAACTAGAAACAAGTTGCGCCATCTTTTAGTAATATTATCACAACTGAGATTCATTAAACTTTAAATATAATATGCACCGCGTGCAAGTAAGTTTTCTATTTTAGGGGCAATGTTTAGGGGCTGATTTCTTGTGACTTTTGGCGCTCCAGTAGATACCTACTCATCAAAACGGGAAACGGCTAACACATGATTATTTTGTATCTAAGTACTTTATTGGCTTTTTATTGGTTACTTAACACTTTTATAAATTACCAATTACCTTTTCCAACAAACAACCCACGGAATCATAAAATAACCTACATAATTTTTCCTCAGGCGTCCATTGATTACGTTTCCTATGACACAAGAAAATTCAAAACACTTCAACTTAGCTCGCAAGTATAAGGTCAATCAACAAATTCTAGACGGATTTTTGGACCAAAGCGAAGCCTTGACTGCTCCTAGTGTCTTTGTAAGTATTCCGTTTCTACTGGACTGATAATGTCATCTAGTGGCAAAATACCAAAGCTTTTACAAGAACTACATTCGTCGCTGGTCTAACTTTTTGCAACACTAGATGTGATGTTGTGTTTGTATGTGGATAGATGTCGCTATTATCAATGGCAGTATTTAACTGTATTCAGTAGTACCTACCTAAAATTAATTTGTCAAAATAATAATTCAACGAATTTTGTTTCATGATAATTACTAACACAAATGTGTCTAAAAATCAATCGTGAGGACTGCCTCACGATTGATTTTTATTGACATTAATAAGTATATGTACTTACACTACTTAGGAAATTAAATCTTAAATTCGTTACATTTTCCGCAAAACGTTCAGTTCATAACAGGTTATCCTTACTTATGTAAAAGTAACTGTTTACTTCCATTAATGAATCCGCTTACCCTTTGTCCTACTTACAAGATTGTATAATTTTTGGTTACTTGTTCTGAGCCTAGGCTTAGACTGGAGTTAAGTCATAACCGGGGGCCCGTGGCATTTTGCTATAGTTACGCCACTGGCCAGGATGTCTGATTGACTGGTTTACATTGTTCTCACATACTTAATGATATAAATACTGTAACAACGAAATATTGTAAGAAACCATTTTTTTTAAAAGAGTAACCATGGAGTTTCTTGCCGGTTCTTCTCCATAGGAAACGACCAATTTCGTACCGTGCACTAGCTTCTGACATTTTATAAGTGCCCATGTAGGCCTATATGAAATAAAAACATTTTGATTTTGTCATCCTTCACACTCGTACTTATGTCATTATTTCACAGATCATTGATCCCGAGTTTTCGAATATATCTACCTATAGTTCGTTTTTTACAAGCTTTTATTTAGTTTCACCTGTCCCGTTGTCTGTCGTTCTGTAATCAAATCTTGCAACTTAAATTTGATCTACTTCCCGGTTTCCGATTGAGCTGAAATTTTGCATGCCGGTGTAAATAGCATGACAATGCAATATTATGATGACATGGAGCTGATCTGATGATGGAATCACGAGGTAGCCATAGGAACTCTGTAATTAAACGGCACAACCACGTCGAGTTTGGGCTCGTGTGAATCGTCTTGACGAGTTTTAATTATATAAATATAGACCGCTGCTATAAAAGCTTGTTATAAAAAAAAAAATATTTTCATTAAAAACTTGTTAATGATTTGACAACTTAAAATGTCATATTTCTAGAGTGTGACATTTCGAGTTGTCAAATCGTAGTCTATAATTAAAAAACGAACTATACCTACCTAATTTTACATTTCACCTAGGTACATTTATTATGTAGCTATATAGGTACAAAATAAAAATAAAAAATCTAGAACTTAACCTAATATAACCTAATTAATTTGCAGCCATACGCCTCATCTCAAACACAGCAAGGTGAAAAGGCTGATGACAATGAAGAAATTATTTATATACTCCAACTACCAGATTGGGAGTACAATTGTCCAGTCCATAACCAGACAGTCAGGACTCCAAGGTTTGTAGATATTATTTTATTTTTTTAAAGTAATCTTTAACCAATTACATCTTGACCTATTGACTGGCCTGTTGGATTAGTAGTTAGAGGCCCTGACTGCTATGGCAGATATCATGGGTTTGATTCCCACCCCAGAACAAATGTTTTTGTGATGAGCACGATCATTTTTTTTTGTTCTGTGTCTGGGTGTAATTTATCTATATTATATGTACCTACCTATGTATTTAGAAATATATAAGTATGTTTATCAGTTGTCTAGTACTCATAACACAAGCTCTGCTTAACTTGGAACTAGACGACGTTGTGTGATAGTTGTGGAATATATTATATTATTATTATTTTATGCTGTCAGTGACTTCGCTTGCGTCTAAGTAGAATTCACCTTACAAGTATTGTACCCCATTTCATCCCTTTAGGTAGTGAATGTTGGAAAACCTTCTCAAAGTAGGTACTATGAAACACCATTGATCCACCACTCATTGAATAATCACGAAATCTCCGAAACCACTCTTAGTGGTCACCTAGTACGATAGGTAGCGCAAGATGTCACACCCCTAGTCAGTAGTTTTGCCTGTGCGTTGATATGTTAAACACATTTTCTTTCTTCTATCTATAATAATGTACAGTCAGCAGCACATAGATAGATAGATATACACTTTATTGTAGGTACACCATAAACATAATTGGCACATCAGACTATACAAATCTGTCAGATTTCTCCAATACATTTTGTACCTTGTTATATTACGGTTAAGAGTTGAAAATCGTTTGCAGAATTTTGACAGTTTGTTGTTGTCTGATGTGCTGCTTACTGTACTAGCTTTCTGCCCGCGTGAAAATAGTCTTTCGCACAAACTGTGGACTCTCGTTTCATCCCTTTTATAGGATGTACACGTCCGCTAAGAACGGATATTACGAAACTCTACCCCTAAGGGGGTAAACTGACTTTCATGTGGGCGAAGCCGCTGGCAGGAGCTAATATATGCATATAACACCTAACATTAACTGTATCGATGATTATATTCAGCCTCAGACAAACTAGGGTGACAACATGACACACAACGTCCAATTTACATTGCTACGTGGCCTGGCGTCCCGCCCGCCTCCCGCAACATAGCCGAGAATCTGGAACAGCATGTCCCCCTAGTGTGTCTAAGACTAAGTGTGCATTTCCTAATAAAATTAATACTATATATATAATTTGACTTCTTTAATAGATTTATTTGGCACGCTTGCAAGAAAGGAAAGGAGAAAGAGAGCGGCAAATTAAAACGTGGAGGTGGACCGCTGAACAAGCCGAAACCTTGGCTTTTGAGCAGACACACGGACTTCGATTTACTTTCTCAGTGGTAGCGAATAAAGTAATTGAACAAAAGAAGAGCAGGCATAAATCAGTTTAAAAATACAATAAAAACAGCAAATAACATCATGCAGTTTTTTTACACTATCATGCTTACACATCCATCTTTTTTTTTGGTGTGTAAAAATCATCCAATGACAAATCACACCCAAGGGCGGAGCGGAAACTAGTCTGGGCCAGAGCCTTCCTTTCAGACACGAACCCTAGGCCCCCCAGTTTGCTTCAACCTTTCTACATGGGGGGGGGGGGGGTGACAACTCCTTATGCAAGTAGGAACAATGCGCGCTGTCGATGACTAGCTTGGTCCGGATGGTTACCAGACGTTAGGACGGCTACCCATAGGTGACCGCCCGCCACTCCTCCTCGCTCTGAACCAAGGTCACTACAAAAGTCTGGCGCGAAAGATCGCCGCCACCGATCGCAGCCACGAAGACACGGTGATGCTCTTCCCAAGCGGGGCACACCTCTACCGTATGCTTCACTATGCCCTCCGAGCGGTCCACACAGTGGCGACACCCGACCGTCACTTCCTCCCGAATTCTGTGCAGGTACCTCCCGAACTTACCATGTCCTGTGAGGACGTGTGTCATGGTGTCATACTCCGCAGCAGAACCACTTTGACTACATTATATACAAATTACAGGATAAAATGTAGATATCTATATTTTTGTAGCTTAATATCAAAATTTGTATATTGTTAGTTTCTTGGAAAATATCAATTCAAAGTGGTCATGCCACAGAGCATACTCTCCAGCAGGACCACTTAATAAAAAAACGCTTATTTCACGCTGATTATTCACAGGCCATAATATAAACAAATGTATATTTATTGTATATCAAGATAACATCTACAATTTTAGATAAATACTTGCCGATGCATGTTTAGTAATATGTAAATGTTTTATCGGAAAGCGCCTGCAATGAATTTATTAGCAAATAACAGCCAATGACAAAAGCTAGTCGTAAATAAATATATATCTAGCAGGCGCTTGCCGGTAATAAAACATTTACATATTACTAAAAATCGGCAAGTATTTATCTAAAATTGTAGATGTTATCTTAATATACAATAAATATACATTTGTTTATATTATGGACTGTGCATAATCAGCGTGAAATAAGCGTTTTTTTTAAGTGGTCCTGCTGAAGAGTATGCTCTGTGGCATGACCACTTTGAATTGATATTTTCCAAGAAACTAACAATATACAAATTTTGATATTAAGCTACAAAAATATAGACATTATCTAAATTTTATCCTGTAATTTGTATATAATGTAGTCAAAGTGGTTCTGCTGCGGAGTGTGACACGTGTCATGCGGAAGGTGAGGACCGGACGCCATAAGTTCTCCCAAATTAATCGAGTGATCTGTCGCCACTACATCTATCCTCAGTTGATACGAAGCGTTACGGTAACGACCAGTAACGTTTATTCGTCCAATGGTGTAGCCGTAAGCCCAAAGAGCTCCAGACACCAGCTCGTTCTACCGAATCTGACTCAGAACGTCCCATTCGACAAAATTTCCTATTCACAAAACGTACCATTTTGGAGCATTAATCATAGTAAAATTAAATTGGCGATTCCATACAAAGAGCAGTTTCATACAAAGGGCGTAGGCTCACATACTCTCGTACATCGGTGGCCTGTGTTCATCCTGTGTTGCACAAAAGTCCCATATTTCGTCTTTTGGAGGCATCTCTAATGTTTAAATTTCTTCCTACTATTATTTTACTTCGCTATCACACTACTACTATTTGACCATTCAAAATCGACATCAAATATTGTGATGTTTGATGTCGATCTGCGATTTTTTATATGTTATTCGCTGGGTGCGAAGTATAAGGTGGGGGAACCACAAAACGATCGCAGCGCGCGTCGTGGCCAAAAAAGGAACTTTCGGTGGCGAACGCTGTCACTTTTTACTAGCGAGTTTTACGTTTTTAGTAAATAAACATGAGTCACGAAGCTTGCTGCGTAGTTAATTGCAAAAACAATGGCAGAAATAGTGATAAAAAATTCTACAAACTAATTGTTTTTCTTTCAATGTTGTTTGTGGTTGGAAAATGATGTCGTGTGTGATTGGTCGGAATCCAGTTTTTATGATTAATTTGGCCATGTTTAACTGAAAATACATAAAAGGATGGATTATTAAGAGCACAAGCACTCATAAATAATCGTCTGCTATTTACATGAAATGCGTTATTCGATGAAATTTGCTTATTTCTTTACTTACTTCTCATGACGACTAGTGATAAAAAATAGTGATAAAAAATTCTACAAACTAATTGTTTTTCTTTCAATGTTGTTTGTGGTTGGAAAATGATGTCGTGTGTGATTGGTCGGAATCCAGTTTTTATGATTAATTTGGCCATGTTTAACTGAAAATACATAAAAGGATGGATTATTAAGAGCACAAGCACTCATAAATAATCGTCTGCTATTTACATGAAATGCGTTATTCGATGAAATTTGCTTATTTCTTTACTTACTTCTCATGACGACAGCCATGAAAAATCCGTAATGTACTAAGCGAAATCTATTGATTGTGTCATTTTAGACGAAAAATAAAGAAGTCTTACCTTATATAGATTTAGAATATTTATTGGAATAAATGTAAATTACAATATCTAATTAAAATTGTTCGTTTGTAAATAACTCGTCGTTATGACAGCCGGGCATTTGACATTTCGGAGGCCACCGTATTTGCAACCGCTAGTTGGCGCTGTCATCGTGCACCCAGCGAATAGGGGCCTTGAGAGTAGTTAAAACCCAATTTTGTAACCCTGAAAATCCTATCCTACCCTTATGGTGAATACTACCCTAAGTAAGCGTTTCTATAATTAAATAATTTAATAAAACTCTTTAAATTTACTAGTTTGAGTATAACCCCACCACTCTAGGTTCATCAGTTCAAATCAGTTGCGAAGATACAGCAAATCAGATTGGCGATTCTTCTGTAGTGCTCGGAAAACTGTGAAATGCGGGCTACACGAGGGTTAAAAAAATAAAGTTTAAAAACTAACACCCGATTACTTAAAAACACGCTTTAAAAAGTAGGTACGAAACAAGAAAACGAGAAAGCCGTGGTCGTATACCACTTTTTTTAATTTATTATTCTTATGGCATACGACCACGGCTTTCTTGTTTTCTTGTTTCGTACTTTTTAGAGCGTGTTTTTAAGTAGTCGGGTGTTAGTTTTTAAACTTTATTTTTATTTAACATATTTTGGAGTTCTAAATAGGTTAATCTTGGGTTCATTGATTTCTCAGCCCATGAATACAGGTAAAGTCACAAGCAAATGCTAGTAATATATATATATATTCAAAATGTACAAGTAAAGCGCTTTCAAATGATACCAAACACGGCATATTTATCTTAACTTTATTTTTTTACTTCGTATGTTTTGTCCGCTAGAGGGCGCCACATTAGATTTTGTGAAATCCCATATAGCCTATAACCAGCGGACAATTAAGACGCTTCTAATGATATGTCATTTGTCGAATTCTGATAAGTAGTTTATAAGTTACGAGGGAACAGATGAACATCCATACCCACATAGATACATACATACCTACCTACAGGTCAAAATCATAACCCTCCTTTTGCTTCGACGTAGTCGGGTAAAAAAAAAACAGAGGTGCTTCATTTGATCTATATTTATGTAAGAAACATACATATGGATCTAATGTAGAGGCTCCGTATTCGCTGGAAAGACCTAGCACTTTCCGTATGACGCAGGTCCTCACCGGATATGGCAAGTTTGTGAGATTCACACAGCGGCACTGCTAAACCATCAGGCCATCATGAAACCAATTTTTTTAACGAAATTATGAACTACAATCAGTTTTTGACGGCAATAATGACTCATGTGTGTATATTTTTCGTCAAATTAAACGTCAAGTTTATGCTTTATGAGATTGCGTCAGGTCGCCACTTAGCTGTAAAGATACCAACGCCATCTAGTTTAATATTAGAAAACTTGAGCTCTTCGGTGCTTCGCTAACGTGCAAAGGAATATAGGTACTAAGGTACCCAGGCACTTTTGCAGCTCCTTGTACCTAGTGAGTAGGGTAGAGTCTGTGGTAGAGTAGAGTCGAGTAGAACAGAGTAAGTAATCAGTTGCTAGTACTTTAATCTCTCGTAGGTATGCCGATGCGCAGATCTACGCGAGACATAATAGCTTTTTAATTGTGTCTCTAATTTCAACATACGAAAGGTTAATAAATACCTCTAAAAAGTACTGGAAAAATTAAAACAAGATTTCTTTAGTTGATATCAATGAAGGATTTACTGTTTTATAGAAAAAAAAGGTTGTTTAAGATAGGCACTGTACATCAGACAAATGACAGTTGCTACAAAAGAAAAAATTCTTTTATAAAGAAGTCATCAAAATTTTTAGAAAAAATTCTAAACAACAAATAAATAATTTTTCACCCTACCTATATTTCACTAACTTTGTTTGGCTGACCGTACTAGGATACTTTCACGATGGCTGAGAAAAAACTGATTTCGAAACTAGCTGATGTGTAAGTACCGCACTTGTGCCTATTTGTCTATATAGATTGTTTAATAACCAGTATGTGTTGCCAATGATATCAAATCGTGGTCGCTTACAAAAAGGCCCATGAGAAGGTCACCTGAAATTAAAGTCGTCCAAAACTCAATGAAAAGGGCTCGCAGTTTCCGCAATACGCGCCCAGCGTTGGTCTCGCGCCAATCGCAATTGGTGCATTGGATTTATGATATGAATGTACCGATTTGGATTTCGATCCAAACAGCAAACATCACACAGACTGATAACAAAGTGATCCTATAAGGGGTTCCGTTTATTCTTTTTGACGTACCTACGGAACCCTAAAATGAAACCTTTATAAGATCACTTTGTTGTAAGACTATCTCTGTCTGTCGGTCTAACAGTCAAGACCCTTTATCATGAGAATGCGTGGAAGTGTCGAGTTGAATTTAATACCGTATAGGTACTCAAGTCTGCGGTCCCTTGAAACTATTAAAAAAAAACAAACCTCTAATTTAACAGAGAACGAGGCTTTAGCGCTAATTTAACATATCTTCTAGATAAGTTTTATCATCAAACCACGGCTGACGAAGGGGTTCGTTCTGAATTACATTGTACCGAATGCCTTTATTTTTGGATCTTTCATTAAGAGCGGCCAACCCGACGCCGACGTACATTTTCATACAACCGCTCTTACGTGATTATGATGTTACTAGCTTTTGCCCGCGGCTTCGCCCGCGTGGGTTTAGGGTTTCTGGGATAAAAAGTAGCCTATGTGCTATTCCGGAGTGTACCTATCCCATGCCTGTGCCAAATTTCATTCAAATCCATTCAGTAGTTTTTACGTGAAAGAGTAACAAACATCCATACATCCATACTTACAAACTTTCGCCTTTATAATAGTAGTAGGATTACACATCCTTTTTCAGATATTTTGGATACACAGATATCTTGTGGATATTATCTAGGCTTCTATAGAAATCAAAACATAAATTTGTGTAAGAGTAATCCAGTAAAGACATCTGAAAATCTGCTATTTTACGTGAACTTTGACTTTCGAGTAAATCGTAAAATTACTGAATAGCAACAATTTTTTTAGGTGCTATCTCTCTTTTTTCGCATTACTTTTGCATCAAACATCTCATTGGATTGCTTTAGATGAGGCAACAAGCTTTTAAACCATGCTCGAGCCGAGTCGGGAAGGCCCACCTTAAAGTATGTTTTCCATTTGTCGAAACACTCATTCCTAAACTTAGCGAAATATTCCCAGTACCTAATCGGACAAATATTTAAGAAGGTAAAGAATTACGTACCCGTCGCAACTGCTAGTTTCGACAGTTGGTCAGCCCCTCGTGGCCCTGTAACCCTATGCGCGCTAGAATGAAGCCATTACAATATAATCCTAGATTCGTCTTTGACATAGCAATGCATGAAGGAAGAAATTGGATTTTTCCTACATGTAGCAATGAGTTAATTTTAGAATTTTATAGGCTATCGATGCACCTCTGCAACCAGAGGCGCGTCAAGCCAAATGTTGTAAAGACCTTTTTTAGGGTTCCGTAGGCAACAAGGAACCCTTATGTTATGTTAATAATACAATTATTCCAGTCCTTTGGTAAAACCTGGATTCGAAGCATTGGGCATGTCTGCCCCCTTCATTGTTCAAATGAACCCTGACGGGAAATGGGAGAACACGAGACCCGTAAACTTGGACGAAGAGCGGCTCAAAGCGATTGTTCAACATTTAGTCAACTCAAACGCGATATCCGCGGCACAGAGCTACTGCTGCCAGTGTGCTGCTGAGGATCAGGTAACATTTATACATAACTAGCTTTTGCCCGCGGCTTCGCCCGCGTGGTATTGGGGTTTCCGGGATAAAAAGTAGCCTATATCCTATTCCGGAATGTAGCCTATGCCTGTGCCAAATTTCATCCAGATCCGTCCAGCCGTTTTGGCGTGATTGAGTAACAAACATCCAAACTTGACTCGTGATTGAGTAACAAACAAATTATAAATGCGAAAGTTACGATAACTTTCGCATTTATAATATTAGTAAGATTGTATTCATTTTCTCAAAGTTCAGCCTTTTTCTTAAAATTTGACTTCTTAAAAAAAATCGAAAAATAAAAAAAAATCATAAAGTCAATTTTCATAAAGAGTCGAAAATTAATAAAAATATCAAAATTTTCCAAAAACACCGAAATTTAAAAAAAAAGTCAATTTTCATAAAGAGTCAATCTACAAATGGTATAGAGCGGTAAAACTATAATGCCGGCACGCGTACAGCTTTGTAAATGACCGCCGCCCGCCTGGGAATTGTAATTTTATAGCATTCTAGTATTTTTTTTTTTTGAATCAATAGGTAGGTACGATGCCGATGCCGGCACACACGCCTTTGGTAGCGATGCGACATTCATCATCTTCCTGCCCTTGTCCCGTTTTATTTGGGGTCGGCGCAATATGTCTTTTTCTTCCACTCTGTAGCGATGCGACATTGCGCCAATTTAATCTTTAATGATTTTAAGTTGAAACAATAAATAGAGTAGGAAAAGGTAGCCTTGCTTTGGCCCGGCGTCGGCCATAACACGGCAAGCACAGGGTCTTTAAGAGCGACGCATCTTTGGAGGTGTCAGGGCGCTCGGCGTCCCCTTAGACCAGGCGCCCGTGTGCGCCGCACACCCTGCACCATAGGTAAAGATGCCTCTGTAGGTGTAACATATGCCAACAGTTTCACCGTGAGGTATTTGCAAATCTATACTTAATTTCGAGAAATAAATAAATAGAAACTGTTGGCATATCTATTGAGGTTCCTCTTCATAATAATGAAGAGGAACCTCAATAGAAAGTACCTACCCGCATAGAATTACAAAAAAAAATAATAATTTTTTTTTGTAATTCTGTGCGGGTAGGTACTTTTAGACATTTTGAAAATTGTAAGTTCATAAAGATTCTCCTCCGAATCGTAAAATCAGAAACTGCCACATTCATTTAAACAAATTTGTAATTATTGTATTTATTGTTTTCACCGCAGTTACCAAAATCTACTCCCCAATATGTGCCTGTAGTCATGATGCCAATATACTCTGCTGACCAGTGTCCTTTTGACATGGAATGCGAGGTTCAGAAGATCAAAGATGCGGATAAGGCCAAAGCTAAACCCACCAAGAAGAAACTAGCAGAAACCAAAGAAGAAGAAAAAGATGACGATAAAAAGAAACTGAAAAAGCGTGGTTATCAAATGCAACGCCTCACAGACTTTGACTTGCTATCTCAATGGTGAAAACTCACTAGAATAAATTTATTTTAAAAAATCGTCATGTTTTGAATTGTGAATGTTTCGTCTAAATTATATTACTGAATAATTTTTGGGCTTTCACTTTTTACGTCACATAACTGCAATGTTAAATAAGAGTTCTGCTTTTTTTTGTTATCAGGCGCTAAAAATATTGATAAACAACTCTTTTGTTGTTATCTTTGTTGGCGTGATAGTTACAATATAGTCGTTGTAAAACATTGAGAGAAGCAAACAGGAAGTAATTAATGGTCACTGTGAATTTCAATACTTCTATTTATCAAGGGCGCTATGACTCGGTGACGGGCCGTCCTGACATCAGAATGAACGGTCACCCTTAAAATGTTTTTATTCTTCTAGAATGGAATGAAAATGGAAGCAAGTGTATGAGAATAAGAAGCAAATAGAAGCAATAGGGAAGCATTTATTGGACATAAATTCAACGTTAAATACGCCTAGTGACCGTTCATTCTGATGGACACAAACAATTATTTAAAAAAGTCATGAGAACTTTGTACTTAAATCATTTAATGAGTATCTTACAGCACTTTTAAATTTGGCGTAGCAAAGGTCCTGGAGTGGGTAAATTCCTTTCATTTGAATATCTTCATCAGAATCTATGCTTGAGACTTCATCGAAGAGTTGGAATTCATATCGTCATGGTAGTCATTTGATTAAGATTCAAATACATGGTAGCACTCCATTTTCAACAAACTCTGTTTATCTGCCAGGCACCGCTCGGGTACGAATACTCAGGGAAATTTTATTGTCCTAGCCACCTGATAAAAATATTTGACAAATGGTCCAACTTTGGAAAATGGGATCGTAGTCACGATATTTTCTAATTTCTCTTAACAAGCACGTTTGCCTTTCAAGATAATATCCTTGCCAACATTTTTAATCACTTTCTGTTTAATGATGACGATTATTTACCTTTTTTTTTTTTCAATGGCAACTGAGCCGGTGTCGACTATTCTGCCAGTGTCAAGTGATGACGGCCGCGCCGTAAGGTATTCTAGACCGTCGACTTTGCACCATAGAGTACTATTATATAGATGAAACTTTGCACTTTGTGGTAGATCTAACGTGTTAGTAGCAAACTACATTTTAATATTATTATCATTTAAGAATTTTAATCGGATTTGGATAACTTTAGGGGAGAAGAAAGGTAAATAGGGAGGGGAATTTTGATTTTGGGAAGCATTTGGTACAAATCGAAGGAGGGGGAATTCGATTATTACTTTGGAAACTATTAAAAACACAGAACACAAGACATTCTCTTGACACCTGACATAAATGTCAAGATGACGGCAAATGATTAGTTTCTTTTTTCACCGCGTGTAGTTTTCTAAATTTTAGAGATAGCAAACCTAGCTGAACACGATGAAAATAATAACGTTTCTTTATCTAGAATTCTGTTTAATTTTCATTACTATACCTACATATTCGCAATACTATAATTCGTAGGACCGTTCATTATGGCGACAATTAGGGGTGGCCTATGTGTGGACATAGGGCTCCCCTAATATTAAATAAAATATAAATAATTGTCGATTGTCTTTCATGTACCGCATCGATCCTCCAAGGGATTTAAAATGATCAAAATTTAACGTGTATAATTTTAGAAAACCGAACATATTAAAACGTAAGTATTAATATGTCATGAAATGCTTTTCCCATTTTTGGTTTCAAAATATATTTCTTGAGCAAAATTGTTTACCTACTTTCTTTTAATTAAGTAATATTTTTGATTATATCGCACCTTCGGTAAGACAAGGGCCGAAGTGCTAAAATTTCCGAAAATGAGTTAAATATGCGAAAAAAACCTTAAAATCTATAAAAACCTTAAAATGTCTGTCCTGAAAAAAATTAAAATTAGCACTTCGGCCCTTGTCTTACCGAAGGTGCGATATGAGGGAAAGTAGATTAATACACTGGCAACATTAAGCACGCCCCCAGCCACGCGCAGAGTTAACGTAATCCGACTCTAGCTTTTGTCAGCGGCTTCGCCCGCGTACATGAAATATAGCCTATGTCACTCAGGAGTAAAGCAGCTTTATATTGTTGCTATTTTTTTTCCAATCGGACCTGTAGGTAGTTCCAGAGATTACCTACCTCCTACAAACAAAAAACAAACTTTACCTCTTTATAATATTAGTGTAAATAATCATATTATAATCTGCTAAAGTGGCCTATTTACTTAGCTACCCAGCTCTCAAAAACTCGCAAATAAATATTACAAATGGACCATTTACAGACACTTTTGAATTGTCAAAATTAAAGAGAGTTCCAAAGCGTAAATCTTTATGGAGTATTATCAGATGAACGTGCAAGAAACTCCATTGACACCGTTTTAAATCAATTTCAGATTTACATAATGTAACTTGGTTACAAATATCTTGTTGCTTCTATTGGCGAGCACGATGTACCGGTACTTTATAAAAAGAAAAAATAAGTAGTATTTAAAATAAGCCTCTAGCAGAAAAATCAAAATATATAAAAGAACACAAGAATCGCATTATTATCCCTTTTTACCTAGGTAAAAAGGGATAATAATGCGATTGAAAATTTTAAATAATAAAAACGACAGGAATTTATTAGAGTTTCTCCGTGCAATTCACACAAAATATCAAAATGTACGTATAAAAGATATTAATTAAAGATTAAAATGTGATTTATTAGTAAAATTTGTGTTTTAATTGTATTTTTTTTATATATAAGTATTGATTGTTCGATAGAATGAATAGGCGATGCGTTGGACGCTCGATCAAACAAACATTCGATATTTTGAACACTCGATGATAAGTGCGCGATGAATTGAATGTTCGACTTAATAACCATTCGATATTATGAACGTTCGAGTATTTAGATGTTCGATTTATAGTGGTCGACCAATTGATATTCGATTATTTGTTATTCGATTTGGCGTAGTATACCCGCGTGTATCAGCCCCACAATTGCTCTGCTCAACCATTTTAAAGGGAACAGAATGATGACCCACGTGCCCTTTGCGAGACATTTGAGTAAGCATGACAAATTCTCAACTGCTATGCTCGTATATATAACAAGTTGCAACCTACCCCGTTTTCCGTTTTGCGTTAACAGCGATTATAATGTGAATCCGACCAAATGTCACAAAATATAAGGGCTATTGAGTAATAATTGTGACGTTGCGTGTTGGTTGGATTGGCGTTATAATCGCTTTTGACGCAATTCGGAACGAGGGGTTAGAAAAATGCTCCATGGTACTTCACATTTACGAAATAAATGATCAAGAGCTGTTTCCAAATTAAAAAAAAATAAATGATCATGAGCTTTTGGGCACTTTACCGGTCGACAGCGATGCGGAAGAGTTTTTTGACGCTTTATTAGATTAGGTATTTTTAGTTAAGTTAATTAGGGTTATGTAGTTTTAAGGTTAGATATCTAATTATTTGTACAGTTTACTAAATAAATTTTTATCATGAGCTTCATTAACTTTTATAGGTATCTATTTTATAATACCTTTATCAAAAACATCTAAAACGTGTTTAGAGCAAAATTGTCACGTAATACGTAGCTAGTGTATGGACACACTAATAGAATGAAATAAAATACCCATTTGTAACTTTACTCTTCAGTACGTTTTTGAGGTGGTCGTATTTCTAGTAACTCCTTTATAATTTCTTTACGTGGACTACATACCTAGTACATGTAATTTTTATTTAATTACCCACGGTACTTAACAATTCCATAAGTTTACTATCGGATTAAAGGACCGTGCAAATTAAGTTGCCATATAAAAAAAAGACGTTTGAACTGTTATTTCCTTTAGTCTATGTATTGACTATGGTCGATGGCCGACCACGGTGTTTGAAGTTAAAAGAAGCTAATGTTATAGATTGTTGCACATTGGATTATTTTTTAATTCAGTCAATATTTTAATTATGTTACTATAACAAACATTATGCAAATCTAATGAAATAACTAACTCTGCAGGCCCCCATACAGGTATGTAATGAATTTTAAACTATTCTAAAGTAGACGTGAGGCACGTAATAGGTTCCCCATGCCACTTTTTACGTATTCACGCCTTTCAAAATCCCAGGCAATGCTATACAACCTGCGATGCGTTTCTGCGCATCCCACTAGGTGTTGTACTTATAGGTCAATATTGAATTGATCGCTTCAGTCTGGACTGTATTTATGCAAAGGGTAGTCAATTTCGCCATCAATTGTGAGAAATTTTACCTGTATAAATATTTTTTTTTGTTGAGACGGATGCAAGTGGATCCTGCGTTTTCAGTGATAAAAAATTGTTCTCACGGTCGTATTCTGCTGCGTCGGTTTTTTTTATGGGAAATGATATCCATGTGATATACGTCCCGTATAGGGAGCACATATTAGCTTTGACCAGGGGCCCGTATTCAGCGTTTCGATCGCATTTCGCGGCCGTGCATAGTCGTGTGTTTTGTATTGCCGTTATTGCAATGTGTATTTTAATTTGCGATTTGCTGCTTACATTGTTCTAACATATGATTGTAATGGCCTTGATTATGACATTGCTTACAGTTGTTGAGCTTAAGAAACAGTTCAATACATTGGCCTTGTGAACTTGTTGTAATGTTGTTCCTTGTTATTCCTCCATGTCTTATCATTACAATTTGTTCTCAGTTCCTTTTACAAGAGAACAAATGTTGCACATTAATGTTGTAGTATATTAGCATATGTAGGTGTAGCCCTGTGTGCCCTGCCCACTGGATATTGATTGCCTTACAGTTAATTGTTGTATGCATTTATCATCATGCCCTCTTTCAAGGCTTGATCTGGCTCTTTGTTGTATATTTCATGAATATTTCAGAAGGTTCTTATTTATTGTTAAGGTTAAACTATTGATGTTAAGGTATTTGGTTGATTGATGTAAATAAGAAAATTCTTATTTACATCAATCACAAAATTGTGACTGTTGCATGTAATGTAACCTCTTATTCTACAATATACCTCCACTGAAAGTGCACACATTGTTACTTATTTACTCTTTATAAATGATTAAAAAATGAGTTATTGTTTTTTTTTAAATCAGTACTTTGAAATAATAATGCAATTGGACAAAAGAGGTGATTAATTTTTTTTTATTTTCTGTGTGTTGTTTTTATTTTTACTGTTTTACCCATATTTTAACTTTGTGTTTTTAGGTTTAAAATATATAATATATACTAAGGTTGTACATATTAAGGTTGGTAGATATCGCTGTCAGTGATAAGACCGCCTTCGTACCCATTAATATAAGTCTCTGTGAAATTGTTACTTTTTTGGTGTACAATGAAGTTTGATTATCTATTCTATACTTATCTATTATTTTTAATTTTAAGTTCTTTTTATTTATCAATTTCTATCTAGGTATTGCAAAACAATAAATAGAAAAATATTAGGAAATAAAAAATTAAATTTCGACTAAAAACTAAAAAAATATATATATTAATTATTAGTCATTTATAAACATTTTTTTTTTGAATATGAATAAATAATTTTGACCAGCAATACTTTTCACAATCATTCATAAAACTGAAACAGATCTACTCTACTTTCTTATTCTTTTTGTTACACATATTTTTGTATATTTTGCATTATTTCATTGAAACACTGCACTAACCAGTTTAGCCGCAACAAATTATTGTAGTTTTCGATTGCAATTTATGTGGTACAGCATAATTTTCATGCATCATCATCATGTTATAATTATAGCCAGTATTAAGTGAAGTTTAATTTTAATAATAATAAATATTCAGGCCTGCCCAGTATTTGTTTAATATTCAATTAATAAGTAGTAGGAGTTATAAATCTCAAGCTCTTGCAATTTTTTTGCATGTAATTTTTTTTTTGAGCCGTTTGCTTTTTGTTTCTTTTAATTATTTGCTTAGTACACTCACCATGGCAAGTATCCACTAGAATTCTTTGTTACTATGAATGATTTTAACAGTTTCGTAATCTATACTGTTTTTCTGTGTCAGAGTGTTGTTTATTTTTATAGGTTTTGTTTTTTGAATCAAAGCAACATTAATGAAGATAAGCTTAGCTGTGTTTTTGTTTCTTCTTGATGAATTGTGATTTGTCACCACTTTGTTTTCCTATAGGTAGAATGCTATAATTTGGACAGTTTTGTCTCCGTGGGTTTTAAATATGATGACATGAACTTTTTAAGTGCATATTGCATTCATGGCTGGTAATATGGAAAGGGATACTGACTGGCTCACATGTCTCAGTCACTCCCACAGTGTCCTGCAAGTATTGGAAAGACAAATAATTTGGTATAAAAAAGACATCTGTTGTCTTGATACTCAAGTGTAGTTAGTCCTCCTGTGGGTAGGTGGGCTTACTTGTCATTTTTTTTCACTTCATTGCTTATTGAGTTTCATCTAAATAAGATTGTTTTTAACAGTTACTTTCCCCTCTTGTAAACTGAAACTTTACATAGACTTGTGTAAATTTAGATTTTTACACCCAATCAAGATTCATGTTAGCACTGTTATTATATGGTCCTTTAGAACAGTAAAAAATATGGTCTATTACGACAATCTTTGAATATGGTAGGATTCAGAGATGTCTCATATTATGCTCCATGTGACTCTTGACCATGCTGTGCAATTTTAGCTTTTATATAAGATTATAGTAATTATTATCCACAATTTTGGTGTTTAAGTAGCATTAGCACGTGGTAATCATTTTCCTTTCTAGTTAGTGTTCACATTACAATAGTGTGTTAACAGCAGTGTTGTACACTAGGAACACCATCTTTCATCATTTTAGCTTAAAGCACTCATTTTCATAGCAGTTCAAAGAATGATAGCTCATGCTTAAGTGTGGGAAGTGATTGAAACTATTCTCAATATGCAGCGAGCCAGCAAATTAATTTGGACCAAATGGGTTCATTTTGAGATTAATATGAATGCTAGGTAAACCCTCTACTAGTTCTTTAGTATATGCAGTCTTTGGGGCAGTAATAACCCTTAGTTTATTTCACAGGAATCCTGCTCATGCACACCGAATAACTAGAATTTATAAAAGAATTGTGAGTATGTTTTCCTATTATATTATTATTAGCTTTATGCAACATCCCCTTCAAAGACAAAGCAAGCTTCCACAGTTGTTTGAATTATCCGTTGGGCTGTCGCATACCAACATGCAATAAACAGGTTAATGTAATTACAGGAAGAACCAGTCACGAGCATGGATCCAGAATGTTCACGCAGCGGGTGTGCGATTTATGATGGACCGAACCCGTACGAAATTACACAAGAGATTAAGACTGATAATGATCCTGAAGATGAGAATCCAGCGAGCCCGCAGAACAATGGGAGGCAGCAGATCGACGATATTGAACGGGAAGATTTTGATGAAGAGAACAGAATTCTGAAGCATTGTTCAGGAATGATAGTTGATAGCAAGATAGCGGCGCCTGCACATTATTCTGGAAATTTGTCCAGTGCAAATTCGAGCCTTGCATCCAGCTCGGAAGCTATATCAAATCTCTCCAATTTAATAACACATGATTACAGCCTCCCTGGTTGTAGCAAAGATGGGGATGATTCAAACACAACTATAAAGAATATGATACATTCTAAGAAGTATGTGGTGCATGAGCAGAAGGAGGATTTCATGCAGAAACTGTTGAATAGCAATACAGAAGAGAAGAAAGACTTTCCTAAGGGCAAGTTGTACAAGGGAGATAAATTGGACTGTGACAATGATGAGGGTTGTGATATTGATGCAAGTGGTCCGTCAGGCAGGACGAGTTCCAACGCTTCGAGTATAGGAAGCGCTAGTTCAGACAGCACCAAAGGGTTCACTGTACCGTCCACCTCTAACGCTGACAAGTTGCTGGGTCTTGATGACAGCGGGAAGAATGAGCCGGGAAGCTCTACACGTAAGAATGTGGTAAGTATTAAAGTAAAATTTATATTGATCTACTGAGCTATGAGCTACTAGCTAGCTAGCTTTTTAGTGTATTTTAACTTTTATGAATTATTTATACACACTGTGTCTACATTTCTCATCCAACTCTCCTGTCGCAGGTCTGCTGGAAGAAATTTTTTTAAAGCAATACCTTTGTACTTTTCTATCTGTATGTGTTCTTTTCTTTTTGTTAGTGTTTGTGTGTATATAAATAAAGAATAAAATTATAATTATAAAATTATTTTTATAATTATAATTTGTGTAACTGTGAAAGCACAGTTAAACAATTTTAGTTGCAACCAGTATGGTTAAAGTAAGCTTTCAAGCTTACTTTTAATGTGGCTTCGACTTCGACACATTCACAATCTCATGGATAAATTCCGTGGCAAATGCTAGTTTATGCCAGTCAGAATAATTTCAGGTTTTCAGTTCAACAGGAAGTAACCTATGAATATTGATTTCTTTTAGAAATGAATGTGGACCTAAAAATATGGTTTAAATTTCAACTTGACACGTCCACGCGTTCTCGAGATAGAGTTTTGACAGACAGACGACAAAGTGATCCTATAAAGTTACAGTTTTTTGTCCCTTTTAGATACGGGATCGTAAAAGTAGTTAAAAGTCAAGAATAAGTAACAGAAACTCACAAAAGTTTTATCCTATCCTTGTGTTATCTTTAATAATTTTACAGTTATTCATTAGAATAACAGGATTATACTAAAGAAAGTACCTACTAATACCAATTGAATAAGCCGTCGGTAAAAGATGGTAAAGTACAAATGTTTGTTGCAGAGCTTCACATACTGTCCGGATGCTGAAGACAGCTGCTCTGATGATGACATCGTGGAAGATACCTGGTGCACGTGCTTATCATCCCATGATGTGAGACTTATTTTTCATGTTATTTGCTATTTGTCAATAATCTGGTCGTTAGTTGGTAACGTTTCGGTAAAACGGATGGAAAGAATATTTGTTTTGTTGCCTTGATTACGTTGCCAACATGAGTTAGTCTGGACATCTTAAAGTATAATATATGTAAAAATGTGGACACCATTTTTATTTTTTGACGTGCGCCACTATGCGGGCCTCGCATCGACAGTACTCAGCCTTCGGTGAAATCCAACAACACGAGGTGTACTAGTAATATGTTATAGTTTTTTATTTATGAAAGTAAGTATTAATAATATAATTTAAACTCAAATTTTTAAGTATCTATTTATGTGATCTCGTACGTATGCTGCACTCGGTTGCATAGATGTTTGCGACAGGTTCCTAGCGATGCGAGATTACAATTCACAGTCGTTTGGCTCGATGGTATTTTAAATCCAACTAATTTTGCGCGACTGTAATACTTACCATAATTGAAAAGAGTGTTCATGGAGTTTCTTGCACATTCTTCTCCATAGAGATCTACGCTTTGGAATGTGCAATTAGCATCATTTATTTAGGACAGACAGACTTGACGTTTCAAAAGTGCCTGTAAATGGTTTATTTGGAATAAAATGATTTTGACTTTGTATCTCCCTTGCCCCAGTTTCGAGTTAGGAAACGTTAAGTTTCGCAATTCTCTGTACACCTTTTCATAACCGAAAGGTCGAAGTGAAACCCGACGTTTTCCTCAGAGAAAGAAAACTTTGTCGGTCGACCTCGTTTTTTTTTTGCGTTATTTTATGTAGGTTGATTTATCAACGTAGGTTACGTCGTAGGGGTTGCTGGCTAGTTACTCTACCGATGTCGTTGGCTACATGTCGGTCGTGTGTATGTGCTCTTATACTATTCATTCGAATGATTGATTAGTATGTTCAATTTACATAATTAAATGTGTAATAAATCCGTATTTCAGGACGACTCGAGTGATGATCCAGAGCCGGAACCGGAAAGGGAAAGAAATTGGGTAATATAAAATAGGCTTACCTACATTATTTAACTGCAATTTGTATCTTCTTGGTGTCGATATCTGTGGACTTATCTTCCAAGCTTTTGATGCATCTTTCCATAAATATTTTATTTACACTATTAATATAAAAAAATAACGGGGCATTAAACTGCTTGTTTTCAGGCCTTCTAAAATTTCATTCAAACGAATTATCATAAAGAAACCATTGTTTATGTTTCTGGAAAGATACTCCAAATTTATTGCCACTACTTTGACATATACACCGTTATTAACGTATGTTCGATATTGTTTTCTTTAAGTAAACGTCAGCTGGGTCAGTTCAATGACCTGTCGGTAGTTAGTAAGGAACAGCTAACAAATACCTACGAGATCATTGACTTGTTTACTTAAAGAAATTAATTTTGTAAATGCGTATACATACGAGATTTGGAAAAAGTACTTTATTTTTTTAGTTTGTCGTTTCATTTCATTTTCGAGTTTCATGTAGCGGATCAACGGATTACGGGAAACGATCGAATTTTAACGGCGTATACATATATAGGTATAGATATTTTGAACAGTCCTCTAGGCTCTATACTATACAATATGTTTACATATTTTTAATTTTATTTCTTAAATGTGTCATTGGTTCCTAAGCCGGTTTATGAAATTGTTTACTGGTTGGGTTTTTAACAGCTTATAACAATTTGGCCATTTTATAAAAACTGAGGGAGTATATTCAAATAAAAATAATAAATCAGCGATTGGAAAATGAGGGCTAGATATTTATAAAATAGACTAGCGATCCGTCAGACGTTCTGGGGCCCAAGTCTGCTATTTTCAAATATACATATTGTCATTCCATTAGAATTTCATTGTCATTTTGCTAAAAGTTCGTAATCCGTTCATAACATTCAACAATAACTGCACAATAACATTATCTTTGGTTAAAGGAACTGTCAAAATTTTATTAATTTACCACATCTTCAGCCTTTTTAATGTTCCCACTGCTGGGACACAGGCCTCATCTCTATGGGAAGGGAATGGACCATAATCGACCACGCGAGCCCAGTGCGGGTTGGTGGATGTCACAGGTCTTCGAATTTTTGGTTCTAGGACATGCCGGTTTCCTCACGATGTTTTCCTTCACCGTTTTGAGAGCAGTGGTGATGAAATAAATTACACAAAGTAATGCGCCTGGTTGGGTTTGAACTCGCGACCTACAACTCGTAAGTCGGGGCCGACACCACTTGGCCACCACTGCTCAATATATATTTTTTTTAAATATAATTTGCCACATAATTATGTCAAATATTCATTTGTCATAACTCATGATGTGCGACGGACATTGGCAGAATAGTCCACATCGGCTCTATGTACGAGATTACCTTTCAAAATTATTCTTTCAATCAAGTATCATTGGAAAGTCATAATGACGCCAACATGTTAGAAGATTACCAAGCTTGTCAAAATCAACAATTTTGAAATCAATGATCGACTATTCTGACACTATTGTAATAGCAGACTTAAGGCCCTGCTCGAAAGTTGGCATTGTATCAGGAAAAAAGACCCCAACCGCGAGCTGCCGGGTCCAATTATACTATCAAAACATCCCTCTCAAATGTACACACTAAGTTTCATCAAAATCGGTCCAGCTATATAGCATAAAGAAATCCGTATCTCTTTATTTGCATAATTCTTTTATCACTTAATTCCTCTTAAATAACTTAACTATTATTTGGAAAAATACAGCATTACACCGTTGTAATGCTGTATTTCTCCGAATAATAGTTAAATAAAAAACTTGACCAATGTAAGCGTAAACTAGTCAAAATAATAAAGTCCTTTAAGTTGTTTATTTCATGTAAAGTAGGTATGCAAGTATTAACAAAATGTACATCGTTGCATTTCTCAGGATTTGCAACTTAACGTTTTATTGATCAGTCATCATAAGTTCGAATCTCTATACGTATTTAGTTTACATTAATAACAGGAAATTAGTATACGAAATAGTCAGTGACGTACGAACGAGATACAAACTGATATTTGAATGCACATAAATCAGTATGAAGTGTACATTGTCGGACAGCAGCGCAGCTAATACATGTTAACATATTCAGAAAGTCGCTTTCGATCGATACATAAAAACATCCATTGATAGCGTTGTCCTTATATCTCTTATAACATTGACGTAGCAAGACACTGTTTTATAAGATACGGGGGTTAAAAGATACATCCTTACATTTCGTTTCATTGTCTGTGTTGCAAGAGCCGAAAATCATGCCAGTAATTATTCAGATACATTATATATTATTGTTACGTTTTCACTAACGATAAACAATTTTTATTTTTTACACTTGTATAAACCGGCCAATTTAAACATTTAAGGCCGGTGTTCACCAACACTAAATCGGCCGTTTAAGTATTAAATCAGTTGTTTAAGCAATTTTTCCTGTTCACCAAAGCCTAAACGTCGGTTACTGACGTTAACCGGGTGATTATCTTAACAGAGCTTCAAGACGTTGTTTAAACGTTGGTTACTGTGATTTGACAGAACTTTCGTAGGTTATATTGTTTGATTTATCAACGAAGTACCTATTTATCAGTGAAAAATAACGGATTTTAATTTTATGATCGGTGGTGAATACTATCTCAATATGTTTACTATTTGCATCAGTTAAAAACGATGACAACAAGACTTGGGATCTTTTAAAATCGTCACAATTTTTATGAAGAATTTTCAACAATATCCGTGTACTTCATGACAAGCTATGCTAATAGTTTTCTCATGATTGGTAAATTAGTAGTACTCTGTTTCTTATCTTTCATCACCTAAAACTTTTCAACGGGTTTCAAGGAATGAAATCTTGTGGAAAAATAAGACGAAATATATTTTATTACGTTTTTATATTGTACATACTTACTAAAAACTACATGCATTTTTGGTATTTAAGGTCCTTTTACTTATTCACTAACACTCACTCATTGTCACTATCTTATTATTTACACAGAACCTTAAAACATCGTACGACACACACACACAAATATCGTGAATCGATAATTTTTCACGTACGATTTTGTTTCTCCGTCGTTTTGTTTTAAATATATATTTACAACAAAAATTCAAAACACAAAACTCCACAAGACCATCAAAATGAACACTGACAGTCAAGAAAGAGCTTGATAATAAACCTTCCAATGCAACATGTGTTTCTCGTAAACCCAAAGAAACAAAGAACAGCAACTTTCACATTTTATGGTATCCTCTATTATCTGGCCATATTAAAAAGTTGTAAGCGTGAACGAGATTGCAAGATATACCCTTGCATTTCATTTGGTAGTATTGTATTGCTCATTCATTCATTCAAAAACGCTCTGTTATGTCTCGGTTTGGTAACCGAACGCCGAAAGATGATGGTGAACACGAAAAAACCGCTCCCTGTTTAACAAGTGTTTAAATATTAACAGGTCGATTACGAAATCAATGGTTAAATTCGTTTCGGTGAACATGGCCCTAAGTTTATTTAAATTTAGATGAGATCTATCGTTACGTAACTAAATGAATTTATTAAACAAAGACCACGCGATGTTCAATGCTCAGCGTCGAGCCAAGAGTATTTAAAACGTAATATCTGTATATAATTTGAAGATAACAAAGAGCATGATTATTTATGTTTTGGCCTAAATATCTATTCCAAGACTTATCAATTTAATTAGTTTTTTATTTGGAAATAGGACTAAAGGAACTCAATTTATTGCTTCAGTGAAAATAGTGTCGGCATCTTGTCGTGTAATAACGAGTCAAAAGTATTTTTGTTTATTAATTGTCACAGCTTCAGATGATGTGGTTCCTACACTTTCGAATTACTTACCTACATGGATATACCTGCTGTCTTACTTGAAACAGCAAAGTTTAAATAAAATATAGAATTAGTTTTTTTGGCTTCCTTAGAAAACATACGAGCAGTTTCTCATTTTGAAAGTAATTTTAAGTATTAAGTAGAGTTAGTTGTTTATTTTTGTGACGATAAAAACGTAACAGTATTTTGTATCTTAAGTGGTATGGTTCACTTGTGTGCGCTGTGATGTCGAGAAAATATTATATACTAAGTGTCATAATGATCGTTGTCAGTTCTCAAATAAATCTGTATAGTCCAGCAAACGTGAGTTGGAGCTACGTGTGAAGTCGACGATATCAACTTGCGGATATAGCACGTTTTAATAAAATATTATTCGAAAATAAAATAGTCAATTTAAATCATATTCAGAGGTTCGACGGCGCGTGCGGGCGTGCATTTACATTTATTCTGCTCCTTTGGTGACGCAATCGCAAGTAGAACATACAGTGGAGTTGTCAACAATACCATACTATATAGTACTCACAAACAAATAATTATCTGAATACTAGCTATGTGTACAAACACAGCTAGCATCAATGAAGACAATGATTGCCTACAGGATGAGTTTTTTTAATAGGTATGGTAGGTGTAAAATTGAATTGAACTCGGTACGAATATCCAAGACAGAGGCGGTTATAGCATTCGCGCCCTCTAGTAAACATGCGGACAAATGGAATATTTGGAGCTAGTTGAGACACTGAAATTCGCGTGGGGTTCTAAAACGAGAAGATTGATGGTGATACACACGCTCACCGCTCGTGTTAATGAACTAACTCCAATTCGTTAATGGAAGTCGAAGAAGCAGTATCTCTGTAGGTACTTACTCTTAAAATCGGCTCACCCATGGTTAGTTTATGACTTTATTCAAAGTTGAGGACTTTTGACTATTTTAATTACGCGTGTTTATAAATTGTTTTGATGAATTACTTGAAAAAATCAATTAACAAAACAAATTGTATCTTCTGATTTCAATATGAAGTCGAGCGTGAAACCAGGTTATATATCTATCGTGTTTACGTCCGATGCTCGCGGATTTTACGAAGAATCTGAACGCTCTGAAGACACGTCAGAGTATAGTGGTCCACGCAGTTTTGTGTCCTAATACGATGCCATATTATTAAGCTCCGCGCAGAACGACCGCAACCGATCAATAACGCAACATTCAACATATCAATCATCCACTGTACGTAATTTAGGAATAACACCACACATTAATTTCTAAATTAAATAATATGGACCCTTTGTTGCAGCACTATGCACGAAATTAACGAGGCTCTGATCTGTATTATGATGCGGAAGTGTGTTTGGTAGTTTATCAATATCCTTCAGGTCTATTCTCGTAGTCAAAAAACCATTTAAATTCAGGTTTCACATGATAACAGTTGATGAATTGAATGCGAATTTTCAGTGTATAGTTATGCTTTCTGACATTTTATGAGTTATTCCGTATTGATAATATTCAGAGAAAGCGTCGCCACGACCCGCCTCCGCAGCAGTCGAGCAAGAAATTTTGCGGGGACGGTTCCTCGTCATCCTCCTTGGGATCTGATGGGTGGCCGTCGCCTACTCCCAGTAGCACCATGGCCAACGCCGAGGCCGAATCAGGACCGCCGGAGATCAAACCGTGGCTTAGCAGGTTTGTACCAAAACGTAGGAATACATTCTTAAATACTCTGTTTCTTCGTTTTCTTCTTCTGTACACTAACATATAGAACAATAAATGAGTAAGGTCTGTGTATGTGATATGGATCCGTAGACAGTTGGTCGAATCAAATATTTTTATTCACAGTAACATTTTCGCGGTTAGTATCATACGAAAATGTTTAATTTGCCACTGTAAATGCGCCAGAATTAAAGAGATTATACGAATACTTAATTAAACGAGTGAAAGCGCCATCGCCCTGCAACAAACACTTGGTTTTATTAATATAATCCAAAAATATTTTTCTAGTCCAATCTTAAAAAACCTACTGCCCTTCACTAATAATGAAGTACCATTTCTGAAATGTCATGACACAATAATAGGCACTTAGGGTATAAGAGGCTCATCTCAATTATTTGCAATGGCGTTTTTTAAATAATATGTGTATATCTCACAATTTAGCCGCGGACATGATGATGATTACTTTACGTATTTCCCGACAGCTAACGAATGATTTTAAATGCCCATTGACTTACTTTCTGTCCTTGAGCACGTTATGTGATATTTGTCAAAAAACCTGTTATAACTGGATTGTTTATAAGGCTAGAGTAAATAGGCCCCTCCTCACAAACTAGTGCACCATCAATCATTGCACCGCTGTTTACTGTCTGCTGAGATCGCAGTCAAGCACTAGTTTATATTTTTTTTTCATGGGCTACCCTCTACCTCCTCAACCATACGATCATAGATACATTTTCAGTACGAAGACAACGAAAATATTGAAATTTTCAGTAATATTAATAAAATTGTAAATGATTTTTCTAGGTTCAACAGCTGGTCTAACGTAGAGAAGCTCCAGGCCATCGACGAGCTGATCAATTGCTGCGACCCTAGCCAGGTGCGGCACATGATGAAGGCTATCGAACCGCTGTTCCAACGAGACTTCATCTCGCTACTGCCCAAGGAACTGGCGCTCACTGTGCTTGGTTACCTTCAGCCCAAGGACCTGCTCAGGGCTGCCCAGACTTGTCGTTATTGGAAGTAAGACATTTTTGTTTAGTATCATAATATATATACCTACACAACCCGTTTTACTTTTCTAATCTACCTTGTCAACTGTCACAAGTTATACATTCCACACATACTATAAAACGAAGTCCTCTAGTGCTTCTGTCTGTATTAAGACAGCAAACTCAAACACTACTATGGATTTTCTTATGAGTGATTCATAAGGAAGGCTTAAATTTATGTTGTAGGTGAGAAAATTCGAGAATGCATATATGTTACTTTTTGGTGTACAATAAAGTTTTAATCTATCTATATATTGTACATATAAGCATATTTAGAATTTTGAAATCCTCAAGTCAGATAAAGTAAGGACCTACATAAATATTAGGTCCTTACATATGAAATTGGTGTTTTGCAAGAGAGTAACCTAATGTCGATGTTTTCAAAATATACATTTATTCAATCAAAGTATCAATCATAGCTATTTATGCACTTTTAACATCTCATAGGTAGTTCATTGGTCTCATTACTAAAAAACCATTCAGACGGGAATCAATAAAATCTTTGAAAGCGCTTTGTACTACCCCATCCGAGTTGATATTTTCCCTTGCAAAAAGTTAACCAAATTTCGAAAAAAATGGTAATCTGTTGGAGCAAGGTCCGGGGAGAGCGGTGTATGTCTTAGACATTACATATGATGCTCTTCTAATTTGGTAACTGTCTGTTGTGCAGTGTGTGCTCTAGCGTTGTGCTGAAACAGCAGTGGCCTACAGCGATTGTTAGCAGCTAGCTTTTTGTGCCTCGGTTGTTTAGCAGCTAGCTTTTTCATCATGGTTTGGAATTGCTGTCAATACTACTCGTAAATAACGTGATATTTTAAGTTTTCCATTTTGTAAACTGAGTGACGCAAAGAAGAAACAAAAGATGGGAAAAACATATTATAGATTACGGTTTTCGGAAATCAAATGCACGAGTAAATAGCTGTATAAATTTGAAATTGAAATTCTTAACAAAAAGCAAATATTTTTGAGATGAAAGTGGCAAGTACAGTACAACACCAATTTCATATATAAGGACCTAATAATATCTTAATGTCACCTAAACATGATGTAGTGATATCATAATTCCGTTGTCGGAATCGGTTCTTATCTCTACATTTTTTTTTTTAAGTATGCGCTATACTCGTGCGCAAATAAACATTTTTCTTTTTTCTTCTTTTCTTTCTTTCATTTATCTACCACATATAAACATATGAAATATCTGTAAATAGGTTAATTTTAATAATTTAATTCATGTGGTGCTCTTATTGACAATTTTACTATAATTGGTAAACAATTATAGCGACCGATAGAAAAATCAAGATCTGCATGACTGTGTCTAAAGGACACAGCAATAATTTCCTGGTCTTGAAAATAGTACAACTAGTTTTAGTAGAAAGCAACTTTGTAATGCATTAGATCTGACATCAGTTTGTGATAAAATTTCTTATTGTAATTCACACATTTAATTAAAGGTTCCTAGCCGAAGACAATCTGTTGTGGAAAGAACAATGCCGTCGAATCGGAATCACTACTTTGAAAAAGATGCCTCGTTCACTGCCGCGCTGCGCTAGTCCATGGAAGGCTGCCTACATGCGCCAGTACCTCATCGAGAACAACTGGCTGCACAAGCCGGTCGTATCGCCCATCATCATGAGAGGACATGACGACCACGTTATTACCTGCCTGCAGTTCTACGGAAACCGTATCCTCAGCGGCAGTGATGATACTACCCTCAAAGTCTGGTCAGCCGTAACCGGCAAGGTGAGCTGAGTAAAGTACAACTTTACATATATTTGTACATTATCTGTTCTCTCTACTATTGATCATGCAGTTATTGCCTTTGTCCGTCAATTGTACTGCTTGATAATACAGACTGAAGGTAAAATCAATTGAAATTGATTGTTGTGTTAAATTATCAGTTGTCAGGATGAATTTTAAGTACATATTTTGTAGACTTTGTCCAATATTACTTAACTATTAACTTTTTGTGCCTCGAAAAAAATATCTGCAGGGTCTTTGGTCTATCCCATTCTTTTGTTTGGTATATGCCCTTTCTTGAAGATCGTGTGGATGTTAAAATTAAATGAAATACTTTAGGCCAGCTCCTTGTAGATGTACAAACATCACAACCTCTTATTTATGAACTCAGGGGACAAATACTTGTATAATCGACAAAACTTGACATCCAACTTAGTTTTGTGAAATTGACTTTTATTTGTAACAAACAAAATAAAACTTAGCTAAAACTATTAGGATGTTCGTAGTCACCAAATCATGCGTGAGGAATGAAACGCTGAGTGTTTTTTTCCAAAGTTCTATGTTGATAGAAACCACACATCACATCAATTCTATTGACAATATTTTATCCAGATGCACGAAGATCTTAGAGGAACAATATTTATTTCTCTAAGATGCGTGAGAGACCAACACAACAAACTTAATAAATCTTGTTCGTCAGTGTCTGCGTACGTTGGTGGGACATTCCGGAGGCGTGTGGTCTTCCCAAATGATAAACGACCTGGTGATTAGCGGTTCCACAGACCGCACTCTCCGCGTCTGGAACGCTCGGACTGGCCAGTGCTTGAAGGTCCTCGCCGGACATACTTCCACCGTGCGTTGTATGCATCTGTACCAGAACAGGTAGACTAAAACTAGATAATAGGGTGTACACAGTAGTGAAAAGCTAGCCTCTCTAGCTGTTGCCGCGATAGCATGATACTAATCATACACATGGTGCTTTAGCAAGTTTTGCTGGCAACATTTGAGGTTGAAATTTGTTGCCATGAACACAAAAAGAAAATATGTTTAAAAAACTATGAATATTATTTGCTTTATCAATATCGCGGTGACCTCGTGAGTTGGCTTCTCGCTCTGAACTATTTAGTTTTACGTTTGAATAGAGAATTCCAAATTACAGACCTTTTACCTGATCTATTGTTGCTAACATTGTACGATAGCTAAGCTAAGCGAATACAAGTATACATATTATATAAAAAAATAATTTTGTGTGAATGCTGTACAACAGTTTACTAATGTATTATGATTGACTAAGAATAATTAATGCATGTAATGTTTGCATGGTCCATCATAAATTGAATATTTTTAAAATAATCGCTGATTGCGTAGTTTCCATAATCGTGCGTGTGTTTCCAATTAGCCATCATATTATGTTATTTGGGTAATCAAGTTAACTACAAAAAAAGTGCTGAGCGTCGTAAAACTAAAAATAAAAAGACAACAATGTTATCAATAGTCAAATTAAAAACAGCTTGCGACTTAATACTGACAATCATAAACAATAAGCAAATATGTTGTTCTACACCATCGCGACCGTTTACATTTATTATGAATTCGTTCCAACAATAAAGATAAATGTTGCGTTTATCGAAATATCACACAAGCGAGTTAATCTATCAGCTGCGATTAATAATGAAATGAGCGTGCTAGCGAAGTTTTACTACACGTTGTAATTATTTAGACGAAAACATTTTTTGTACATCGGCATTTCATTAAGGAAGAATGATTTTCTTTACTGTTTTAATAGTAGACAAACTTCACACTAACAAAACAGGAAATTTTAATAAGAAAAAAAATAGTTGTTATAAAATGGCTAAAGCGTATTATTGGAAGTGTACAAACTGGTAAATCACTAACGTGACCTTTTACTACTGCGAATTTTTATTTCTTATTGGCTTCTTGCTTTTTTAAACTCGTGGATCCGCTTTGTCTGAATTGGCTCGCGAAGTAGCAGGCCACAGGAGATTACAAACCTCGTGTCTATCTTTTCAGAGTGATATCTGGTTCCCGCGACGCCACCCTAAGGGTGTGGTCCATTCCCGAAGGTCGCTGCTTGCGCGTGCTAATGGGCCACTTGGCCGCCGTGCGCTGCGTGCAATACGACGGGAAGCTGGTCGTGTCTGGGGCCTACGACTACTTCGTCAAGGTGTGGAACCCTGAGACCGGGGACTGCCTGCACACGCTCGCTGGACATACTAATCGGGTATACAGCCTGCAGGTAAAATATCATTATTTTCATCACTATAATCTCAAACAAAAGACTAAAGCTAGACCAAAGACAGGAGGTTCGGTTCCTATTGCGAATGTCGGAAGTTTGTGTCTTCGATTCCGATTTCAATAAAAATATTGATCAGAACTAATATGGGAGGTAATATCATGTTTACAGTTGCTGCGCGGGGTACTCTCCATCCTCGTGCTTTTTGTCTTCTTAAATTTTTTATTTTGTAAGGCAAACTGTATAACATTTTGACTTCTACTGTTGAGTTGTCAAGTCTCGTAAATAAACAAAATTGGTAATATTTAAAGTACGCTTTCGGGGACTAATTTAACCAAACATGCTTAAAAAGATTAGGTTTTTCTACAGAATGGTTAAATCATTGGCACTCAGTATAGTATCTAGTAATATAATTATGGCAGTCTCAAGACGTGATGCCTACTTACCTAAGGATGCTTTCAAATTAGCCACCAAGTCCCCTGACAGTTTTGAGCTGAATAAAATTTACTATGACACCATTTCAAAATTTTGTCCCTTGATAGATATTCGTTGTTTAGTATATTCGATTTGACTATAAGTCTTATAACCAAGCGAGTAATGCTATTTTGATGTACTGTATCGTATATCTGTAATTTAGACACGAGGCGTGGACAGTACGGCCACGACCATGGCTCTGCGAATTTTAGAGCTTGAAAACTCGTAAAAAAATAAAATGGTTTAAAGAAGTAAATGCAATTTGCAGTTATTGCTGTTAAAAACTGTTATTGGCACTTTTTTTTAACCAATTATTTTTGTATGTAATTTCAAGTATAAAATTCGCAGGGCCTAACTTCCGATCCGACAGCCGTACTGTATGTTAGTCAGTAATGGTGTTGTTTGTTAACTTCACTACGCGAAAATATGAGAAAAATCACGTTTTCTTTTCAGAGACTAAAGAAACTGGCTTCATTTAATCACATTTTATTATTCACATCAAAAATAAGATAAGAATAGATAACTCAGAATGGAGTATGATTTGGAACTTGGTGTCATACCTAGTAACTTTTATTCAGCTTAAACTTACCTAATCTAGCCTTTCTTAAGGAACAAACATGTTCTGACAGCACTGTGTCGTCTAGACGTGAATAAAACTAATGGACCAGATGGTTCCAGCGATAGTTCTCAAGGTTTGTGCGCTGGAGTTGTCTCCTGTATTGACACGGTTGTTTCGCCTCTTATATAGGATTGATATACTGCCCAAGTCCTAGAAGCTTGCCACCGTGCTACCTGTGCCTGTGCTGCCAATTCGATAACCTCCATAACTGAAGGTTATGATCTCCTTAGTGACCAACAGTGCGGGTTTTGCTGCAAATTGGTCTGCTGAGGAACTTCTAGATGCCACCCATTTGTGAGGCGAGGCCCTCGAGGGGGAAGCGATTGCTGTTTCTCTAAATGTCTCGAAGACATTCAGACAGGGTATGGCTAGCGTGCCATAACTTGTCAGAATGTCTTCGAGCCTTTTGATTAAACTTCCAGCGGCATTTCGGCATTTCCCCTGGCCTAATTAATTGGGTAAAAGACAGCTGAGTGATTGGTCTTTCCAAATTCGGTTTCGATATAACCAGTTCCTATGCTTAATATAGCATGCGTGTCGTCACATGAACCGCGCCTGTGCTTCTTTCTTTCAGATTTCTTAGTTAAATGTATCTGTTGGAACACAAAACACATACTAAGTCACAAACAAGTCTTAAAGAACTAAGCACTTAGGACGCCTTCAAATTAACGGCCGTACATCGTACTAGTCGACCGATGAACTGTTGCTCGGCCGCAGCGCGGACGTAGCGCAGCAGTCGCGAGTTTTTTAATTTTCTTGAACAGCGCGGCGGCAGCTAATTTGATTAATGTTTTTGTAACTCAGTGTGGCTGATGCTACAACACGTGTAAGACCGATGGTGTTGATAAAACAATGAATTTATCTATTAGAAGACAATTAGTCCATAATGGATCATTGTGATTCTAGTGTTCGAAATAGTGAATAAATAACATGGATTATATAAGGATTTTTAATAGCAACTGTAGCAAAACCTAAGTTAAAAGCTGGAGTCGACAGCTGGGATCGTAGCTATTACAAACTCAGGGAAGGTTTAAATGGCGAGAACGAAAGAAAAACGGTACTAAATTTTTTTTAAATTTTCGTTAGTCTTGCTAAGAACTTGACAACGGCTGGGCTGATTTGGCCAATTTTTGGTCTTGTAATATTCGCGACACTTCAGGAAAGGTGAGAAAATTATCCTTATTAGGCGGTACGAAGTTTGCAAGGTCAGCTAGTCTTATATACACGAGGTTGTTTTAAGTTCTTTTGTTTGAAGAAAAAAACAACAACTTCCGGAGGTATGCGGAACAGAGAATAAAGTCCCGCACGCCTCCTTTGAAAAGGGAGGATCCTCCGACCGGACAGGTGTTATGTCCATTGGGCTACTGCCAGATAGTTATTTTGAACTCGTATGTGTATGTCGTATGTGTTCAAATCGCGCGGAGAACTTTGATTGCGCGATGCAAAATTCTTGTAGTTCTTATGCGACGCCATGGATGGCCCTACAGTCAAAAATAATTCGAAATTGTGTGGCGATAAATCCATTAGACAGTTTAGTTTTAAACAACTGCAAAAAAAGAACACGGTTTTACTGCAGTAGCTATGAAAAAAAAAACTGCAATAATGCTTAATATATTCTTATGCAATCCATATTGTTATTTATTCACAGTTTTTTAGTACCTTAATTGGTGGTTTAGCTGATTGGAGTAATGTTCTGGCTCAATTTTTCAGTTTGACGGCGTCCACGTTGTCAGCGGTTCTTTGGACACTTCCATTCGCGTGTGGGATGTAGAGTCTGGGCAATTGAAGCACACTCTCACTGGGCACCAGTCACTCACATCGGGCATGGAACTGCATTCTAACATACTAGTCTCGGGCAATGCTGATTCCACTGTCAAAGTGTGGGACATCACTACTGGCCACTGCCTTCATACCCTTTCAGGTGAGTTCTGTCATACTAAACAGGTTTTATTTATTACAAACATAGCTACTTTGCTATGATAGTTTTTGTCAATGTGTTATTAGTGCAGTTGTGTAAGGAGCTTCTAATACTAATTCTACTTTCTCCGTTGTCGTCACTTATCCAATTATTATAATGTTTTCTAACAATTTATATGAATGAGTGCATAACTTGCCATTAACTAGTAATGTATGAAGAGAAGAGAGAGAAATTCAAACCTCTTTCCTCGACACGAGTTGCTATGGGCAACCTGGAAAACTAAACAAACTCCGCATCCAAGTTGGAAGCTGCAAAGACAATTCCCACAGTTGTGGGATCTAATCTTAGCGTTTGTGCGGCGTCTCTCCACAGACCATGTCCCACCTTCCTATCCTGCAATACGTGCCTTATTTCATGTTCATCTAAAGACCTAATCATAGCATTAATGGATAGCATTACAGTGGTCTAATAATGTAGAAATTTATGTTGTCGGAAGCTCTTTCGATGTTTGTGAAAGAAAACGTTTCTGATGAATACAGACAGAGTCTGTTCTTTATCTAGGGCAGACTCTGTTGACTTACCTGTACTGTAATGTTAACCAAAAAACACTATAACTACATAGTTGTACTGTTTTTAAAGCGCCATTTTGTGTTTCTCTTTTACATAACCTTTCATCGTCTCTTATAGAAAGAAGGTACTAGAGTAGAATTTTTTTAAGTCTGCGCGCGGCGAAAAAAGGAAACTAATTATTTGCCGTCATCTTGACATTTATGTCAGGTGTCAAGAGAATGTTTTGTGTTCCGTGTTTTTAATCGTTTCCAAAGTAAATAATCGTCATCATTATACCGAAAGTGGTTAAAAGTGCTGGTAAAGATATTATCTTAAAATTCAAACGTGCTTGTTAAGGGGAATGAAAAAATATCGGGCTTACGATACGATTTTCCAAAAGTGGACCATTTGTCAAATATTTTTTTCGGGTGACCAGAACAACAAATCTCCCTGAATATTCGTACCCGCGTGGTGCCTGGCAGAAAAACAGAGTTGGTTGAAAATGGACTGCTACTATGTATTTGAATCTTAACAAGTGATTATTATAACAAGCTATTAAAGAGTTTGTTGAAAATGGACTGCTACTGTGTATTTTAATCTTAATAAAGTGACTATTATGACAAGCTATTATATATTTAATAAAGTACATATTTTCTAAGTATCATGACTTTTTATAATAATTTAACGACCTATAATTCAATATATTTGTTTACTTTCATTAAAGTAGTAATTATATAGATTTGGATCTATATCAATATCTACATCTACACTTCTACACTAATATAATAAAGAAGTAAAGTTTGTTTTTTTATTTTTTTTGTTTGTAGGAGGTAATCTCTAGAAGTACTGGTTCGATTGAAAAAATTTTTTCACTGATAGAAAGCTGCTTCATTTCTGAGTGTCATAGGCTATATTTTATGATTATGAATAATATAATAAAGAAGTAAAGTTTGTTTTTTTTATCTCGAGAAATTGTATAGGAACAGAGTTAAATACGTTAAAACAAGAAATTTTCCGCGGACGAAGTCGCAGGCAGAATTTAGTATATTATATAAAGATCAATGCAACTTTATAACTCAAGAACGTGCCCACCTATCCAAACCAAATGTTAAGGCTTTGTCCGGACTATTTAGTAGATGTTTTATGTGAAGTTTTTCAAAATCGGTCAAGGGGTTCTTCATTTATCACATTTCCGGAATCAGAAAGATTCCGGAAGCGAAGCCGCGGGCAAAAGCTACTAATATATAAAAGCGAAATACCACTCACTGATTAATCATTATATATCAGAAACTATAACACCTACAAACTTAAAATTCAGCAGGTAGGTTTCTTACAGGGTGTAGACGTCCGCTATGGACAGATTTTACGAAACTCCACCCCTATGGTGGTTAACAGACTTTCACGCAGGCGAAGCCGCTGGCAGAAGCTGGTATACCTACCTACTACAGAAAAAAGGCTGCGTGCGGCTAAAATTTGTTTTAATTTTTTGATAAAATTTGTTGTAAAATCGCTATCGCTACATCGTTAACTAATCGTCATCTATAATTTTAGAAAACCTGAAGAACCAACTAAAATATAATAATATGTAATGAAATCTTTCTTTGTAATGAAATGAATCGTATTTCCCATTATTGATTTCAAAACGTATTTCTTGTGCTTTGTTTACTTTGTAATTTTTTTATTATATGAGGGAAAGTAGATTAATTACACTGGCAACATTAAGCACGCCCCCAGCTACGCGCAGACTTAACGTAATCCAACTCTAATGAAAATACCAGAAGTAGTAGACAATCAAAATAGAAAAAAGAAGTGCTAGAATTAAAAATTGACAAATAATTTGATGGACAAACTTCCAGCCACAACATTCTAAAGATTAAAAAGAAGAAGAAGAAGATTATCATATCAATGGATATTGAATGCAATAGATATATAATATATAGTCGCGATTCTTCATTTTGATATATGTATAATTTTGACATTTAATAATATTGTCATTTAGTTTAAAATTTTATTAATATTGTAAAATTGTATATTTCATTTTGAATTTTTAATAATTTGCATGCCCCTGCGTTGGCAAAATATGGAGAACTTTTTTTTGTTTCACCTATAACAACATCTATGTACGAACACCCATGTTTGCAAATAAAATGAAAATGATTATTATTTATTTAAAATATTTATTTATTATTCATGCGCGAGTAAATGAATTATTTAATTTCCTGTTCAATGATGAGTTTACAGATTCCAGAATTAAAAATAGCAAAAAAAAAAATATGAATCTCTTTGTATTATTCAATTAATTGAGTGACAAGCATGTTGTTAAAGCATCTTTGACAACAAATATGTTCGTTTCCAGGACCAAACAAGCATCAGTCAGCAGTGACCTGCCTGCAGTCTAGCAATCGGTTCGTGATCACTTCTTCGGACGACGGCACCGTGAAGCTGTGGGACGTGCACACGGGAGAGTTCATCCGCAACCTGGTAGAGCTGGGCTCGGGTGGCTCCGGCGGCGTGGTGTGGCGCATCCGCGCATCTGCCACCAAGCTCATCTGCGCGGTTGGATCTCGCAACGGCACCGAGGAAACCAAGCTCCTCGTGCTCGACTTTGACGTCCCCGGCGCTTGCCGCAGATGCGATGAATAGCAGCGACTGAACCGACGCCTCTTGCGTCGCTACGCAAACCTCTATGCGCCCTGGCATTGTTAAGTGCCTACATTGTGTCTGTATCGGTCCTCTCGCCCGCTGCTGTCCCTGTGTTCGGATGTTTATCGTACCCGAATCAAACAAATCAAAATCCCAATCATCAAATCACTTCACTTTTATAATTTTCAAGCAGCCTGCATTTTGTAGGGCTCTACAACAATGTTCCAGAGTAATATAAACTAATGACAGTAACTGACAAATAGATTTATTAAGATCTGGCAAATAAGTTGTATTGTTTCAATCCCGTATTTTGCTATTTGACGCACTCATAGCAGCCAATAGCAAATCGACTATAGAATAAAACTTTCATTTTCATAACAGAAGAAATTACCTGTTGTTGTCATTTAGTAACATTTAATTCGGCAAGATAGCTTTAACTTCTAATGAATGGCCTTTGTGGAAGAGACACCACAATGGCAAAATAGCTGCTTACTTTTATCGGTACCCTTCATTTGACATAACAATTCGCTGACATACGTCACTTGCCATTATAACGTTTTGGAATGTCAAATGGAGGTGGTGAAATCATTCATATAGGAGCGTAAAGCACCTTTGAATCTCATATAAAGAGCAGTATTTTGAGATGTTGTTAAAACACAGTGGTGCATATCATAACTAGCGGCCTTGACGGATTACGTGTAGCTAGGACCGAACAGCACTTTGTTTGCGAGAGGTGAGGTTCAGTCGGTTGCCGGGCGACGTCTGCCCGCATATCTGCGTCAATAAGTTTGCACGGATCGCCACGGAAGTGTGAATGAGTACCGTCGATGTGCTAGGGGATCAGTTGTACCCACCGGACTGTTATAATGTGAAACGTGCAAATGGACAGAAATTTCTTACTAAAGTCTTGCGTAACTCAAGTATCCATGATATACTCAAATAATAATCAATTCAATACCATTACTATAGTTGTAGTTGTTAAAATGTTCAGTAGATAAAAATGGTGGCTATACAACCATGTCGCATTGCCAAATTCCTTTATTTTTTACTCTGTGTTCCAAAGAGATGAAAATCGGAATTAGATGTTAAGTTTATTTTTATTTTATTTTTACTTTTAAGATGCTTCCCCAGGATGATTATTACATCGACACAGTATAATATTAGTGGAAGTGTGCCTTAATTTCCCATTTTTTAATTTGTTAATGACAATAATGAATTTGTGCTTCTTTTTTGTTTATAATAATGAATATTATTTAATTTATTGTAATGTCTGATTTATCATTATTGATATAAATATTTATTTGAACTTAGTGTTTTTTATATTTTATTTTCTGGACGCAAGGCAGTACCTAAATCGGTCTGCTTTTAAGTCGTTAAATATGTTTTTGTAACGTCTTTATTGTTATCGTATTGTCCCCAATTATTATCAATGATAATGAATACTGTGTCGTCCCCAAATATCTCATTTTAATGGCCAGCAATTTTATCGCTTAACTTCTTTAATAGTCACTTAAGATAAATATATGTCTAATATTATAAACATTAATAGACATTTCAGACTTGTAATGATACCGAATTAAGATTTAAACAATATAATCATAATTGTCGATGGTGTTAGTATGCGCGTATGCAATTGAACTTTGCGATTTTGACGTCACATGGCGCAGCGGGTGGCTATAATACACTCGGTGTGCATGTATTTATTTGTTGTATATATATACAAATAATAATGTGGTCATTGAAGGTCGCGTTTATGTAGCCGCTACTCTTCATAAATGGCTGTAATATTAAATAATTAAACGAAGACTGAAGCATAGTTATAGTGTAATATTTAAAGTATTAAATTGTAGTTACTCCTGTACTACCGACCATCACACTCAGCTGTATGTCTTTGTTATCTAAACTTCCCCCCCTTTGTAAAACATTCGGTTTTTTTCTTTGTTATTAGTTTTTAAGATGAAACGCGCAACCGTCGCGACAGTAATGAAATGTAATTTTGATTAGTTACGTCTTATCGTAGGTCTCTTTAGTTGTTGTAGTTAAATGTAATTATTACATTAAGTATTTTGTAAAACCAAAATGTTTCCATAGCTGGGGTTAGAAATAAATTTATTCCGTGTAACCCGCGACTGCGCCATAGCATGTGTGTACCCTTCTGAGATGGTACGAGACGCTAGTGATGCGCCCGGCGCAGTTCGCGTGCGCTAAGGGAACCTACTGATGACGCTCAGCTGCACACGCTTGTTCATTTCCTACACATTGCTCAAGTTTATCATAGTTTACATTTCTAGCCCCGAAGCAACTACGGCATTTTCTTTCGAATCTATTTATTTTATAATATACTTCACTTCACGAACGATTTCTGTCAAATAAACGGGCGAGTATACGCCGTGTAATCTATTGTGTATTTCTGGATAATTGCGAAGATGATAATTAAATGGGGCTGTTTTGATCACATAGCTGATTTAGTTTTCTTTTTCGTAGCAAGCGCACATGGCGGGCGATTCGTAACGGTACTTGTATCTTTAGCTGTATATTCTTTGAGACTTGAAAAATCATGTGAGGCTAGAAATAATAATGTTAATATTGAGGATTATATTGTGTAGAATGAAAATACAATGATTAGGTCGGTAACGTCGTGGATCGTCGGCTCATGTGCCTCGCTGCGTGCCCGCTCGAACAAGCAAGACAGCTCAACAATTGTATGTATAGATGGTGGTACTAGGCGGCAATGCGTGATGTTATTATTTTCATTTTATTTCTTCAATTCCTTTTGCTTTTAATGTATAATTATTAATTAATAAATCCAATTGTTTTCAAGTTTTATTTTGTTTGTTTTTCGTTTATTTTTTTTTTTTTGGTGTGAAATGCTTTTTACCATTTTCGAAGGTACTGGTAGCACTGGTCTATACACCTTTGAAACAAGCGTGCAAATAAAAGTAGGAAAATATCACGTGTAAACAATCAAATCCCCCATACTTTTAGCCTAAGAGCCCGTGAGAGCCAGACCTTCGTATTATAATAAAAGCTGAAAGTTTTTCTATGTGAATTTAGAGAGCGCCAAAACGCCTGTTTGTGGTGTGTCACGTAACAGCGATAAGAAAAAGAAAATTAGACATTTTTTAGAGGTGACGAAAAGCAGTGACGCGTGAACCTCGTGCAGTTTTAGCCCCGACTGGCGCACTGAGAAACGGGTCGAGATTTTGTTAATGTGTGCGTGCGTCGACGCGTAGATACTATGGCGCACACATACAAGCCGCGCGGGGTGCGTTTGTATGAAGATAACCTACTTCCCTTCTCTTTATACTATGGCCCTGGTGGTAGTGGAACTGGACCAGCATTAAGCCAAGCATTTTTTATCCAGAACTAGCTTTTACCCGCGACTTCGTCCGCGTAGAAGTCAAAAGTTTCTATTAAGTTTTTTTATTGATTTTTTTTCTTTTGTTCGCGATTTATATATTACGATATATTCGCGAAATAGGAAATATTAGTAAAGAAAGTACATTATTAACTTTTACTACGCTGGAAAGACCTCACAGCATCCTCATCTTCTGCTTGACGCAGGTCCTTACCGAACATAGTAAGTTCGAGAGGTTCTTACACCGGATTCAAGAAGAAAAAACCGGCCAAGAGCGGGTCGGGCCACGCTCACTTATTGTTTAAAAGTTAGAGGCATTGTTTTTTACTTTTGTAGCGATTATTTCCGAAATTATGAACATTATCAAAAATTATTTAACGGGCCCCTAATCATTTTTAAATACCTATCCAACAATACATTACACGTTAGGGTAGAAATGAAAAAAAAATCATTTCCAACTTTACTAATAAAATATATATTTTTTTACTTTTTATCTTGGCATTTTGTCGACGTGATTGATAAATATATTGTTACCAAATTTCAGATTTTTCTTGTGTTAACGGTCACTGAGATTATGAGCGGACGGACAGACAGACAGACAGACTGGGCGACACGATCAAGTTTTTGTGATGACTGCAGAACCCTAAAAACGCCTGAGTGTCACTACTGTGTGGAACGCCCGGAGGACACATTGGAGCACACGGTAGAGACGAGCCCCGTTTGGGTAGAGAACCGCCGTGTGTTCATGGGGGCGATCGGTAGCAAGGATCTCTCGCACCGAGCCTTGGTACAGACGGTGGCCTCCTTCTGCAAAGCAGAAATGTTAGCAAAGGAGGAGGCCGCATGATTGAGGCAACGGCCCTCACACCCCAGCCGCCACAGAAATCCCAATCCCGATGTCGGGCCACCATAGGCTCGGGCTTGCGGATGGTGAGTCATAGGTAGCTCGCTGTCCGACCGTCTGGTAATGGTAAGGATCGCGTTTTATCCAAGTCTTCGACGGCGCGTATTGTTCCATGCACGACTCAAGGAGTTGTCAGCAAATCAAAGAGGCGGAGCTGGGTTGAAGCCTACTGGTATCATGGGTCAATGTGAAAAGGTAAGTCGGTGCCCTGGAGCGAAGGCAAAGAAGGAACCGCAGTGGGTTTTAGTCACTCAAAGTCTGACACTATTTCCCGACACACCCAAGGGCGTCAAGATGTCATCGATTTCATTACGAATAAAAAACAAAACCTGTTACCGCAAAAGATTCCTTCACCGAGTATTGGATTCTTTAAAATTAAAAAGCAAATCCATTGGTATCACAGGGATGCAAGGTATCAGCAGCTTTTGCCTTGCAGCTGGACTCTTCTTCTTGTAGTACTAAAATAATTGGTGTACCTGTTATACAATTTTTAGGCCACTCGGATTTATCAATGGAAATGTATTGTGTTACGTTGGTGCTATCTCCACGACTATTTCTAGCCGCTCATATTGCTCCTTGATGTATCTGGAGGCAATATTAGTGGCTGGAAAAGATTATATAATTTTCTTTATTTTATTCTTCAAAGCCTTAGAGCATTTAACCTATGGAGACGGCATACCAAGGCATACCCCTCTGCCAAAGTACATTGGCCATATGACCATGCACGTTATATAAAACTAGTTCAATTCGCATCCGCCGCCATAGAGTATCGTTTTGTGTCGCAAATACGTTCGCTCTAAAAATGGTTCATTGTGCAGTTTCCAACTGTTACTACAAATCTGCGAAACCATGGTGTTTCTTATCATATATTAGTTTCGTTATGCGCCAATAAAGTTTTATTTAAGTACATTGTCGAAATAAACTTTATACCATTACGACAGAAAAATATAGTGGCACGTAGATAGTTTATTAAACGTAGTACCGGTCATGGTTCGTTCTCGTTCGCATAGTGTTGCGACAATGTGAGTGAATGATCGGCAAAAAAAGGCTTGTTCAATCAATTATCAGTTTAATATTATTCAGTTCTTTATACGTTTAGTTTTGTCTGCATTGTGTCTGAATAAATAAATATATTATGCAATAAAAATATGTTTTAATAAAAATAAAGTATTTGCAGTACTTTGTTATATTTTTTTACCGTTCTGGGGTAAAAATTGAAAAAAAAAACAGTGTTTTTTTGCGCTTCCGCGTATTTGTGTGACATAGGCGGTCGCTTCGAGACGACAAAATCAGGTGGAAGTTTTGTTAGAGTTCTAGTCGTGGTAAAAAATGTGTGAGGTATATGTACAATGTACCAACTCCACCCCTTGGGTTTAGTTAATTTAATTATATTGATTAATATGATTACAATGTTTTGTGTGATGTTTGATACAATAATTGAACGTTTATTACGATTTACTAACCTATGAACATAAAGCTATGACATTGAATGAAAAAAGAAACGTATTATTTATTATATTTAAATAAATAATAATTCGACGACCATCACACAACGCCGTCTAGTCTCAAGCTAAGCAGAGCTTGTGTTATGAGTACTAGACAACTGATAAACATACATATATATTTCTTAATACATACATATTATAGATAAATTGCACCCAGACACAGAACAAATGATCGTGCTCATCTCACAAACATTTGTCCTAGGTGGGAATCGAACTCACGACCTCCGGCATAGCAGTCAGGGTCACTAACTACTATGCTGTCAGGCCAGTCAAAATCGTCTTTATTTATCCCTTTTGGTTTACGTTAGCGGTTTTGCGTTTTGGTGCATAACAGCTACAATCTTTGACAGTTTTACGATAAAATCTGACACTGAATTAAATACTAAATCATTTTCAAACTATCAATGAGGAGGAGTCCATTTTTATAATGATAATGACGTTTTATAAGTTTTTTTTTTAATAGATATATAATGGGTCCTCGCGAGTCGTTACAGATAAATTTTAAATAATCGCTATACTGACTCTGCCTTCTCTTTATATCTTAGAGAGTATTCTGTATGTAGAAAACGACTAATTTGGAACCGTGCTCTAGCTTCTGATGTTTTATAAGTGCCCATGTACGGTGTACCTAGGCCTGTTGTCTTACAATAGTTCGTGTAAATACACGATAATTGTCGATGTGTGTGTATTTTTTTCAATTGTGAGACTATTTTGTTAGAGTATGGGTTGTAGCAATAGGAAGCGTGCGTGATGTCAAATTTTCCTTGAACCTCGCCTCCCGCAAAAAGTGGCAGAAAAATTTGTTCGGCGAATCGTCCCTTGCCATCTCCATAGGTTTTAACCTTCTAAGTCCTAGCATCCTTTAAACAGAACAATTTGTCCGACATGATGAAGTCCCGACATTTTTCTCAGTACACTTGTGTGATGACCGCACGTTCTTTATAACACACAAATTAGATTTTTGTTTAAAATTCGGCGCCGAAACACACAAACGTCAATGTCAATGACAAAATTGACAGAAAAAAACAGTGACTATTGGATAAGGGTCTCAGCACACATATGGGATCGGAAAGGGATCGTCACCGTATCGCCTCGAGCCGTTCAGAATGGTTTGTATTAAACTCCCTACTGCAACGCACACTAATCGGATTAATAACGTAATCGCCTCGCCTCGGAACAGGCTCCGAACTTGAATTCCCGCGCTTACGGCTCATCGTCCCCGCGCTTACGTTTCTCCGTCCCCGCGCTTACGTCTCTCCGTACCCGAGCTCACATCTCTTCGTCCACCCTTTCCCCTTTCCCCTCCCGCTATGGCTATGATAGCCAACTCACGTATTGTAAACCAAGACATAACCGTGCGCTACACTTAACGTTTGGATTCAAACTGATCTGCCAACCAGGTCAGCCAGGGGGCGGCGAGGCGTAAGCGCGGTGTCGCCTAGCCGTAGCCGAGTTGACGTACAGGCGCTGCTGATACGCTTTCGTTACGTGCATACGGTAGGTTGACGCCTGGTTGACAGCGAGGCGAAAGGCGTTACGGTTACGATCCCTTTCCGATCCCATATGTGTGCTGAGACGTTAAGCCAATCAGAGAACAGATATTTTTTCTTTCGGGCAGTGTACAAGATTGAAAATGGAGCACCAACGAACAGCAGGTAATCAAAAACTTGTTTTTTCGTGTTAAATGTTTATAAAATGTGTTAACTTTTTTTTATTATTGAGATATGGTTATGGTCTATAGGTGAATGTTATAGTTTTATCAAAACTTGATCGTCTGGATTGAATAATTAGCCAAATATCAGTACCTATTTATTTATTTACTTTAACAAAAACGGCTATCCACCAATTACATTAGTTAAAGATATATTAGACTCATACACTCATCTCACAGAACTCCAGGCATACTGACATGATCGCCTTCCATTCGTCCGCAAACACATCACATTCAGGGTGCGTGTCCAAAAGAGTGTTGAGCGCAAAGAGAGTACGAGGGACAGGAGACTGTGCACGCGCAACAGTGTGACTCGCAGGCACAGCTTATTAGCTATGTCTCCTGATACGGCTATATTTTATTGGAGCACAAAGTTGAGATAGCTCGGTAAGCAGCTCTGGAGCATCAATTTTTCCATGAAGGATTTTTAACATTGATACTAACTGGTCATTTTTTCTTCTGACCTCTAGTGAGTTATACCCTACAGAACCCAGCAGAAACTTAGTAGGGTACATAAAAGGGTAGTATCCGTAGATACGCTTGTAGAGATATCTCAGATAGGCTTTTTGCACTTTCTCTAACATCAAAACATATTTTTTCTCATGTGGGTTCCAGACGCATGCACTAGACTCAAGCTTACTTCGAACAAGCACGTTAAAAATAGACTTGATAGCACTTGTGTTTTCAAAATCTTTAGCATTTCTTAAAATGAAACCCAAACGCCTAAATGCATCTTTTGCAACTGCTAAAATGTGGTCATGGAAGGTTAGTGTATGATCAAATGTGACACCTAGATCTTTGATTGTGACTGTTCTGGTAATTATGTTGTCATTGATTTTATAATTATAGGAGACTGGATTACGTGCTCTGGTAAAGCTCAAGACGTAGCATTTTGACGAATTGAATTCCATTTTGTTGTTTACACTCCATTCGTATATAGCATTAATGTCGCTTTGTAATGCCATGCAATCTGTCTCAGAGTGGATTTCAAGAAACAGTTTCAAGTCATCTGCATATAGCAGACTTTTAGCAAAACGAACAACGGTTGGCAGGTCATTTACCATTATCAGAAACAGTAATGGTCCGAGTATTGATCCTTGACTGACGCCGGAACGCGTGTGATAAGGCTGGGATTCATAAAGACCTAGTCTAACAAACTGCTGACGATCGCGGAGGTAGTCAGCAAGAAGCCGCAGCAGACCTGGTGGAAAACCAATAGCGCAAAGTTTCGCCAGCAGAATGTCATTGTTAACCCTATCAAACGCTTTCCGGAAGTCAAAGTACAAAACATCCACCTGGCCACCACGGTCTAAACGTTTTGATATAAAGTCCACTAGAGACAGAAGATTGGTATTTACCGATCTTTTTGCCCTAAACCCATGTTGCTCATTACAAAGGTACTTATCTACTTGGGAATAAATATATTTATGAAGTACATTTTCAAAAGCTTTCGCTGGAGATGACATTATTGCAATGGGACGATATTCTTCAACAGATGTTTTATTAAGACTCTTGGGAATGGGGGTGACCCTGGATATTTTCCACTGTGGCGGATATGATCCCGTTTTCAAGCTTAAGTTAAATATATGATATAAAGGAAGGCAGAAGTGCTTTTTAAAAGTTTTCAATATTTCAGGTGGAATGTTGTCGGGCCCTACTGAACTACTTAGTTTCAGTTTGCCTATTCCTGCCATGACGTCTTGAGGAGTGAATTTGAATATATTAACATAGTTACTATTTACATTATTATCACAATGGGAAGATTTTTGAGCGTCCAGTATAGGTATGTCAGGAAGATATACACTAACAAAGAAGTCAGCAAAGGCTTCAGCTGCTTGAACACCTGTAAACTTAGCTCCTTTGTAGGTGACGCTTGGTTCAAATCCACCTTTAGATCGCAAACTCGAAATATGTTGCCAAAACTTACGCGGATTGACTGTTAACTGTTATATTGTTTTCAATTGCCCTTGTATATGTTGAGTACGCAACAGCTACTCGTCTTTTAAGATCAGATCTGATATCTGAAAAAGATTTCCTAGCTTCATCACATTTAGTGCGTTTCCAGATTTTATGAAATTTATGCTTGAGTCTAGTGTCGCGTATGATATCTTTTGTGAACCACACAGGATATCGTCGACCTGTAGTTTTACTACGATGCTTTTTGGGTACACAGGCGTCGAAAATAGGGTAGATTGTCTCATAAAAATACTTTGTAGCCAGATATGCATCATCACTTTGTATAACCTTATCCCATGAAACTTTAGAAAGTAAATCAAGCAGTAGATCACGGTTACAGTTTTTGAAATTCCAGTCTTTACTTACGTCTATGTTGCTCGGGTTAAGAACGTCAGAGTGATGTGTAGTTTTAATTTTAATATCGATGTCTAGGGGTGGATGGTAACTGTCAGGTGGTACAATACCATCTGTAGAAGTAACAGAAGTTTGAAACATGTCAGCACTCTCTTGGACCAGTACCACATCGAGCATTCCTCCATTCGAATTAGTCACAACATTCTTCTCATTTAGACAACAGAAAGACATAAAGTAAATGTAATAATTGACAATAGATAATGATGCACTTTTCAAATTTAAATCTCCTAAAATTATAACAGTGCCCTTTAAATTAGACATAAAACTTTCAACTTTACAAAACCAACGCATGTAGTCCGCATCTTTAGCACTTGGTTTAATGTAAACCACACACACATAAATAGTACGACCACACCACGTAAAACTTGCCCACAAGTCTTCACCACAGTCGGTTTCGAATTCTCGGCACCGTCGCAATACAGCAGGCGATCGCGCTGCGAGAAGTACACCCCCACACGGCGTGCCTCTGTCACGACGAAGAATATTCCAGTCACCTGGTGCTAGTTCTGCATCTTCAACCGACTCATCAAGAAATGTCTCGGTTATTGCAACGAGATTATGATGTTCGTTTTAAAGTACTTTCGGTTTTAGTTATATTATTATAGTTAGGCATGTTCAATTTGTACGGGAAAAGGATATTCGGCATTTATTTAGAGTAATACTATAAATTGTACTTTTGGACGTTTGGATGTTGTTACTCAATCACATCAAAATTACTAAATGGATTTTGATGAAACTTGGTAGTATTATAGCTTATGTTTCTGAATACCACATAGGTTACTTTTTATCCCGGATTTCCTATAAAATTTCATTGATTTGTTTTTTTTCCTATTTAGAATTGACTGATGAACAATTGGAAAAAATTTTAAACGAATCTGAATTTGAAGATGAGGATTCGGACACAGCCGAACCCTTCCCAGAAGATTTAGACCACGTTTTTAGTACAACGTCAGAATCTGAAGCCGAACCAGAAGCCACTCCGCAAGCAGTACAGATAGCAACTAGCCTGAGAAGAGTGCGTACTAGAGGTAGGTTTTAGGTATTTTACCAAATTATATTTTTGTTATGAATATTTCTTCGATGTCTTAAATATTTATTTTCATGCAGGTGGTTATCGTTCTCGAGGTAGAATACGTACTCGAGGCGGCAGGGCCCAAAGATATCCAGTTACTCCAGAAAATGAAGAACTTTGGGTGAGACGGAGTTTTATTAAGTCAATGCCACATTTGCAAGAGCCTTCTTATCCATCTAATAATGTAAATTCCGAAGATTTAATGAAATACCTTAACGAGTATATTGACGACAATTTGATCGATACCATTGTTCAAAAAACCAATAAGACTTCTATTGAAAAAACTGGAAAAAGTATTCATTTAACTAGGGAAGAATGTTATGTTTATTTTGGGATAACATTACTTATGGCGTGTTTACCACTGTCTCAAATCAGGATTTACTGGAACCAAAAATATGCTTTACCTGTGATTACACAAGCCATGACGCGAGACAGATATTTTTTGTTGAGAAATTCAATGAAGATAGTTTTTGATAATGACATAACTATGGATATGAGGAAACAGGACAAGCTTTGGAAAGTTCGTCCTTGGAGAATTCTATCTAATAAGATAGAATTCTCCAAGGTTGCAAAGCACAAGGGAGGCAGCAGAAAATTTCTATAGATGAAATGATCATTCCATTTACTGGGGCCTGTCCAATACGACAGTATTGCCCTGGTAAGCCCCATCCGACTGGTATGAAAGCTTTTGTTTTGGCCAATAATGGTCTTATTTGCGATTTTACTATTTACCAAGGAAAAGAAACTTTTGCATCTGATAACCAATTTCATTTAGGTGAAAACGTTCTACTTAAACTTACTGAATCTTTAGTGCCTAGACATTTGATTTATTTTGATAGATATTTTACTACGGTTAGATTGGCAGACGAACTTGCTAAAAGGGGCTTAAAATGTACTGGAACTATAATGAAAAACCGCGTGCCAAAAGAAGTAATCAATAAAATAGACGATGATAAAACTTTAATGAGGAAAGGAAGAGGGAGCTGTGACGTACTAGTCCGAAATGATGGGGAGGTGGCATTCACTAAATGGATGGACAATAAGTCTGTGTTACTGCTGTCCACTATTCATGCTGCTGAAAATTTTGATGACTGTAGAAGATACAACAGATCAACAAGACAATACTTATTTGTTTCACGACCCGAAGTTATAAAAGAGTATAATAGTAATATGGGCGGAGTAGATTTAACCGACAGATTAATAGCAGTATGCCCAAGTAGAGCACGAACTCGTAAATGGACCGTAAGACTCGTGGACTTATCTATCACGAATTCATGGATCAAATTTAAACAAGAACAGATAGAAAAAGGTATACGTAGACATAAAATAGTACAACTTAGAGAGTTCAAAAGATCAGAAGATTTGAAGAGAAAAGACTGATAGCAGAAAGACTAATAGAAGAGAATATCTACAGAGAGGATGATTTGCTGGATGATAGTGGTGAACCGGAGGAAAGAAGAAACGTAAAAAAGAGGCGCCCGCCAATAGTGCCTTTGCCTTCTAAATTGAGACGAAAGCATGGCACTGATAATTTTCCAGAAATGTTAACAACTCAGAGTCGTTGTAGAAATGAAGGATGTTCTAAAAAAACGTCAGTAAAATGTTTAGGATGTAATCTGTCGCTTTGTTTAACAGCAAAACGAAATTGTTTTAAGCTATTTCATATTTCTGATTAATTTTTTTCTTTTTCTTTATAATTTTATTTCTTACGTTTATTTTGATGGAGCTATTAATTATAACATTCCATAATTGGGTTATTAATAATAACTTGTTTTTTGTATGTTCTTTAATTTTACTAAGAATTCATAATACATAATAACTTTAATAAATAATTGAGACTGATAGAAGTAAGACTTGAGTTTCGTGATTTTATTACTTGTTTTTAGATTTTAATAAAAAAGTTTATTAAAAGTTGATTATTTTGATTGAAAAAATGTGTTTTTATTTGATATTATTTATAAAGAAAATTCTCACTATAAGTCCGAGATTCGTTTGTAACGGACATATTCTACCCCGTCAAGTTATGCATTAAGACCCAATGGCCTATAAGACGAACAAATAGCACAGAATTATTTTTTATGCCAAAATGATCTTTATATAAATGTCAATAATGTTTGTTCTGGCTAAAAATTTTGTATGAGCTTTAAGCTGTATTTCGAAGCACGCAAAGTCTCAGGACTTCAGCCACACCTCGAAATAGTTCTTTTTAAAGGACATGCGGACAAATTTACAATGTTCGAAAAAAAAATGTCGGGACTCAGGAGGATAATTATATGCTCTAAGTTCAAAGCTGATAAATTTCTCATCTCAGTTACGATCAATTCCGATTCTGATTTCACAAATATGGTATTTCCTCGTCTCCTATTAAAAGTAACTTTGAAAGGTACTATCTCCGCCATGAGGACGGCGAGCAATGGGTAGCTCGCCGTCCGGTCGTCTGGTAACAGTCCGGACCAAGCTAAGTTGTCGACGGCGCACTCTGTTCCCGCGCGCCTCAAGGAATTGTCAGAAAAACCGTAGGCAGAGTGCAGAGTGCAAAAGGGTTGGAAACTACTGGGGCCCAGGGTCTCTTTCTAAAAGGAAGGCTTGGCCCCAGTGCGCAAGGCAAAAAAGGAACGGGGTGGGGTAGTCAGCGAGAGTCTGACACTGTTTCCCGCTCCGCCCAAGAGAGGGATTTGTCATTGGATGATTTTTGCCCACCATAAAATAAATCGGCCAAGAGCATGTCGGGCCACGCTCAGTGTAGGTTTCTGTAGTTTCCCGTCCGCCACAAATTTCTCACAATGCAACAGAACCCAGTAGCCCATGTAAAAATTAGTAACCCAATTTCCCGAGAGATGGTGCTGTACCTGGTGGTAATTTTAAGTATTTTATTTGAAAGAAGACTCGCGCAGGATAGCGAAATATGTAAAAAAAAATGCTTGCATGTACGATTAAATTACAAAATTATTTCAGAACATTTTTTTTTAATTTCTCAAAAACTGTTCAACCTACCATGTTCAAAATAATTTTCCTTGAAAGTTTATAAAGTTCTACTTTTGAGATTTTTTTTTACACTTTTTAAACTTATGGTTGAAAGTTAGAGGGATTTTTCGTGAAAATCACCATCAAAGTGATTTCACCCATGAATTTATTAATTTCTTATATATTTGAGACTGTCGACAGACGGACTGCATCGCAGAAACGGCGCGCGTTCGACTTATTTAATTGTATCTAGTTGTATGTTCTATTTCATTCAATCATGATAATCTCATCTTTACTCGGCGCCTGCAGTCGTGTGAAATCAATATTAACCTCTCAGCCCTCAAGCGAACGCCGGCGTTCGCGGGTATTAACGGAAAGTTATTTGTCTAGAAAAACTTTTTTTTTACGTTCTTGGATAAATATCAAAATACCCTACAAAAAAAAAATGAAAAAAAAAACATTATATTTTTGAAAATTCGATGACAACGGCGCGTTTCGCGAAATCATGAGCGCGAGCGCCGGCGCTCGCTTGGGTGTACTGTTTGATTAAGGTACGCAGTCGGCTCAGTCGTTTAGTTTCGAAGCACGCTGTCCATCGCTAAGTTAGTGTGCAGCTAGTCAACGAGCATAACTTCGAACGCACATTTATAATATGCTATCAATGCCGTCTTTGTTTTGAGACTCTTACATTGTGCTCCTGGGCTCAACTGCATAAAAACAGATTCGACAGCAAGTAACTTAAGTAACTTTGCATGCATGGCTGAACATATGGACTGCGCACAGTTGCTGTGTCCGTCTGTTAGCATCCTTAGGGTCTTGCATTTACAGAGTTCAACGCTGTTCTAAGAATCATGGTGCATTCGTCCTATACTTGCAATTTTTTTCCCAAAGGGCCACTTTTACAAATCTAGCACATGGTACCCACTGTTGGTACAATAGTAAAGTTTATTATATAGTTTTCCATTGATGTTAACCAACTCTGCTCTCATTTCTGGAAATAATAAAGTTTCTTTTTTTACCATTCAAAATATGAAGATCTTTCGCATACCTATACTGTTTGACATTTGAGTGACTTCAAATACGGTGTCAAAATAAAATTTAATTTTAAACCAAAAACTAAAATCAAAGACAATAAAAAGTATTGATATCAACTTCGAAGCAATTCACACCCAAAATAATTTTCTACCCCTTTTTTACCCTGACGAATTTCAATTTAATACATAACGTATCTTCCATTAATTCAGTTAAAGAATGTTCATGCAAAATTTGATGTATATTGGACTAAGAAATCACGTTGTCCCATACAAACTTTGTCCCCCTTTTTCACCCCCTTAGGGGTCGAATTTCGAAAAATCCCTTCTTATTGGATGCTTACGTCATTTAAAGAACATTCTCTCCAAGTTTCAGATTTTTACGATCAGCGGTTTAGGCTGTGCGTTGATCCGTCAGTCATTGATGAGAAAAGATTTTATATATAAATTTTAGGTGTTAGGGGAAGATTTCCAAAAAAGTAATGATGCACGATTCTTTCTCGTTAATCACAAATAGTCCGCTTACCAATTTTTAGCTTTCTACCTTGAAAATTTCGGAATGCTCCATACAAACTTCCACCCACTATTGTAGGGAATCGAGGGGTTAAAAAAAGACAAAAAGTAGCATATGGCACTTTCTGTCCCTTCAGGTATCTCCACTTACTAAAAATCAGGTCAATCCGTTGCTCCGTTTTGCCGTTATAGAAAGACAAACAGACAGACATAGTTACTTTCACATTTATAATAGGTATTAGTATGGATATAATCATTCAACTTATAATATGCTTGCCTGCATAGTGTGCGTTTAATACAAGATTTAAATTTCGTTTCATTGAGTTCCAATATGTGGGGAGGTATTTTATTATAAAATTTTAAACAGTACCCTATGAAAGAAGAGGCCACTTTAGCCAGTCTGAAGCCTGGTTGAACTAACTGATCCCTATTTCTTGTAACATAATTATTAGTCCGGTCAATTTAGACATTCGAAGTTACATAAATTCCCACCTAGCTGAAAATCGGTAAGATTGTTTAAAATATCATTAAAAACAAAATTTGAAAGTTCCCCATCTTTCCCCTGTAAGGAAAAAATTTTATTCAAGGTCAAAGGTCAAAAAAAAGAGTTTTTCGCGATTTTCAGCAAAACGGTAAGTTTTATCATAAAAATACGTCAGACAAAAATTGTAGATCATAAAATTATCTACAAAAAATGTATTGATACTTTTTTTCTACGAGCCACCGTTTTTGAGATATATCGATTCTAAAAGTTGCAAAAGTTGTAATCGTCTTAATATGCACACGTTTCCTCGCCACCTATGAGGTAGTGTACTCAGCGCGTTTTTTTTAACGTGGTTTCCCCAGTAGGCCTATTCCACCGGTTAAACTCAAAACAGCACGATATAGGTTAGAATAAACACGTGTTTTCACTAGCAACTGGCATCCAAGACTAACAAGTGTTTCATTTATTATAGTAGGTATAAGACCCTAGCCACGCACACAATTGACCAGGGGACAGGTGTTTTCTCAAGGTTACAATGGTGTATAAATTAAGGGACTGGGTTTCATTTTACCTGATATTTGTATAGTTATAGCTTATGTATATTTTATATTAGTAGTTTAAGTTACAATGACCGATAGAAAAATATTTTAATATATATTACAACTATAGAGATGTTTATATACGTGGCGTATTCATGCATATTATGACGATTACAACTTTTGAAACTTTTAGAATCGTTATATCTCAAAAACGGTGGCTCGTAGAAAAAAAATTATTAATACACTTTTTGTAGATAATTTTATGATCTACAATTTTTGTCTGACGTATTTTTATGATAAAACTTACCGTTTTGCTGAAAATCGCGAAAAACTCTTTTTTTTTACCTTTGACCTTGAATAAAATTTTTTCCTTACAGGGGAAAGATGGGGAACTTTCAAATTTTGTTTTTAATGATATTTTAAACAATCTTACCGATTTTCAGCTAGGTGGGAATTTATGTAACTTTACTCTTATTTTTTGGTCTAATTTGACCGGACTATTATGTCTATCGCCTCTTTTGCTAAAAGGATGAAGATTTTTTCTAACATACATGATGTTTTCATAGATATATTGACAAGCCATTGTCATAATATCAATAATTTTAAAACAGTTTCCCTTAGAGAATCGGCCGTCTGCAGTAGGCAGCAAATATGTCAAGTCAGTCTTCTCGGTAACTACTGAGATACTTAGTCAGTTCTATAAAGAAATTATCTGCTTCACTTGACTGCGATTGCTCGTGTTTAGTTGATTTTACATATTATCTAGTTATGGAGACTCTTGAATTACAAAACTACCAATTTTACATCCCAATATTCACCAAGAATCAATTTCCAAATAATTAATGCAACTATTTTTTTTTGTTTTTTTTTTTTTATGCGCGCGTTTTTTGGCATATTTTTTTTCGAGTGAAGTTCATTGGCTATATTAATTAAATAAAATCAAATACCACAAAAACATTATAAATTCGTACAAGTATTAGGAATTCGTATTCTATTGCCACTACGAATGAAATTATCTTAAAAACTGTTCACGCAAGAAAACAAACGACGACTAGGCAATATGATCAAAAGACTATTATAGTCTTAAGCTACGGGTAAATTACAAAAAAAGTAGATGCGCGTCTATGAAAAGAGAACTAATTTTTTACCGCCATGTTACGAAAAAAAAAATAGTTTTACTGTTGTAATAATGTTAGCTAAATTATTTTTCTTCACAAGTTTATTGAAAAACGTATGATACACGCGAGTAATGAATGGTTAGGTACGAATCTTGGCTTTCTTAAGACCCTCGCCGTGGCTGGGATTTTAATACCGCCACCTACATTGCATGTACACTTGTATCATAATGTACTGTAAATGTATCATAATGTATTGTAAATGTATTTTTTTTTTTTAACAATAGCAAAATTAAAAACAAGAAATGGAATTGGCATTGATTTTTGTATATATTGATTTCATATCGGCCTACCTGGGCACTTACAAAACGATAGAGGCTAGAGCACTGTTCCTTAGGGTACCCATCATATGTGTGTCTTGTATTCGCTGGGTGCGCGATGACAGCGCCAACTAGCGTTTGCAAATACGGTGGCCTCCGAAATGTCAAATGCCCGGCTATCATTACGACGAGTTAATTACAAACGAACAATTTTAATTAAATATTGTAATTTACATTTATTCCAATAAATATTCTAAATCTATATAAAGTAATTCTTTTCTATTTTTCTTCTAAAATGGTACAATCAATAGATTTCGCTTAGTACATTACGGATTTTTCATGGCTGTCGTCATGAGAGGTAAGTAAAGAAATAAGCAAATTTCATCGAATAACGCATTTCATGTAAATAGCAGACGATTATTTATGAGTGCTTGTGCTCTCAATAATCCATCATTTTATGTATTTTCAGATAAACATGGCCAAATTATTCATAAAAACTGGATTCCGACCAATCACACACGACATCATTTTCAAACCACAAACAACGTTGAAAGGAAAACAATTAGCTTTAGCTCAACATTTGCAAGATGTGAAAGAATTCATTGAAGATAATTTTTGCAATTAACTACGCAGCAAGCTTCGTGACTCATGTTTATTTACTAAAAACGTAAATCTCGCTAGTAAAAAGTGACAGCGTCCGCCACCGAAAGTTCCTTTTTTGGCCATGACGCGCGCTGCGATCGTTTTGTGGTTCCCCCACCTTATACTTCGCACCCAGCGAATATGTGAGTTTATATGTCTAAGCACCTTTTGCTATTACAAGTGAGAGCAACGGCTTCTTTATAGGGTACGAATCAGCAAGAAAGTCAATGGTTAGTTAAAACAAAACAAAGAACAGTAAGGGCCCTCGCCCACGGGCGACTTTTTGTAGCGATGCAGTCGCGATGCTCTCGCGCGTAGCATCGATACAGACGCGAAGCAGTCGCTACCTGTGTGCCCGCGCCCACGGGGCCAGATTCAGTCGCGAAGCAAACGCGATTCGGTCGCGATGCAAACGCGATTCGGTCGCGATGCAGTTACGATACAAAAATACCTTGGATCAGTACACTTGCAAGATGGACTCCGTTGAGGCAACATTAGTCACGTTGTCTTTGGTGCTGCTTTTACGTAAGCAGCCGAAGCGTAGGCAATGGAAGCAGCGTCAATATTGAATGCATCCATTTAATACCCAGAGATTACTTTGTGGACATCATGTAACAACTCAAATATTATGATCTTAAATTCAAAAGTTGTTATAGAATGTCATATTCGACGTATATATCGTATGTATCGATACAATCGCGATGCAGTAGCGCGTCGCGGTCGAGCGTTTGTATCGATACAATCGCGATGCAGTAGCGCGTTGCAAATGCGACTAACACGCGTTAGAAGTGATGCAGTCGCGCGTTTGCTAAACGCGCGACTGCATCGCTACAAAAAGTCGCCGTGGGCGAGGGCCCTAAAAGAAGATACAGAATAGAAAAGGACAGTGTAGACCAGTCTTCAGTCTACACTTTAAAAAAACTGTGTTGAAACAGAAAATAATCTAGATGATGCTAGAAAGTGGTTCGACTTCATGGCCCAGATCCTTTGATCTCTTTTGATGATGTTAGGGTACCTACGAAGGGACTGACAAGAGCTGTGCGTTATAAAAGTCCCTATTTTTTTAAGAAATAAAAAAAATATATCTAAGAGTTTGCGGAGTGTTGTGTTCTAATTACAAAATAATGTTCTTAATTAATTGAGTGCTTCAGGCTATCCCTCGTGGGTTGATCCGCCATTTGATATTCTGTTCTTATAAGGTAAAATCGAGTATATTGGGGACATATTTTGGCTAGTTCCAAAAATACACTGATCTTCTTGGTCAACAAAGAGATTAAGTTTCTTTTACGAAAGAAAACATAGGTAAACAACTCCTTCGACATGTGAAAATAATTTACTTTTTTTATTATCTATCTATGAAACATAAAACCCCGCTTATGATCAATTATTATTTGTGGGCTGTTTTTTTATCCAATCGTACCGCCGAAGATTATAAATGGCTCTAGTTGCTCTTTTCTATAATAGGTATAAAAATTGCGTCAATGTCTGCAGCCCGTCCCCATAGTAAGATACTGTATGACATGATACTATAAAAATAACTAAAATAGACTAGTTTAGCGGTATCAACATCCGTTAATTGGCGGATTGAAGGCATTTTATTCCTACTGTGCATAAATAGAAAGAAATGTCTTGGAACCACAAAATCGAAACCATGTGACATTCATCAATCCGCATTGGGCCAGCGTGATGAATTACAGCCTATTCCCCCTCCTAAAGAGGAGGCCTGAGTACCAGCAGTGGATAGCAAAAGATTGAAACTATGCCAGTCTATGTGCAAAAATAATCTGTTGAACTTGATAGGATGGACAGTTTTTGAAACTAAAAAAAAAAAGTTCTGAACTAATTTTGTAAATTAACTGTACTTGCAAGCATTTTTTTAAATTTGATTCACATATTTATTATCTTGAGCTTATCTTCTTTCGAATAAAAATACAAAACGAATAAAATCGGTTTACGCAATCCAAAACTACCACCAGGTACAGCGCCATCTCTCGGGAAATTGTGTTACTTATTTTTACATGGGCTTCTGGGTTCTGTTACATTGCGAGAAATTTGTGACGGTCGGGAACTGCCGAACTCTACACTCTGAGCGTGGCTCAGAGTAGCCCCGTTACGCTCTTAGCCGGTTTTTTACTCTTAAAATAACAAAGTCAAGTAAGTGTCAAAGTTTGTTGGAGTAAAAGATTCTGACAAGCGCCACCAGGCGGCAGGGCGTTCATCGTGTACGTCACGTTTCCTCTCTTGGAAGATCATCAACATGACGGTAGATGGCGTTAATTACCTTATTCTGAAGAATTTTAATAATAATTCTGCTAAGACCTCGCAAACACTCTACCATGGCCCTCCCCCCAATCTATTAAGTAGCCTTCTGTGGAATAGTTGTAAAAAAACTTGACAACTTTCCTCGATCCATGACTCAAGGTCAATAGAACCTAACCGCGGGACAGTCATGATCTTAGGCAGTAGATCGACAGTTGACATAAAACGGTGCCCGAATGGCTGGCTGGTATATTGCGCTGTTAAATACTGCAATCAGGTTCAAGATTTATTAAAACACTTACCCCACACTGCCCCACATGCCTATCAGCAGCTCATATAGGTCAGATAGATATTGAACTTGAACGCAGGGCGCTAGCAGTGAGATGCAATATGTTAGCTCACAGGTTTGCTTATTTTAGTAATGAGAAGAAAATTACTTTATTCATCCCATGTTTGGAAATATCCACAACTTTTAGAGAAAGTCGACCAAATCATTAGCTTGGCAGCAAGCTACGCTTCCTATCCGGCTAGGTGGCCTCGGCGTCCGCAAAATTTCAAGTATAAGTTTACCAGCTTTCCTCTCCTCGGTGCACAGTACTGAAACTTTAACCAGGAATATTCTATCTTCCTCACTGTTTGATGTTGAGGTACCGTGTTTGTCCGATGCGTTGATTGCTTGGAAAATGGCGTGTCTCAACACGGATTTGCCTGACAACCTGTCCTCGCAGAGACAGTGGGATGTGCCGCTCTGCAGTGTTACACGTAACAATCTTATGAACTCGTCAAGTAAGTACTGCGGAGCGTGCACGTCTGCTGGCTGTGGGAGAATGGGAGTCGGGTTTATGGCTTCAGGCGCTACCATCATCCACCGTAGGCACTAAGATGGATGACGCCTCGTTTTGGACTCGCAACCTGCTTACGCTTAGGCGCTCCTTGTGTTGCTCCACATCGGTGCCACTGTGGCGAAGCTGTCGGCGGCCTCGGACACCATGGCTTGTACTGTTGCAGGAGCGCAGGCCGCATATCACGGTATGCTAGCATCAACGACATTATTCGTCGAGCTCTAGTCACCGCCGGCGTACCTGTCGTATTAGAACCTAGTGGCTTGGTACGTGACGATGGAAGGAGACCAGATGGTATGACGTTGGTGCCATGGAAGGTGGGTAGGCCTCTGGTGTGGGACGCAACCTGTGTCGACACCCTTGCGCCATCCCATGTTTTTAGTTCCGCGGGCTGTGCTGACGCTGCCGCTGCGGCTGCCGAGACCCTCAAACGGCGCAAATACCGTAACCTTATTGGTAATTATAGTTTTGAGCCGTTTGGGGTCGAAACGCTTGGGTCATGGGGTCCGAGTGCGTCACCTTTTTAGCGGCCAACCCAACTCACATTTTCATACAACCGCTCTTACGTGATTGTGATGTTATGACACATCTTTCTTCAAATATTTTCGATACACAGATATCTTGTGGATATTATCTAGGCTTCTATAGAAATCAAAACATAAATTTGTTTAAGAGTAATCCAGTAAAGACCTCTAAAGATCTTAGGCGAAAGGTGGCCGTGGCATTCCTGCAGGAGACTCGATGGAAAGGCCGCAGGTCCCGGCTCATCGGGAATGGCTACAAGCTGATTTACAGGGGTGCAGCCGGTGGGGAGAACGGGGTGGCCGTTGTACTCTCCGAGGAGTTTCAAGACGCAGTCCTGGAGGTGAAACGCTACAGTGATCGGCTTATGGTCGTAGGTGTGCTTATTGACGGGGTTGTAACCCACTTGATAAGTGCCTACGCACCTCAGGTCGGTTGCAGCGACACTGAAAAGGCTGCGTTCTGGGATCAACTCGGTGGGGTGCTTCGTGGCATCCCGTTGTCACAGGGAATCGTCTTGGGTGGTGATCTGAACGGTCATGTGGGTGACAGGTGCAAGGAGTTTGAACATGTTCACGGTGGCTTTGGATACGGTAGCCGTAACGCGGAAGGGGAGAATATCCTCCAAACGTGTGCGGCTGCCGGCCTTGCCATCGTGAACACGTACTTCAAAAAGAAACCCGAACACCTGATCACCTACAAGAGCGGGAGGTACGCTACCCAAATCGATTTCTTACTCACACGGAGGCACCATATCAGTAAGGTAGCCAACTGCAAGGTCATACCCGGCGAGAGTCTCACTGCACAACACCGTCTCCTTGTCATGGACTTGTGCGTCAAGCCTAAGGTCAAGTTTGTTGAGCGCCAACAACGCCGAATACGGTGGTGGCGACTGGATGAAGCTACGTCCCAGTCGTTCGCGTCGGCCATCGGCGATAAGTGCGATGGAACCGATGGCGAACCGGTGCAAAGCCACTGGGACAGGATTCAGGTCGCCATCACTAAAGCGGCAAAGTCGGTGCTCGGCTTGTCCAGGGGCGGCCGCAAGTGTGACAAGGAAACTTGGTGGTGGGATGACACAGTCCAGAGGGAGATCAGAGAGAAGAAGGCTCTCTTCAAAACGTGGCAAGCTTCCAAATCTCCCGAAGACCGCGACGCATACAGAGCTGCAAAACGTGATGCCAAGAGGGCCGTAGCCAGAGCCAGACGAGACCACTTACAGCCACTTTATGATAAGTTGGAATCGTCTGAGGGGCAAAAGCTCATTTATAAGTTGGCACGTTCCAGGGTCAAAGCGGCACTGGATATCACTAAGTGCCGCTGTGTAAGAGACCCTGACGGGAATCTGTTATGCGAGGACCTCGCGGTGAAGGAGAGATGGCGCTCGTACTTCCACGAGCTGCTGAACAAGCAGCACAAAGAGGTGCTGTCTCCGGTTCTCCCTCCAAATCAGGGACTTGTGCCCCCGGTTACGCCTGAAGAAGTGCATGTGGCTCTTCGCCGCATGAAGAACCGGAAAGCTGTCGGTGCCGATGGAGTCCCTATTGAAGCCTGGAAGGCGATGGGTCCTCGTGGTGTGGGCATCTTAACCCACCTATTTAACCGCATGCTCCTCACCGGAAAGATCCCGAGTCAATGGAGACTGAGTATTATCACTCCAGTCTTCAAAGGCAAGGGATCGGTGCAGGAGTGTGGCGACTACCGTGGGATTAAGGTTATGTCCCACACCATGAAGCTCTTCGAGCGGGTGATTGACTCTCGGATCCGACAGGAGTGCACCGTCTCGGGATGTCAATATGGGTTTCGACCAGGTCATGGCGCCATGGACCCCATCTTTGCCCTAAGGGTTACTATGGAGGGATACAGATCGAAGAATACGCTTCTGCACCTCTTGTTCCTAGACATGCAGAAGGCCTTCGACTGTGTCCCCCGTGATGTGATCTGGTGGGCGCTGAGATCCAAAGGAATGCCCGAGACCTATGTTGACATCATCCGAGACATGTACCGAGACTCCGGTTCTGTGGTTCGGACCGCTGTTGGCGATACGAATCCCTTCCCCATCACCGTTGGAGTTCATCAGGGCTCTGTCCTTAGTCCGTTTCTGTTCAGCGTAGTGCTGGACGTGCTGTCCTCTAACATCAGGGACTTACATGAGCAGCCGCCATGGCTGCTCATGTATGCAGACGACATCGCGCTGGCGGACTCGGACAGTGGGCGCTTGGTTCGACGTGTGACAGCGTGGAAGGAATCGCTGGAAAACGGCGGTCTGAAGATTAATGCGGCGAAGACCGAGTACTTGGCCTGTAACACAACAAACGCTGCTCCTGTTCGCATTGGCGAAGACACAGTCGAGCGCACGGAACAGGTCAGGTACTTGGGATCGGTGCTCCACGAGTCCGGGACGTCGATTGCGACGTTGAGTCTCGTATCTCGGCGGCCTGGGCGAAATGGCGTGAGGTGGCGGGGGTTATCTGTGACCCCAAAATGCCGGTTAGGCTCAAAGGACAGGTCTATAAGACCATCATTAGGCCTGTCCTTTTGTATGGCAGTGAAGCGTGGCCTGTACTTGAGCGGCATAAGCAAAGCCTGCGTGTCACGGAAATGAATATGCTGCGCTGGATGTCGGGAGTGTCGCGGAAAGACCGCATTAAAAACTCCCGCATCCGGGGCAGCCTTCAGGTCCGTGACATAGCGGATAAACTGCAGGAGGGTCGCTTACGTTGGTATGGCCACGTTCTACGAAAACCGGCAGACTACGTGGGTAACAGATGCCTCGACATGCCGCCTCCGCCGGGACCCGGTAAACGAGGAAGGCCTAAGAGGCGTTGGATCGACGTCGTAAGGGACGATATGCGTGCCAATGGGCTTACGGCAAAGGACGCAAAAGACCGAGCGAAGTGGAGGCGTGCTTGCAGGAAAGCGGACCCCGGGCACCGAGGCGAAAGCCAAGGTTGGCAACCGGGACTAATACCGCTAGGATGATGATGATGACCTCTAAAGATCTGCTATTTTACGTGAACTTTGACTCTCCATAATGTACTCCTATATTAAAAATGTTGTATTTAAAAAAAAATAATCCTTAAGGGTTTAATAAAAACACGTATTTCCTGGAACAAGTTTTGTGAAATATTCGAGTAAATCGTAGAATTGCTGAATGCCAACAGAGTTTTCAGGTGTTATGTCTCTTTTTTCGCATTACTTTTGCATCAAACATCACATTGGATTGCTTTAGATGTATCAATAAGCTTTTAAAACATCCTCGAGGCGAGTCGGGAAGGCCCACCTTAAGGAAATTTCACGTCGTCTAATTGATACTTTGCGTGAAGAGGGGGCTGGCTCTTTCTTTGCCCAAAGAATTAGCATTGCCATCCAACGTGGCAATGCTGCCAGTCTTCTGGGCATGTTTCCAGATGACAGCGATGTGGAGAAATATTTCGACGCTTGAGTATTGTGTTTTTGTATTATATGTACATAGCTAGGTTTGGTGTATATATTTATTTTAGTTTAGTTTATATTTAAGATTTTATCTACACTAATATAATAAAGAGGTAAAGTTTGTTTTTTTGTTTTTATGTTTTTTTGTTTGTAGGGGGTAATCTCTGGAACTACTGGTCCGATTGGAAAAATTTTAGCAACAATAGAAAGCTGCTTTACTCCTGAGTGACATAGGCTATATTTTATGTACGCGGGCGAAGCCGCTGGAAAAAGCTAGTTTTATATATTATGGTATTTAATTAAACAAGATGCACTTTATTCAAAGCCTTTTGCCAGTCATTCTAAACGGCCCCCCGTTTAAAATGACTGGCAAAAGGCTGTGGATTAACTATACCTACATGGAAGGCTCTAGACGCCTTGCAGATCCAATATAATTATGGGTTCAGGGTGATGTTGGGGCTGCCTAGATGCATGTTTGCTTTGGCGCGTGTGGATGATTTCCACGCTATAATGAGGAAGAAGGCTGCCTCGAAGCATGCGCCAGGGATCAATCATTGGTCGCGATTGCTTGTGTACTAACACTGTAGTTGATAAGTTTTTTACTAACCATTGGACTCGTGTTGTCTTCAATAAAACAATATTATTATTTTTCTATTTAATTATATATTATTACTAGCTTTTGTCAGCGGCTTCGCCCGCGTACATAAAATATAGCCTATGTCTAAGCTTTTTGTTGTTGCTAAAATTTTTCCAATCGGACCAGTAGTTCCAGAGATTACCCCCTACAAACAAAAAAACAAACTAATAAAAAACAAACTTTACCTCTTTATTATATTACTGTAGATTACATTATTGCTAGCTCAACGACTGTGCTAATTGTGTCATGTTTGTCTTCTTTTCGTTATTTTATAGCATTACAGGTTTTATGGGCATCATATTATTGCTATGGTAACTGAGGCACACCTTAATGTCCCAGTCGGTAACTGTCACTAACTGGGAAACGAATTTGAAAAACTAAGACATGTATTTAAAAATGTAGTGCTTCTTTGATCCGATCTGGTTAGTTTAAAGTATGATGGCGGCGGCGATGTACGCAAGTTTAACTAGCGCTCTATGCCATTTTAAATGAGTGCCTTATTTTTGTAAGTAGGGCAAGTTACCGACCTGCCTGGTTTACCCCTAAGTAGGTATATGTTTCTCGGTGTCGGTATAAAATCATCGTAATTCTAAATACCTACCCATTAGTTTTAGGAAAACGTTACAGAGGTACCACTTACCTACGTGTTGAATGAGACATGTTTAATAAAAAATTGCATATTTGGGAATTGGATCAAAATAAATAGAACCTATTATATAACATAGAAAGAACGCAACCAAACAAGGTGAATACAACAAAAACAAACCAAGAAATGAAACAACACGTTTGCTCTATTTTCATGTTATATTATTTATTCAGACAACGGTACACTGTGACAATAACAAACTTAAATTAATGAATTCAATTGAGACAGATATGCTACATATAATTTATTCTGATTAACGGCTACTAAAGACATGTGTTCACTTGGATTATAACTACACGAATAGTTGAATATCTGTAAACAGGTTTAATTAAAAGATTACACCAATTTTCACAAATTGTACTTAAGATAAACACTGAATGCATCGATACTGCTGCGCCACTTTCTGTAGAATGCCCGCTTCTCAACCACGGTTCTTCAACAAAAGATTTGTTCCAACAAACCACTGAACTTTACAAGCAAGTATAAACCAGTCATTTACATATCGGCTGACTTTGAATAAATTGATGGTAAACATTATCTATCCAGCAGTTATTAAGCCCATTTAACCAATAAACTTAATAGTAATCAGAAAACGTTCGTGTGTCTGAAGCGGTTACACTACCGAGATCTATAGTGTCGTGGCAGCAGCCTAAACATTACTTAATGTTATTATAATTATATGTGTTTACCTACATACAAACAAGGTTACACCATAATCAGGAACACAGAGTAAGTAGCGAAGGAGTGACGAAATTATCTCAACAATAATAACTGAATAGAACAAAATGTCTGTGCACGCGGCGTTCATAATAATACAGAACATGTCAAGTACAGTAACAACAGTTTTTCGCAAATTAACCAAGTTAATGTTTCATTTCATTAAAATATAGTAATGAAACTAAAGTCAGGTTTACTATTTTTGTTTGATCGGCTTTTGTCATCCCAATAAACAGGGTGCACAATCATTTCTTTGTTTTGGTAGATGATAATAGTAACTCAACAAATAAAACTATAGATGCTGTAATATTGAAAAGAGAATAAACAGTAAATAAATAAGAAAGTATTAACGCAAGAGTCTTTACTTAGCTTTATTCTTTACTTTCGAGCAACATCAGGTTGTATGTAGGTACCAGCGTTACTGGGGTGACAGAAACCAAGTGATGGCGAACTGTGCTCACGTAGACAATGATAGCTAGTCATTATGTTTTATTATCAAAGCAAGGGGACACTCACAGGCATCAATCAGTACATCGAGATACCTTTCGACAACGCTCTTAATAACTAAACAGTCGCACATTTAACACTGGAATAGTTACAGTAAAATATTTTTGGTTACAATGGACATGCTACTAATGTTAACGACAATAATTTGAGCCCAACGGCGGCAGTTGCGCTTAACAAAATAAATACACGTAATAATAATTCAAAAGAGCAATCATATCTGTATTCTATATCGTCCTTTAAAATTATATATATCACAAAAAGTTAAGATTTGTCATGCAGTATAATAACACATTGTAATGGTCGCCAGTAACGATTAGATTAACTAATAAAAAAATCATAAATTAACATCTATTCATATAAATTACAAACCAACCATAACCGCCTCTGTAGGTGTATATTATATTACTACAAGTTTTTTTACTTATCTATCACGAAAATAACACGTAGGTACTTATTTATGTAATCCAAATGTATAATTTTTCCAATACAATAAATTAATGATTAATTATAACTACAAAATCCACATTGTGATACAAAATAATATGAACCATAAGTGATTCAGTTCAAAACAAATGGCACGTGCATGTCTGCATTGTTTACTCTATGGATTTTATTCGTCGTTTATAAAGAAATAGGATCAATTTGGATACCGAATAGTCAGCTAACTTGCCTGTCAGGGTATAACCACATCGGCCAAATATATAAATTTGTGTATATTTTTTTCTATATAATAGTCATATGTATTTATCTTTTTATATAATAATTTTGAATTTTTATTTATTCTAACTTTTTTATAGTTAAGCACGTATAAGCGGCGGGCGGCAGCCGCCCGGCCGGCCCGCCCGGCCGCCGCCCGCCGCCACCGACTCCTCATCGCCGCTCACCCAACACTTACTGTGGTCAAAAATTTGGAAGGCACTTTCTACTTTTCAAAAAATTTAAATTTAAATTTATTTTTTGAACACATTAGCCTAGACTTACACAATAGAAAATATGCGTAGTAAAATTTACCAAAATCTACGCAATTCGTCCGAAACGTTATAGGCCCAGTATATAATTTTTAATTTTTTTTTACCTATATTAAATTTATTTCCAAAAGGACAGCCAAATAGTTTCAACATTAATCTGAATTGCAGATGTAATAATTTTTCCACAAATTTAATAATTTGGTCTTTTTTATATTCTAGTTCCAAACTTTAACCGAACCGGATATTCGAAATACCAAATAATAGTGAAGTATCAAGGCCACTTGGAGACTAATTATACAACATGGTCACCATGTTTAGCGACGAGTCCTCGCCGGGACAGACGCGCAGTGCGCGCGCGTGCCCGGCCTCCCCACTACGCGACAAGTGAATACGTGAACGCCAACAATTTCCGCCAACAATACTAAATCGTGGATACCCCTGCGGCAAGAAGGTAACACTAGTAATTTTTACCCAAACTAGAAACGAAACTATGCGTCCAGGGAAGTAGTTGTTGGGAAAAACAAATTTGTACATATACACCTTAAAGTCCTAACGACGTCGAGACGCCCGAGTGGCGGTAGCGTCGAGCAACACTGATCAGATCGCTACGGGTAGTACATAGCTAATCTAAGTAAATTGAAATGTATAACTCTAAGTATGCATAGGTAGTAAGTATAGCAGACAGATGAATGATGAACATTCAGTACTTGGCGATTTCTGTGCATCTAAATCTAATGCGGCGGGCCCCGCTTCTGGGAGTTAACGAGTTAGCTCGAAGCTTCGGAATGCTGACGAGTCCATGGGATCAGTGCCACAATTGAAAAGTGAACATTTATATTTCTATCTTGCAATAAATAAAAAGCTCAGTTCATCTTGCATGTAGTTCAACCGCTTCTTGCATTTTAGCGATTTCAGACTGTTTGTGTCACGAAGGTTTCCCCACGATGTTCACCGTCAGTCAAATCGGAACTTGGCGGCTTTCGAAGTCACCACTACTGCCATAAGCTGAACAAATTAAAGTCATCTATATCCAGAAGCTTCATTAAATAAAAATGTTTTTTTTTCTTATTCGTAATCTTAATAAGATAATACTATTTTTATTGATAAGCTTTATAAACAATCTCAATAATGTAACTAAATCGTTTTTTAGTTTTAATAAAATACTTTATTAGGAGAAAGTTTACATGGTGAAGATTTTTAGTGTGGCAACACCTTTAGTAATATAGGTGACTTTATCCTTATTGCTTAAAACTAAACTACTGACTAAACTTATTTCTTGCAACTTGTTACTGTATCGCGTTACTTGTCCGCACCATGCTATGGAATTTGAAACTTTTATTTTTTGTACCGAGACAAACTATTGAATATCAATTTTGTAAAAAAAGTCCTAATGAAAAACAGAGAACAGGCGATTGAAACGCCTGTGCAACAATTTTATAGTTGAATTGATTCTAAAATATTTTAGATCAAGCCTCTATAGGTAGTTAGTGCCGCCACACTAAAAAAAGCTAATCAGAATGAAGATCCTGTGTTGTGACTCATTGACGAATACATGTTCGAAGTCAAACTTCGGAAGGTTATAAAAAAAATATTTTGATCTTTTATTATACGTAAGTTTAAATGGGGGAAAGTGAAAAGGGGGTGTTAACAAGTAGAAGTGGGCACCGTCGCGAACGCCTAATTTAGCCTAACATTTGGAACAATCACTACTGACTAACGATACATCTAAATTACATTTGGCGATCACTAATTCTACACGTATGTGAATCGCTGCACGAACAGTGAACAAGGAGCGTGGCCGCGAGCGCGGCGCGGCCCGCAAGCGACAACACACAGGACCCAATAGAACGGCTACGAGATTAAACTGACGTCCACCTCGTCGGGAACGACACCATCGAAACTTTCAAGGATTACATCTAACACTAATCCACGTTTTTTTTTTCATTTCTTAAATATGTTTGCTGAACTATAATGAATAGGTATACCGAACAGTCTTTTGAATCGGGCCGAATATATATATATATACGTATATATAATATACTTTTAAAATTTTGATAATTCCTACTTTCACAGATGGATCTAGATTGTAATGTATTAGTTAAGCTTACACGTATTTCGAAATTCTACTTATGATTAGATAATAATAGTGTCGGGCAAGAGCGCGCCGCGGGCACTGCGTGCCCGGCGGCGCGTGTGCCCGTCGAAGAGTTTTAAAGAAAACTTAAAAAATATATCAATGGAACACAATACATAATGATAAAAATTATAATAAATCCATAATGTTAGAAAAGTCAACTAATAACAAAGCATCGTATTGCACAGCGAGTCCACAATAATTTATTAAATATGATCGTAAATTAATGCCGATTTGAAACATTGATTAAAACCAGTTGACCGTCGCGGGCCCGTCACGTGGTCGTCTCTAACTCTCCGACTGGGAACAGCTCCACTTCTGGAATGTGTAACGGGCTGCGAACCTCAAGGTCACCAACACACATCGCACTATTATATTATTCTTTGCTTGCGATCCCACAACACTCGTGCATCAGTGGAATCGCAACAGTTTTGGCATCTCGCGACTGGTCGCTCGGAAACGCCTGACAGGGAACAATGACGACGCCGGGTCGTCATCTGTAACGCCGTCATGTTTTGTTTGCTAATATTCACCGCAGTTTCAACTGTCCCATAACAAACATAAAAATACTTCACAATAAAATTATTATAGGTTTACATTTTGCATAGAAGGAAAAAAGCTTGTTGGAAATCTTTATCATTGTTTCTGATTGTTTTTTTTTCGTATTATTTAACCAATCAACTCAATTCCACAGTCAGCATCACAACACGTATCTTTAGTGTAAATGCAACAAATTTGAACTTACCATTGTTAATGATGCTGACTGTACTGCGGTGATAAAAATTAATAATGTCGACTATATCGGCTTTTCATTAGAAAGAGAGACAATGCAGCAGGCGAGAGGTTCCCAGCGGCGGGTGAGCGCGTCACAGCGCGCCGGCGCCGCTGGGAACCTCGCGTCGACGGGCTTTAATAGTAGGTGGAGCTGTTTCCGTTCGGCACGAAGTATTTGTAAGCGGGCATCGGTATCGGCGGCGGTGGCAGCCCCAGAGGCGGCATCACCGGCGCCATGCCCGCGGCCTCGCTTCAGATGTCCGCGCGCCCGTCCGACGCGTCCAGCTCGGAGGGCGACGAGCCCTGACCGGACCCCTTTCGGCCGTGGCCCTGCTGTCCGTTCTTCGGCGGTCCCATCAGCGTAATGTCGGAGGAAGTGTCGCGGTCACCGTAGCGGTTCTCAGAGGGGGAGGCGAAGGGGCGGAACGGGTCAGGGTGCTTAGCGGGTTCCAACGCGTGGCCGGGTGGCGGGGGCGAGCACAGTGGCGACTCGAGGCCGGTGGACAGCGGCGACGTGAGCTGCGGCGAGGCCTGCATGGGCGGGCCCAAGTGCGGCGGGTGGTCCGGGGGGCGCTGGCCCGCCACCATGTTGCACATCTGGCGGCGCAGGCCGTGCGCCACCGCGGCCACGGCGGCGGCGGCGGCGGCGTTGGGTGACATGCGGCCCTCGCGCCCGTTGCCGCACGCGCCGATGTACGCGTTCTGAACGGCCACACCGTCCTGAAACACGCGACACCCACGTACAATGCTTGCTCGACACTCTATACTATGCGCATGGCCAATAAAAAACAAACGACATAACGACGTTCAGCGCTCAACGTCTGTATTTCGTAACGATCGTTGAGTCTAAAATAAAAACGATATGACGCGATTCTAAAACGTTAGGAATGTAGGTAATGTAACCAAATCTAACCATGGCAACCGCCGAGACAATTATTATAATTGACGATCGCAATGGCATATTCGCATGGCTGCCGAAAAAAGGGGTCGACGCATCTCGTTCTATTATTACTGTCATCTCATCAAATGAGAGTAATAATAGGACAATATCTAATAACATATAATATTCGTTTAGAACAAGAGTAATGTGTTTGTTATCGCAACTTGACGTCATGACACGTTCGTAGTACGTTTGTAAAAAGGTTGCGACGCGCGTTGACGTAAAGCTGCGAAGGAACGCCGGCGCTGGAGTGGCGGCGCGCAGGTGTGATACTGACCGGTGCGATGGCGGGGTAGCCCGGCAGTTCGAGCTCTTTAAGGTTGGTGGGCTGCGGCGCGCACGGCGCGTGGGTGTCTCTGAACACTACCGCGCGGATTACGCCGCGGATGTGCTCGTCGGGCCAAACGCCCAGTAAGATCCTTTGAGGCCGCCCCCTTCCCTTTGGTCTTAAATCTGGAAATTCGCATAATAGTAAAACGTGAACACGCAGGGAATTATGGCGTTACTTATTTTGTTGTTATAGCTTATTCGAAATATCAAACAATAAAACATTTAGATTGGTATTAGGATCCAGGTGTTATTATTACGAACAGTCTATAGGATTGCAATACATAAGCGTATATATGTAACACAAATTTGTGTGCATTCATTAAACTTTTCTGCCAGGAAGCTGCCAACACGACACAAGAAAACTACGCCAAATGAAAGGTAATATAATAAACTGACACATCGAAACATTCAATTTTAATTAAGTACACATTATATCTAACTTACTTGCGATTGTGAGCTCTTTAGATGTGCCGCAGAGTAAAAAGAAAGAAAATTATTATTATTTCTATAACCCTGCACAAAAAAGTATGCATTATTCGAACTTAACTAATTAGGCTTAAGATCAGATGTCGAAAAAATTAAGACGCGCCTTGGAAGCGCAAGCTTACAGACATCCTTACATCGAACATGCAACTGTCAACAAGAGCGCGCGTCGACGCGCGTTAAAAGAATAGTGGACATCGTGAACGCGCTGAGACAGTAGCACGTCGTGTCTAGGGTTGCCACCTTATTGGTTTGCAGATGTTGTTGCCTATGATAACCAATGTACTTTACATTGGTTATCATAGGCAACAAAAAAATATAAAGTATCAATAAAGTACAATTTTTCTTTTCTTTATTTATTATTATGTTTAAAAACTTATTTTTATTGCTTTTTGTAGATTGTGTCAAATTAGTATCTATTCTGAACCTTTGGATACTAATTTTATAATATGTAATTAAAATAAAGTAAGTAGTATTTTTTTTTATCAAATTTGGAGATGCTCTATCACAGAAAAAAAATCTTTCTGTGCATTCACAGATACTTATTTTTATAGATAATGCTTTTTTTTTACATTCAGAACCAATCGATATATTTCGTTTAGCTTAAAAATTCTTGTGACTAAACTTTTCAAAATCCTAAAGAATTCAAATCACGCGAAATAAATTATTTTAAGTACTTTATTGTTCTCATAAAGTGTACGATACCTAGTTACGTGAAATAAAGTACAATGCTTTATTATAAAGTACGGGTGGCAACCCCAATCGTGACTGCGCGCTAACGCTCATCGTCGGACGATTATTACCACAAATTACCTTTGAGGCTCATTTCGACCACCTTGACAAGTGTTTAACCCGCGTAAACGCCCGATATTTGAACCCTTCTTATTTCTAACGCGCGTTGACGCACGTTTTGCTGTTTACATCTGGATTTAGAGAAGAAGAAAACAGAAGAAGAACAGCTCGTTCTCTCAGAAGCTATCGCAGTCCAGTCGTTGCACTGGATGCATATATATGAACTTGGCGATGCTAGATTATACACTTTACATACCAGTTCAGAAGCTTTTTTTATGGTAGGTAAAAATCATCCAAAGACGAACCCAGACAGTGTCAGACTTTTATTGACTAAACAACCTAACCCATTCCTACGTTGCCATATTTACCAGGGTTAGAGCCTTAATTTCAGACGCGAACCCTTGGCCCCAGTTGGCTTCGACCCTCCTGCAGGATCCCTACGGCTTGCTGACAAGTCCTTGAGGCGCGCGGGTACAGTGCGCGCCGTTGACGACTGGGCTTGGTCCGGACGGTTACTAGACGATTAGAAGGCGAGCTACCCATTGTTCACCATCCACAAGCCCGCGCCTAAAGCCGCCGGAAGTCGGGATCGGAATCCTGTTTCGCAAAAGGAGGCGACAGCCTGCCACTTCTCCTCGCTCCGGACCAGCCTTTGCCCGGCGCGAGAGATCGCCGCCGCCGATCGCCCCTCCACGAGTACAGCGATACTCTGCCTAAGCGGGGCACACCTCAACCGTGTGCTCCACCGTGTCCTCCGGGCGGTCCACACAGTGGCGACACCCGGGCGTCTTTTCCGCACGAAGCCGGTACAGGTACCTCCCGAACTTAACATGTCCGGTGCGGACCTGCGTCGTGCGGAAAGTGAGAACGCCTTGAGGTCTTTCCAGCCACGCCTCAAAGAGAGGACTTACCGCCATAAATCAGTTCAGAAGCTTCACAGAAAGGGCAGCTTGTTCTGGTTTGTTATTTATTTCGTAACAGTAGGTGAAGGTACGCAGGCTTAATGTAAGAGAGACGTTACATTTGCCATTAGTACCGCGAACCAGTGTAAATATATGTATCTAGCCCCAAGGAAACTTTATACTTAACTCAATTTAACATTTCAATAACAAACAATCTCATATCAGACGATTCAGACTTTGTCAATGAATCCAACTTTAAAACGTTTTCTTGTGTCGTACCTCTACCTGGTGTATCATATCCATAAAAGGCATTCGTATTAGAATCAGCCTGCTATAGATATTAAATACGAATACATATTCATAATGTTTCACATAGTCACAAATAATACGGGATACGACTATTGCACTCGCATAGCAGATAAGTTCGCAACGCTAAAACATTATTTTTATTATATTTCGCACACACCTTATAATTATACATGTGCATCGTACATTATTCAATACCTATTATTATCATTTAAAAGGCTTTCACAAAATGTATCCACAGGTTACTTACAATTTTCTATGTACAATGTTCTAATACAGGCCCGTTTAAATTGAACGTTAAACGATGACAGACAAAGCGTCGGGTTCGCTCAATCAATTCCAAATATCACTTGCTTTCTGTAATATTCAACACGGAAATTATTTTGAATTCAAGCTCAATATTTGTAGGTAAAATCCCGAGGAATGAGAGAGAAGAATTATTGTAACTTGATAGTTTCCATTTGAGAAAATAATATTGTAGACTTATTAATTTAATGTAACAAGTAGTTCATGTAATTAAGTTATTTATTCTTAAGACCACTTAAGAATTGTAGAACATAACGGATATTGAATTATATAAAATGGTAAGTAACCTGCAACAACATTGTCGACAAGCGGAGATGTGCCGCTGCGACACAAGTGCGCGCGGCGCACATCTGCACTTGTCAATAAGCCGGGATCAGACTGGCGGACGCGGCTTGCAGCATAAAAAAAGTCGTGACGTCGGTGAAAATTTTCTAATTAAAGTAATGGTCAACATTAAAAAAGGAAGAGTTTTATGTTAAACAATGTAGACTACAAGGGGCTTTCACCAGTAATCCGAGCTTTGAAATAGAACAATGAGTGGACATACCTGCGCCGCCGTCAGCACTGGGGCCCAGCATGTTGTGCACACGGTTGGCGTACAGCACGAAAGTCGGGTATGGAATATCGTATTTTCGGGCTGCCTGTGACAAGGATAGTCCTTCTTTGAGCACGGAGAAGATGGCCTCAGCCATGGTTTCTGGCCGCCAGGACTTGAGGGGCCCACGCTCGCGGAATCTCAGGTTGTGCACCAGCGTCTGCGTGTTCCAGCACTTCTGCCACATCGACTGAAGTTGATATTGGTAGCTATCTGTAGAAGTAATAAAGAATTGTGTTAATTTTTGATTCCGGTTATATTGTATTAGAGATTGGAACTTTATTTATAAATTAAATTGCGATAATCTGATACCTATGAATCATAAATGCCATGGGGAGGACATGGCATGATTGATAAAGCAAAAGGCTTAAATTGCTACCAAATTAATTTGTATATCGATGGAATGTTTTTTTCAAATCTCAAGTTATAAAATATGTATCACAGTTGCTTACAGAACGTATCAACTTAAAGTATGTATTCAAACGTAGGTATTCATCTTATGCGTGGTCTGGTCTGCACTGTCCTTACCTAATTTATGTGACAATACTGTAATATGGAAATATTGTAAAAAAAAATCTTTTAAAAGAGTATCCATGGAGTTTCTTGCCGGTTCTTCTCCATAGGAAACGACCAATTTGGAACCGTGCACTAGCTCCTGACGTTTTACAAGTGCTCATGTAGGCCTGCCTATATGAATAAAAAGATTTTGACTTTGACTTCGACTATGGCGGCTCCAGATTAGTTTCGAGCCAGGATTCAGAGGTAAACAGGCGTGAATGTGAACATGGGCGATTTTCGCGGAGTGTTCGCGGGTACGACTTGTGTAGTTAATTCATGGCGTGAATTCGCGCGTGAATGCACGCCACTAATACGGAGCTGCTTTTACAGCGATGAGCACTTTATAGTCTATACCTCAATACGAGAACTTTATCGATTGTGATAATTTAAGCAGTGTATTATGCATGAGTCCAGTTTCATTCACGATATCGAGTGTATCGACTTCATCCTTGAATGTCGATTAACTGGCTCGTCCCGCGGTTAACTAATCAGCTTTAATAATTATGTTTTGTAATTTATTTATATTATCTATAGGAAATTAAAAAGTTCTTTGGTGTACTTTTGAATTAATTATTTTGGGCAAATGGAAACTGGTTGGGGTGTCTGTAATTAGGTACAGACTATCATTAGTTACTACATACTTTTGTGTCGGTTTTAATTATATTATTTTCAATTTACAAGAACTAAAAAGAACTTCAATATTTATAGCATGAATTTAGCAAAAAAAAAAAATGTATATAAATTTTATTTTTGAAACAAAATTGTATATTCGTTTAGTTTTTATGGCAGAGGACCCTAAACAGACATCTGCTAACCAAGTAAGGAATCCATTATACTTTAGCTTTATACTTAAACTCAATATAATTTATTTATTTCTATCATTTCGGAGTATTGAATATTTATTTTTAAGTAACACCTACTTAAATTAAGTTTTATATGGTCGACATGAAATATGCACGACAATTTATGTAAAACTATTTTTATTTACACAGCCGCATCGGTCTTGTTTCCGCCGAATGCATTATCAGGATGGTATAGACTGCTTGAGTAAATATTAAGTGGACTTCGAGATTCAATTTCAAAACTAAATTTGCCCTCCTTTTGTGTAACGGAATTATCGGCACGTTATAACAAATTACCACAGCTTCTCAAGACAAGTGTGTGTGGCCAGTGATGATATATGGCTCCGGAACGTGGTCGCTTACGATGGATTTCATCACAAGACTTACAAGTTCAATCCTAATCTGGATGTTTCCTTGCGTGATCGAATCAAGAATGCCGATAGCCGCTATGGCGACTTTAGTATAGGCCTATGACCTACAGTGGACGTCTTTCGGCTGAATTGATGATGGTGGTGATAATTATGCGACTGGTTGTTGAAAAATCATTCAAGCATAGCAGCTAATCCATCGCACAAAAGATAATTATCGTTCCCGTGGTTTGTTAACACCTGTTAATACTTCAAAAACAAAATAAAAAGTACTATGTTCTCGAAATACACAAAAAAAGCACATTTGAAAACATATAATTAACTTTTCCGGGTTATTAAAACATGCTGAATTGGGAAAATAGCCCGAAAAAGTAAAAACATATTTATAAAGATACACTACATACTGACCTCCATTTAAGGAACCTGTTACTACAAGAAAAACAAACAAAAATTAGTGGGAAATAAATAAAACTTCAAAAATAATAAAAAATAGAGATTTAATGAGTATATAATGTACAGTCTTGTTGAATTAGGAGGAAAGATGGTTATTTGTACTTATAATGTTGACAAAGGAATGATTTGAGTTTGTTTAAAGCTAAGTAAACCCACGAATACACATGAAGAAATCTTGAACGCTTCAATCAGAGGTTGTTTTAGTACATATCCCTACAAGCGACTTGCATGAGTTACTAGCATGTGTAACCTGGCCATAAGATTTTTAGTTTTACTTCATTATTTATAAGACTTTTTTGTCTTTTAACTTAGTTATACAAGTTTTATGCTTGCTTGGTGTTTTTTGTAAAGTTTCTATAACAGTTAGCTTTTGTAAATAAGGGAGTATTACTAAACATAATAATAATAGTACGGAACCATTATGTTCCGGCACTTAGCCATTAACATAAAATATGTATCTACTAGATACATATTTTTTAAGCTAAGTTATGCTTATTACTTTAATTCCATTTTTTATCAACATTACCCTTTTTCTCAAATAAATAAATGTGCCATTAATGTTTTTGTTTTAGAAAAATAAAATAATTTCGGCGAAAAAGTGGGATTAATGTTAACACTAATGAACATAAAAAATGCAATAAGCTCTTACAACTTGATTAAATATTAATTAGACAAAACGTAACTATTTTTAACTGGTATCACATTAATAAAATAACGTTAATAAAAATTATGTCTTAAATTCGACCTTTTACCAAAATTATTGAGTACTAGCTTTTGTCAGCGGCTTCGCCCGCGTACATTAAATATAGCCAATGTCACTCAGGACTAAAGTAGCTTTCTATTGTTGCTAAAATTTTACCAATCGGACCAGTATTTCCAGAGATTACCTCCTACAAACAAAAAAACAAACTTTACCTCTTTATTATATTAGTGTAGATATTTTTCCAGTAAGTATAAAAACCTGCAAAGTACCATTAAGCGTTTTACAAATTAATCTAATTTGAAAACAGCCTGGTTCAAACTGTGGACCAATTTCACAACATGTTTACTACCCTCAACCTCCGTCAGAATGAATTTGGACAGAGTGAGAGCTATTAAAGTAGTACAAAGTATTTTATAATAATAAAAGTAGAATAAAAATGTATTTTTAAAATGTGTTTACTAATGAAATGTATAGCAAAAACATAGTAGAGTTGCAGAGACGCGGGCGCGCAGGTGAGCTTGTGTGTAACAATGCAAGAAAAAGTGAGAATGCGAGCGTGCGTTTAATTTATATTTAGCGATAAAACATAATTGTGTATTACATTGAAAAATATTTATGCGGTAAAAACGTTCTTCTGTTTCCTGTCAGAACTGGCGTTCCGTAATTATGAAAGATGCACAAATGTTGCGAACCGTCGACCATCTTTTCGGTGTGCACAACGTTTTGCCGGCGGCCCGACACTGGATACCAAACTAATTGAGACATTGACAGATGAGAGGGCCCGATGGTCATTTCCGGGGGGGCTCGGGCGTCCCCGCAGTCTCCAGACTAGTACCCCAATGATGCTGTCCCACCGGTGCGTGACCGAAGGTTGGCAGCATAGGACTCCATCTCACTTCCTTCTCCTCATACCTTCTTCACTCTTAATATGCCAAGGTCCAAGAAAAAGAGAAACGGTATACAGCGGCTGCACTCCCTCTCACTTAAAGTGCACCTCAGCAATATTCGAGGTCTGCACTCAAATCTCTCAGCAGTCCATCACCACCTTGAGACGGAAAAACCATCCCTCTTTTTTCTTTCGGAGACGCAGATTAGAAGTCCATCAGATGTGTCGTACCTGTCTTACCCAGGGTTTATCCTGGAGCACAATTTTAAACCACACGCTGGCGTGTGCTTGTACGCTCGGGACGACATCTGCTATCTGCGTCTCCGCAACCTTGAGGATCCCAAGTTCTCAACGCTTTGGGCTCTGGTGGACACAGGCATTGATAAAATTATCTATGCTTGTGTCTACCGCTCGCACAGTGGAGATCAGGAGGTGACCAGGCTCACACAGTACCTCAGTGAGGCGGCGGATGCGGCTCAGCAGAGGTACCCTTCCGCTCAATTGGTGCTACTGGGGGACTTTAATGCCCACCATCAGGAGTGGCTCTTCCCATACCAGTGCACAGACCATGCTGGTCGAGAGATGCGAAAGCTTGCGCTGGCATTAAATCTCACTCAGCTGGTCCAGGGAGCTACAAGGGTGCCGGATGTTGATTCGCACACGGCCAATTGCTTGGACCTTCTGCTGACAACAGATCCAGACCGCTACTCAGTGTCGATATCATCACCGTTAGGTAGTTCCGACCACTGTCTGGTGAAATCTGTATCAGTCTATTCTCCGCCTGATCTCTGCCCTAGAGGCACCAGGCGGATTTGGCGATACAGGTCAGCAGATTGGGATGGCATGCGATCTTTCTTCGCATGTTATCCTTGACAGCCTACTTGCTTTTCTTCGGATGATCCGTCGTCATGCGCAGATGCTGTGGCGGATGTGCTGCGGCGGGGGATGGAGTACTACATTCCATTCTCCGACGTGACAATGTCTAGCCAAGCTCGTCCATGGTTTGGTGCCGAGTGTGATCGCGCTAATGCGCTTAAACACGAAGCATACCGGGCCTGGGCCGACGCTCGCATGCACAAGGCGAGTGACGTAAGTCAGAAGAAGAGAGCCTTCAACAGTGCTGCCAAGTCTTGCAAGAAGGCAATGCGGAGGTCTCGATTCGACCACATCAGCCGCATCGGGAACAAACTCGCTTCATACCCCGCTGGTAGCAAAGCGTTTTGGTCCCTGGCTAAGTCGGTTGAATCGAACTTCTGCCGCCCCTCACTACCGCCATTGCTGAGGCCCGACGGTTCGCTGGCCCACACCGCTGAGGAGAAAGCAAATCTGTTTGCCTCCCTCTTCGCGGAATCTTCGCGTCTAGATCCCGGTGACGCGCGGCCCCCTGCATATCCTGATGGATGTGGGACGAGTATGTCAGATATTCGCATCCACCAGAAGGACGTCCGTAGGGAGCTACGTAACCTAGACGTGAACAAGGCTAGCGGTCCTGACGGGATACCGGCAATCGTGCTGAAAACGTGTGCGCCAGAATTGACTCCAATCCTGACACGCCTGTTTAGGCTTTCATTTGAGGCTGGAAAAGTGCCGAATGCATGGAAGCAAGCTAACGTACAGCCCGTGCCCAAAAAGGGTAGTCGGGCTGACCCAGCTAACTACAGACCCATTTCAGTAACGTCCATTCTCTGTAAGACAATGGAACGTGTACTGAATACTAAACTCCTGGCATACCTAGAAACTAATGACATCTTGAGTGACCGACAATACGGGTTTCGCCGAAATCGGTCAACAGGTGATCTTCTAGCGTATGCCATCCACATCTGGAGCGAGGCCATCGAGAAACACGGGGAAGCACTTGCCGTCTCCCTTGACATCTCGAAGGCTTTCGATAGGGTCTGGCACGAAAGCCTTATTAGTAAGCTTCCTTCATTCGGTTTACCTACTGGATTGTGTGTTTGGATTGCAGACTTTCTGAGGGACCGGTCCATCCGTGTGGTCATCGATGGTTGCTCGTCGAGCCAAATGACCATCAATGCCGGGGTCCCTCAGGGGTCAGTGCTCTCGGCAACATTGTTCTTGTTGCACATAAACGACCTGCTTAAGCCCGGTACCTTTGGGTATGCAGACGACAGCACTGTTGCTGAAAGTTACACATCCGGCGCACGAGCTAGTGGGTCACAGGTCCAGTCTCTTCGTGAGGCTATGGTTGGGCGCTTGAACTTGTCCTTGGAGGCTGTCTCTGAATGGGGCGATGCCAACATGGTCAGGTTCAATGCTGCTAAAACTCAGGCGTGTCTATTTTCCGCTAAAAGGAGTCAATTTAGCCCTGCTCCAACTTTCCGGGGTGTATCCGTGCCGATAACTGACCATCTTGATCTTCTTGGTATAACGCTGACATCTACTCTCAATTTTGGGCCATACATCGAAGCAAAGGCTCAACTGGCTGCAAAAAAGTTGGGAATCCTCGCAAAGGTTAGACAGTACTTCACGCCGGAACAGCTGCTTAAACTTTATCAGGCGCAAGTTCGATCGGTTATGGAGTACTGCTCTCATCTTTGGGACGGATCTGCCCGATACCAACTTGATGCGCTTGAGTCTATTGAGAGGCGAGCCAAGAGGATCATTGGCGATGATGCACTTGTCGAGTCGAGACTTCAAAGTCTTGAGCATCGACGCCGAGTTGCTAGCCTGTCGGTTTTCTACCGGTTGCATTTCGGGGAGTGTGCGTCGGAATTACATAATTTAATTCCGCCTAGCCCGTTCCATCATCGGACCACCAGACGTACGGCATTGCGCCACCGGTACATGGTGGATATCCCACATATACGTACAAAACGTTTTGGGAACACATTCATTATGCGTACAGCCAAGGAGTGGAATTCCTTGCCGGAGTCGGTGTTTCCTGATAGCTACAATCCGGGTATCTTTAAGTCAAGAGTGAATAGGTTACTTCTAGGTAAGCGCGTTCCATCGTCGACTGCATCGTCGCTTTCCATCAGGTGAGATAGTGGTCAAGCGCGAACCTATAATAAATAAAAAAAAAAAAAAAAAAAAAAAAAAATTATATTGCTTTAGTCTGTCATTGTTATCATTGTGCCCACAGCTACAACATGCTGAAAGCTGCTTTTTTTTTTCAAACTTAATTTTTTGTTAGCTATTTCGTTTTTTTGATAGTGATACAATTTCAAATTTATGTTCATATCAAATTTTTGTATTTCAATCATCGAAAATTGGTATATTTCGTAGGCCTAACATTTACATTATTTTCGTTGACCAACTAACATTTTTTTTCGATGCATAGTCCACTTCAATTAAAGTATTTAAGGGCATTATCGCAAAAATATCTATGTCATGCATCGAATCACCTTTTAAGCAGCGAGCATTATTTTTTAAATGTTTATTAACAATGATATTTCCGCTAGCTAAGGAGCTCTTAACAATAAACTTAGCGACGAGCAAAAACACCAGTGAAGTCCGGCTTTACATTCTAACTATTTTAATAGAGAACTAAATAAAGTTTTCGCAAAGAAGTACCAATTTTTTATCGTAAACTACAGAGCCGTGACAGAAAGTAATAAACTGCATTTTTAGTAATGCGATAAAAGAATCTGAAGTATTTTTTAAAATAATTAGAATATCACGTTTTAGTTTTATTGTCCGGTTATGTATTTATTAATGCTATTTACAAGGAAGACATGAAATACTATACGGTTTCACGCTATGTAGGCAAATCTCGATCATTACTTGATGGCTCAAAACAGCCAGCTGATAAACCGGACGTTAGATATAATTTTACAACTTTATTGTGAGTAACGCGATAAGATTTCCCTCATTCATATATTTTATTGAGATTTTTTTTTAATAATAAGGACATGGTGTGAAATTTTTCATTGGTGTAGGAATTTTTTTTATCAAGGACTAACAAATATGCTGAAAATTATATATATTAAGATATTAGGTTTTATTTTTATTAGTTAGATAATAAGTAACTTCTTTTACAAATAATTTTTAAGAACATATTATGTGTAAAGTACCAAAACAAACGCACAGCTAATTTATACAAAAAATGCATATGTGTATCTGCTAATGAAATGTAAACTTTTAGGTACCCTATAGGTTTTTCTCTAATAATTATGATGTGCATGTATTATAATTTACCTCAAGAATCACTTTGTTTGTTGGTGGATTGCATTAAAATGCTATCTAGTGTTTTTGAGTTCTCGCGTTTATACAGACAGACGCGGTCGGACGCTTTGTTTATTACGGATAATTTCTATTCAATGTAGGTAGGTTGTTCTGAGATAAATTACTTAAGATTTTACCCTTAAGGGACATCTGCTCCTTAGGGGAAAGATAAGTAATTTTGGCGGATCTATCTATCCGCCAGCGACCTTGAGCGAATAAAAGAGTAGTTAGCGTCAGTTCCCGCGCTTCCATTATTCAAATAAAAATTTGTTCTTCATTTATTCACGTATGAATAAAAGCCGTATATCAAAAGGTTGGTAAGTATTAAAAGTAGTAAGAAGTTAGTTTGTAAAAGTTCCTTAGAAACACACAATGGTTTTGGTCTGATCTTCGCTTTTTTGTCTGTGTTAGATATATCTTTGAAAATAAATCACACCAAGTTCAAGCATGAAATAACCGGATATCAAATTAATAGGCAAATAGTCTAAATAACATATTTTTTTTCAAAACATACAGACTAGCCGTTTAGACGTGATCTTTGATTTAAAATCATCAAATAACGTATATATGCCGCTGACCACTTCACTAATGTGTTGACTAAACCTTGCAAGCAGACGGACCATTTTAGTTGTCTGAAGCAAAGCCTGGGAACAAAGCTTACCTATTATCAACTGTATATGTAGGCTGAACATGAGTGAATGTCTGCACGTTCACTTTAAGCCTTTACACGTGTTCCAAAGATTCTGGTAAGGATTAATACAGTCTTGGCTGCGAATATGCCATTTCTGGGCACTGAGGTGACCACACTAGCTGAACTGAGGAACAAATTAAACAACATTCCAATTAAATTAAATTAAATTTAATTAAATTATTACAATTTAATTAAATTTAATTAAATTAAATTATTACAATTTAATTAAATTTAATTAAATTAAATTATTACAATTTAATTAAATTTAATTAAATTAAATTATTACAATTTAATTAAATTTAATTAAATTATTACAATTTAATTAAATTAAACAAAATTACAATTTAATTAAATTGTTATTTTGTTTAATTTGTTCCTCTGTCTGGGTGGCAAAAGCGATTAAATTGATATTTATAAATGTGCTATGCAGGTATATTCCACTGATCGACAATTGTTCAATTATGTGAAGGTGACTGAGCGCAGACAGTATCTTTTGATTGATGTCTGGAAATTGAGGCTTAAAATATATTACCTCGTTCTTAGTTATAACCATAATTTTTAATGGAAAATTACACACCATGTCTCAACGTTGACATACCATTTAAGGTTCTTGGGTAAATGTCAAAACGTCTTAATTATTCATGTGTTTATAAAACATTCTGATACACGTTGAGTTACAGGTGATGCCTGTTATGCCCTTGTATTATGTTTTAATAACCATATAGGTTATATATCTGTTTGAAACTAGCTATCAATTTACTATGGGAATCGGCGGCTTGTAAACTTACTTTGTATTCGTGTAAAGAATCCGTGTCTGTCTGTTAAGCCTTTTCCCCACAGTATTGGGTTGACTCCCAGCTTATGCAGTAGGATATCTACCATTGTTTTACATTACGACTGCCTATCTGACCTCGGCGGCTAAAAATTTTATGACTTCTGACGATCAGTAATGACTGACAGAAATTGACAAACGACAACTTGACCGACGGCTTACCTAAGGGTCGGTTGTAGTCGCTAAGTATTTTGAATAAATTCCACCCGTCGAATTCGGGGCCCCAAAATTGCGGTTTTATTTTTATAAAAAAAAGAATTCAAGATTTTGGTTTTAGCGAGGCTAAAAAATAAGATTACCTACTTATACTTTTTTTGTAACTTTCAAATACTGGCGTCACGTAATCTCGTAGAAATACACGTTGGAAAACAGATCACGGTCAGACTCGCATTTTTTTATCAAGTCATCTAAATTATATCGTGTTTTGATTTTTGCCCTGCGTTTGGTCATATAGTCAATTTCAAATTTAAAATTCAATTTTAAAATATTTTTTATGGTGTCATATATATTATGTGGATTTCCAGAAGTTTAAAAAAGTTCAAAATAAGGAGAACCTGGCCTAAATGTGCTTTACGAGGTATGATGGAATATCGGTATGTTAAGATGGTCACCCATCCAGAGGGTGACCTTAGCAAGCGTTGCTTAATCTAGGAGATCGATCCGTGCAGCTGATATTAATTTAACCACGAAGTCCTTAGTGTAAACATATTCTATTAATCCCATTATGATGGTTATTTTAGATTATTTTGTAATATCTAAAATAACCATCTATTTATCACGTGATGTATAAAATGGCCTCATTTGATTTAAGCTTTAAGTACACTTAAATAATATAGTTCTTACTATCACAAAAGTAAACTTTAAATCTAAGTTCTAAATATGTCAGAAGGACTTTATTAATTAACATTATTCTATAAAAATATACAGTTCAAATAATTTCATTCTTTCCAAAATTCTAAATCATAAGGCGGAATGTGAAACATTTCTTTTCCTAAATTTTTATCTTGCTAGCAAATTCTCTTCTTCTTTCCTAATAAAGATTTTCCTTAAAAGTAACCTTAAATTATGCTTAATTAAGTACAATACAAGTCTTAATATGGCAATGTAATAAACAATATCATGACAGCTATGTTTTAACTTTGTGAATGAGGGGTGTCCTCGTAGGCCCGGTAAACATATAAGTACACAACAACATTTAATAATCGTTCCCATCATTCTTTGACTTTTTGCCATCTCTCTTTTTCCATCGATAAATCATTTAACAATGATCGGTTACTTTTAATGCATAACTTTAAAAAAAAATACAAGTATTGTTATACACCGTTAAATTTTGATCGTTTTAATCCCTTGAAGGGTCGATCCGGCACATGAAACACTAACGATTTGTAAAGTTAAAATAAAAAAAATAAGCACTTTTTTTTTTAATTCGAATTCGTTTATGCACTTTCGAAATTGATTTTTTAAAGTAAATATCAGCTGGGCCAGTTCAATGACCTGTAGGTAGTTAGTACGCAACACCCGAAGACTACCTACGCGGTCATTGACTCGTTTACTTAAAAATTTTTTTTAATGCATATATCACTACGAGATTTCGAAAAAAAATTACTCTATTTTTTTATTTTATCTACATAAATCGATAGTGTTTCATGTACCCGATCGACCCTCTACGGGATTAAAACGATCAAAATTTAACGGTGTATATTTTAAAACTATATAATAGTGGTGAAAGCTTTCTTCTCATTGTAAACATCGCCAGAAACGTTACCTGGTTTATGGATTCCATAATACATATTTATAAACCCTGGTTTTACTATAATATGGCGAAGTAATAACGAGTAGGCACTATAGTCATCTAAGTATCTAAGTGACATATCTGCACTTTACATAAAAAGTCTTTCAAGTGACATATTTTGCTGAGATGGGCAACACATTAATCGGAAGTTGACATAGGGAAGATGGCCTGCCAACCTGTTACTGCTCATTACATTCAAATGTACTTTTACTTCTCAAAAGATTGTGCCAAAATGCGTTTTAGTGCCAAATACGTTAGTACCTACCAGTGTTATACCACGACCTTATAAAAATTGTTAGGTATTATAATTTTTAGAGAAGATAATTACATTCAATTTTGGTGAAGTAATATAAATATAAGATAATAAAATGCCATCGAGAAAAAAAAATAACATGTCCCTGCAATTATGCTTGTTGAAATTTTAATACGAGTGACTACCAAGCACACCTGTCGTTTTATGGAATAAAAATGGTTTCTTAATCAAACTTTATAATACATTAAGAATCACATTAGCTATTAATCGACAATCATTTAAAACAACGGACTTAAATTACTTCATTTTGTGCGAATAATGTGACAGAATGTAAATGTGCCTTTTATTTATGTGAAAACAATATTTTATGTTACGGCATGGAAGTGGTGATGGCTCTTATACGTCAATGATTACATACCTACGTATATTAATACCGTACGATTTTAATACTGACTGGCCTGTCAGTCTAGTAGTTAGTGAACCTGACTGCTATGCCGAAGGTCGTGGGTTCGATTCCCACCCAGGACAAATGTTTGTGTGATGAGCACGATCGTTTGTTCTGTGTCTGGGTGTAATTTATCTATAATATGTATGTATTTAGAAATATATAAGTATGTTTATCAGTTGTCTAGTACCCATAACACAAGCTCTGCTTAGCTTGGGACTAGATGGCGTTGTGTGATAGTTGTGAACATATTATTATATAATACACGTAGGTATGGTAACTATTCATCTTTATGGAAATCACGAGAAAAAGTTTAAGTTTTATATAATTAAGGCACATACTTTAAGCACGAATTTTTCAAGCTTGAGCATCAACTTTGTCTCCATCAATATGTAGATGGCGCCACTTGTTGCTAACAGTAGGAACATCACGATTCATCGTCTGGGTTAAACTCAGTTTTTACTTTTGGGTTTTTATTCTTGAGGGACCCTTCATAGTATAGAGACACTATAGAGTGCTTCTTACAGAAGGCCCACCACCATCTGAACCCTGTTAGACCTATGAACGAGAACCCTGGATCTCTTATCCTTCTCAACTTTTCTACATACGGCAGGATTTCTTTTAAGGACTTTTTAGTGCGCCTGTTGTAAGGAGAGACGTTGGTTTCGCAGCAGAAGTCTAGCACGGCTCTTTCTTCGCTGGCTAACAAACTGGCTTCATCTAAGACGGCCATTCGTTTGGATTTGCCTAGTATATTATCGTAGAGTGTTCCTTTTGGTATGCCATAATGTGTGGCGGCTTGTGTGAACCTCATGCGTTGGGTGACGACGGCTTGGATGGCGTCCTGCAGCTGGCTCTGCGTCCAGGTCGGCGACTTCAGCTTCCTTGTACTATGACCGTGGTAATCTGACAGGGCGGGCAACAAAACATTCAGTACAAATCCGTTTTAATATGATGCAGTACTTTCATTCTATGAGTTTTTTACTTTCTAGTGACCCAATAATTCAATTTTATTTCTTTTTTCTATTATTACTTTATAAACAGTAAAATATATAATGGCCGTTTCTGCAAATTGTAAATACTTTTGAAGATTGGTCAGATTAGATCGGCTTCGGTTTGCGCTAGATTTTCAGGATAAAAGACGTGCGTTGAATACTAGCAGCAAGGATTGTTCTGTGCCTATGGATGAGAGAGTCGGTAAAACATATAGACCTGTATGCCGGTGGTTCGGAGAAACGCTTTAAATCTCTGTCAATAGTAGGATGTTCTATTGTCTGTTACATTTTAATGCTCTATTAACACTATACATTCATATAAAATAAATGCTACTGATAAATGTGCAACATAATTACATAACTGCAAACAAAACTTGGGAAAACAAGTATAAGTTTTCTGTTCACAATGTAAGACCTCTACATACTTAACTACAATGCCAGTTTTTACGCATTATACTATAAATTTTCACTAAGTCTACGCACGGCCATCGCAACCTTAACAATGTTGTATTGAGATAATATAATAGTGTTTCTATATTATTTTCTCACGTTATAATGACAGCTAAGAATAAGAAGTTACTTTCAATGAGAAGTATTTGCAATAAAATACAGTGACTGACTATGTTTTGCTATTTGTTATTGTATTATAAAACGACGATAGAAACCATCCAGTCATCGGGATTTCTATGATTGTAGTCACGCACGAATGCTATGTCATATCAACATTAATTGTACTGCACCGACAAAATACGGATTTGGAACTAAATTTAAAGATAGTATATTATTATGTTATTTGTCAGCGCTTCAAGAGGTTCCATAATATAATGGCGTCTTACTGTTGACGGATTGAACGATAAATATACGAGTACAACTTTTTTACTAAATTAAATACTGAAAGTGATCTTTTAGCATTTTTAAATCCTTAATTGACTGTCACTTACATAGTGAAATATGGTTGGTTGATCCAAAAAGCCACCAACACTGTAGTGTTTGTCTACAGTGTATCAAATCTAAGAGAGATACCATTTGAAAATTTAACAGACTCAAGAATGGGGCTAGGGTTAAAGAAAAGTGTAGCATACAATAACTGATTATATTATTAATTTGTATTTACTATCGGTTGAGAGCAGTGGTGGCCGAGTGGTAACGGCCCCGACTTACGAGTCGTAGGTCGCGGGTTCAAACCCAGCCAGGCGCATTACTTTGTGTAATTTATTTCATCACCACTGCTCTCAAAACATCGTGAGGAAACCGGCATGACCTAGAACCAAAAATTCGAAGACATGTGACATCCACCAATCCGCACTGGGCCCGCGTGGTGGATTATGGCCCATTCCCTCTCCTAGAGAGAGGAGGCCTGTGTCCCTGCAGTGGGAACATTAAAAGGCTGATGATGATGAATCGGTTACGGTTTTATAAATTTATATATTAAGTACCTTAAAAGATATATTTGCTGTCTTGTGTACCTGATGATTTTTTTATGGTGGGTAAAAATCATCCAATGATGATTCCCACTCTTGGGTGGTGCAGGAGATAGTGTCAGTCTCTTATTGACTAAAAAACCCAAGCTGTCCCTACGTTGTCTTTCATACCAGGGCCGGCCAGACTGGTGTCAGTTATTTTATATAAGAGACAGATAATTTTTCAGGCTTTTCAGTTCTAACCTAACCTTACCGACATTTTACATAGTATGTTTTTTTGAGTTTCGTAATTTAATGAGAAGTAATATTAAACACTAAAGAGCGCGTGGATTGATTCTTGAACAAGCTGCACACTGTATTTGTACGATTCCTGGCATAGCATAGAGCTTTGTTCATCAAATATAAAATCTGTGTTAAAAAATACAAATGATTTGATCAGATTGAAAACCGCTCGTTATTAATCAAAATAAAAGCTATCTCGTATTGCTTATTTCGCTTTGTTTGAATAATTCCATGCTGCTACAGAAAAGTTTTTGAAATTATGCGAGTTCGCTACAAGAAGTTGTTTCCGTTTGATTGGGTTTGATAGTTTGAAACGTGAAACGATTATGGTACTTCTCTAGATTTGATGGACTGTATAATATCAATCATTCAATTCAATATAAAGGTAAAAAGGAATTGTAAAAAAGTTGTGCCTACCAAGCGACAGATATTTTTTTGCATTTCAAAAAATTAATGTTGCATCTTTATTATTTATAGGGTACTTTTGTTTTATATTCTAGAATTGAAAGTAAACAACAAACCTGCAATTGCTGCCGATGTGGAGGCTCCTAGCCAGGCCTGGGAGTTCTCAATCATTTTAGCCTGGGAACAAAGAAATAGCCGTTAGCAATCATAGAAGTAATGTTTCGATATTCGTAATGTAAAAATTTGGCACATTATTTCTGATCTAAGCTTACACTATGGGAAAAGGCAAGAAACTGAAGGAAGAAAACTAATGATAAAATAGATTGATACAATAACCATTTTTGGTTGTTGAATCAAAAACGTTGGACAAACATACTGCCTTGTGATGAACCATCACGCGTTTCGCGGTTGTATGTAAAACCGCAGCTTTTTTCAATATGTCGTGTCACATTTCAGTTGAAAAAAGTTGCTACGTTTACAGGAAATCATGTGGCGAGAGATGTCACACGCAATAAAAATAACATTTTTCTGTAGTTGTTTACGCCTCGGTTCGTACGAGTAGAAAAAATCAACCGAAAGGATAACGTGCATATGAAATGAAAACAATACAACGTGAGGAAAACTCATACTTAACAATGAATGGACAAACATCAGAAACAAAACCGAGTTTTATTTCCTTTCATTAACAAAGTAATGGACACCGCACATAGGCACTAAAGTATATAAAACAGAGTTCTAAATCTTGAGCAGACACAATTACAACAAAGGTTTAACAAGTCGGCTTCATTACCGTACAATAATAATAACGGTCAGATGAAAAAGAACAATTCGTCAGTTAATTTACAATTTCCCATCTCGAACAGGAAGTTTACGATTGCACATTTTATCGATCGCTACTGTAGATCACGCGGCGCTCGGCCGCCTCCCGCGCACGTCGCGCCGCTCAAGCGCACGTTTATTTACGTCCACCCTGTAATTGTTGAAGCAAAGAGCGGCATTTCTTTGTGCCCCGCGCTACAACTAAACATTATCGAAGTTTTAATTGTGAACGCAGACAAAAGCCGGCCATTTTACGGCGGCAATAACGGAACGCAGTTCAATCTACAAATAAAATCTTTTATTAAGTTAGCCGGGCGACGACGCGCGCGCCGCTAGTCGTGTTTACGAAACGCACACGTGCCCTAAGTACCGGTTGAAACGTTCCGATGTATTGTTTGTTTACCCGAATAAAACACTAAAATCCAATTCAATAACAAAGAATTAAAGATCCCGAAATAAAATTTATTGCCAGTGTACGATAAAATAGATTTATGTAGGCGCAGGCGAGTGCAGGGGGAGAGGGGAGCCGGAACGCGACCGCTTCGATCACCCTCGGTCAACTAAATACCAGACCAGTGTTACATTTTTATAAGTGCAGACAAGACTACTTCCTTTCATAATGTAAGAAGTCCGTCTGCGGACGTGAGACATCGCTTCGACAACGTCAATGTATGTCGAAATGTCGGTATAATGCGTGACAGAGGTGTAAGGACGCGCCGGCCGGGAAGGACGTGTTTCGCTAACTTGTTGAGCCGAGCCTCGTCATCGATGTAAGCAGCTGTTTGACGAGGGTAAGCGGCGTAATCGGCACCCTACCAGCTTATCCTTAAAGCTTGTTACAAGCTTAACACATAATGTGCCAGATCTCTCGCGCCTAAGAATTCGTTACTTGACATTTTATGCTAACATACTACCTTGGATTTTGGCAGTTTTGCACTGGGATACAATCAATTCACAAAATAACTTTGAATAGCTTTCAGTAGGATATGTAAGTAACTGCGCAACAGAATCGATCATACAACACAACGAGCATGAAAAACAAAATATTTTCATAGTACCTACCTGCACCTATCTCTACCTATGTTGGAAATTATCAATGATGTAATTGTTTACAGATTATTAATAATGTAATTAACTTCTAAGATTACAGGACAATTGTTTGTCGTTATATATGTCCATTAGTGTCCAACCGTTCATGAAATACAAACTTTTAAAAAATATATTTCTACGTTTTATACAGAATTATGATAAAGTACTTATCAAAATTGGCGGTAGCAGTTCGATGAGAGCATTGTGTGTCAGTGAGACTGTGACGGCTGATAGGGACCGGGGCGCGGGGACACGCGGCGCGTTCCCGGACGGGCCCGCCGAGCGTGGCCCCGCTTTACCTGGCGTCGGCCTTAAGAAACAACGTTTCGTACATCTGCAAAATTAGACTGTGCAGACAAAGAGTGATCATTTACATGGGCTCCACCGATTAGTCAAATTAATTAATGTTACCTCTGCAAATTCGAACATATTCGTCGATTGTAACCATTGATATGTTGTAACGGAAGGGCAGCGGCTTATGGGTGCCATCCATTGATGTCGCTAGCTAACCCGATCACGTGCTATCAACTACCAGTCGTTGCATTGACATGAGTACCATACAAAAGCAATTTATTTAGGTTACGTTTAGGTACAGGTACGTAACACGATCCTCAAGAATTCTCTAACTAACCGTTAATTTTGTACTGGAATCACGTTCAAACTCAACGTTACGTTGAATTGACAGCTGTCTGCTGGCGTATTGTGCTATAGACGTAAAACGTCGTTGTTAGTTTATAAAAAGGCGGAAACAAAGACTTTCAATAAACAGCATATTTTGCGTAAAACAAAAATCCAGCACCATCTGCGCGAATAACTTCCTAGATAGCAAATGAGTGCAATCCAGCGCATTAGTCGGTCATTATTTATGTTATTCCGGCGGCTGCGCGGCGTGGCGCCCCTCTAATCGAAACTTTGCGTACGAAACGCAATAATAAACTTCCGCGGTACCGCGCAATTACTGTCTACGTATGTATACGCGTAATAAGTCCGCGTCAGCCCGACGGAGCCCTAGCGAACGATTTACGCGAAATTTAATTTCGCTGTTTTATAATCAAGTTAGTCGCCATCGCCGTGGCCTGCCGCTCTACCCATCGCTGGTCGCTGGACGAACATGCGGACGTAGAAATACGACAACCCAAAAGATGTTGTCATAGCTATGCCGCGCTGATTAAAAGTGCAGTAACGAGGTTTAGTAGTTTTTTTTTTTGGATTAAAAAACTATACAAAACTCATTACGAGGAATCCCAATCTATGAGTAAGCAAATTTTCCAAAAATCCTTCCTTACTGCATTTTTAATTAGTGCGGCAGAGCTGTGGCCGAATCACGCGCTTTTATTACTGCGCGGCTGGGCACTGGAGATCATATCTCCGAGTTAAGGTTCTTACTTCGGAAAAGTTCAGTCTTAACAGCTTAATGTTAAGATGATATCATAAACTGACCTAGCCGTGCAAATAACACCTAATATTAATTGCACGACTAGGCAACTATTTGGATAGCGTCATCTTTATATACTCACTAATCCGTCATTTATTTTTATTCCATATTGTTATTCCGTCCTGCGAGTTCCTTTCAATTTGCTATAATAACGCTTATGCTATTTCCCCGTTAATACAGGGTGATTCATTTGTTCCGAGATACAGTTGGCGAAGAATGGCGGGGGAAGGGCGCGATAAAGGGGAGGTGGGGGGAAGGGGTGACGCTGGCAGGGGCGAAGGATAAAACTAATCACACATCCTCTTCATAGAACGCAGTCTGTGGTCACTCTGATAGACGGCAGCGGGAGGAACGGCTGCAAAATAAGTATTAAGTTTGTACTACTCCAAATTGTGTTCAGTCTACAACTTTTATTTACTTATTTTACACAACCTCGCTTATGTTCTTTCGGACCTGTCTCTTGTCAATTGATCTGATATTTAACAAACTTCATCTCGATAACCCTGACTACATAATAAGTAATTGTCCTAAGAATTTTTACCATAAAAAAAATCAGAAAGAGATACCGACTATTTCCCACACATACCCCAGCGCTGTACAAACTACGGCCACACATCACAATCAAGGTCCGCCTCGTCTGCGACAGTGGCGCCCCGCCTGACGTCGCTCCCGCATTATCCATTTCCGCATTAGTGTCTTTTTGTTCCCCGTTTGATTGTTTAAACGTGCGTCGATGCGGTATCCAGTGGTTATTATTTCCACTCTTCTCACTCGAAATGGCCTCACTCGATTGTGGAAAAATGCTTCTCTTATTGTTGGTGAAAGAACAATAAGCGCTTTTCATTTTATATGTTTACAGCGTCTGAAGCTTGATAGGCACTTTACCTCTCTGTTACCTGCACATACGCGGTCCACGCCATTGTTTTAGTCCGACATTGCTTTTTTGCAGTTAAAACTTTTTTAAAGTTAAGTTTAGTGTGTTAACAAAGTATAGATTTTGGTTATTGGGGTATTTTAATTTAAATTACTTTGGAATTAGAAATTTTGAATAGATACCTAGCGGACGCCATTTTTATTAAATGAAAGTACAGATGATATCTTTTACTAGACTCTTTTAAATTCAGCAATTGTTGCATAAGAAATCATCGTCATGACTAATTTTTAATTCGGCAATCGAAAAAATCGTCTAAGCTCGATTGGGGAAGTTGCGCGAGTCCAAGTTTAGCCTATACCTACTTGTGCTATGAGACCGTGCTTCATGCCGAATTACAGGATTCTGTGTACCTTATTTCTTTGAGACTGTTTTTGCGACATAAACAGCCAAATCTTTCCCGTTAACTTATAAGTTTAATTTTTTCAAAGCCTCCATGTGGGATAATGAGTTTTGACAGACAGATGGATAACAAAGTGATTTTATAAGACTTCCGATTTTTCCTTTTGAAGTACGGAACCTAGACCTAAAAACTTTCGCAGATATTTAAGCTTCAAAATTTTCCAGGTCACGATCTAATTTTCGCTGTCATTGAAATAATCATGAGACAATGACGTTAGTCATTCTGAAATTAACTTTAGTTCACATTACATTAGAAGAGACCATTAGGCTTCAGTATTGTTATATCGACTTGGGTTTTATACGCATGAATAAACCATTGTCGTGAAATTATTGTAGTTTATGAGCAAAATACACAATTTTCCGCTATTCATACTATTATGATAGACTCTACCAGATAGCGTAATTGGAGTTAATTCAATCTTCTCTTTATCCTTCGTTTTTTTTTTAAACATATCTGAACTAAAACCTGCTTTTAATGTTGTTTATATTTTATTAATATTTGACTTGATTAATTAATGTTGACGGTTGTATTTTATTTATTTATACTTTTTCTATATTAATGAGGCCTATTATATATTTAATAAAAAAACAAATGTTTTTGTGAAAAGTAAAAAATGCAATAATGGTATATAAATATCAAGAAAGTGTCTTAGGATCGCTCCTAAAGACGACCACCATAGTGTAAATATTATTTCGCCCATAGGCAGGGACATTTTGGTTAGGTGTAGGTAGGTTATAACTTAAAGCTTAAAAGTATTTTGGAATAGAAGTGCCTCGTTGAGTTCAGGACTTCTATTTGTAAGGGCGTAGCTCATGTAGTGACGGCATGTAGGTTACATAATCATGTATATCATTCAAACTGGACGAAGTTTACTTTATGGCAAATAGAATAGATTAATAGATTGACTGATTGATAAATTGACGGATTGTTTTAGCAATGTCAGAAAATAAAAATAAAATATTTTATACAAAAAGAGCTTCGAAAGACAATAATAACGTATAAAATCAAAGAAGCCTTTTTATTGTAGTCAACCCTCTGTACATAATGTAGTCACTACAGTACCTACCCAAAAATCAACTCAAAATCATAATACAAGTACTAATGAGACGAAATCTTTTAATTCTCAGCATTAATTACTGGAAACAAACGCCGCCGTCCTACTACGCTGTTTGTTTAAAACATTAGTATATATGCTTATGTTAAACGGGAGGAAATTTATTTGACTTAGGCGTAGTTTCAGTGTTGGCGACGATGTAAGCAAGACAAACATGTTAATTTTCCCCCTTTCTCCCCGACACCCCATCGGCGGGTAGGGCTGCCAAATATATCTTTTAAATACGACGTTCATTTGTGCTTATAAAGTTCGGATGTGGCTGTAATGTGAGGCAACGCGAAAGCTTTTTTCACTTTTTAGGCGGTGATGTTAAGTGATGGTGTCAGTAGTCAAACATACAACTTAGCGCAATACTTAAAGGCTTCGAATGAATACGCAAAAATGACCATTTTTAAATATAAGCTTTCATTATTTCGGAATTTTTTTATTTTGTGTTAACCTTTCGTTATGTGAAGGAGTTTTGCGCAAAAAGCATGCTTCAAGACACGTGCGGAATATTTTTTTTTCTTTTATATAGAAAAATATGCAACTGGAAATTGGACTACCCTTAAACGAACACTGTGGTGTTACACAGACTCTCTGAATTATAAGAGAGTACCTGAAAACACTTGCTTAAACGTTACTACAACTATTGACATTTATGATTAATTTCCCCACCGTTTAGGAGGTGACTTCGCAGCTTTTAATATATCTTATTGGGATATAACAATTTTTGTAAATACCTTGTGTTGTAAGCCTGGCTAACGCTGGTTATAATTGTACCAGGGTCAGTAAGAGGCACCGTGGTTGATACACTCTCATAGTCACCACTAAATGGAGACATATATTTTTCTCTTTTTTGTTCTCATACTTTATATTAAATAACGCAATAAAATGTCAATGTCGACTGAAATTAGTCATAAACCAATCAGTCACAGGGTAACTTTACATTGGCGAATGCAATCGTATCACCTTAAACTCGGGAAAATTAAAAAGTTTGAGGCAATTCACGCGATGGGCGGCGGCAATTAACATCCAACACGCTGCTTTTACGTTCGCTATAGGTACTTTTTTTGAAACCTCTTTTTGAGGCCTGAATGTTTGATAGAGCATTATTTTAATTTATCTCATAGAGGGACTAATTTCCATTAGTGTACGTCAAGATACAATGTTGTTTTGAACTTCAGTAAAGCAGTATCCACAAATAATGTCTACTCAATTATAACTGATAGCATTCAACGGTTAGGTACCAAGAGAGTTCATGACCCTTGGGTTATTTCCTGTGCACGAGGTGACCGTGACCACCAACCACCCAGAGAGACACGGTTCTCCTCCTTAACCCTAATTAACCGGACGAAAGCGAAAACGCGCGCAAAAAAGAAACAAACGAGTTTTATAATTCGGGAAGCTAGTTACCCGCACGTCGAGCCCTCTTTTGTTTTGTTTTTTAATTAGTTGCCGCTTAAACTTTTGCGCGTTAATACTCTGTTCATTTTGTTTTCTACGGTTTGTTATTCTCTACTCCTTCCTATTGCTTTTTGAGCGAACTTATGCATCAAACTTGAAAGTCCTCGTATCCACATTCCATGGAAACATGTACTCGTATTAGTTTCGTTTTACGTTTTCACAATAAACACGAGACAATGTTCTCGTTGGATAGTCATGGAGGGGGAAAACATTCGGGTAGTAATGATTTCACATTACACTCCATTTGCTTAAGGAAAACAGAAATAAAATAAGATGATTTTATCATAACAAGAGGAAGGCGAGGCGCCAGTTTCGCTTACATTATTAAAACAAAACAATAGACATACAGACGAGCACACGCTGTACTAATGTAGTAAATTAATTATAAACAGGGCGCGGAAACACAGGCCCGTCTTAACAGACGATTAGTAATTGCGTTATCGTTCAATTTGTGCCATTACTTGTCGAGCTTGGCCGTCGACGAATTAAATTTCGATTTATTTAACGTCCGACCTTCTCTAGTATTAATATTAATTAATATTATTACAGCCGACGTACCAGTAAGTGGATGCTGAACTATAAAATAAAATGAGGAACATTTTAGCGTCGGCCGTTTTAAAATGTTACTTGATTTAGGCGGATTTGCAAAGAAAAAAAATATAGTTCTTCATTCTGCTTCCAAAGATACCAATAAAAAATAGATTTACCAGTACCATCGATCAAAAGAACAAGAAAAGGTGCATCATTTGATAACAATATCCTCCTGATCAAATGTCGGTCACAGTGACCAAACTCAATGTTGATAAGCCTTAAATAAAATACCTACAAGAAGTGACAAATCAAATCAAAAATGTTTATTTGTCAGAATATGGTACAACTAGCTTTTGCCCGCGGCTTCGCTCGCGTGGTATTGGGGTTGGGGTTGGGGTTTCCGGGATAAAAAGTAGCTAATGTCCTATTCCGGAGTGTATAGTGAGTGTATGCTTGTGCCAAATTTCATCCAGATCCGTCCAACCGTTTTTGCGTGATTGAGTAATAAACATCCAAACATCGTAACTTTCGCGTTTATAATATTCATAAGGTAGATGTCACAGTTTTGATTCCAGCATATCCTGCCATACTATACAAATATTTCTGTAGGTATAATACGAATTAATAAAATGGCAATATTATTAAGAATTAAAGTTGCTATATTAGGTACTTGTAAACATTATTAAAATAAAAATTAAATAAGAATTAAGATTGCCATATAAATATTATTGTAATGAAGATTATAATTGAATTGAATTAGTAATAAAATTGTCATTAATGTTCGATAATTATGACAAAACGTGTGCGCAAACAGTACACAGGTGCATCCACAAAGAGTGCATTGTGTGTTCACTCACAGAGTCTGAAGAGACGGCAATCCGATATGAACGACGAGTTTACGTGCTTTCCGAGGCACGGCGTCATACTACTGGCGGCCACACCTAGGGCTGCTATAGTAAGCGAAATAAGTTGAACCATTTGCTAAGGTACGCGCAGCCCCCACTTCGATTAAAATCGTCATGATGGTTCGACTTATGTGACGAATATTTCATTATATCAATATTTCAACAGTCATTCTTAATGGAAACTTCCAATAGCCAACAGGTAAAAAGCAACTTCTGTGAACACGAGACAGAAATGGTAAAACCATGAAAGAGCTTGCGATCGTCAAGCTTAGCGACAGCCGCTTCTAAACCTCCATGCAGTGTGGGAGAAACTGTATTCTTTATCTGAAAGAAATCTAAAGAGTATTTGTATCTAGCATGTACACTACGGGTTATATAGGTAGGTGGGCACCTACCTGATTGACTCGGGGCAGAAGAAACAATTAATTAGTTAAGAGAAGTGGTGAGAAGTGGTACATTTTGGACAATGAGCAAGTAGGCGTAGAGACAGTTCCTACTAAACCTCCGCGGAGTGGCCGTGTCGCGGAGGCGTCGGCGCGCACAATACGTCTCGCCGCACGTCCCAACAATATCCCCGTGTTTACATTCCCGCCGTAATTCCTTTGAACTCGCATGTGGGCCCGAGGAAACGTAAAATAAACAGAACTTTCTCGTAATGTTTAATTAAATTAATCAGTTGGTTGATTAGTCGATGGTTCGCCGGCGTTGGCGTAAACAAAGCGCGTCGGCGGCGTAGCTGGGCTTTGATCTAGCGACTCACTCTCATCTCCACTATTGTTATATATTTGTGAGGTTCCCGCCGCACGCCAGCTGCCGGCGCCTCGCGCCTCCACTACGACTACAACAGGGATGACACTCCACATATTTTGGATTTCATACGAAATTCGATGAAGAAAGTTTTTATCTGAGACAAATTTTCGCTTTTTCTTGTATTACACTTAACCAATTTTCAAGGAAAAGACAATCAATCGCCAGGATGCTTTAGCGTTTCTAAACTGATTCTGTTTTTGTCACTATTTTTTGTTTACTTACTACATATACAGGGTGCCATTGACATGTTAATGCAAATGAATACCATAGATCCAGTATATGATTCTGGACACCCAGTGGTGGATTTTTGGTCAGGTATTTTTATTTCAAATTTTTGAAAAAATGTTGTGTTTTTTTTTATTGTTGTGTTCTCTGTTCTGATCTGTGTTAATTATCGCTATTCGTTATTCTAACAAATCTCAGTGATATTTTTAGAAAAAAAAAATACAAAATATAATCATCGAGGCAAATAAAGTTTAATTTAAAAAACGTAAAAAATAATTAAAAATACAAAATTAAAAAAGCCGACAAAAGATCCACAACTGGGGGTCTAGAATTATATGTACTGGATCTACGGTATTCGTTTGCGTTAACATATCAATGACACTCTGTATATGTAGTAAGTAAACAAAAAATAGTTTACTAGCAGCTGCCAGCGGCTTCGCTCGTTATTATTCCATTATCCATTAAGTTCCATAATACCTACGCAATTTCATCTAAATCAGTGAATTTGTAAACAATAATCAAAAACAATATCCAAATTTCCGCATACTTAATTAAAGCAGAAATGACGACGAGCTCATTCAAGTTAATATAGCTACATGTGCAACCCAATCACTGCAGTTGATGTCAGGCAGCATGTGATGGACACTCAATTAATAGTATCTGTTCAATCTCTCTGGGTCTTATTAGCTATTTGCCGGTTCCAGTGATTCTATTGTTACTGTCAAAATTGGTGGTATTACATGGACATAATTTAATGTAAGTAGCTAAACTTTGCCGTCGCAGTCCAATTACAATACTCGCCAAACCAAAGCTGAGGGAGTTTTGGAGCCAAGAATAGAAACGACAATGACAAGTTTTAAACACGCTTTCTCAATAATAATAAAGTGATCCTTCATAAAGATTTAATTATTTTATTTAGTAATAAATTAGGAGGGAGGGGAGAGGGAGACTAAAGAAATTTGGCTGGATTGTGTGAGAAGTGATATGAAAGAAAGAGGAATTAGTGATAATGTGACGGGTGACAGGACAGAATGGAAGAAAAAAAGTATTGCGTCGATCCCAAATAAAACGGGACAAGGGCAGGAATTGACGATTTAGTAATAAATTATGGCGTGAAATTTATAGCGGAAAGTGTGATGGGGCTTGTCACTGCGCTTATTCGCACTAGTGCGAAATATTACATTGTGACCCAAAAAACGGCAGGGTTCAAAATAGTTAGTTTTAGCGACATGTGACAGTGTCGTCTTAAATTTTAAGATTTATCCATTTAGCGAGAAGATTTTAAACGCTTTGTCCTGATATTATGACGTATCTGACCAGCATCTTCATCAGAATTATCTTTCTCAGTTTTTACTTCCGATAAAAGCCTGTCACCCCTGCACCTTTCCGGCAAGCATATGTTTTACTTTCACTAAACGCTACATTTCATGTCGCAGAACGCGCTCTATCGCAATTTTAATTTATGTCAAAACCTCAGATTTGGCGCGCTTTTGATGCTGACAATCTTTTGTAGCACAGTGATGATTTTAAATGTTTGCCTTTATTTTTTCAGTTTTCGTTCACCTTGATGAAAATGATTAAATTTAACAGAGAAATGTTTTTCAACAGTAGGTAATTGAATTGAATTAGTTCAAGGTCTCGAATGATTTTCGTGATTTTGTTTTGTTTCGTAATTGACTCTTGTTTGTTATTGTATGCTTTGTGCGGATGTAGTTTGTTTATGTTAAATGTTGTTATGTTAATTGGAATTAAGCTTAGGTCAGAAAATCTAATTTACTTCCGAAATATTCATTGGTATGACAACGTACTTTTTCACTCCTTTTCACTTCCCAAATAAAGTATTAGATAACCTCCAGCCAAATAGTAATTTAGAAGAGCTACAGACATACCTGTCCGCGGACGGACAGGTATGTCTGTCGGGTTCTGAAAAATATCTTTTTTGGTAATGTTAATATTTTCGGAAATAATCGCTCCAAAATTAAAAAACAATGCGTCCCTCTAACTTTTGAACTACAAGTTTAGAAAATATGAAAACAATCTCAAAAGAAGAACTTTATAAATAATTTTCCCAGAAAGACTTTGGGAAAATTATTTTCAACTTGATAGGACAAAAATTTTATCAAATAATTTATGAACTAAATTTTTAGCCGTAAGTATATACAAGCATTTTTAAACTTATTTTACATATTACATCATCGTGTACTATTTTAATATCGTGTAATATTTTTTTATTAAAATCCATTCACGCAATTCAAAATTACCACACAGATAGGTACAGCGTCATCTCTCGGAAAATTGGGTTACTAATTCATACATTAGCTACTTCCTGATGTTAAGTAGTAGTTTAAGGGTTCTGTTACATTGTGTGAAATTTGTAACGGACGCGAAACTACGGAACCCTAAGCTGAGCGCGGCCCGACACGCTCTTAGCCGGTTTTTATTTGTAGAGCAATGTATGTGAAACAATACGCTTAGAAAGTTAGTATCCCAAACTTTTCACAGTTGGAAATAAAGAACTTTAGGAACTATTTCTGTAGTTCTTTTTCGATGGACGAAAAAACATTTATTAGTTACAGAATGGGTTCCTATGTTACATTTGTTATTTACTTTTTGATTTTCATTTGAGTCTTCCTGAAACGCAGTTCTGTTCCGTCGTTTAAAAACTTCTCGATTTTTTTTTGTTTTGACTTTTTTGTGTTTTACATAGTCTGAAGTTGTAGCATTAGTCGCTGTAACCAAGCACAATTTACATGAAAACTTAGTATGCTTATTTTTTTTTATAGCTTCTGGCAACCGAGCCGTTTCACTTGCATCAAAAAATAAATATATACAAAAAGAATTTTGTCACTGGAGTTTTCCAGTGACAAAACTAATTTTTTATTCCGGGTTAAATGTACTTGACCATTGGAGTGTGATAAATAACAAACACTCACACATAAACTGTCACCTTTATGACATAGTGTTATACAGAACCTTAGTAGTAACTTCATAGTCACTTTGACTGTATGCAAGATTCGAACAGCTTTTCAAGAACATCAATCCTTATTTGCCTTGAAATATCAGGTCAGTCTCAACAATCAAAACAGTGGAACCGTACATAAAACCCAACAAAGCCAGGTTAAGCTCACAAAATGACCACAATCGATCACATTTCGACCTCACATTAATAAAAGAACATGTCTATATTTGTTTGTTCGTACAATAATCAAGCAATAACTAAATAAGTAATAAAAATGTGCGTTTCAATGGATCCGGTGGCGGCGCGAAATTCCGTACGTTGAACGAGGTATTGTTGTTAGCTGTATTTATAGCCGTAAGGACCCCCCCACCCTCCACACGATCGGTCGGCAATCAGACGTCGAGGAAGAAATTATAACTTTGGCTGAAGCGCAACACTAAAAGATTCTGTACAAAGCATTGTCACTATCATGGCCTAAACTACATAAAAGTTCATAGCTTAGCTCAAAATACTGATACCACATCATGTTAATAATTTAAAGACACCGACCAGATGTGATCAAAATCATACTTCACTAAAAACTTGCAACAATGAATACTTACATTTACTAGCCCTGCGCTTGAGGCGCGTAAAAATCTAATCTAATCTAAACTTTCTATTAAACTCGGGACGATTCAACCACACTCACTAGGACGCGGACGGGGACATTACAACTCAGAATAAATATTTAGTGAGTGTAGAGATTTTACAATTCACACAACCCTATAAGATGAACATTATAAGTTATTCCTTATTAAATCTTATCTAGCTGTAACCAGACTTCATTTCAATTATTTTTGGCTTAAAAATAAAGGTTCCCTGAAGACCGATCCCTTAGTATTTTTCTTTAGTAAGTTCGATGGACTGTTTTAGTAGCCGGAAAACCATAGTTTGTGAATATTCATATCATTGAACATAAAGTACACGAGTACTAGTGTTTGTCCATTACTTGCAAATCCAATTAAATAAACACGTGTTTCCGTAAAAAAACTTGTATTTAAAAAATCTGTCATTGATTTTTTCTGGGAAAAAAACAAAATATAAAAATTAAAATTTACAAAAACCACAATTAAGCAATTCAAGTTATACGGAAGTACTCGTATGTACAATCGGCGCTCTAGTGACACTACGTCGGAGGATTGAGTGCAATTGAACTTCAACTTTCCTATTTCGCCTTCCATGAATCATCATTACGTAGTATAAACCAAAGTTGCTTCGTCCCTATGTATGCTTATGTATCTTTAAAAGTACGCCACGGATTTTGATGCGGTTTGTTTTAATAGATAGAGTGGTTCAAGAGGAAGCCTTCGGTTATGTGTATAATACATGTATAATATATGCAATATCAGTACCCGTGCGAAGCTGGGGCGGGTCGCTAGTAAATCATATAGTGGACTATATTCATAATTGAGATTTACATATTTACGGGCAAATGTGGAATAGAATTGAATAAAAAAGTTGGAATTTTGAATAAGTTTGTCCTTTCACATTTGCAACACTAATTTATTTTGAAGTACAGTTTGAAGTACAGTAAGTACATTTTATTTTAAAGTTGGAAAAAAATGGAGATTCTTCAACGGTCCATAGTCAATTATGCTTAAGATAGAGCTAAATGATAACGTTTTTCCAAGTAGTGCGTTTCCAATTGTTTGTAGTACTAATGTTATTCAAATGAGAGCACGGGTGATGCGAGGCACAGTCTTCCGGGTCGGGTCTCAACGAGCTCACCCGACCGGGAAATTGCCGGCGGAACGGTCCGAAATAGTAGAAAATATTGCCAGATATGAAACAATGGCATGTTTGCATAAGTGGCGGATCGAAAATTACTTTTATGAATAAGAAACCGAGTGTTTCTGTACTAGTGGTTCAGCGATGTATGATGTTGGCTGCTTTTGTTACGAGTTTCGATGCTCCAGTTCAGTGACAGTGTAGTCTGTGCTGTACAGAACTGTAGCCTAACGAATGAAAGTTAGTTAGTTTTTTATGGTAGTGCTATAGGCATCCTTCTAAATTATTATATAAAGATAAAATTTTGGAATCCGCAGTTGGCTGTCAACAGGGTGATCCCCTCGGGCCGGTGATTTTTAGTTTAGCCATTCACCCAATTATTCGACAGCTAAATTCTAAGTTTAACGTTTGGTATCTCGACGATGGAACCCTGGGAGGCGATACAGACACAGTCTTAGATGATTTATTTTTTTTGAAAAATCAACTTCACTCAATAGGACTTGACCTCAACCTTTCAAAATGCGAACTATTTCTAGCTGACAGTACTGACAGACATCCGACGCTCTCTAAATTTACCGCAGTGGCACCAGAAGTTAAAATCATTGATAAAAGCTCTCTTCGTCTCCTTGGAGCTCCTATTTTCGAGGATTCCTTTCCCAATTTTGTAGGGGAAAAAATTCAAAATTTTAATGATGTTTCGGAAAGATTGCTCGAAATTAACTTACATTCGGCTATCACTTTAATTCGTTTCTGCTGTTTCGGCCCTAAATTGACATACTTCCTCCGCGCCTCTCATTTGTGGAAACATCCTCATCTTTTGGAAAAAATGGATCAAATTATCAGACAAACTCTATCTTCAATTTTAAATGTGGCCATGGACGACCGAGCTTGGGCTCAAGCTACCCTTCCCATTCGTATGGGAGGCCTCGGTGTCCGCAAAATTACTAGTATCAGTTTACCGGCATTTATTTCCTCGGTTCACGGCACGGAGAAATTAATCAGGAATATTCTAATTTCCACACAGATTAATTTTGATGTGCCGTGCTTGACTGAGGCTGTAAATGCCTGGAAAGTCGCTTGCCCGAATTCAAAAATACCCGGCAACCCCTCTTCCCAAAGGCAGTGGGATGAGCCGCTCTGCAAAGTAGTTCAGCAAAACCTGTTTTCTACATCTTCCTCTACTGCAGAGCGTGCACGCCTGCTGGCTGTGGAGAAGTGGGAGTCAGGTCTCTGGCTTCACGCACTACCGTCGTCGAGCATAGGCACCTTGTTCGACGATACTACTTTCCGCCTCGCTGCTTCTCTACGTCTAGGCGCTCCTTGTTGTTCTCCTCATCGCTGCCACTGTGGCGAAGTTGTCAACAGCCTCGGGCACCACGGTCTGTCATGCAGCCGAAGTGCGGGTCGCTTAGCTCGGCATGCGAATATCAACGACATCATCCGACGTGCTCTTGTTTCCGTCGGCGTTCCAGCTGTATTGGAACCTCATGGCCTGGTACGCGACGATGGCAAGAGACCGGACGGTATGTCTTTATTTCCTTGGAAGATGGGTAGGCCTTTAGTGTGGGACGCAACTTGTGTCGATACTCTTGCGCCATCTCATCTTCCTAGCTCATCATGCTGTGCCGGTACTGCCGCTGCGGCTGCGGAGAACCTCAAGCGGCGGAAATATACTAATCTTGTTGGTAGTTATATTTTCGAGCCGTTTGGGGTTGAAACTCTCGGATCGTGGGGTCCGAGTGCCCACAAGTTGTTTAATGAACTTTCTAAACGACTTGTTGACACTTCGCGTGACCCAAGGGCTGGCTTTTACCTTGGGCAAAGAATAAGCATTGCCATACAGCGTGGCAATGCGGCCAGCCTTTTGGGCACTTTACCGGTCGACAGCGGTGCGGAAGAGTTTTTTGACGCTTTATTAGATTAGGTATTTTTAGTTAAGTTAATTAGGGTTATGTAGTTTTAAGGTTAGATATCTAATTATTTGTACAGTTTACTAAATAAATTTTCCCTGCACAAAGAAGATAAAAGATATCTTCACAAAATAAGAAACCCTGATAATAAAAACTTCAATCACTATATTTAAAACAGAAAAAATTAGCTTGATAACGAGACAATACATACGAAAGAGTGTTAAAGTACTAAATTGACGAATTTCATGCACCCACACGATAATGAAAATGTAATTTGCGTAGGTAATGTAAAAAACGCGAAAAAAACAGGGCAGCTCGGGTAAGTTGATGGAGGCAAACGAGATATTTGCAGTGTTTTGCATAACTGCATTAAGTGTAGGCCGAGAGGCCCGCTGAAGGCACGTACACTCGCCTACTAAAGTGCAATAAAAGCCTTGTAAAAATTGTAATGGTGCTAATAAAGACTTTTTTGTCGTTCAACACTTTTACCCAGTTCTTTCTGGTTGTTATTTTTAACGTATTATGAATTGCATTTGTAATTCAAGTGAAAATGCGACGGCTGTGCGAAATTAATTGGCACGAACGTTTTTGTGATCGCTTCGAGAATTCTGACTGACGTGTGAACTAAAAAACTAGTTGTGGACAATTGCGTGCACGACAAAATACACAACAATTTAGATGAAATTCTTTTTTGTCTACATGTCTTTCTTATTAATTATGATAAGTTTAATTTTATATACATAAGAGTACAGCTTGATGGTAAAGTGCAAAAGTTAGTGTTAATTAAAATTCAGGATAATAAACTTTTCAATCTATGATGGTAACTAAAGAACAACCGATAAGGGTCTTTCGCTCTGAATATTACTATCGCTACAGAATGATTTCAAGTGCAAGCTTACTCGTATAAAGTGATAATTAATTTGCGAGCGCTGAGCGCGGGGACTTGAGCGTGCGATTGTACCCACCTGAAGATATCTTGTACATTGTTTCCGTTAGCGAAGTACAAATTGTTGCCATTGTACTCTATTTTCCATAACGTATGAGGGCCATTACGATTGGCGTTTTCTTATAACTTAGCGGTCCCGGCGTATTGTGGAAAATTCTTTGAAATACCTTTTGAATAGAATGCACGTCTATTATAAGAGTAAGTATTTGTCGTTGCATCAACCACTTTGCTTGTTTGTTACATATCGCTATTTACCATTTCGATCAGCCCGTTTTTCTGCATGGTAATTTATTTGCGAATGTGTGTATTGTTTGCTGCTGCAAAGTGGATGCCAAATATGAAATAGCTACATTCATTTTATCGAACGTTTAATGGTGTTCAACACAATACGTTTTCTAATCACCGGTGTTAAATCACAAAGGCAGCTCACGAATCCGTTCAGCGAACAGCGCGACATGACTCGTACATCAACCACACATTCACGCCTCACGATACCCAAAAAACGTGTGAGTATAAAAATCACGACATAAAGTTATAGTAGCTATACATGGATGAGTATATCGGGCCACCGCAGTGGGCGATGTAAACAATTTCAATCGAATCGTAACAGCTACTGAACAATGAACGTCGGATCACGAAAAAATCATCTTACAAGTGAGTCGTGCGGCCGGGCCACGGTAGTCGTGTGGCGGTGCCGTGGCCGGACGCCGGCCTGGGGCCCGGGCCCCGCCCACTGCTGCTCAAGCCACGGCCCTGTTTTATGATCTTTTCGGGACCTGATCGCCATCGGCACTGGATATTGTCATTTAAATGATTTTATTCCTCACAATATCATAATGTTAATTTTTATTGTTGTCAAGTACTCATGCAGCAGTGAGAAGGATGTGTGCTATGTGCTATCGAAGTGGGCACCTTAATCCAAACTTGCAGTGAGTTCGCACTTTCTAGCAAATTCAACTTTAGTTATTCACATTAGAAGTACCTTTTAAAGTAAAGCAAGTGCAATTAGAGAACCTAATTGGCTAGCAGTTTATTAACTCAGACGTGATCTAACGTTTTTAGCGTCACAGGAAAACTCCAGCTTTGATTCAGAAGAGAAATAAAAATACCAACAATTGTACGTTTAATGAAAGTGACACTTGATCTCATTACTGAGTTAACGTCATTACTGCTGGATAGGATTGTCGCGAATGTGAGCACAAAGTGCAAAGTTTTATGCGAACATTCGTTTAATTTTAAATGAGAAACATTTACATTGTTCCATTTCTGTTCTATCCAAAGGTAAATACGACATGGCTTATTTTCGTGTTTACCTATTAAAATCTGCCAGATTGTCAGAAACTTAGACATAAAAAATCTGTTAAATCAACTAGCTAGGTACTTGTAACGTGTCATCAGTACCAGCTTGCGGACACCCCTCCAAGCTTTCTACGCTACCACCGTTTGTGCACGGTCTCACTTCAAGCGTGAATATTGCTACGCGTAGGAAAAGTGCACAAAAGGATTTAGATACAATGCCTCAAACCACTTCTATACCACTTGCGGCAGAAAAGATGGACCTAGCTTCTAAGAGGATAATAGGTTGTGACCTACCACCATGGCTACCTCGCCAAGCGTAAAGGCAGGCCAGGGCCTTGACCCTTACCCCTTGGAACAGATGTCAATACGTCTCTATGGTACGTAGTACCTCTATTTTTCGCGATTAACATACACTCAAACAAATTATATGTGTCTGTATATTTGTTTAAACAAAACACAAGGGCTATATTTTATAAAATATACAACAGTTTAAATGATAATTTATACTCCATTGTTATTCATTGATGTTATTATATGTATATTTTACCATTGTTTCAAATCAGAGCATATTTCATGCATTTAATGTTTAATTCCGCGGTACACAAGAAGCTACGCCACGCGATTGATTGAACGCCAAGTTATTTGATATTGAATAAAAGTTGCATGTCGCAGTGCTGTGTTTGAGCTATTATACGTTGTTCACATACATTACTTATTGAGATTTATTGGTTTCATTTAAAATTGTAATGCAAACATCACACATGCACATAACGGATGTCTTGAAAACATGTTTTGATAGTCCCTATATTTCTTATGCATGACGAGTTCTGTTTTGATGAATTGGAAATATATTTCAGCGTTTGAGATGTAAATGGAATTTTCATGGTTAATAAGTTCAGGGGAGCGAGTTCGAGATGCCGTAGCTTCATGTGACCTTAGAAAAGATGTTTTCGTGTGTTTTGAGAAAGCGTCTCACGATACAAATTATTTTCGCCCCACAAGTGAACGCTTTTAGATCGGAATAATGAGTTTCTGTATATTGACTCCAAAACAGAGCATCGCTTGGTATAGCTCGGGACTCGTTGAGTCGTTAGTACAAAACGCTCGTATTGTTTCGTTTGCTTGTGAAATGTAATTCGTGTGCTGTAAACACACACAAATCTCGCACACACACACACACAGAGCAGTTATTTATATTTGAGACGCGGAGGTCGCATGTCGTGGGCATGTTGGTACAAATATAGAAACTATACGCGATTTATTATGAATATTAAATTTGGCACAATATAATTGAGAGCGTATTGTTGTTTCGAGAGCACTTGGAACATTCTTGTTCGTGTTTTTGACGGCAGAGATTATTAAATTATATAATTTATTTTGTGAAGTCGTACACGGTTTTAATAATTATTTTCTAGATTTTAAAACATACTGAGTAATATTAAAAACATGATGGAAAGAATGCATTTATTCCGTAATCACCATTTACTTCTCCAAAACTAGTGCTTTACCAACTTCGCATTTAAAGAGAAGGTATATTATGCACTATGTACTAACTAGCGAATGCAATCCCGCAAACGCCGGATTTCGCGGGATTACTCATGTCTGTGGGGTTGAATTTTTTGTTGGATTCAGACGAGGCGCCTTTCTGACTATGTATTGATTAGACCCAACACAACGATGTAACAAGTTACATGGAATTCGTATTTGAGGTGGGAAATAATCCAATGGCTTCTTCCGCTCTAGTGTAGCGCATGAGTACCTTTTAAACTTTTACTAACTAAACCCATCAGATGGGTTTGCAGTCAAGCACTAGTTTAGTTAAAATATCAAATAAAAAAAAACACACTTCCATACAGCCGTGCTGGACCTCTCTTTTTTTAAAAAAAAACCTAATCCTGCACATCGGGGTGATTCGCGGAATTGATAACTTCAATCCTGCAGACACGCGCGGTGGCGATTTTGATGCAGGTGTGTGTGTGGATTCCTTAGTACCTACTGACGAAAAAAAATCCTTTTTTTTCTCCCTACTGCGAGACTCTTTTTTGAGCGGCTTTCAGTCAAACAATTGTTCAATCACAATGAATACTAGAGCAAATAAAAAAAAAAATCGAGATAAATCTTAAATTAACCGTATCTCTGCTAACAAGCTGGGGTGATTATCCACTGATCATTCAATCGAACATTTTGCTGGGCATAAAAAAAATAATGAGCTGTAATTTTCTTATACCCAGAAAAATGACAATAACGGGATTTTTTTATTAATCAAAATACATACTTACTAGCTTTAACAATATGAGGGGGAAGTATAGAAACCATCATCAGCCTCTGACATCATCATCATCATCAATTCAGCCGAAAGACGTCCACTGTTGGACATAGGCCTCCCCCAAACGCCGCCACAACGACCGGTCCCGTGCGACTCGCATCCATCGAATTCCAGCAACATTGACCAGGTCTTCGGTCCACCTTGTGGAAGGCCTTCCAACACTAAGTCTTCCGGTATGCGATCAGCACTCAAGCACATTTTGGCCCCAGCGGCCATCGGCCTCTTACGCCACTTTGTAATAGTAGTCAATCGAAATGAGAAGCTAGTGGTCAGCGCAGTTGTACCTCCGGCAGCAGCCGCATCGCCACCTTACTAGTGATGGTTAATATAGCGTATAGCGCCTAAATATAGCATGCTATTTGAACATAGCATTTAGCATCTGCTATGTCTGCTAAATAGCGCGGCAAAACGGGATAGCAACTTAGCATGATAGCGCCGTGTGTAGAAAATTATTTTATAACGTCTCGCTCAACTAAACACCGGTCACAGCGGAGCCAAAACGAGATACCAACATAGCGCCAAAGCATCGTCACCGTTTGTAGAGACTCGAGTGAACTCGGCTGCGATCGGCTCGTGTCGCGTTTTCGCTATGCAATAGAAATGTGATAACCCGTTCGGGTTAAGTAGGCACAAAGCGCAATACGAATCTTGTTCAATGAGGTGTTTACTTAATTCGGACGGTGTTGTCTCATGTTTGTCAACATAAAATACGCTCAGTCTTCTCTCGAATCGCGATATTTTTTAATACTTTTTAAGTTTTGGTGTGTTTTTGTAATTAAATTCTATAAAAAATCTCTGTAAATATTCTTAGATTGTCGTGCAATCGTAAAGTATAAATATTGTGTGTTAGCGTTTAAGAACTGTGAAAGTCGTAGGTTTAAGTAGTCATTGCGAATGTGTGACACTAATTTGTTAAACGCTGTGTGGATAATAAGACTAAGTGTGTTTTATTAACGACTAGTGAAATAAAAAGGCCTCGCGGTTGTGATTTACCTATCTGGAACTTTTTTGAGAAGTCCTCTGAAGGTAACAAAACAGCAGTATGTAATCATTGTCGATAACTAATTTGAAAACTCATTTAAAACAAAAACACATTTCAGCATACAATGTTTTTTTTAAATTCCGCCAAAAACTTTGCATCGGTACCTGAATTGTCGCTGAGCGTCGCCGTATAAAATGATAACATTGTGCTATAAAAATAGCATATAAAATACATCAATAGTCTATAGCACGTTTAGCAGATTTGACCATCACTAAGTTCAGATGACGGCTGAGTTTTGTTATAGCACGCTATAAAAATAGCAGATAAAATAGCGTGCTATAAAAATAGCAGATAAAATAGCGTGCTATAAAAATATATTCAATAGTCTATAGCATGTTCATAGCTTATAGCAGATTTGAACATCACTACACCCGACGCTTGACGCGCCTGCCAGCAGTATCCACACATCCTCGTTAGGCACGACCTCACGCGATCACTACTTATTAAAACAACCCCAAAGCTACAATAACGGTCAAAACTTTTTATTTCCAAAAAATAAAAATTTAAAAAGGTTATTCTTTCTTCCCCTTCCAAATTTAAAAACAATGGTAAAGACAATTAAAATAAATAAAGCAATTACAAGTTAGTAGTGTACATCTCAATTATGTTCCTTTCATAATTATTACAAAATACAATGACGTATAATTAAATTGTACTGAATACAGGTGGCCCGAGCCAGTCATTAATTTTATTATTGGAAAAAAATTACGAATAGGCATATCTGACTGTCTGTATTATGTAGGCTTCTATAATAGGTGTCTTTGGACATCAATATTCATGAGTGTCTTACAATGAATAAAGACAAGACAGTTATACGCAAACGAGGTCTTACTCTTTCTCAATCAAGACCCTCCTGAAGCCGAGGGTTGGTGCGAAAGCGTTATACCGTTATTCTAAGAGACAGGTAATTCCTAGTTTAGAAGTCAGGGTCGTTTTGTTCTAGCCCACTTAGCCATGTTCCTAAAAAATTTAACATTTGTGTATTGTTTGGTAAATAAAGATTTATTATTATTATTACCGGGGCTCTGGGAAAAAGGCAAGGGAGGAACGGGGTAGGTTCTTTAGTCAGTAAGAATCTGACACTGTTTCCCGCTCCGCCCGCGAGCGGGATTCGTCATTGGATGATTTTTACCTACCATAAAAAAAACTGTTTCTCAAGAGATTCAATAATTACGGGATATAGATTTCTAGTGAAGTTGGAGAGTAATAAAGCTCTTGCAATCGCACAGTTCCCAGTTCGATATTGTGACCTTTACTTCGTTCGTCCAACGAGAATTATTTTTAAGTATCTTTGCAAAGCAATCGTACACAATAAATACAAAAAGCAAAGAGGTTATGACTTATGAATTAATACCTGAGGCAATACGAGCCGGCCTATTAACCGTATTGGTACGAAAATATTGCATTACTGGAACTATAAACATACACAATATTGTTCTTATGTAAATACGGTGTACTGCAGTAACGAGACTTGCAGTCTTGCTAAATCACAATATGAAGTTGATTTATATCTTCATACGGTTGGGTTAGCTTCATGGGAGGGCTATAAAAACCGTATACGAAAATGTGCATATACAAACATACATACATACAGAAGTGGTTTAATTGGTCACTTACCAGCTAACAATGCGACATAACGCCTGAAACCCTACCGCGATGTGGTGTAGGAATCGACCTCGAATTTGATATATTTTCGGTCAGGCTCTGTTAGCTTCCTTATGGCCGGCAGCGTATGAATTAACTTTTCGACTTTATTGCTTTTTTTGGAAGTCGAAGTATGCCCCACACTATGATTGTTGTAAACTTGCACCTCATACCAACATAGATTATATTAATGTTATGGAGCCGAAACTTCGAAAATGGATCGATTGATAATAATTAGTGACCGATACTTAAACACTTGATCGCAGTCATGATAACAAACTACTTTTACTATGGGACTATAACTGAAATCGCGAAAAAAATCGGCTAGTTCAGTACATTTTGAACAAACAGTTGGCAAACATAATTTTTTATTCCGGGAGTATGTTTCCTTGGGATAAATTTCTACTTTCACGCGAGTTGCGGCTTGTAAAGGCTACCATACCTACCTAGATGTTTAAAAGTAAATATTGAAGAAGTATGACATCGTCGAGTCGTTGTCCTGATGCATGCATTACTGTTTCCATTACAGGCAATTACTGTTGACGGATGACAGCGAGAGTACAATGTACAGATCAATCAAATGATCCCAGTTTCATTGCCAATAAGTGCCAAACTAATGTCGAAACACTTTTAATAATTGTTTGTACTTTCTGTTGTAATATGAAGTTTGCATTTTGCATGTTCAACAAAATAAAACGAGTCAGGACGTGGACATATCAATGAATAAGCTGCATGCGTAATTATTAACAGCAGTAGAGCAACAATGATTTCACAATTATCTACGTAGCTAGGTACCTCATCTTATGTAGCCGCATTAGCAATTATTCCGATTGTTACCGTTGGTAATGAGTGCTGCGACATATTATAGCGGAAGGTAGGTACCCGCAGCGCCGCGCTTCAATAAACAATGCCCACGGGCACGCCGGAGGAGACAACTAATCGCATTACCAAACTGATCACCTGCCGCTCTGGCGAGGAAATTCATTAATATCCTGCACCCAGTGCCCAACAGATGAAAAACTATATCTATGCATGGGTGCGGGATTCCTCCCGTTGATGCACATCTCGATATTTTCAATTTTATTTTGTGCCGTAAATCCCTTAATGAAAGTATGAAGTTACAGATTTCTATTTGTACATAGATTCCTATTCTATATACGAAAACAATGATTTAGTGTTAACTAAATATAAAAACAACATTTCGTAGCAATGATGAAAAAAATAATTAGAAAACCTGCAAAGAGCGTTTCGGGTTTCGCTCAGTGTAGGTTCCGTAGTTTCCCGTCCGTTACAAATTTCTCCAATGTAACAGAACCCTGTAGCCCATGTGTAAATTAGTAACCCAATTTCCCGAAAGATGGCGCTGTATCCGGTGGTAATTTTGGCGATTTTAATCTCTTTGTATTTTTATTTGAAAGAAGATACGCTCACGATAATAAATATGTAAACTAAGTAAAAAAAAATGCTTGCATGTATGGTTAAATTACAGAATTAGTATCGAACGGTTTTTTTAATTTAAAAAAAAACTGTTTGTCCTATCACGTTCAAAAAAATTTTTTACGGTACCCTTAATCATTTTTAAACACCTATACAACAATATATCATACGTTATGGTAGAAATGAAAAAAAATATCACTACTCACGTTACGTGTAGGGGAGTACCCTAATAATTTTTTTTCACTTTTTTATGGAACATTTAGATTCCGTAAATTAAAGAATTAATTTCTCGAAGATTATTCCGAATCGTAAAAAGAGTATATTTTTATACAAGTGTAGAAAATTTGTCATTGCGGTCGCCGTAGGCGAGTGATGCAGTGACTTTGCACGTATATCAAATTACATTTTTCAATACACTTACGATTTGTTGGGGTTGATCCGTGCTATTTAAAAAACTGAACTATTTAATTACAACAAAATAGTGGCAGGGGAAAGTATGCGCAATTGCGTACTTTTCACACTGCGTGCCTAAATGCAGTGGGATAAGATCGGGTTTTCGAGTAGGTCATAAAAAAAATTCAATGTATTTTTCTTTTATGACATAACAACAAATTCCGGTTTTTGTAATCTACACTAATATAATAAAGAGGTAAAGTTTGTTTTTTTGTTTGTAGGGGGTAATCTCTGGAACTACTGGTCCGATTGGAAAAATTTAAGCAACAATAGAAAGCTGCTTTACTCCTGAGTGACATGGGCTATATTTTATGTACGCGGGTGAAGCTGCGGGCAAAAGCTAGTTACTCATATATATGCGCTATAAATCCAATAAATTTAAAATGTAACGGGAAGTATGAATTATGAATGAGTCGAAATATACGTTTTTTTCCGATAAATGGTCTTATCTTGTTTTTTTCGTAAGTTAAGAAGTTTTTGTGTTTTTCAATGCTTCAAGGGACTGCAGACTTGAGTACCTATACGGTTTTAATTACACCCCCTGCATTCTCGAGATAAAGGATCTTGACAGACAAACAGACGGACAACAAAATGGTCTTTTTTTCACAAGGATTCTGTATTTTCTATAATGACAACGTGTAACTGACGTTATAATTTTTTTAACGTTCTAATGTCGTAATAACCTAAAGATAAGAGCTGTATATCTTTAATTGTACCTAAGTCAATTTAACCATTGCAAAATCACAACTTTCTTCTCTCTCATCCAGTCCCAGTCCGCAATTAGCTTTGTGGCCCTCCCTCTCATATTGCCCTACTCCATAATCTACATGACCAGCCGTCACAGGCAGAAAGGCACTCGATATAAATATTAATCTAACGCACTCCATTAGCATACAAAGTATTGTGAAGTAAAATAATTAAATACATGCTCTTTGTTGCACAAACAATGCGCATCTCGAAGTGTACAGTAAAGTCGGAACAGTGAGTGAACTGATATGTGGCATTGGTTTAGCTACTTATCTTCTTCTTTAGCTACTTATCTGGTTTAGCTACTTCTCTTTAAGGGCGCTTTTATATTAGCCGTAAAGTGCCATGCGATGGCGTCGCTCTCTAAGGTTGATGTTACTGTAGGAATTAATTAAAACAATTCTTGTAATCTTTCCCAAGGGGACAGTTCAATGGTTAATTCTCAAAGAGGTTTTTGTTTCTATCTTGATTATTATTTTCTAAAATTCCCTTTTCGGTGGTATAAGGTTATTTGTCTGTGTTTTACCTCTTCTAATGAGGAGGCGCTGTTTGGCGCTGTTTGGTGCTATTTTTTAAAATATTATTATGATATAGTATTTTTGGATATGTATACAGATAAGGAATTAATTGTAAGAAATATGACCTTACTTAGAAAGCTACCAAATTGGTCTTCTGTTTAAACTATCACTATGTACTAGTATGCAATGTACAATATATACCTTCAGAATGTTTGTTACTATACGACATTTGCAATAGTGACAGAGCTAAATATTTGTATAGAACACAAATTAATTATGAAGGCGTAATGATATTGACTGGTTTAAGAGTCATGGTAAAACAGGCTTAACTTTTTTTTGGGTGGTATAGCTATGTTGTTATTATCAGAATGTTGGTCTGTGAAAAGGATGAAAAAAGACTGCATGTAGTGAAGATGAGAACGTTGAGATGGGTGTTTGGTGTGACGAGATGAGTATATTCGAGGAAGCATGAAAGTGGCACTATTGACTGAAAAGTTGAAAGGAAATCGTTTATCTTTGTATGGTCATGTTTTTTTTTTTGGTAGGTAAAAATCATCGAATGATGAACAATATTATCAAGGCATACAGACAGACAATATCTCGACAGAATATTATCTGGACTTCCATAGAAATCAACACATAAATCTGTGTAACAGTAATCCAGTATATACCTCTGAAAATCTGCTAGGGTTTCATAACAAGTTTTGTGAAAAATTCGAGTAAATCGTAGAATGACCGAATGCCAACAAAGTTTTCAGGTGTTCTCTCTTTTTTCGCATTACTTTTGCATCAATCATTACTTTGGATTACGTTAAATGAAGCAACAAGCTATTAAACCATTCGCAATGGTGACGACAGGCGAGTGACGAAGGCCCACCTAAGAGCGAGCACCGCTCCGCTTCACTTTCGTAGAGCTTTCTAACAAAACCTGTCCATAGCGAGTTGTCCTAAAATCGGGTATTCGTTCAAAATTAAAGTAGTAATAATAATATTGAGACAAAAAATATGTTAACATAAATTCAACTTAAATTATGGGCTCTGCAGCTTCAATAGAGAACTTTGTCTGTTTGCTCAAATTTAACAGTCATATGCAGTTTTACCCGTCAACATTTTATTTTCAAAATGAACAAAGATACGCTATGAAACATTCTCTAATAAAGCTTATTATTATTGCAATTATTTTCAACGGGGTTTGATAAGACTTTATTCTCAAAAGAATATAATACTCACTGGACTAAGATAAGAATATTAAATAAAATTATACAAAAACCAAAAATTGGTTTAACGAGTTATTACATTTTTTTTATCGATTATAATATTTTGAGGGTAGATTAAAAATATAAATAGTATAAAATAATAAAATCTACTATGAAAAAAAATGAGTTTAAACTCGTATTTATACAATTCAATAAAGAATCAAATCTACCCATGAATCACGGTTCCAATAACTTAGTAACAAAATATTGCCAAATCGAGTTTTATTCGGCATCGACTCGGATAATCGGTTGGGAAATAATCGAGATGTGAGTATCGAGTCGGAACGGAAATTGCGCAGTTTTCCATTTTAAAAGGTGTCGATATGTTGGTGAGCGCTGGCAGCCTCCGCTGACCATCCACCGTATTATACACTGTTTTACTCATTAATTAAATTAGGCTTTTTAATATTCAATTTTTAATTCCTGAATCGAAAGTTTCAATGGAACAGTTCGGTAGCTTTTGTATTTAAAATAACTTATTTAACGTAAAGTACTGTGAATACAGTGTTTTAATAATTGTTTTAAACTTTTCTATTTTACATAAATTAAAAATATATATACATTTTTATGCCAACAAGTAATGTAGTGTGTCTTTTTAAAACCAAAAGCTAACTGGTATAAAATGCCCCGCTGCTTAAGACCTCATTTTTACCACTATTTTTTATTGTTTATCAGTTCGCGCTTGGCAGCTATCTCACCTGATGGAAAGCGACGATGCAGTCGACGATGGAACGTGCTTGCCTAGACATAATCTATTCGCTCTTGATTTAAAGATTCCCGAGTTGTAACCCTCAGGAAACAGATTCCGGCAGAGAATTCTTAGCTTAGCTGTAAGCACAATGAATATGTTGCCACAATGTTTTGTGTAGGTGGGATGTCCACTATGTATCGGTAGCGCATCGCTGTATGCCTGATGGTCAGATAGTGGAGCGGGTTAGGCGGAATTTTGCTATGCGATTGTTCACCGAAATGCCGCCAGTAGAAAACCGAAACGCTAGCATAACTCGTACATTATTAAAATTTTGATTGGTTATGAATGTTATTGAAATGCAAATATAATTTCCTTACTTTATTAAGTGTATATATTTAGCAAGTGTATCGTTTCTGAAGAGGTATACTTTGAAGGTGATAAAATAAATTTGGAAGAATACCAAAAATTTTGTGTATTATTGATCTTTTCCCGGTACTTTCTAGACAGAGTAGTATTGTAACTCATTTAATTTATTGATTAAATGAGACGAATTACAATACGCAACCTTGGGCGGAGCGGGAAACAGTGTCAGACTCTTACTGACTAAAGAACCCCATTCCTACGTTGCTATATATACAACGGTCAGAGTCCTCCTTTCAGACGCGAACCCTAGTTGGCTCCGACCCTTCTGCAGGGTCACAATTCCTTGAGGTGCGTGGGAACAGTGCGCGCCGCGGACGACTGGGGTTGGTCCACACGGTTACCAGATGGTTGGACGGCGAGCTACCCATTGCTCGCCATTCACAAGCTTACGCCTACGGTGACCGGAAATCGGGATCGGAATCTTGACGACATCTCGGGCGTGAGCGCCGTTGCCTTATGATGTTGGCTTCCTCCTTTGCTAGCATTACTACTTCGCAAATGTAGGCGACCGCCTGCAACTCCTTCTTGCTCCGGACCATGGCCTCAACCAATGCCCGGTGCGAAAGATCGCCGCCGCCGATCACCCCCACGAGGATTTTTTTTTTCATAAGCTTGATTTTATATTTGAAAGTGATATGGATCCTTATAATATTTTATGGCCCAAGTCTGTTATCATCTATGATACAATTATTTTCAACAAACAAAATCATTAGCTAGATTTTTTTTTAATTTCCAGTTCAGGTACCTTGGACACTTCATAAAGATGTTCAGCAATTGAGAATCAGAGCATGGTGTGCCCAAACATTTGTTTAGAATATGTAGATGTAAGTGCAGTGTCACAGTCACACACAGTCTATAACAACAAAGAAAAAGTAACAGATATGAATTAACAAACTAACTCCTAGTATGGTGTAAATGAAGCATTCAAGTAACAATCTGTTTTATGTTAAATTGGTGACTTTTCAAACAGATAGCTAGCTACACCCTACACTTCGTTTGGTTGTCATTGTTGCGAGAGTAGCTGTTGCAGGAATTGTACCGGTTGTCACTGAGCACGATCATTTGTTGTGTTTAGGTGCGATTACTCTTTTTGATATATCTGTGGATTTATCTATATTACCTATGTATTTAGAAAAATATATAACTTTGTTTATCAGTTGTCTAGTACTCATACTACAACTTAGCTTGGGACTAGATGGCGTTGCGTGAAAGTTGTGGAATGTTATTATTATCTACACTACACTAATATAATAAAGAGGTAAAGTTTGTTTTTTGTTTTTTTGTTTGTAGGAGGTAATCTCTGGAACTACTGATCCGATTTGAATAAAAGTGGAAATAGAACAAATGTTATAGGAAGAGAATAATTAGACAAAGATTGAAAGCAGCATCATTATCATTACATAGTATAAAACAAAGTTGCTTCGTCCCTATGTATGCTTAGATCTTTAAAAGTACGCCACGGATTTTGATGCGGTTTTTTTTAATAGATAGAGTGAATCAAGAGGAAGGTTTATGTGTATAATAAATGCATAATAAATTCAATATCCGTACCCGTGCGAAGCTGAGGCGGGTCGCTAGTATAGTATAAAACAAAGTTGCTTCCCGCTATGTATGCATATTTAAAACTAAGCAACAGATTTTGATGGAGTTTTTTTAATAGATAGAGTGATTCAAGAGGAAGGTTTACTCGTATATGTATAATACATGCATAATATATTTAATATTACCATTGATCCCGTGCGAAGCTGGGGCGGGTCGCTAGTAAATTATAAAAATATGTTTGTGCCGTTTTCTTCCATACTTCTCTATTACTATTTTTTCCTTGTTTAGCTTGTGTCCCACGGTTGGACAAACGCCTAGCCTTTCTTTTCCTTTATGAGTTGTAGTTGTTTAAATATAATAACCATGAATTATTATATGTACACCATGCAAGGTATATCTCTACAGTCTAAAACAAGCAACCACCAGTATCCATACAATCGCAGGTTGTTGTTTTATTGACACATTACAGAGCGCAAGACGGTTAGCTCACAAAACAGCGGTAATGTGGCGGTAACTGCTAAACATTGGTTCACCCTCTCCCCCGGCCGAGGGGCTGACTAGTGCAGTCTAAGGAAATGCGAAACCGGCCTAGTTCATCGTCATTTTTTATTTACACGACTATGATTATGAGTTTAATGATTATTTTGAAGTCTGCCAAAGTATTTGAAGGTCCTATGACATGTGAGTTTTCTATATATATATATGTATATGAGATATTTTGTTTAGGACAGCTTAGCGGGTATTTTTACAATCAGTTTATGATTTGTAACATTTAGTCTTACGTTAAGATATACGATGTACCTCAAAAAAATAAATAAATACGGAACTCTTATAGGATCACATTGTTATCCGTCTGTCTGTCAAAACCCTTTATCTCGGGAATGCGTGGTCGTATGGAGTTGAAATTCATATCATATATTTAATACGGTACATGCACAGCTTTAAGGGCTCTTAAAGTAGCGCTAAAATGAAACTTCTAATTCAACGAAAAACTAAATATTGGCCGTATATGTCGCAAAAAAAGTTTTAACCCAAAATCCTGAAATTTGCATGCTTTTATAGTACAGATGTAGGAATAAATCAGAATATTTTTATTTTATTGTTACGTTACGAAAAAAAAAACATGGAACTTGAAAAAATCTTCGAGACTCAATTCGGGAATTGAACTATTTACCTATATTCATGGTATTAAGTTTCTACGGAACCGTCAGCGCGTGAGTACAACTCGCGCTTGCCCAGTTTGTTTAATGTTATTATGCTATATTTAGAATTGATCGCGTTGAAATTATAACATTCTTAAAATTATTGTTTTGTACCGTGCGTTTCCATAGTTGCACACCAATAACACCGCCTTCAATCGCTCGCTCGCAACACGATTTTCAAATCATCGATATACTTGCTTAGCTACAATTACAACACTATTCACGGCGCACTGGGGGTGAGTGAAAGACCGGGCTATCGTACACTTGATGCGATCATAATGATTATTAACATGTGAAGCTCTGTGCCAGGCAGCGACGTTCGCCGCGCCCCAGATATGTTTGACATAAGTCAGTTATTTTAATACAAGCAATTAGAGGTTCCCACTGGAGCCGACGAAGTTTTCGATTAGCAGTCTGCGGTTGTCTTTAAGTGGATTTTAAATTGCTCGCCGAATCGATTGGCGGCTAGATTTGTTGGGTTGCGCTTTACGCTTCGTGTTGATTTTTTTGGTAACAGCATTTGAGGGTTATGACTTGAGGGGTTGTGTTAGACGATATTATTTATAATGTTTATCATTTTTGATTCTGTGGCGTACCGCATTTACGGGGTTATCCCTATGGGCACTAAACTTTTAAACAGGACTAGTGTTACAAAATGCTCCGCTGTCATAATTTTAACTATTTTTTACAAACTAGTAACATCGTAGTCGGGAAGGTGACAATATGATAAAGCTAGGCGCATTTGACCGAGCGGGTGTCGTGGTCGGTTTTGGGGTGTCGCTAGTTCAGCGCGGTGTCGAACACTTAGCCTACAGGGGAAGTTTGACACAAGTTCGAGTAGTGAGAAGGCTCTTTATGACGCGATGTTATGGTTTGTGTTAAATTCTTGAGTGCAAAGCGAACGCTGGCGTTTTCACACCTATTGAACCAGTTGTTTTGCCGGAATTAGAGAGAAACCATTTTTTACCCTTAAAACCGCACACCCATCCATTTCCCGACCTCAGATCGACCGTAATTAATTAAATTTTTGCTATATTATCTTCCTTTTCCAATGGGTTTCATCCTACTACTATTTTGTTCCCTTTTTTTTTGAAAAGGAAGAAAATAAAAATTTAAAGGAAAATAAATTACGGTCGATCTGAGGTCGGGAGTGTGCGGTGTGCGGTTTTAAGGGTAAAAAACGGTTTCTCTCGATTTCCGACAAAACTACTGGTTCTAGGCAAAAAATCAAATGAAAAACTTGTAGATCATAAAAAGATAATACTTTTTTTACATAACATCAAAATCTATGTGAAAAATTCAAATATCCGAATTTTTGGTTTCTAACTTATAAATTATTTAAATATACCATTTTATTTCACAGAATTTAAAAGTTACCATTTTATGTCCCAAACACACAAGTTTTTTTTTATATTTGCTCTTTATTTTGACTTAATATCGAAAAACACCCTAATTTTCAAAAGAAAATTCTTTGAACTTTTGCGCTAGAACTAGTAGTTTTGCCGGAAATCGAGATAAGTTTTTTTTATCCTTAAACCTTACACCCACTCACTTCCCGACCTCAGATCGACAGTAATTTATGTTTCCTTATTTTTTTATGTTTTATTTCTTTTTCAATGCGTTCCATTCTACTATTATTTTGTTCCACTTTTTACCATTTCCAAAGCTATTTGCTCTGGTCTATATCTCGTTTGTTTTTCCACAAGTTTTCATACCCCATTTTTTTACAGTTAATATTCTATTTTCGTATATTTAATGATAAACTCCTCCAATAAAATGATCAGATAAGAAATATATAGTAAACCATATTCTCTATTTGTACTTTTTTGTAAATCCTGATCGAACAACAATTCTTGAAATCAATGGCTTTGTAAGCGAGATAAACATGGCAACTACATTCAGTCAAAAAATATCGGGAATGGATGATTGTTTATGGAACCAAATTCAAATTATTGATTTTTTGTTGTTGCTAGATTGGCACAACTGTTTTCCATTGTGGCGTGGAGTTTGAGCTGCATCTGTTATTTATATTAAATAATGTGCTGTTTTTAATTATATTATGTCTAGTGTGTATTGTGAATTTCTTGATAGATAAAAACATCAAACAAAGAGTTTGTCTTAAATTTTGTATCACCAATGTTTTTTCGTGTTCGGAGTCATTGAAAATGTTACAGAAGGCTTACGGTGAATCGATTTTATCAAACACGTGCTTATGAGTGGTACAAAGCTTTCAAAAGCGGTCTAGATGTGACGGAGGATTTGCCTCGCTCTGGTAAGCCGCCAACCACCATTTAAGAAAGCAAATTCGACGAAAAAGGACAGATTTGTGGAAAAAAAATTGTATTTTGCACCACTGTAATGGGCCTTCGCATAAGGCCATCATTGTGAACGAAATTTTGACTAAACACTCAACAAATACTTTTATATTAATAAAATATTATTTATATATACTACTTGTGTATTTTTACTACGCGATTAGTAATAAAAGTACAAAACAAAAAGCTAGATTGCCACTACCCGAAGCACGGCGTAAACCGAGAAACGTAGAAACATTTTATACATTGTTTTGAAGGGAGCAACTCCAAGCTATGCTTATCCTCCAGGGTTTAGCGCAAAAGTATCCAAACAACATGCGTCGCTCTTGTTGCATCCAATGATTTGATTCTCTTTTAAAGTGAATGCGAAAATATTATGTATATTTTCCTTGTTGAAGAAAGCTCAAGAGGAATGTAGCTTGTTTCCTCACCATTCCGCTCCTGCTCCACAGCAACAGCCACTTTCATCCAATACTTAGATTTTAATATATATTGGAAGATGTGCTCATCCTTTTCTTCTATTATGTGTTAGTATTGCCGCACCTCGGCTGCATATTCTATTTATAAACCTTAATTTGTTAAAATCTTCTAAATTAACGTAAAAACAAAACTAGGCAAGTAATAGCCGATAAAGCGATACATCAGGTCAATGTGAGGTCTCAAATGTAGACTTTTAAACTAAGCGTCACAGACGCAGCGTCTATAGTCTATGTACAAATAACACGTAGGTCCATTTTTAGGGTTCCGTAGTCTACAAGGAATCCTTATAGTTTCGCCGTGTCTGTCTGTCCGTCCGCGGATAATCTTAGCGACCGTTAGCACTAGAAAGCAGAAATTTGGTATCAATATGTATACCTCGAACTTTTGAACCATGTGTTTAGAAAATTTGAAAAAAATCTGAAAAGTAGAACTTTTTATAAACTTTCTTAGAAAATTATTTTAAACTTGACAGGATAAACAGTTTATGAAAAATTAAAAAAAAAACGTTCTGAACTTATTTTGTAATTTAACCGTACTTGCAAGCATTTTTTTAGCATAGTCTACATATTTATTATCCTGAGCAAATCTTCTTTCTAATAAAAATACAAAAAGAATAAAATCGGTTCAAACAATCCAAAATTACCACGTATTGGTAAAGCGCCATCTCTCGGATATTGGGTTGCTAATTTATACATGGACTACTGGGTTGTGTTACATTGTGAGAAATTTGTGACGGACGGGAAACTACGGAACCCTACACTGAGCGTGGCCCGATACGCCCTTGGCCAGTTTTTTTATTTAATGTACACGGCGGATTCATAGTTTACTGTGTTTATTGTGCTGCATAGTAAAAAACAATCGATTTTTTAACGAGTAACTAAGAGTTTTTTGCTGGTCCTTATCCATGGGAGATTTCCATTTGGTACCATGCGCTAGCTTACATTTTACAAATGCCCATGTAGGCCTATGAGAAATAAATAACTTCGAGTTGAGTTGAGCTTATTTGAAACGTGAGTTATTTACACCAAACTATTTTTTTTTTAATCTACTTGTCATTGTCAAATTCACAGTAGAAAACGTAACGCAAGCTCGTCAGTCTCAGAACTGTGTGCATCGTTCCGTCATATCGAAAATATTAGGACGGCAGCCTATGAGCCCACTAGTGCAGCCATGCAGGCTTGCCGGTCGATCGAATCCGCCGCCACTCCAACACGCGCCGTAATGAACTTTGTGTCACTATTCGCCAATACAAGTACACTTTTCTTTGCTACTATCGTGTGTTACGACGAACAAAGCGGCGTGTGTAAAGTCGAACGAAAGGGGTTACCTTCCACTCCTGGTTTTATTGTTCACTCTTTTTGCTAAGTCAAATAGGCCGCCGGAATGCAGTAAAGGAGGAATAGAAAGTACGACGCTCACTGTGTGAGTATCGTACCCGTGTGAAATGGCAACTATTTCACGAATCTGATTCGCTGCTAGTGTTCAACTGGTCGCTAATTATCCTTGGGAGCCGTGATTTTAATTTATTTATTTAATTAATGGTTTTAATCTCTAAATGTGATCCAATTTGTAAATAGTTTATGCAATAATAAAGATGTTTAGATCTTTGAAAAAAAAACTCCTGAAAAAAAAACTACTCTGAAAAAGGGTCCTATCCTGCCGTGCAAATACTAAAACGCAGTAAAGGTATTGCAAAATACGCAATTTTACTGCGTTTTAGTGTCTGTACGGCAGTATCCATAACTGGTTTACTCCTATTTGTCAAAAATCTAGTAAGGCAAAAAAAACTAGCATCCACATACTAAAAGTTAACGAAACAAAAAATCCGAAAGCCTTAGCAAATTTGATAAGCGATCGAAAAATGGATTTTTACGAAGGAAAAATGGAGGCTTATATAGCGCTACCCATTTTTTGAGCCGAAAGCCTGACTGAGGGGCTTTTTTTTTTAGTTCAGACTGTAATTAGGGTTTGCTTTTCAGTCTCACCTCTAAATTTATCTTTAGCGGCTACAGAAAACTGTTATTACGGCTTAATATTGCTGGTTTTATAAGGGATGACAAATCATACCCGCATTACACATATTCACAACATAATTATGTATTTTAATGGCCAAATTAAATCAACAAATCTTTATTGGATTTAGGTAAGTATAAAAAAAACCATAACAGTACATTGAACTCACTCGCATTGCAAAGAAGTAGACATTCCCGCAAACGTCCTACCATTAATTAGAGTCAGTTTGAACGCAGCACAACATCACAGAACTACTCGTTCGTATCTATACGCCATTGCACCATAACAAGTTGTACCTCGAAGCGCGAATTCTAATTACCACAGAATAATATCCACTGTAGGAATCGATCTAACGGCGGTCTGTGCCCCCCTCTGCCGGAGCCTAGTGCCTCACCACCCACCGCTCCCCAATGCAGGCCGAACCGAGGCTATGCCTATACCTAGATTAGAAGTCATTGCTAATGATTTGTTAATGTTATTATTATGTGTTAGAATTTGCGCTCGAAACGGCACAAGCCCGCCTCCCCCTCCTCATTCAAACCCCGCGATTATGTTGATTGAAAACAGCTTAGTAATTTTAATTTATCAGTTGGTCCTCTTTTATATTTCTAGTTACTGTTCAGTATCCTGCCGCATCACATGATCTAGCTAACTTTTAATCTTGAGATATTTTTCTAAAATATGATGTTCTATATCGGCGAAGCGAGGCGGTCCCGATAGTCTTTTAATTAAAAATCATTCTAGTCTCTATAGGAGATTCGCATCACATGTTCGATTTTTCTTCCTTTTGGCAGAACGTCAAAAAATCGGGTCACTACTAAAAGGGTTAAAGAAAACAGCTTTCAGAATTTCTATCTGTGTTTCGTTTTGATATTTCAAATTCAAATAGATACTTTTTGTCAATTAAATTGCCAGCGATAACGGGGAGTTTAACAAGATTCATTATTTAGATTAATGTACGGGTAAAAATTATAGAATCTTTAATTAAAACATGAATAAATGAGGGCGCTCACACATTTTATTCATGCATAATTTATTTGATATTGTAATTTCATTTTAACGAATTCATTTTTCTTTTTGTTTTGAGTTACACAACTTTCGAGTTACATGCTGTTCAATACATATATATGTAGTTATTGGTGCTCAAGCGACTAAAAATTAAGACTTCGGTCAAAGTCAGTCTAAACAACTATGCATCCTAAGTATCCTATTCACCAAATTCTCTTTTTTTCAGTTATGTCTAAAACTCTTCACAAATACAACAGAGATGTACCGAATTATCTATAGTCGTAGTGCCGTAGTTTGCCGACAGCGGCGGCGGATGGGGGCCGATGGCGAAGTAGGGGGTGGGCCCATCGCCAATTAGGACATAATTACAATTACACACTTACTTGTCACCGGCTTCAGCCAAACTTAATTGTTTATTGTATATATGTATACAATATATCTACGAAAACATCATGAATATAAGAAAAAATCAGAAGAGGCTATAGATATAACATGAAATAGCATTAAGTCCACCTTTGTAACTTGTGGTGCATGAAGAATAAATAAATAAGGGTCAATTAGTTCAACCAGGTTTCAGACTAGTTAAAGTGGTATTTTCTTTCAAGAGGTTTTTTTATGGTGGGAAAAATCATCGAATGACGAATCCCAGTCTTGGGCGGAGCGGGAGACAGTGTCAGACTCCTACTGACGAAACGACCCACCCTGTCGGGCCCCTACAGTTGCTGACAAGTCCCTGAGGCGTCGACGACTTGGGCTCGGTCCAGACACTTACCGGATAGGCGGACAGCGAGCTAGCCATTGGTCGCCCAAGCCCGCGCCTACAGTGGCCGGAAATCGGAATCGGAGTCACGGCGGCGGTGGCTGTGGCGTGAGCGCCGTTGCCTTTGCCTGATACGGTCGGCGTCCTCTTTTGCTAGCATTACACTCTTCCTCGCTCCGGACCATGGCCTCTACTAAGGCCCGTCGCGAGAGATCGCCGCCTCCGATCCCCCCACCAGATCACGGCGATGCTCTTCCCACGCGGGGCATCATCAAAATTGTATAATAAAATATCTCCTCACATATTGGAACTCAATGAAAGGAAATTTAAATCTTGTATTAAACGAACACTAAGCAGACGAGCATATTATACGTTGGAGGATTATATTCAAGACTAAAATGCTAGGACGTTTTTTTTATAAGACTTCTTGACCTTTTAATAGTGCCTGTAAATGGTTTACTTGAAATAAAACGATTTGATTTTGATTTAAATTACTTACTTACGTTTATTATATATTCATTTATTATCCACGATTGCATCATTGCTTACCATCAGGTGGGATTGCAGTCAAGCACTAGTTTGTATCAATTAAAAAAAATCGTTTGTAAAATGCATGTAGGTTTTAAATTACAAATATAAATGAAATGGTGATCTTTGGAAGTACCTATATGAATTCTTAACTCTATATTTTTTATTTTGAAAGAAACGAAAATAAATCAATATTTTTCCATCGCTTTTAAATTAATCAACACAGTTCACATCTTTGTGTAGAACGCTGTGCGATGCACTTAATGAATAGGACTTTAGGATATGTTGATTTTTACCTATGAATGAACTCAACTCGAACGTTTTCCGGCAGGCGGCCTGAAGTCTAATGGAGATCCGCACATATATAAACACACCAACAATGTCTAGGGATATTACATGAAAGACTTCTTAACTTAAAAACTATTTACAGTATAAAAAAAAGTTTTTTTAAAAATATCCACCACTTCTTTCGAAACTCAACAAAAAAAAAAACATAAACTCATTTTTAAACAAAAGAACTTTGATTGTTCAAATATCGCGGTCGACAAGTTACTTCATCTACATTAATATAATAAAGAGGTAAAGTTTGTTTTTTTGTTAATAGGATGTGGTAATGTCTGGAACTACTGGTCCGATTGGAAAAATTTTAGCAACAATAGAAAGCTGCTTTACTCCTGAGTGACATAGGCTATATTTTATGTACGTGGGCGAAGCCGCTGACAAAAGCTAGTGTTACAATAAAACAGCGAAGTTTTGAAAAATTAAAAGCGATTACACATTTTGTTTATCTTAATTTCAACGTGCGTTACATTTATTGTTATATCACGTGGACATTTCACAAGGGAAGAGCAGATTAGAGCTGTAGGCATGTTGGAAGCGGGCGCTATACAACGCGTGGTTGCTGAAACTCTGCAAACCGGCCAAAATGTAATCTCTCCGTTATGGTCACGATATCGTGCTACAGGCGATGTCGCTCAACGGCATTCAGGCAGAAATCGTATCACCACTCCTAGATAGAACGGCTTTCTTCAATCTGTCATCGCTAGGAGACCACCCAATATTACGGCTATGCAAATGGTTCAAAGGCTACAATCTGACCACAAATTGTAGGTTAGTGACCAAACTATAAGAAGAAGATTACATGAAGCTTGTCTTCATTCTCGCGGACCACTTCAGGTTTCAGCTTCGCGGCGTGGCAATCGCGGGCGGTGACTATTGTGGGCTCGAGAACATTTCGCATGGAGTGGCGAGCAATGGTCCATCGTGATTTTTTCTGATGAGTCTCGGTTTGGATTTCATCCGCATTCACGAAGATTAAGGGTTTGGTGAGTTTCTGGTAGACGAAGCCATTTCCAGCATCCACAAGAAGTCCATTCATATCAAGGCGGCACGTTAGTGCATTATGGTGTGGGCTGGTATTCGTATCGGTGTGCGAACCGATCTCATTTGGATAAGAGGAAACATGAATGCACTGAAATACCGCAATGAGGTAGTGGGACCTGTGATTATTCCACACAGGGTACAAATGGGTCAGGAGTTCCAACTTATGCACGATAATGCCCGTGCCCATGCTGAGCTGGTATCAACTGTGCTTGGGGAACATGAAAGCAGGGTTATCAGACCCCCGACATGAATCCCATTGAACACGCATGGGATATGTTACAACGAAGAGTTATGGTTATTTTTTTTCCAAATTTGATAACAGAAGAACAACTTTAACTGCACTTGAAAAGAGCCTGGGACCTGATACCACAGCTCGATTTGGATAACTTAATGTTGAGCATGAATAACCGATGCTGACCTCTTATTAATGTTAAGGGAAAAAATACTCACTTCAATTAAATGCCATTTTTTTGTTATTTTATAACTTAATTTTCATAATTTCCTACATAAAATCCATTATGTACAAAATAAAAATTGCATCCAAAAAATAATTTAAAACTCTTTGATGCATCTCTTTTTATGTATTACAAGTATAAACCATAGTATAACCTTCAATTTCATATCTAATTGTTTTAACAAAATATTTACAGAATTTAATACAATAAGGTGAAATATCCCTAGGCAACGTTGATGTGTATATTTTCTTTCACCAGTCCGTATTTCGTCTCAGTCTAGTGCGTGACATAAACAAAATAGGCCTAATAGGTCTAGCCAAACAAAGGGTCTAGAACAACGTCCATTTATCGAGTGACGGTATTGCCAACCGGACGGAAAAGGCCGAGTGTATAATAAAATAATGTGTAAGTTGTTTACGGTTGGTTGTTGCGTTGAAAGCTCAGCTATTACATGCAATAAGACAATTTGTCTTAGTTCGTTACACCATCGGAGCTTTATGTTACACAATGTTATACCACTACAGCCTTGTTTAGTCTTCATAATTAAGTTTCCATGGAAAAATGATGATGATGATGACTTTTCATTTTGAGACATAAATACGTGGCCATTTTTTAGCAGATGGTACTTTTTACCATCACGTCATTTAATTTGCGAGAATATGAGTTGAATCTACACTAATATAATAAAGAGGTAAAGTTTGTTTTTTTGTTTGTAGGAGGTAATCTCTGGAACTACTGGTCCGATTGGAAAAATTTCAGCAACAATAGAAAGCTGGTTTACTCCTGAGCGACATAGGCTATATTTTATGTACGCGGGTGAAGCCGCGGGCAAAAGCTAGTATATTATATAATAATAGTTGAACCCGTTGCTATGGTTACGCACAGCCTCCACTTCGATTGAGACCTAAAAATCGGTTATTGCATATTTAAAGTCGACCGCCATAATGGTTCAACTTGTGTGCCTAGGATTAGACGATTATTAGCCGATAGTTTTGATTTACACCACAATTAGGAGTGCAAAAAGTCATATTTCTAAGTTATTACTACTACAAAACTAGCTAACAAACCAAATAAAAATATAAATTTTTACTTGTTTTGTTTGTGTTTTTGTGGTGTTGTACAAAAATATTTAAAAAGCTTTTCTATAAGTGTGTTTGTTCATTGTTATTTAAAATCCTGTTCAACCGCATTGGGTTTTTTTATATTAATCTAAGTAAGAAGTAATCTAATAGTAAGCATACTTGACAAAGATGTTACGTCAAGTTTTCCACAAATACGTGCAGTAGGCCTGGGCATAGTTTTCATTCTTCTGGGAATTAACAATCAGGTCTTCATTTAAGGCTGCATTCGGTCATGTGAGGGCCAGCACACTGTCGGTAAAGCCACAGGAAAGTAAAGCGGGGAAATGATAACGAGCTTAAACATGACGTACGTTACACAAGGCGATCGCTCAATTCTTAAAATCGGGGCACCATTTTTAATTCTTATGAAGAAAACTTCCTCCGCACTTCCAACAGTGACAACGTATATGTCACGTAGTTATCAATATTATCATGGTCGAGAAAAAATCCCATTTCGGCATCCTGCAATTCTCACGTGCTGAGATGGGATTTATCAATTTTGAGATTAAACTCTTTAATGTAATAAGTACAAAATGGATAAATATCATGTAAGAATTGGTATTTTATTTGAAATACTTTAATGTCTTTACTAGTTTACGCAAAATTAGTGTCATGTTTTATAATTTTTCTCTTCGTAAAAAAGTGACAAATCTATAATATTCTTTCTTTCATAGAAAAACAAAGGTTGACAATTTATTAATTTTTACAGAGTGATTATAGTTTTATATTGCCCCTAAATATCTAAGGTTATAATAATATAAACAAACTAAAGGATTTAAGTTCTTATATCACGTGTCCCTAATAAGTTTTTTGAGACAGGTTCGACTTCTAGGTACTATAGTATGAGTATTTTTTGGAAACATTTCACAATCAGTAACATTGACACTACTGTTAATGTACTTGACTGCGATGTACACGTTAGTCGAAGTTATTGAGAATATCGTTCGTTTAGTTCATCAAATATCGCGTCACCTGCGCCAACCGCCCTCTGCCACGTCACAAACACAGGAGCACAAGACATTTTCTACCGTTGTCTCTTTGTGGACGCAATCAGCGGCCAGTGGCATACCCGCTGCCCAGCAATTATTCAAAATACATTGGGCAATATTAGATAGGTGGGCGGCCGATGCGTTTTGCATTGCGAATCAGTCGACTTTGTGTAGACAGCCCTGGGGAGCTGTAGTGTTTATGCGTGGACGTCACGGGCAGATTGTGGATTCTGCCTTTTGCTGAATTATCCGTGCGCTTGGGAATTCTGTTCGCTGTCGACTGCCACATCTGAGCTAGCCCAGCATAGCTATAGTAATGTGTACGATTTAGTGAACCGCGATTTATTCTGTCTTTAGGGGCCGACAAACTAGCGGGAACACAGTGTAGCCTCGGTCGAGGCCGTGTTGAAATTATACAAATGATTGATTGCAAGTTTGTTCTGACGTTGCTGCTGCGTACATGACTTTTCTATTTTAGCACAAGATACTGTTACACAATATGAAAACTAAGTGTGAATAAAAATATGACACATACCATCCTAATGCGATTTTTAACAACTTTAAATCAAATAAAACTAACCATATCTTTGGCAACCTATTGTGAAATATAACAAGACGTAGCATCTAACAATGTTGTTAATAATACTGTGTTATAATGTAGGATAAGAATTAAAAATATAATGATTAGTTTTTACAGAAATAACCTTATTACTTATTGACACTTCTACTTCAAAGCAAGCTATTAATAGTATATTGTTATTCTAGGGGTGAAAGTAAGTTATTTAGTCCCGAGACGTTGTTTGGCATCCAAGCGGTAGCTAGGACGTTAATAGTTCGAAGGACTTAATAACTCTTTAACCCGAGTTAAACACTATACTTTTCATTAGCAATGTAAGGAAAATAAATTAAAAAAAAAGTCGTCAAAGGTCGTCGTTTGATTTTCGATATATTTTTGCGGTATAATGTTTTCCACTACTGCTTTAGCCTCTTCTCCTAAAAACCTGGCGTTAAATTCTTAACTGGATCTGATGAATTTATCGTGTAAATACAAATCTCTCATAACAGAGATTTAGAAAACTCTAAACAAAACTCCTCGTCAAAAGCAACAATGATTGGATCGCCATTTTCCCGCTTATTTTGTTTTTCTGTTTCAGTGGTCCTCCGGCGGCGATAAAATGGGTCAAGTCAACATTTTTCCCAAATATATATTTGGTTTTAATTTAAAATAAAATCATTTAAAAAAACGTATATCTACTTATATCTTTATACTATACCTAATATTATCTTTATATTAATTTAATTGTACTGGCGGTATATAAATTTGGGTCGCGGTTCAATAGAAATGTTAAAATATTATTTTTTTAAAATAATTGGCAGCTGTCAGTTGAAAGTAATTTTCCCTAGGAATGAAAAGGACTAACGTTTTTCGTATCACTCAAACGCTGAAAATTGTAAACCAAAGTAGTACAATAACAAATAATTCGATACTCTTGGGCTGTTCCCTTTCGTTTTTCCCAACATCCGGCGAAATGCATAAAGGTCGAAGAGAGGTCAAGGCTCGGCCATTCTCGTGTGTCCAAATAAACTAATTGGTTCTTTATATTCCATATTTGTCACCTCAGGCTAGGAAAACCTTCCCATAAACGGCGCTCAAGGCATTCTTTTCGCTATGCTCGGTTTCCCCTCTTTTTCGCTCGAGATTAAGGCCCATACAGAGAGCTCACCAAAATAAATGTGGAGATATGAAATTGAAAGTTTACACGTTACTACTGTAGTCAACCAGATTCGGGAAAGTGGTTTTGTTCGTTTGGCTATCACATTTTTTTTTCCTTTTATCTTTTTTATATTAGATTGTGTCTTTTTATTTAAGACTAGCTTCTGTCAGCGGTGAGTCGCGTGTAAGTCAGTTTACCCCTTAAAATTAATCTTTATACCATGATTCAGTATTCACGCTCAATAGCTTATCTTTATTTATTGAATAAGTAATAATGTTAACTTTTTTTACAATAAGGGATGAGTGAGAGTGTTCTAAACGTTAAAATAGATAAATATAATCAGAAAGTTCCGAACTGCTAAGTTTTCGAGATTTACATGTGTTATTGTGAGTCAGCCATAAAATATAGACATATGCTGTTGTGGGGTAGTTTTTATTTATATATATTATATAATTTTAAGGAGAATCTTTCCGTCATACGATTTCTATTCAAAAATCGTGTATAGCTTTAACCATTAAGGCTGCACACATGACGGAAGCTTAAAAAATTGAGTAACTTCTCCCGTTTTCACAACATTTCCCTTCACTGCTCTGCTCCTATTAATCGTAGCGTGATAAAAAGTATACTATAACCTGCCCAGGAGTATGAAAAATAATTGTACTAAGTTTCGTTAAAATCTATCGAGTAGTTTTTGTTTCTATAACGAATATACGGACAGACAGACAAACACATTTTTGGCACCAGTCTCGATCACTAATCACCCCCTGATAGTTATTTTGGAAATATATTTCATGTACAGAATTGGCCTCTCTACAGATTTATTATTATAAGTATAGACTAGATACTGTATACTTTTCTTTTATAATTTTGTCGATGCCGCCGGTCTTTTGGGAACACTTCCAGGCGACGTCGATTTTTTCCGTTACAAAACTCTTCATTGGTAGTGTTTAGACTTTTTCATTGCTCATGCTCTGAAAGTAGACGTAAAGTTGCCTGCGGGCCCGGTTGGAAGTTGTACTTTTCCTCCCTAGGGAATTTTACTTTCAACTGACAGCTGTCTAAATATTAAAAAAAAAACTAGTTGTATTTTGACATTTCTATTGAACCGTGATCCGAATTTCTATACTGCCAGTACAATTGAAATAACATAAAGATAGGAATAATTTAAGAATCCTTTTTTTTAATGACTTTATTTTAATTTACTTTCAACTATTTCATTAAAACTAATATATATTTGTTAAAAATGTTGACCTGACCCATTTTTACACTGATAAACTGAAAAATATTTACTTTTAATAGCCAGCCGACCAATAAAAAAAAAAGAAATTGGCGGCGGGTAAATGGTAGTCTCTCTATAATCTGTGGCCGATTGGGTCTTTCTTGTTTTTTTCGAGTAGTAAAGTTTTGTTTATACTTTGCTAAGTCTCTGTTATAAGAAATTTGTATTAACACGATAAGTTCATCAGCTTCACTTAGGGATTTAACGCAAGATTATTAAGAGGAAATCTTTTACCGCCTAAATCAAATTAAATATACCTACCTAAAAACGTATGACGATCTTTGACGACGACTCAGGTTTTTATTATTTATATTTTCCTCGTATTTGTAATGAAAAGCACAGTGTTTCACAGTGTTTACCTCGGGTTAAAGAGTAATTTATTCCTTCGAACTATTAGCGACTTCGTTCTGCTCGGTCGCCAAACAATTTCTCGGGACTAAATAACTTGTTTTTACCCCTAGGATAACAATTTACTATTACGGTGCCACTAATCATTTTTAAATACGTATACAACAACTTCGTTGTGTTAAATGTTGATTGTGATGTGATGTGATGTTGATTTAGGGGTCCGTAGTGTCTTGTTAACTACGGAACCCTAAAAACACCCTCAACCACTGTGCAAATACTGTCATCATTTATTTTTTCTGCATAAAATAAATATTTTTTTGAAACATACCTCTTTAAAGACTATCTTATTACGCTAAAAATTTTGAAACAAATCGTGATAAAACGACCTAAAATCATTTCACATTTACAAGAAATCAATAGCTCTCTAAAAATATTTTCACAAAAACGTTAATGCAAAAATTAGTTTTATAAACAACTATTTTCATTAATATTACAGGCTGCAGTCCTACAGTTTGACCTCGATTGGGATATCCGAAATAACTTTACTGTTCAAAGCCGCTTTGCACAGCTATATGCCGCGACAAACATTAACATTAAGGTAGGTGTTCAACAAGCGAGAAATGAGTCTATACCTAGCAATATGTGATCGGTGTTGATCACTGTTGACTGTGAATCCGCTAGCCAAAGGTTCCGGAGATAGGTCTACGCAGCCCAAGGCAATCAATTTTAACCCTTAATTTGGCAATGTACTCCACTGATCACATAGACTTTGAAAAAATTTAATGACCCAAAAATTAGAAAAAAATAGCATTTTTCTTTTTTAATAAGTATCAATGATTGTCAATTGTAGTAGAAATTTATTTTATATTGTAATAACATAAAAAATAATTTGTCAAATTCAAAATGTCTTCGAAACGGTCTGGTGTCTCTGCGACCTGGGCAAGTTTTTTATTTTTTTCCTTAGGTTTTCGTTTGGGAGTTCTGGGTTTTTAGCTTTGGAGCGCATGAGAGCCTTACAAGTAATATAACACAATCGCTATTTTTGCTGTAATTTACGTAATAACAATTTTATAAGCTAGAAACAATGTATGTACTCCGTGAATACCGTTGCCACAAAGACACAAAATAGACTTTGGTATACACGAAGTACATTGCCAAATGCATAGTGTTATTCAATATGGCTTTATTTCTATGTTTCATATATAGGAGGGGATTAGATTTGACCGATATGCTTATGTACCAACCTTCATGTAGGTACTTAATCAAAATAAAAAGAAAAATATATGATCTGTCATTAGGTTGATGTAACTTGTCATACATGTTTTCTTGTGAAAAAATATCCATAACCAGGCAATAAAAACATCTTTCCTGCCACTCCTTCTTCTTATTAGTGGGACCGTTGATGTTGCAGTCTACAATCACTCTGACAGCGTCAGGTACGACGCTATTAGTCGTTTTCCAAAATCGGCAAGTAAACAATCTCGTAGATTTTGCAAAGCGGGAAGGACTAAAGATTTATACGTAAAGTGCAAAACGCATCGTGTTTTGTGGTAGGAGAAAGCAACAGGAGAACTACTTCCGTCAATTTCACTCTAAACATATTTTGTTTGTGATGTTTTTTTAAAAAATAAAGTAATAAATTAACTAAATGAGAATTATTGATATCTTGGCACTGTACTACACGTAGTACAAACATAGGAGGACGTAGTTTACACTATAGTTGGCAATGTACTCTCTGGAGTACACAGGTTTTCGCGAAAACTGTAATATACAGTTTTTTTTCACTATTTTTTTCATTCCTCTGGGATCATAATAAATACGAAAAAAACAATAAAATGTCAAATTTAAGAAAAAAAATTCCTTGCCAATTTAAGGGTTAAACTCCACTAAACCGAACGGATTAGTAAATACAAAATATTGGAGGTCTGGAGCTGGAGTCTCGATCATACCTACTTGATAATTCAACAGCAACCGAATTCTGCAAATGTAATGTCATTAAGAGAAGTGTTATTGTGTTACGGTTTACCGGATAAACGTATTGAACCGATCTTGATGAAAGGTAAGGATTATGCTTGGACACTAAGAAAGGATCTGCTTTTTAAACGACTTCGCGTCCAAGGTTTATTTATTTATTTATTTTTATTTATTTATTTTTAAAAACATACACCCTATCCTTACAGGCTTAACCCTAATGCGACAGTGGTTTACAAAACTACAGATTGCTTTACTTACAAATATAAATTACAAAAATACTATCAAAATTAAAACTCCAAAAAAAAAGTACATAATAGAACAAAAACGAGAAATTATACATTAATAAAAATAAAATACATCTCAAATTAAAAAATGTCAAAACAATAATTCCAAATTCAAAAAGGCAAAACAAAAAAAAATCAAATCAAAAATGTCAAAAAAAAAGAATCAAATTAAAAATGTTAAAAAAAGAATCAAATAAAAAATGTCAAAAAATAAACATCAAATTAAAAATGTCAAAATAAAAAACATAATAATAAAAACAAATTAAAAATGTCAACTAATTATTGCAGAATATTGCTCGTACTATTTAATTATAAGAAACGAAATTTAATAAAACTCTTGCGATCGATATTGAAGATGTATCCGACATTCACGTGAACAAAGTCATGGGAAAAGCTGGTGTTTTATAAAAAGTACTTCCCATAAATCGATCGGACACTTACAAATGCTTTGCTAAACACTTGTGTCTTAAACTTCACCATTTTTTACATATTATTATGTATATTAAGTATATCATTTGATAAACTCAATATCGGTGTTTGTCAGAAGTAATTAGAATTATAATTATGATTACTGTATTTGTAACTAATAAGTTATGATATAAATAAAATTGAAGTACATTAAAATAATTATTAAAAACAATCTTACATTTATGTTTAACTAGCTTTTGCCCGCGGCTTCGCCCGCGTGGGTTTGGGGTTTCCGGGATAAAAAGTAGCCTATGTGCTATTCCGGAGTGTATCCTATGCCTGTGCCAAATTTCATTCAAATCCATTCAGTAGTTTTTACGTGAAAGAGTAACAAACATCCATACATCCATACATCCATACATCCATACATCCATACTTACAAACTTTCGCCTTTATAATAGTAGTAGGATTATCCTTTTGAGTACCGTAATTAGAGATATAATAAAAAGACATTAGGAGTGCTTTCACTTGGGTGTCCAGAGATTAAATAATGTTGAATATAAGGAACGTTTCGGATGTGGCGTTTGTCTGTAATGAGTTGTACAGTTATATTTGACACATACAGTTATATGACAGGCCTGTCAGTCTAGTAGTTAGTGACCCTGACTGCTATGCGGGAGGTCGTGGGTTCGATTCCCACCCAGGGCAAATGTTTGTGTGATGAGCACGATCATTTGTTCTGTGTCTGGGTGTAATTTATCTATAATATGTATGTATTTAGAAATATATAAGTATGTTTATCAGTTGTCTAGTACCCATAACACAAGCTCTGCTTAGCTTGGGACTAGATGGCGTTGTGTGATAGTTGTGGATATTATTATTATGTTTAAGACATGATTTTTAATAAGTTCCAATATATATATGACGAATGATGAAGATCTTTAGTTAAATAAAAGAATAAGGCATAAGATGAAGACCTTGACTGTACGAAATCTCGTGGCATTAAAATGAACATTAACCATAATTATACGGGTCCAAAAGACTTAATCAAATCTTTTTACTATCGAAAGTTCCCGTTTATTTAAGACTCCGCTGTTAAGTTTATCAAGTCTAGTGAACTTAATAAACTAAATTTGTCTCAATTCAATACATTCAATAAATTGACCAACATTTCCCTTATGTCGGTTCGACGAAGTTAATTACATACGTATACGTTGACTGCCGTAGACGTTTACTTGTTATGTCTAAGAACATTTATTTTATAAGATTGTTACTTATTGTTATCATCATTTTTCTAAAGTAGTTAAACATATTTACATTAGAACTATAATTTCTTGCCTTTTTTCAGTTCGTTCTCCCAGCCCTGTCGTCAACACCACATAGGCTTGAACAATACGTGGTGTAGAAGTTGAAGTGGTATGGTGATCGACCTTTAATGCTCAGTAACAGATTTATCGGCCTAAATCGTAGCGGAGGCTGCGCGTAACTATGTCACCGGTTTCAACTTATTTGCCGCATATAGTTCCCTCAAATTCCGAAGTTCTTATCAGTCGCGCAGCGACATCGGAATCGCCAAGTTCAAGCAGCCTCTACAATGCGCCTGCTCTCAAGCAAATTTATGCATTTTAATTGCATATCAAATGAAGCCATTCGTGTCCAGCGATGAGCTAGCCTCCATCAAAAAGTGAATCACTGGAGATTCGTTTGATCCTCGTGGTTCCGCAGCTCTGCTTATGATGGTATTCCCTTGCACGGTTGGTTACACTACCGAGCATTATTTGTACACACTAAGCATGAAATGTGGCCAAGCAAACGCGTACGTACTCGTAGTATTTGCGGGTAGGTTTAGGAAAGGCGGAGAGGAGAGTGGGAGGGTGGCGGCGGGCACCCATCCCCCGGCGGACGGGTGCACGCACGCTGCACGTACGCGGTACGTACAAGCCAGGAGGAATAGCGGCCTGCATCGCCCGCTGAGGTTTCAATATTCCATACTGAATTGCATTAAATTGCTACATTCTTGGACAAATAAAAATAGAGCAAAGAACCGTCGCCGCGCCGCTTGGACTCAATCTTGAGAGGTTTGTTTGTCTTTGTCGGAATTAAATTTGCTGAGAATTGGAAGTCTATAAAGTATTCTATAAATAACGTTTAGAGTTATTGGATAGAAATATTGTCTTCAATTTGCTGATAACAACGCTTTTATTTGCTTTAGCTTTAAGAAGATTGCCGATCTTACGGTATTGGCAGACTTTTATTTCCAGATTATTGTTTTGTCATTATCTTACTGCGCCTTTGTACAATGCCATATGATTTTAAAGGATATAAAATGAATAGCTTTTTTATGGTGGGTAAAAATCATAACATAACAAATCCCACCCAAGTGTCAAACTATTTCTGAATGAACTACCCTCCCCGCTCCTTCTTTACCTTAGTTCCTGGGCCCTGATGCCACTTTCGCATAAGTATAAAGCTTGAAGAGAATATGTATGTTCTGATTTAAACATATTAAAAATCGTGATTCTTAATATAAATAGCACACCGATTTTGTAACTCTGTTATAAGTAACTAAGTACACAATCAATTTTTTCATAGCCCGGCTATTTTGAATAATGACAAGCCAGCGAAAGTCACAACCAGAAATGAATATTATATATATTATATTTATACAATATGTTTATATATAACTGGTATGTATTTATTATTAGTTTAAGTTATAATAATATTTATATAGTTTAAGTTATAATAATATATAACAATATTTATTATCAGCTTATTTTTTAAAGATAACTGTTGTAATGAATTAAAATTTTGATGATTTTTATTTTTAGGTATATAAAGATTTATGTATGTTGTATCTAAGTAATATCTAAGGTATGTTATATAAGTGACTGTTGTTTGGGAATGTTATCCCTAGATCTAATATCGATATCGATCGGTAGGTTAAGTGGCAGGTTATAAGTAAACAGCCAATCAGGAAGAATCACCCCCGTCGTCGCCGCGTCGTGGCGGTTTTTCGGATAGAAGCATGAGTGCGGACGCACATCCGCTCCCGCGGGGGTCGATTGCGAGATCGATTGAAAGAGTAGCTCTGAACAATACATTCTTCTTCTTCTCGTGTCGATTTGACTGAAATTTTGTTCGACCAATATTTCAAGACCTCCTGGACAGAACAGTTTGAAATAGTCAATCCTTGAGAATTGTGACCGCAACGAGTTTTATAATAAGCACCCTAGCATACACAATGTAGCGGAATATATAAAAAATAAAAGGTACTTCCGCCACTATCACGTTTAATTTTGGTATACTTAGCTAGAAAAAATTAGACAACACTAAAACAAAAGGAACATTAGAAAGAAAAGTAAAAAAATGCCTGTAGCCGAATATGAATGAAAAAAAAAATACGTTGTAGACGATCGCTAAGATACGCCATAAAGGTGTAAAACGGGAGTTGGAATTTAGTTTGGAGAAACCGAGTTTCATGTGGGCGAAACAGCTGGCAGAGGTTACTACTTATTTCATAAAAAGCTCTACACTCCAGAGTCAAAAGATCGTAACCGAAAATCGAAATTTCATGACGAGCTCTGCTTTTTACTAGCTGATTAGTGCCGTATGCCCATATTAACAAGATCAAACGGTTTCCGACAAGCAATTACCGATAAGCTTAAATCGTCCGTCAATCTATCGAGGTTCTGTTCTGAACTGCGCCGAGTGAGTGAAAATCGGCAAATAATTTTCGCTCTCTGAAATGTGGAGTGTTTTGACTTACCTCCATAATAGTACTTTTTTAATTATTTTGTACATGACGAAACGCCGTTTTATTGGGGAACAGTAGCCAATTCTTTTACCACGAAAAGCCCAAAAGCTTCATTTGATATATCTGTGTTGAGAGAAAGTTCTGCCACTTCTTTTTCAGTCTGGCTGGAGCAATTCTTCATTTTTATTTTATTGGGTGGACTCAGATTGTTGCATTTATCCACATCCTAATTTTGACCGCATCTAAATTTCCGTTATAAATTTTACTAACATAGTTATAAGTTTCCATCTACTAACAAAATATGGATTTGTATAATTTCTATGTGCATAGTCTGAAATAAATATTTTCAATTCAATTCAATAAGTTCAAAAGATCCTTCACTATGGCTAAATTATAAAAAAATAGATGCACGCGCATACGAAAACAGTTTTTTTTTCCGCTATGTTATGAAAAATATTGCTAGTTTTACTGTTGTTATAATAGTTAACTAAATTAATTTTCTTCACAAGTGTATTGTAAGTCGTCGTATGATACACGTGAGTAATGACTGGTTACCGCTCTTAGCTCTCTTAAGACCCTCGCCACGGCTCGAACGCCGCCGTCGATACCGCCTTGATGGTAACTACATACATTACACACTTTTATCATAATATTTATTTATATTATGTTTTATTAATTGAACGAACGATTAAAGTATCAACTTTTTTTTGAGAAATAAATCGTTTTTACACTTATCCGGTGGCCGAGTGTGGGCAGTGGTGGCCGAGTGGTAACGGCCCCAACTTACGAGTTGTAGGTCGCGGGTTCAAACCCAGCCAGGCGCATTACTTTGTGTAATTTATTTCTTCACCACTGCTCTCAAAACGGTGAAGGAAAACATCGTGAGGAAACCGGCATGTCCTAGAACCAAAAATTCGAAGTCACATCCACCAATCCGCACTGGGCCCGCGCGGTGGACTATGGCCCATTCCCTCTCCTAGAGAGGAGGCCTGTGTCTCAGCAGTGGGAACATTAAAAAGGCTGATGATGATGATGAAAAAGAAAATACCGGATTGGTTTGTTAGCTACATAAACACAAATACACTACCGACTTACAATTCAGTTCCAATAATCTAGAGTCCACAGCGGACGTCTTATATATCAATAAATTAGTCCTAATCGCTAATTAGTTTCGGGAAGCGTTAAGGCCCGCTGTGGTGAGTGAAGGTAAGCTAGTAATTGCATGAACTAGGTATTTAATGCCGGGTTGCTTTAGCTAGGTAAAGTTCATACTGCCTTATCTATTATTTTTTAATATAACCTAGTAATTTCATAATAAACTAGCTTTACGCCAGTGAACCTCCGTTGAAAAGGGAGGATCCTCCGACCATATGTGTATTGTGTCTGGTCCGGGCAACTATAAGATAGTTGATATAAAGAGAAATTAGCACAAAAGCACTACAACAGAATTTTGTTTCAGTAGACCCAAATGTACACATAAAACTTGTTTGATCTACATATTGTTACGCATACATTAGATTCAATTCTCTCTGTTCCTTTTATACACAGTGTTTCTCGTAACTACAGTACGAAACAACCACCAAACTTTCGACCTAAATCATAGTAAAAACGACGAAAGTAAAAAAAAATTACATCGCCCGCAACTGGTCTACGATTCCAATTGTATGTAAAATTTCCATTGAATAAATAAAGCAAAACGCCGCCTTCCAAGTACAATACGACATAAACACACCTATAACATGGAAAATATTGAATCGATTAACAAAAAAGATCAAAAAGCAGGCCGGGGAATGAACGATTTGGAGGATGTCGAATCGCCTACCAATATTGCATGTTCGTACCTATAGGTTTGTTCCGTCCTTCATATATGCGTATAATAGCAATGCTTGCTGAGACATGTCTATAGGATTTTTATGAACTTACACGTTTGTCGAAGGGTGAAATAACCGTCCATAAAAACTAGTGAAGACTTAGAAGAAAAAGAGAAAGTAGTTATATAGAAGAAGTATTAGACCATACTTCTAAACGAGGACGCAGAATAGAAAAGCATCAGCAGTTAACCCAGTTCATACGTTAGATGCAAATGAGGTTCAAGAAGCGTATCCGCCGGGCAGGCTTGTTTTACGTAACATCGGTCGGGCTGACCGTGCAACGCGCTACACTGTGGACTCGTGTTACATTTGCCGCAAGAACATACTGCGGACGACGACGTCTAATTTTCATAACAAAACAAAAGGAACGAACAATGCGACCCGGCGAGATGTAGGACCCGCGACTGTGTACCACTACTTAGGTTTGATTGAACGCATAAGAATGTGCGAGATGCGGGCAAAGCCGCGCGTGCGAGCGAGCTAGCACCAAGAGCGAAAGAGAACGACACATCGCAATTACCTCGTGAGATTGTTGAATAAATTTACATTCAGTTGATTGAAATAATAATGAAATTGCCCCGGCACAGAACGTTCATACGGGATATTTAAATTAATAATAAAATCATAATATTATACAAATCGTGCACGTGATCCGTACAGCTATTTCTGTTTTATTTAGTTGATTTCTGAGAAAAAAATCTTTTCGTATGTTTGTGTAATGGAAATGTATTGCATATAAAGTACCGTAACGTCTTCTTAAAATTATGGAGGTAGGTATATTAGCTTAAGAAATGGTAGCATTAACAGCGTCCTTTACATATTAAGAGTTTCATTTTTAAGTAAGTCCCTGAATTATTTCGGAGACTTATTTAATCAATAGGGTAGCTAAATTGATTTTATATACCATTAATATAATATAACCGGCTCGCTAGTTTGCTTATAATATTGGTTTTATCATCACATATATTAATACAGGTATACTTAGGTACTGATGAATGCGTTTTTTTTTGTTATGTCATCGGTATGTACCTAATCTTAATATCAATATAAAAAAATATATATCAAATAACTTTTTTTTTACCTCTCAACTACAAAGTGGTGTTCCTAAACACAGAAATAACAGTTTTACCTTAAGGATTATATTTTATTTTTGAGTTGGCCTAGTCTTGTCTTCAATCCAAGGTACAAGACAATCGATATGGCGCAAGAGGAAGTGGTTGTGGATGGTAAACCATGTATATACAAAACTAAATTTTCTACAGTTCTGTTGTAAGAAAATAACAAAACAAAAAAAAATATGACGACAATTACTTGTATGCTAGTTACAATTCTGTGAAAAAGAACATCAAGGAGCTGCAACAAAATGACTACAATTTGCCTCTGCTCAACCTCTGCCTATCCTGGTACAATAAATAAAAGACGAGTGTCACTGGCCAGTTTAGTTTCGTACAATTGCGATACGCCACAAAATAGAAAGTTTAATAGCGGGAAAAATCCTTTCGCTCATAATCGCACTACCGATCCTAACACGCACGCATTTAACGTGCTCGTCCTTGACCTAGCCCGGCGAGGAGCAAGGGTCAACAGACGAGCATCAGACGTATCAGAAACTATCCGAACGGAAAAATCGGGCAGGTCGGCGAAGCGGTAAGGTGACGTGCGTCCACCGAGCTCAGACCCAAGTGCGCGCGCGACGTGTTGGACGCGGGGGGTCAGCGTAAGACGGCGCAGATGTCGCGGCCGACCCTGACCTAGCTCAAGTGCTGGGCGGGTCACGTGGTCGGGCGGGCGGCTAACTTACTGCGGTCGTTCACCTTGAGACGGAGTGGAGAGAGGTGGCGACAGCGATTCTTCGCTTACCAATGATACCCACCCTTCCGAGTTCCGAACTTCAAGACAAATAAATACTAACACGGCACTAAACAACCGATTGTAAATATGAAGAGCCGTGTAGCCGACAATTTGAGAATACTAATCACGTCCATGTACTTATTTCAAAACTATGGCGACATGTGTTAATTTAATGCGGCAAACGAATTTCTGTTTCAACCAACTCTTATTGAAACTCTGTTTCTTGTATCAGCAACTAATAATTACAAATAGTACCTACTCATTGATAATTTAATTTCATCACGAAATGTCTTTGCTTTTCACAGCGACATTGATAAGCTGTTATTACTGCAATGTTTGGTGAAGCAATTATGATAGAATTCAAAAAACAACATAAAATTGTACATAACAACAAGGTGTCACATAATTATACACGGCGATAACAGACGCTAATAATATTCTACAAAGCAATTACCTCGTCTATCAGATAACAGTTTGTAGCGATACTTTAGCTGGCTTTAAAACTTAAAACGATTCTTAATATGCAAAATGTTCGAAGAGCAATAAGTTATAATATGTATTAATAGTGTATAATAAGTCGTTTGGCCGTCCGATGGCCGTCCGCTCGGCACTCGCGCAGGTGCTTGTGTATAAAGTTATTAGCTTCTCTGCCTTGTCCCCTCGACTGTACTTGTATACAACGTGGCATTTTTATAAAAATTGATATCTTATTTTTTTTTAAATGTCAACATTTTACAAACATATTTTTTTTTATTTGCACACAGCAAGTTAAAACGGCACTTGTTGGAATTTCACTTAGTATAAGAACTACCAACTGCGTTAATGCTCAATTAATTAGTGAACACGTCTTTTAGACGCAATAAAGGCCATCAATTATAAGTCATTTGATACTTTTTCATAGCATTTTTATATCTTATTGACGCTTGTTAAAGAAATAGTTTGAACCGGCAGGAGTATGACATATAGAAGTATAAAATTATCTATTTAATTTTTACAAATGTTAAATTCATAGATAACCTGTTTTTTGCCATGGAATAAGTTTTGTGACAGTAAGGAGGCAGGAGGATGAGGCGAGTAAATAACATTATAATAATAATATTTTGATCATTGTTAATAAAATTTAAAGATAGAGAAGCATAGGTACTTGCGAAGTTGTGATGTAATCGAGCTGATCAGAAAGGTTTTTTCTGCAATAACATGTGATAAAATTATTTACAACAGTATTTGGTTTGGCTGTAATATAATATCCACCAAAAACATCAAATGTAAAAAAGTCAAGTCTCCCTACAATTCTTCCATCGTAAAAAGTTTTGAGATCGCATAGAAGCCAAGTCCTGTTCAACTTGATTTGTAATAATAAATAAATATTTTGTGACTATATCAATGGTTTTGTTTAAATTATAATAATAGTGACTTGAAGTTATTTCATAGATGGCGCTATCACATGAAATTATTCGAAATATTTTAAACCTATGCCGATTGTATGTATTTTTTTTTGTTATAAGTTTTTCTTTCAATCTTATGTCTTGGTGTACAATAAAGTATATAATAAATAAATAAATATACTACGCTATGTAACAAAACCATAACGCGATTTATACCAGGTACAAAGCCATCTATCGAGCGATCATAGGGTACATATTTAACGCATTGCATTGATATGAAAGATTTTAGCTTTATTCATTTCATTTTAACCTAGCTTTATTTAATCCATAACAATTTATTAATAATATAAACCAATTTATTACTTTTTGCATATAAACAAAAAACAACACTGGTTTAAATGTCATGTAATTTTGAGGCTGAGCTTGTTCTGCTTTGTCCACATCGATGATACATGGGGGGGGGGAAATAGCCGCGAAACGCTGCGAGAAAAATCTGGTACAGCCGTGCCCGCTTTGCTCAAGACTTGGCTGGGGCACTGCCGTGCCACCAGATAAACAATATACCAGCCATTTACGGTAAACGAAAAACTAACCCATTTCGTTTCAACAACATGTGTACTTTTTAAATATAAAAATTATCTAGAAAATGCATGAAACCGTGCTTTAGAAATAATTTAATAGGAAAATAACACGCCTACGGCATCTTCGTCGTAGTATTAATTCTATTATGTTTTTTATTGACGTTGAGTAAGGGTAAGGAGCTTTACAGCAGAATGAGCGAATGAACATAAGGCAGCCCGGTGCCGGAAACAACGTGACAATTTGTCTGCGATATCGATTAGCAATAAGTTGGAAACGTGCGAGTACCTACATGATCATCTTGTGCTATAGATTGCTTTTAGTTACGCAGCTCTGTCCTTATGCTAGAGTGCCCTTGTCTGTCATTCTCGCTTTTGGGTGGTCATAAATTTATAATATATATTTTTTATACCGGGATAATAAAGAAGCACTGTTAGGTTGCCTAGTTTTCTATGTAGGTAATCTACGGCTGATTTTTTGGAAACCTAATTCTAAATGTAATTTTGTTAGTTATCGGAATTATACCTTACCTATATTATACCTTGGCCTCACCAAGCGTTATCATTCAGAGAATGTTATTGTATTAAGAGCTCCATTTCTAATAGTTATTAATTAAAAAGTATAGTTAAATATTAACTGATAATAAATAAACATTCAAAGGCCTGAATTAAATATGACATTAATTGACATTAATAGTTGCATCTGTATTTAGCAAGTGGTTATGGAATGTTGTGTGGTTGCCGTATTCGGGAAAACATCTGTCAATTAGTTTAAGTACATACATGCTGTGCCCTGGATGTGTACATGGATGGAGAGGAAGAGGGAGGCCGAAGAAGAGATGGATGGATTGTGTGAGAAGTGATATGAAAGAAAAGGGAGTTAGTGATAGTATGACGGGTGACAGGACAGAGTGGAAGAAAAAAACATGTTGCGCCGACCCCAAGTAATATAGGAATGGGATAAGGGTAGGATGATGATGATGACATACATGCTGTGCCCTGTGATCATGTCCATGTTGAAGTCAGGAAAGAACATTTATTTTTTATCAAAACTTTCGAATCGAAAAGCAAAATAGGAAATTGCTGTGATCTCATATTTGATTAGAATCTAAGATTTATGGTATTGTTGTATCTTGCATTCAGTTTTCAAAACAATCCATTAGCACAAAATAAACAATTCCTGTCAACAGATACCTATATAAAGATATTAATAAGTAATTAACTACTTGGAAAGAAATTATTGGAAAGAATGGAGGGAGGCCTTTGCCCAGCAGTGGGACAGCACAGGCTAGGTATAATATAATAATAATAACTACTAACGAGATTTTTTAATTAATATTTTTGTATGACACCAAGACCTTGAGAATAATTTTGTTTTCTAAACTTTGTAAATGTCGACATAATAAATATTACCGTAACATAACAATTTGATTGCGTTTCGTGTTACAAAATTTCTATATCAATTAAATATTTGACTATAAAAAAAACAATAAAACCATTTGTGTGTTTTTACAACACCACGCTCCTAACAACAAACAAGTATCTAATCCGTATCTTCAGTGCCGACTCTTCTAGAGCAAAAAGGTATCCGTCCATTTGTAATAGTAAATGCAAGGAAGTGTACAACAGATAGACGAACGACTGAATGGCCGACATCCACCTCCTTGCTCGGACCTTCTCTAAGGATGCTTGCACACTTGCGACTATGACAAACATTGCGATATTAATTGCGAAGCATTTGAATAAACTGATCATAATTCCTGTAATTAAATGCGATTGTCGAATAGTCTCAATTAGTTTTCTAGAATTTAGTCAATAGCAAGATGAACAACACAATAAGACGTATAACTTCAAATAGATCGATTGCCAATTAAAACAAAGTTTTCTAACACGCGACAATATCTTTTATGCATCAATAGAAATCGATCCACGCGAAAGATACCGACTACTTTTATTAATTTGTCAAATGTACCTTGACTTTCAATAAAAGCTATACTGTCATGACAATTACGATACGCTAGTTAACAATCTAAGTACATTTAGTCCGATGACAGAACGGTTAACCGTAATCGATAAAGATGAAAAACGGCAAGTTGAAGTAAATAAAAAACCGGCGGCTAAAGGAAATTACCTAAGTAACGTGTAAACGAGGGTTAATATATCATGACCGCGAGTACGCCTACGGTATTTTTTATTACATTAAAAATCGTCAGCTGTGCATGCGTCATTTAATTGAGAATTTAGTGTCGCTAACGTGCGCCGTGCTGAATATTTAAGGTGGCCCTTCCTCACTCACCTATCGTCAAAGTCGAATATGGAATAAAAATTTGTTGCTTCATCTAACGCAATACTTTATGGCAAAGCAACGCGAAAAAAGTGAGACAACGCCTGTAAATATAATTGGTATTAGGTCATTCATACGTGTTTTTTAAAACCCTTATTTTTTTTTAAGATAAAGTGTCATCATTTAGAATGTAGATTAAAAGTGCAGCACTTTTACAATATGGAGGGCCAAATTTCACGTAAAGTAGTAGATTTTCAGAGGTTTCTGGTTGATGGATCGATTTTACACAAAATTTGATTTCTATAGAAACCTAAATAATATCTACAAGATATCTGTATTGCCAAAATATCTAGTACAAGATAATAACATTATAACGTAAGAGTGGTAGTGTCAAAATGTACCTCGGGTTGGCCGGCCTTAAGATAAATGACACACATTTTTTGGCGCTTGTTCTATTGTGGCTCAGAAGAGATGGAAAAAATACAGACACATGTATTTTAAAATGTCTCTTTAAAAGTGACGATCAGTACCTACTTGTAACTAGACCAGTCATATATATTTTTTTTTTTTATATTAGCCCTTACTGTCCCACTGCTGGGCAAAGGCCTCCCCCAAGTCCTTCCAGGTCTTCTTTTCCTGCGCCATATCGGACCAGTCATATTGTCAGATTAAAATGTTTCACAAAACACATGTTCTATGAGTACGGATTGCTAATCAGTTTGACGTATATTGGATCAGTAGTAATAGCCCGTCAATCAGTTGTATAAAGGGCTTATAGCCCTTTATACAACTGATTAAAAAAATATCGTATAAAGGGCTTACAGCCCTTTATACGATATTTTTTAATTTTTTTTTAAATAAATTATTTTACCGCAGATATGGTGGTCCGCGCACTTTTCTATAATATGTACAATAATTGTTTACACTTTTTTGTTTTCAATTCATGGCATTCGTCATACCCTCATCGTTACTTAAAACTAAGCTTAAAAACTACGCGAGTCCACCTCACTCTTTTTTTTTATTTTGCTTATTACTATGTACTTTATACGATATTATTATTATAACGTTATCCTGTGATACTCCTTATACTGTATAAGAAGTATTACAGGATAACGCTAGGTATATCAATTTTAATACTCGTTGGAGTCACTCTCACTTAAATAAATGTGTAATTTTAGAGAGAAAGAAAATAGTTTTAATTAATAAAAATTAAATAAGATGTTTCTTTCCGCAACTTAATTTCTGTTGTTTGTGAAAATGAATGTTGAGTTTTATGTAGGGTAAAATGTTGGATGTAGATGTTGTTGATGTCGAGAGAATCAGCTGAGTCGAGTCAACCCTTTGTTTCTACGATCGAGACGCTAATTGGGGGGACATTGATACGTTCTGTGTTTATGTTGCTTATACATACATCAACATTGCCTAGGGATATTTAATTTTTACATTATTATATGAAATTCTGTAAATACACTTCTCATCAAAAAAATCGAAACACCTTGCAAGTTTACGTTTTGTCAGGATTATCAGAAAAATGTGTACATTTAGGAATAAATGTTAAATGTCGTTTAATAGTGAGTAATATGAGCTTATCAAATCTTAATGTTAATGTTCTAAATTTAAATGAATTTTTCATAGGTTTCGTATTTTGTTAAATGAGTCATTTTTATTCCGTATGGAGTATAAAGGAAATGGATAAAACAACACACGTAAATGAAAAAAAAAGCTAAAAAACGTTTATTTAATAACTTGTATTCCCTCCCCGAGCTCTAATTACTGCTTCCATACGGTTCTTCATCGATCGGATGAGAGTCACGATCACATGCTGTGGTATATTGTCCCATTCCTCTTGGATTGCATCTTGCAGCTGGCTAAGTGTTTCTGGGGCAGGATCTCTTGCTCGAATTCGTCTCTTTAATTCATCCCATAGATGTTCAATGGGATTCATGTCCGGGCTTCTTGCTGGCCATTCCATAATAGAGATATCGACTTCGTTAAGATAATCTCGTACGACGCCCGCGGTGTGAGCCCTAGCATTGTCGTGCATGAATATGAAGCCGTTGCCAATAAAATGTGCATAGGGCATCACATGAGGCTCGAGACACTCTTCGACGTACCGATGACAGTTTAGTGCAGGCAGACGTGGCCCAGACACGAAAGCAAGCTCTGTCTTACCGTCGGCGCTGATTCCTCCCCAAACCGTCCACGAACCGCCACCATAGCTGACCTTTTCTTCAATGCAGCATTGTGCATAGCGTTCTCCGTCTCTTCTGTAGACCTTGTTCCTTCCGTCGTTACCATACAGCATAATTTTACACTCATCAGAAAAGAGAACTTTGCTCCACTGTAGGTATGACCAATTTAGGTGCTCACGTGCAAAGTTAAGGCGCGCTCTTCGATGGTCTGCAGTTAATTTCGGCCCATTTGCTGGCTTATGCGGTACCAGTCCACGATCCTTCAACCTTCTTCTAATTGTAGAGTCACTTACAGCCACCCTTCGTACAACACGAAGGCGCTGCTGCAGTTGAAAAGCGTTAAGGCGTCGATTTCTTAAAGAAGTTGTTACAATAAATCGATCATCTCGCTCAGAAGTGACCCGATTCCTGCCAGATCCTGAACGGCGCGTGAACAAACCAGTCTCCCGATAACGTTTATAGACTCTATGAACAGATGACAGGCTTAGATGCAGTCTTGCAGCCACAACACGCTGACTAAGGCCAGAATCCAGCAATGCCACAACTTGGGCGGCTTCTGTGGGCGAAGTATCCATACGTTTTAGAAAAAAAACCTTTTTTCAGACGTCCCAAAGTCACAGTATTGAAATAAAAAACAAAAAGTTTAAGGATAGGCGCCAATTTTTAGTTTTTAAACGCTAAATGTACTCCAACCCTAAACACACATTTGTCTCAAAACAGTGATTCATTTCGTTTATAAGATAAACAAATGAAATTCTAATTTTGAATTTAGAATTTTCGCTTATTACTGTAATGGCCAAACTGCCAGCTATAATATATGTATTTTTTTTCATCGTATGAATTCTTTTTTGTGTTAAATTCGGACAGAAACAATGAAAACGGAAGTGTTTCGATTTTTTTGATGAGAAGTGTATATATACATTAATATAATTATAATTATATATGAAATTGAAGTTTATATTATGGTTTATACTTGCAATAGGTACATAAAAAGAGATGCATCAAAGATTTTTAATTAATTGTTTTGTGATTTTTTTTTTGGGTGTAATTTTTACTTTGTTCATAATGGATTTTATGTAGGAAATTATGAAAATTAAAAGCGATTACACATTTTCTTTATCCTAATTTCAACGTGTGTAACATTTATTGTTATATCACGTCGACATTTGACAAGGGGAGAGCAGATTAGAGCTGTAGGCATGTTGGAAGCGGGCGCTATACAACGCGTGGTTGCTGAAACTCTGCAAACCGGCCAAAATGTAATCTCGCGGTTATGGTCACGATATCGTGCTACAGGCGATGTCGCTCAACGGCATTCAGGCAGAAATCGCATCACCACTCCTAGACAGGACCGTTTTCTTATAAATATATTTATCTAGATCTTGGCTTCATCATCAGAGCTAATAGTAGAATGGTTCTTATTGAACGCAAATGCTTCAAGTGTTATAGAAAATCGCTGCCCGTTTTTTTAATAAATTTGAAGAGTTCTCTCGATTTCGCCAAAATACCATCTTCAGTTCCCAATTTGGTGAATATGGGACCATTTGGGAAGAACAGCCGTTCAACAAAAAAAAAAAAAAATTAGAGTTGGCATGCGTTGAAGTTATGCGCAAAAGATCATTTAAAAAAATGGAATCGTAATCGCCCAAATCCTCCCCCCTCTAACTTTTTAACCATACATTTAGAAAATATGAAATGATCTCAAAAGTAGAACTTTATAAGGCCTTTCTAGGAAAATTATTTTGAACTTGATATGGTGAACAGTTTATGAAAAAAAACTTAAAAGTAATTTCTGAACTAAAATTGTAATAAAATCGTACGTATAAGCATTTTTTTAAACTTTTTTTCATATTTTATTATCCTGAACGTATCTTACAAATAATAACAAAAAAAATCGGTTCACGTAATTCAAAATTACCACCGAGTACAGCGCCATCTCTCCGGAAATTGGGTTACTAATTTTTACTTGGGCTACTTCGCGCTGAAGTCGTAGTTTAAGGGCTCTGTTACATTGTGAGAAATTTGTGACAGACAGGAAACTACGGAACCCTACAGTGAGCGTGGCCTGACACTCTCTTGACCAGTTTTTATTAAAAGATTCTGTAGCGGTAAAGTAATATGTGCATTCCGCCGAAAATATTACTACTCTTAGCTTCATTTTCAAAAATAAATTACTTCTTTTTTATAAAATGTTTTTATTTAAAGATAAAGTCGCATTTTATTTTTTTTCTTATGAATAAAGACTCGTTAGCAACAGGTACTTTTTACCCTGAGCTAAATAATGCAGATTTATTCCAATTCTGGTAAACTGTTATGATGGACTTTTTGAGCAACAGAAGTGAAAAAATCTTTTCATTAGTCATACTCTGAAAGTAGGTGTACAGTTGCGCCGCTGGTTGAAAGTAGTACTTTCCTCTCTAGGCAGTTTACTTTCAACTGACAGCTGTCTAAATAATAAAAAAAAAAAAGTTCTATATTGACATTTCTATTGAACCGTGACCCGAATTTCTATACAGTCAGTACAATTGAAATAACATAAAGATAGGATTAATTTAAGAATACTTTTTTAAACGACTTTATTTTTATTTTTTTTAACTGTTTCTTTAAAACTATATACACTTCTCATCAAAAAAATCGAAACACCTTGCAAGTTTACGTTTTGTCAGGATTATCAGAAAAATGTGTACATTTAGGAATAAATGTTAAATGTCGTTTAATAGTGAGTAATATGAGCTTATCAAATCTTAATGTTAATGTTCTAAATTTAAATGAATTTTTCATAGGTTTCGTATTTTGTTAAATGAGTCATTTTTATTCCGTATGGAGTATAAAGGAAATGGATAAAACAACACACGTAAATGAAAAAAAAAGCTAAAAAACGTTTATTTAATAACTTGTATTCCCTCCCCGAGCTCTAATTACTGCTTCCATACGGTTCTTCATCGATCGGATGAGAGTCACGATCACATGCTGTGGTATATTGTCCCATTCCTCTTGGATTGCATCTTGCAGCTGGCTAAGTGTTTCTGGGGCAGGATCTCTTGCTCGAATTCGTCTCTTTAATTCATCCCATAGATGTTCAATGGGATTCATGTCCGGGCTTCTTGCTGGCCATTCCATAATAGAGATATCGACTTCGTTAAGATAATCTCGTACGACGCCCGCGGTGTGAGCCCTAGCATTGTCGTGCATGAATATGAAGCCGTTGCCAATAAAATGTGCATAGGGCATCACATGAGGCTCGAGACACTCTTCGACGTACCGATGACAGTTTAGTGCAGGCAGACGTGGCCCAGACACGAAAGCAAGCTCTGTCTTACCGTCGGAGCTGATTCCTCCCCAAACCGTCCACGAACCGCCACCATAGCTGACCTTTTCTTCAATGCAGCATTGTGCATAGCGTTCTCCGTCTCTTCTGTAGACCTTGTTCCTTCCGTCGTTACCATACAGCATAATTTTACACTCATCAGAAAAGAGAACTTTGCTCCACTGTAGGTATGACCAATTTAGGTGCTCACGTGCAAAGTTAAGGCGCGCTCTTCGATGGTCTGCAGTTAATTTCGGCCCATTTGCTGGCTTATGCGGTACCAGTCCACGATCCTTCAACCTTCTTCTAATTGTAGAGTCACTTACAGCCACCCTTCGTACAACACGAAGCCGCTGCTGCAGTTGAAAAGCGTTAAGGCGTCGATTTCTTAAAGAAGTTGTTACAATAAATCGATCATCTCGCTCAGAAGTGACCCGATTCCTGCCAGATCCTGAACGGCGCGTGAACAAACCAGTCTCCCGATAACGTTTATAGACTCTATGAACAGATGACAGGCTTAGATGCAGTCTTGCAGCCACAACACGCTGACTAAGGCCAGAATCCAGCAATGCCACAACTTGGGCGGCTTCTGTGGGCGAAGTATCCATACGTTTTAGAAAAAAAACCTTTTTTCAGACGTCCCAAAGTCACAGTATTGAAATAAAAAACGAAAAGTTTAAGGATAGGCGCCAATTTTTAGTTTTTAAACGCTAAATGTACTCCAACCCTAAACACACATTTGTCTCAAAACAGTGATTCATTTCGTTTATAAGATAAACAAATGAAATTCTAATTTTGAATTTAGAATTTTCGCTTATTACTGTAATGGCCAAACTGCCAGCTATAATATATGTATTTTTTTTCATCGTATGAATTCTTTTTTGTGTTAAATTCGGACAGAAACAATGAAAACGGAAGTGTTTCGATTTTTTTGATGAGAAGTGTATTTGGGAAAAATATTGACCTGACCCATTTTTACACTGATGAAATGAAAAATATTGGTTACATAGCCGGCTGACCACTGAAAAAAAAAACGAAGTAGGCGGGAAAACCGCGATTTGTAGTATCTCTCTATAATCTATGGGCCATCCGACGTTTCTTGGTTTTTCGAGTTGTAGAGTTTTGTTTTTACTTTACTAAATCTATGTTATAAGAAATTTGTGTTAACACGGTATGAGTAAGTTCATGAACTTCAGTTATGGATTTAACACCAGATTTTTAAGAGGTGAAAACCTTTTACCGCCTAAATTAAAAGAAACATCTCTACCTTTTTAGGTAGAGATGGTGAGATGGTGGTGGTGGTTATTTAGTCCTTCGAACTATTAGCATCCTCGATACCATACGTACGCCAAACCGTCTCGAGTCTGAATAACTTACTTTCACCCCTAGGCTATCAACGTCCATCAATAGTACATTGTTAAATGTACTATTGATGGACGTTGATAGCTTGATTCTTGCAAGAAACAAACTTAAGAAATCCTGCAGACATTCACCCACTAAACTGGAAAAGTCACTTCGGCCAATAATCGAGAAGTGTTTTCTTGAACTTTCGCGTACCTATCAATTTATACGCATGTTTTTTTGTATTTTTATTTGACTAATGGTATTTTTATTTAATATTAGCTCCTACCACCAGCTTCGCTCACGTGAAAGTAAGCGTCTCCATGCAAACTTGGGATCTCCGATTAACCCCGGGACCCAACCTAGGAGATGATTTGTATATTATAATAAAATATGAATACAAACTTTATTAACAGTAACCATAAGACAATTCTCATAGATAGTGTCGATCTTTGACACATCCGCAACTAAGACGATGAAACTTGCGCATCCTAACTACAGCCAGAGGGTCACTTCGGCCGTAAGTCCGGTCACTTTCGTACGGGCCGGATCGAGCCGGAACTGGGATTTCCGGGCTATGCCTTCGCGGTACGTCGGTTCCGCCACAACCTTGACTCGGCAACATGACGTATTGGGATGTTACTTCATGTTCGTTACCGAGACAGCGTGTTACCCGTTTATTAAACAGATACGTAGTTGTTTGTGAAAAGATGATGATGATGCTGTAGATGATAGTATAGCTTCGTTTTTGGTTTTGTTATGTTTTTCGCGCGTATCTTTGTTGTTTTCTAAACCGCTGAATAGATCTATATCTATAATAAAATATCGTGATATTTTCTTGTTAATCCAAATATTCTTGGATAGATGACGTAAAAAATTAAAAGGATCAGTATGCGGATTTGAAGATGGTATATCGCACGGTTGGCCAATTTCATTCAACCTACAATCTATTGTTTACTTACGAAAAATTAAAATAAAACCGGCCAAGAGCGTGTTGGGTCACGCTCAGGATAGGGTTCCATATTCTAAGAATTTCTCACAATGTAACAGAAAGTAAAAACTACGATTTAACAACACGAAGTAGCTCATGTATAAATTAGTAAGCCAATTTCCGGAGAGATGGCGCTGTACCCGGTGGTGATTTGGGGAAACCGATTTTAATCTTTTTTTAATTTTTATGAGAAGATACGCTCAGGATAGTAAATATGTCAACTAAGTTTAAAAAATGCTTGCGGTGTAATTACAAAATTAGTTCATAACATTTTTTTATTTTTCAATAAATTTTCATCCTATCAAGTTCAAAAGAATTTTCCTAGAGAGGATTTATAAAGTTCTACTTATGAGATTTTTTTCATGTTTTCTAAACTTATGGTTCAAAGATTTGAGGGGGGGGGGACGCATTGTTTTTTACTTTTGGAGCGATTATTTTTCGAAAATATTTACAATATCAAAAAATTATTTTACGGGACCCTTAATCATTTTAAATACCTATCCAACAATATATCACACGTTATGGTAGAAATGAAAAAAAAACACTCCCCACTTTACGTTTAGAAGAGGCGCCCTAATAAAACATTTTTTACCACTTTTTGTTTTTGCTCTTTATCGGCGTGATTGATATATCTATATGTTGATACCAAATTTCAGCATTCTAGTGCTAACAGTCGCTGAGATTATCCGCAGGCGCGGACGGACAGACAGGCAAACAGATTTAGAGAAACTATAAGGGTTCCTTGTTGACTACGGAACCCTAAAAAATTGAGCAGCCTTTCGAGATTCGAAACACTACAATACGCGATGATTAAGTAAGTGAGTGTGTGAACTTTAAAGTGGTAGATGTAGGTACGCCTAAAATAGAGTGAATAAATATTGATATTTGATTATAATACTTAAAAAGTGAATAATTAAACAAAAATCGTAAAGAAGAACTTAAAAAAAAACTGCACAGAAAAAACAAACATGTTCAGTCTAGTAGTATAAAAAGCTGTTTAATTACTACAGCATTGAAATAATTTCATATTCAATTAGATTATTTATTTATTAAAACAAAATCAAAAACAATATTTTCTTAAAAAAAAATAGTAGAAACTCCCGTGTCATGTTAATTTCACGCTTCCTGTGTAACTTTTGTCTATGGCGCGACAGACGAACGCGCGAACAGTGCCAACAGAGCGGACTGACATGTTCTGGACACGGCTTTGATTTAATAACGATATGTGACAGGGAGAGGGGGAAATATTACAAAAAGATCGAAAAGCCTGTGTGGTCTTGTAATGCAAAACAACAGAGAGCTGGCATTTCATCTGGGGGCACGGCAGTGCCCCAGCCAAGTCTCGAGCAAAGCAGGCACGGCCGTAACATCCTTTTCTCGAAAAGTTTCGCGGCTATTTCAGCCCCCCTCTCCGTATCATTGACATGGACAAAGCTAGGGGTTTAGGTTTTCGATGACTATAAGCAAGTATTAGAACAAGCTGAGCCTCAAAATTACATGACATTTGAAACAATAGTTTACGAGTTTTGGGCGATCAAAGTTACATTTTGTCACTCACTGACCGATCATCAAAAATGTGAGGTACTTCTAGCAAACTTAGAACCGTTAAATTTGGCACTGAGTTAGGTTATCCTTCATATGTAGCTACATATGAAGGAAAATTTATAAAAATGTTAATAGATTATGTATAAAATAAACATACATATTAATAAATAAAGCTACTTAAAAATTAAATTAATAAAGCTAAAATCTTTCATATCAATGCAATGCGATAAATATGTACTCTCAGCTCGCTCGATAGATGGCGCTGTACCTGGTATAAATCACGATGTGGTTTCGCCAGAGCGTAGTATATAAGTATTACTTTAAAATACATCGAACAATTTCATGTGATAGCGCCGTCAATGAAATAACCACTTTGAAAGTTAAAAAAAAATCAATCACTATATTCGACGGATACGAAACGTAGTTAGCCGTGTTAGCTTGATGTTATAATTATATTATTAGTGTTTAATCTATAATAGTTTTATGTTAATATAGCTTTAAATTAATATAATTTATACATAGGTACATATTGAGTTAATTACGTGTTCTTACGTCTAGTTTTTAGCTTATTAAATAATTTAGTTGTTTGCGTGTCAGTTAGTTTAGTTGGTTATATATTTCGTTCTAATATAATCGACTCAGAAGTATTTGCCGTCTTGACTTATGTACCTTAGAAACAACATAACCTCATAGAAAAAGCAAAAGAGTAAGAGCTAAAGAATGGGCTCTAAGCAAAGCAGAAGCTGAATCACAGGACACAATAACATCACCTAAAAAGATACGAAAGAGACCTACAAAAAATAAATGAGATCCCACACAATACTGATTTATCATTACAAATTAGGTTGAACAGGACTTGGCTTCTATGCGATCTGAAAACTTTCTACGATGGACGAATTGCGTAGAGAGTTGACTTTTTTACATTTCATGTTTTTGGTGGTATTACATTTTTCAGAGAGATATAAATATTACTTATATACAAATTCAAATTAAACTGAAAAGTAGCTATATGGTAACTTATGAAACACTAGTTTAGAAAATTTGAAATAATCTCAAAATATACTTTTGAGATTTTATCAAATTTTCTAAACTAGTATAGTGTTTCTACCTTATAAAAAGTTTCTAGTAAAATTATTTAGAACTAGATAAACAGGTTTTGAAAATTGTACAAAACAATATCCGAACTAAGTCTGGAATTTAACCACATTTCCAAGCATTTTCTTACTTTAGTTTACATATTTTATTATCCTGAATGATTCTACTTTCATTTTTCATTTTTATTTTAAATCTCTTCACGCTATCCAAAATTACCACCATAAACCCATGTTAAGTGTGACGGCTTGGTAACCGAATTTATCCAGAGATGGCGCTGTACTTCGCTCTGTAAGTCGTAGTTTAAGTATAATTTGTGATGGACGGGAAACTACAGAACTCTACACTGAGCGTGGCCCGACACGTTATTGGCCAGTTTCTTTTTAATTTTAAAAAGTTTTTGCAAACTTTTTTAGTAATCAAATATAACGACGGCAGCAAATTTTAATGAGTAGGTATTTAAAACTTTTAACAAAATAATGTCACAGTAATCAGAAATTGAGTTGATAGGACGAATAGTTCTCCGACAGTAATTATTCAGCGTTACTGAAGAGATTCAACACCCTATTCAGGCAATTTTCACCTGTCAGTAAAACAAACAATGATTCAATTTACGATTCTAAATCCAGTAACACTAGTGTGTTACTGGATTCACAATACATTGTGAATCCAGTAACACACAATGTATTGTGAATATCAACACTGCTTTAATGACTCGAGACAATCATCCTATTAGGGCAGGCCTCCGTCACCGCCCGGCCGAGCGGTCTCGAGCCGCCGGCGGACTAAATTCAGTGCGGTTTTCGCAAGCGAAGGGCACGCACGTTGTTCAATTTTAATAGTTCCATTTGTTCGTACTCGTACCGCAAATCAAGTAAAAAAAGGTATAAACACCTAACATTTTTAACTTTTATAGATTTTTTATTTTAGCTACCCACTGACGTCTATAATTATGTTTTATAGATAGACAAATCATTTATTTGTTACAACACAATGTATACACGAAAGCACAGTTTATTAAGCTTTAAAACTAAGCACGTACCTATATAAATACAGTCAACATAAACAAGAAACACATGTAGGTACTTAGGAAAAAAACAAAGAAAATACAAAAATGAGAACCATAGCGCGGTGTGTATCTCAGTGCTACACCAAATGGAAATCCAGCTCAGCATGTGTCAGGCACACGTACCTGATGCTGATTTTCAGCTGGATCCTTGCGGTGACATTCGGTTGACTAGCTGGTTTTTTGAGATCAGGTTTTCTGTGCGGACTGCGGAGTGAATTGAGTAGGTGGTGGTTTATAGAAAAACAAATTTGACAATGGTTTTATTTAGACGTATTACACAGTCAGCACCGTCAGCACCAAAATATATAAAAAAAAATATTTTATGAACGATACGATTTTAAATTTCCACATATCAGTCAGAACATATTCACAATTTTCAATAACATGTAGTGCTAGTTGAGCCTTTAGCAAAACTCCTGTGTTTGGTTATCACTGAGCTTTATCTCAGCAGATAACAATTTGGAGACGTATTCGTTTTGCTGCTTCATGCATCTGAGCAAAAATCACAAAATCAGAACAGGGTGTTATCCCTACTAGGCTCGCCATGTACGCTCGGATATGCTAAATCTTACTCACTTTTTATCAATTTTTGTTCCACGGTTTTTCTAATATGCTGCCGATTTTTGAGGCTAGACGCGACGTCATCTAATATTTCAATAGATTCATAACTTAGGAGACTATTATTTTACTAACGCAAAAGTGCAACTTTACCAGTAGGAACAAAACTCACCACTGGGTAATTATAGTTTAATATTTATGTTCAAACTTGTACTTGTCTGTCTTGATGGATCAATCTCATAAAAATTGATCTATTTTAGCTTACATTTTAAATGTTTCATATGAAGTTTTCCATATACATATTGAATAGAATGAAAATTGTGAACGAAGGGAAATCTGGAACGTTCGTTTCATACGTTTCAAGTACTAACATGGCTAATTATAAATATAGATGACCTGTGTGCAGCTCCCCTCCAGTCGTCAAGAGCGACTCTCAAAGCTAATTCCTAGATACTGTAGTCACCGTTGACGCCTTTCTGTCATCCGGCCACCCGAAAAGCACTTTCCAGGCGCGTTAAGCACTCGACTCGGAGGGGGAGAGTGGGGCCTCCCTCACCCCTCCCACTCTCGCGTCGCTCGACTTCGAAAAAAGGCGATGCACTTCATATTGTTCTTTTTGTGTCCACGATCGATCGTTCTAGTGAAGGAGTGAGTTTTTACTGTTCGGCCCTGCTTCAGTTACTTCACACGTGGTGGGCTAATTGGGGGATGCGTTCGGACCACTCAATTAGAAAATAGACGAGTCGAGGGGGTTCCATGGTGCTCCCACGGAGCGGGTCAGGAGGGGGAGAAGACGCAGCTTGAGATTTGTGCGAGGACACGCGATGGGGAATACAGATAACGTAGCGTTCGACACGCTTTTATTTTATTTACACCTCTGAATCGGTACGAGCTTATGATTGCACATAAACGTTTCAAATTGGCAGTGTTTTGAGCGAGTGAAGTGCTGAAGAAAATAAAATTGTTAGAGGTTTAGGCGGACTGTGGTTCGGATTAAGCTTGTTTTTGGTTTATCTGGAGCGTGGAGTCTCGGTGTGCGCGTTTCCGAAAGGTTCCTGTCCCAGTTGTCCTGTAATTAACGCGCTTGTGTGTAAGGCAAATGACGTATGCTGACTGGTGTACCCAGCCCTGCGCTTGCGGTGGCTAATCTGACGTATAGCAAGCACGGGGTTCCGTCGGATTACTATCGACAATACAGAGTGACTAGTCTAGTTTGCCTTCCGCCTTATTATTTTTTTTTTATGGAGGAGTGGTTTAACAAATATGTTTTCTGGTTGGATTTATTTCATGATTTTTTGAGATCATTAGCGGCTAGTTTTCTAAGATTTTGTTAGAGTAACAATTCTATAAACGCCATTCCCGAAAAAAGGTTTTTTTTATCACATAATAATCCACCCCTTTATTTCGTTTTTTTTGCAAACATAATTGATAATATAATTATGAGCGTTGTATTACGATATCATTATTTAAACTTATTAGACTTACCAGAATTACACAGGTTTGCTTAGCACGTGTCAATATGTCTAACTAACCAGTGTAACATGAATTAAAATATTCGTACTTACGTCGCACGAATCGAGCACGCGATCTGACTTACCTGTAAAAGAAAGTTGTTTTCAATTAAACACAGTTCGCAAATCACAAATCGTAATTTAAAAAAAAGTAAGGAAACTTTGTAACTAACTATAAAACCTGAAGACAGAATGTGACCATCTATACGCTCACTAAATGTAACCCAATGTCACGTATGTAACTTTTTCACGGTTGCACAGATTTTATTGAAACTTAGTGCACGGGTAGGCCACATCGTGGAATTATAGGTACATAGGATACTCTTTATTCTGGGAATATGTGTCATTTCACCCGGTCAAGTCGATGTTATAAGCTAATTACTTTTATAATAGGTACTCAGTAAATTATGAACGATGTTTATTTTGCAAATAGGAACACTTTTATATTATGTCAATACTTTTGGTTAATTTAAACTGTATGAGGCCTGTGTTTCATAACAGACTATCCTGAGAAGAAACAACGACACAGACTCAGTCTCTTTTAAAGCACACACAGTTAATATGTATTGGTCTAATCACAAAAGGACCATGCAGATTTGTCTTTTGAAGAAATAACCATACAATATGATGTATAAAATCATATTTTTGTTTCGTTACCTTTCAGTTTCTACGCGCAATTTTAAGCACAACTTTTGCGGCCCACGGAAAACATGGATTGATAACACAAGGTTAGGCCTGCGTGAATCAATTGCGGTCTTTGACACGTTTGTATACAATTACAATTTTCTATCGATGAGAAATAAACCCCTTGATGTTTAAAGAGGAGTCGATTAAATATGTTTGGTTTGATTTTTAAGATGGTATAATCTAGTGGAACATGAGGGAATCCTCTGGGATGTGTAACATATGTATATATATTATATATCTGTTATATAATTTTATAACAAACTGAGTTCTAGTGCAAATATGTCTAGCTCTCTTTCATACAAATCTTGGCACATCAAGACCTAACATTTAACTTAAAAACTTGTGAGCCCAAGGCGCGTCAGACAGACACAGCTCATAAATAATGACATTCATGTGTGTGCCAGGTGTATAAGAAAGAAGCTAGGTGGGTGCAAGTAGTGCAAGGCGTAGAGCGTGAATTAATATATTATACAAGAGTGTAACGTGCATGTGCGTTCGTAAGTTACGGCGCCGTCCGCTCCGCTGCCTCGTACAATGTTGTTCTTTACTATCGCCACGCCATCTATAAATAATAATTTAACGCGAATATAAAACTACTAATAATATTTTGATAGTTTTATAATTGTGTTAGAACAGGAAAACAAACAACAGTTAATATTATTGTAGGATAGATAACTAGAATACTTGTCTACCCCGGACATTCATTCTATTTTTTTAATTTATTTCTATTTTATTGTAAACTTAAATACCTACGTTCATTAGATACTTACAGGCTATGACACAAGGCCGTAGTTAACAACTAACCAACTAAAACGGTATAAAAAAGTAGCACGAAAAATTTCATCACAAACCATTAACTAAGTACTCTAACTAAATTATTGGCAGCAACAATGTCTTAAGCCAGTTTTCTAGAGAAAATCTTTGCGTGAGAAGATGGTCTGAAATAGACTGATTATCACACCGTCATTCGCTAGTGAATGCGCAACGAACAGGCGCTAATTAAATATAATAAATCAATATAATATATATCCATCGAGTAACATCGACGTTGTCAACTAACATAATTACAATGTGACTTAAGAGTGTACGTTTGCCTACACTTATATTATAAAGAGGAAAACTTTGTTTTAAATAATAAAAATAATTAGCAAATTAATTTACTCTGTTCGTTAAGGGCCTCGTGTCCGCTTGCTGCGAAAAGACATTCATTAAGAATTTTTTTTAAGAGAGAAAATGTATTAGTTACATTCGCAGTGTGTGTTATTCCATCCAAGGATTGTTAATATTACCTATAGCATAACTCTTTGGCCCGTGGGATATAATTATGAGGTAGTGTGTCGTATGAATAGATTTTGATTAGGTATGTGTTAGTAAAAAAATAGGCATAGGGCAAATTCTTAGCACTAAACAAAAAATCTATCATAATATCGTATCGTGTCCCGTTATGATTACGATTGGCATGCTCAGGGGGCATGTCAAAGTTATGGTGGTAAATCCCTTCTTTAACGGGTGGCTAAAAACACAACACGGAGCAAACAGCTTGCCGGGCCGACATACATTATCCAGACAAAAGGCAGGAGGACACCTCCTCAATGCTAGCAAAGGAGGCTAAACATACAACCAAAAGGCATAACTTCAAGGGTATATACCTAGAGGCATTGCAAAGCGATGCCGGCGATCTCGAATCTCTGTGTGTGAAACACAAGGGCATTTCGGGTGATGTGAACAACTACAAAAAATCGATATTTCCGATTTTTCCGAGTTAGGTATGAGGCTTTGAAGATTTGATGAATTCTCGTAAATCATACGAACCATGATTAATGTATGTATGTATATCGTGGACGTAGACCTATAACATACTCAAATATTACTAAAATCGGGAACATTTAAAATTTTTAATTATCGCTTCACGTGAAATGCTCCATCAATAAAAAAGTGTATTACCGGGTAAAATGGGGTGAATAGAAATTCAGGGGGTGAATAGAAAAAAAATTTTTATTAGGATAAATACTTTGATTTCATTTTTTTAATTTTATAAAGCATTAAGCCGTGGTCAACAAGGAAACCTTATAGTTTCGCCATGTCTGTCTGTCTGTCCGTCCGCGGATAATCTCAGCGACCGTTAGCACTAGAAAGCTGAAATTTGGTATCAATACGTATATCAACTATGCCGACAAAGTGCACAAACAAAAAGTGGTAAAACAAGTTTTATTAGGATACCTCCCCTACACGTAAAGTGGAAAGTGATTTTTTTTTTTCATTTCTACGATAACATGTGATATATTGTTGGATAGGTACTTATTTAAAAATGATTAAGGGTCCCGTAAAATATTTTTTCGATAATGTTAATATTTTCGGAAATAATCGCCCCAAGAGTAAAAACTGAGGCGTCCCCCCCTCTAACTTTTGAATCATAAGTTTTAAAAATATGAAAAAAATCTCAAAGTAGAACATTGAGTAAACTTTCAACAGTTTTTGAAAAATTAAAAAAAAAATTCTGAACTAATTTTCTTATTTATAAGTACATGCAAGCATTTTTTTTTAAACTTTTTTACATATTTCATTATCCTAAGCGTATCTTCTTTCAAATAAAAATACAAAGAGAAAAAAATCGGTTCACGCAATCCAAAATTACTACCGGGTACAGCGCCATCTCTCGGGAAATTGGGTTACTAATTTTTATATGCTCTACTGGGTTCTGTTACATTGCGAGAAATTTGTGGCGGACGGGAAACTACGGAACCCTGCACTGAGCGTGGCCCGACACGCTCTTGGCCGATTTTTATTGTTTTCATTATTGAATCTATAAAAATATTTAAATGCTGCAAACAAATTATAAATAACGTGAAAAAACAATAAAATGTTGTTTCTATTCACCCCGTTTTACGATACTTAGTACTTAGTGCATGCCCCACTACCTACAACGTGTCATGGTAAAACATAACATAATCCTGCTTCCGGCTCGCACGGATAAAAAATTCGAGCACGTATGAACGCGCTAATTTTTTTTCGATTAACGGAAATATCTTAAATCAGATGGGAGATGGATGGAGAAGGTGTCCCTTACTGTCCTTCTTCCCTTTAGCAATAACTTGGTAGATATGAACATCTTCCTTGGTATCCTTACATCTGATGGGTAATATCTCTACTTTAACCTTAGGTAATCTCGTTCAATTCATATCTCTCAATGTGTTTGCCTAGATGAAGGGTTATTTGTCTGGTGTAGTCTCACAAGCAGGGTGTTCCTCGGTTAGCAAACTCTCTCAATTCTTTTTAGATTCTACATTTACTTTGGTGCCAAAACCCAGTCAAATTTCTTACAGTGCCTACCTTTACCAAGATGACATATAGTTTTGTCGACATTTTGCGGTTGCTGACGCGGATTTTCTATACCTAACTGATAGCAGTTATTTTGAATCATAGGAATCATGACCTATCTTGTGTCTTCGCTGGATCAGCGTCGTTTGGTCTACAGATATAACCCAACAGAACAAACGCGCGATAACCATAGCCAGTAGCTTTATCTACACTAATATAATAAAGAGGTAAAGTTTGTTTTTTTGTTTGTAGGAGGTAATCTCTGGAACTAATGGTTCGATTGGAAAAAAATTAGCAATAATAGAAAGCTGCTTTACTCCTGAGTGACATAGGCTATAAATTATTTTATATAACATGGATATTAACCGAGCTATCACAACTTTTGTCTGGCAAGTCGGAAAAATATATCTCGAAAATTTGTATAGGAACAGAGTTAAATATGTTAAAACAAGAAATTTTCCGCGGACGAAGTCGCGGGCAGAAGCTAGTTTACAATACGGCTCTATGATGTCTCTTATTCTGTTACATTATGTGTACATAAATTATAAAATAATAAAAAAAAACGTTATGCTTAGAAAAAGTACATGGTATGTAAAGGTCGCTGGATCGGCAACATAGTTGCTTCCTAGCAACGGGCGTAATACGCCAATTAATACCCTATACTTAATTACAGTTATTGTTACTGTTTAAAACACGCAACGTCCCCGACACTTATAAATAAATATTATTAGTTGTTGATTGGTTTCGATATAAATTTTATGACACTTGTGACAATAATCCTTAGGTGTCTTAAATTTGAAAAAGGTTAATTTATAACGTAAATAAGTCTGCAAAATGCAATATGCTGAACTAAAAAGGTTAACTTTAAAAATCATATTATCATCGCTTCATCGCACGTTAACACTGTTTACCTATTAACCACCCACAGCCCGACACTCTCTTTTACGTGGGATATCATACGTTTTACGTGGGATGATTCCTCCCACTCTGGGCGAAGTGAGTGTTAGACTATAACTGAGTAAAACCCACACGTGTGCCTTCATTTACCCTTAGCATTGTAAGGCCTCGGTACGCTGTTTCTTTTTGCTAAAAAGCGGTCACCTGCAGTCTATAGTTGATTGTAACTAAACCCATGGTATGCGTATGCTTTTATAATTTTCGTTAGGGTATGTCGTGGAAAACCGATTCTAACGGAAGCATGGCAGTAAGAGAAAATGTCTAAAAACTCAATCGACTAGATCTACGGTCAATCAGCTTCCTCACTAGCATTATGTTTCGCAGAACTCGAATGCATCGCATTACCTGTCGCTCCAGGAGATCAATTTAGATTTTCATGTTGACGGACGCGAATTTTCATAGGTTACCTACCCTTTTACATTCAGATTTCATTAAAAGGTGTTTAAAATTCAATAAAACGTTTAAATATTCAGCTCCAATAAATATTATATCGAATATATATTCTACATGTTATCTCACAGAATAGCTCCACTAACTTATTCATACAGCGCTGCCCCACTTTTGTATTGCATATTTTAAAAGATATCATCGACGTACTACTTGTAACGATAAAGAAAAATTACTGTAACGTTATTGTTCGCTTTAGGTTTACAACCGTTGTGCAAACATATTAAAATAAACAATAAATAAACATAGAATCATATCCTTCGGTGCAGTAATAGGTGGTGTAATTTTTCTTTTTGCAACTGTTTAGGTTAGTTGGTATGCCACACTAGAACATAATGAATGATAAATTACATTTTTATTTTGTAAATAGGTTTTTACAAACTGTTTTACACGTCAATTTTTTTTTCGTCCATTGAAAATAGATGAGTCCGGTGTTTCTGCTCACCCTGCGAAGAAACACCAAAACAAACTCAAGAGGTCAAAGTCTCTTTTAAAATCATGGACTTTAAAAGAGTATGTGTGTACTGTATATGGCCACAAACATTTAATGTAATCATATGAGAACCATACAGATTGGAGTCTGAGATGGTTTGAAGAAAGAACCACACAGTTCTGAGTGGACCTGTCCAGTCAGTGCAAACAGTTGTCAGTACTCGCGTAGCTTAACTCAGGACTACCTAAAGAGCTAAATGACTTGACGAACAATACCAAAGAAAATACATTTGGGTAGGCCGCAAAAGTTCTCAAAACTGCCAGACATAATGTTAAAATTAATGAAAAAGACCAGTAATCAGTCACGTCATATTCACAAAAAATAATAATACAGAAATGTAACTTTAGAAAGTAAATATTGCAAATTATAAAAACGATATTATTGTCAATGGCAAATAGTAAAAATAAAGAATGTCATAGTTGTAAAAAAAAGAAATATCATGTCATAATTATAAAATAACAATAATTGCCAGTTTAAAAACAAAAATACCACGAAAAATTAGGAAACAAGAAATGAAATGACAACAATTATAGTCATTACTGGGGCAGGTAAGATACTCTTTTGCAGCCTTCTGACAAAGTTTACGTTTTACGATAAAAATAATAGATATTAAACTCTTGAGCCCCAAGGGTTCGCACACCTATTGTCTTTCTATTATCTCTGTAATTACGGTACTCAAAAGGTTAAAAAGTTATTAATATATATAGGTAGAAATAATGAAGGTACTAATCATTCATTTACATAAAGCAGGTGTCACGTTTTCAACTGAAGTCTGACGACTCCTGATCTTGGTGGTACCTTCCTGTATTTGTCAGTGTCTTTGCCCGTTTGTTATACAATAATAATTTGTGTAACAAAATATACGTATACGTACATTAAACTTTTGCTGGTGTTTACAGTATAATAAATAGTACATTGTTATTAGAGAGGTGAAAGTGGGTTATTTAGTCCCGTAAAATTCTTTGGCGACCGAGCAGAGCGAGGTACTAAATAACTCTTGAACCCGAGGTAAACCCTGTGCTTTTCATTACGAATACGATGTAAATAAATAATACAAACCTGAGTCGTCGTCAAAGGTCGAACTTATCGTCGTGATGAATTTATCGTGTTAATACAAATTTCTAATAACAGAGACTTAGCAAAGTGTAAACAAAACTCTACTATTCGATAAAAACAAGAAAGATCAAATCGGCCACAGTTTATAGAGAGACTACCATTTACCCGTCAATTTTTTTTTTCAGTGGTCTTTTGGCTATTCAGTCAATATTTTTCATTTATCAGTGTAAAAATGGGTCAGCTGAACATTCTTCTCAAATATATTAGTTTTAAAGAAATTGTTGAAAGTAAATGAAAATAAAGTCATTTAAAAACAAGTATTCTTAAATTAATCCTTTATATATTTAAATTTAAAAAAAAAACCTTTATATTATTTCAATTGTACTGGCTGTATAGAAATACGGGTAACGGTTCAATAGGAATGTCAAAATAGAACTAGTTTTTTTTATATTTATACAGCTGTCAGTTGAAAGTAAAACTCCCTAGGGAGGAATAGTGCTACTTTCAACTCATTCCGCAGGCAACTTTACACCTACTTTCACAGTATGAGAAATGAAAAGGATATTAAAATTTCGCGCGTGTCAGCTGTTTTCCCAGCAGATTCAATAGTACTCGTAGTAAGACGAGCTAAAATAACAAGCTTATCACAAATAAATTCCTAAGATATACCATTCTAATACTTTCCCACATATTAGATTATTTACTAGTGTAGTAGATAATATGACGGTACACCACTCAATGTATTTGGAAAAACATGAATTACACATGGGAAATGGTAATGGTAATTTGCTACCATTTTCTTTAGTGTGAATTCGGGTCGTTGGCCCCACCGGCTATGGGTAGTGGCCGCCCGGCATTGCTTGTGCAAATTACGCTTTATTGAATTAGGTACTTAACTTGTTTTATGAATGTATTGTTGCTTTTAAGATATTCGAGTATCTTGAGTAAAGTTATCGTAATATAGTTATCTAATACATATTTGAAATTGCACTTCGCTCAAATTGGGAGCTTACATAATCCTGCAAAGAGTGAACTATTGGTGTTTAGAGGAAAAATAAAAGCTCCTCAAATATTTCTCCCGTAGAGTTAAATGGTTCACTATTGCAGAGGGTAAAAACATTTAAATACTTAGGACATATTGTAACTGAAGATTTTAAAGATGCCACGGACATGGAAAGGGAGCGCAGGGCGTTGGCTGTGAGAGAAAACATGCTGGCTCACAGATTTGCTGGTTGCTCAGTATCCGTTACAATTACGATGTTCAAGGCATTTTATCAAATACTAGCTTCTGCCCGCGACTTCGTCCGCGGAAAATTTGTGAGACAAACGTTGTGATAGCTCGGTTAATATCCATGTTATATAAATAATTTATTGCCTATGTCACTCAGGAGTAAAACAGCTTTCTATTGTAGCTTCAATTTTTCCAATCGAACCATTAGTTCCAGAGATTACCTCCTACAAACAAAAAAATAAAAAAAAAACAAACTTTACCTCTTTATTATATTAGTGTAGATTTTACACCAGTAGTCTGTGGGCTAATCATACCCAAAAAGCGGGCAACGCACTGCGCATTCAGTATAAACAATGCCTTCAGGGCGCTGTCGAGGCTTCCGAGGTGGTGTAGTGCGTCAGAAATGTTCGCTGATGTAAACACTGACGATTATTTTGCGATTATGCGCAAGAAGGTGGCATCAACGATGCGCAGAGTGAGGGGAAGCAGCAATGGGGTCCTGAAGGTCTTTGCAGAAAGGTTAAACGGGCCTGCAATGGATAGGTTTATTAAGATGCAAGTCAAACATGCAGCTTGATATATATCCCTCAAATAGAATGCTGTTTTTGTGTTTTGTATTTTATTTGTGTCTGTCAAAGTTGTACTACTAACATAATCTATGAGTTGTTTTGGAAATACTAACACTCTAAGGGCCAGCGATGCCTGAGAATAAAAGTAAGAAAAAAAAAATTATAGGGAACTATGCGGAAAGGAAAATGAATCAGAATTTATAACTAGGGTAGTTACGAGTATAAAACAATATACGAATGAGAAAATATTTGGATAAAGTAGGTACATAATATTACTTTAACTTAAGATTTGGAATAAAGTTCTTTTTAAGTTTTGAGATATATTTTTTAAAGTTACTTAATATGGCAATTGAATATAAACTTGAGAGAAGTCGAAAAACATTTTTTTTAATTAGTGCAGTGCCGAGGCACAGGCCAATGACATTGTCATTGATTGCAACATCGACGTGACGAGTCCGCCATCGTTCCTCGAACTGTTGAAACATAGGCGGACCGTAAACAGTCAAGTTATATTTATAATAACTTAACCGGCCAATCTACGGGTCGATTGCCCGGGTAATGATATTAAATACTTAACATGATTTAAGGTCAAATTCAGGTTTATTAGTGTTTAAGGTCTTTATGATATGCGAATGATAATTTACTCTTGAACATAACTCCTACGTCTATCTTGATTTTGTTTATAAAATCGAAAATGATTTATTTCATATATGTTTTATTTTTTTATTATGTTATTGTCATTTATTTAGTAAACTGTACAAAAAAATAGATATCTAACCTTAAAACTACATAACCCTAATTAACTTATGTAAAAATACCTAATCTAATAAAGCGTCAAAAAACTCTTCCGCATCGCTGTCGACCGGTAAAGTGCCCAAAAGGCTGGCCGCATTGCCACGCTGTATGGCAATGCTTATTCTTTGCCCAAGGTAAAAGCCAGCCCTTGGGTCACGCGAAGTGTCAATAAGTCGTTTAGAAAGTTCATTAAACAACTTGTGGGCACTCGGACCCCACGATCCGAGAGTTTCAACCCCAAACGGCTCGAAAATATAACTACCAACAAGATTAGTATATTTCCGCCGCTTGAGGTTCTCCGCAGCCGCAGCTGCAGCACCGGCACAGCATGATGAGCTAGGAAGATAAGATGGCGCAAGAGTATCGACACAAGTTGCGTCCCACACTAAAGACCCACCCATCTTCCATGGAAATAAAGACATACCGTCCGGTCTCTTGCCATCGTCGCGTGTCAGGCCATGAGGTTCCAATACAGCCGGAACGCCGACGGAAACAAGAGCACGTCGGATGATGTCGTTGATATTTCATATAATTTAGATCTATATTTCAACCAAAAATGTGAAATCAGTTTTATGTCTATACAATTAAAATAAAATTCAAAACAATCAAAATTAGATTCAACATTAAAATTAAAATCAGAATGACATTTTAAATTAAAATCAAAACTAACATTAACATCGTACTACCTTATTGAAATTAAATCACATGAAATTCACCGTCTCATGACGGCGAGGTGGTGAAGAGATTGCAGCTGCCATGCGCAGTGTTCTTGCAAATGACGCCATGAAAACTATCCATTCGATGGTTTTCATGCAAACTTCCCCAATGCACTACGAGTCAACCCCAAATGTCACCCTGAATGTATATTGGACACGCAAAGCATCTAGGGATCTAGGACTCATCCAGTTGGTCTATTAGTGGTCCTGATTGCTATGCCAGAGGTCGTGGATTTGATTCCCACATAGGACAATCATTGGCGCTGTGTTTGAGTGTAATTTATCTATTATATGTCTGTCTTTAGAAATATTTATGTATGTATATCTCATAGCACAAGCTCTGTTTACTTTGGGACTAGATGGTATTGTTGTTGTTGTGAAATATTATATTATAATTATATTTATCTTTTGTTGTGACTGACTAAAAGATTCTCTGTATAAATGTTTTAATATTGCACATAAAATAGGAAAAACCAACAATAAGTGTTGGGGTTCCCTATACTTAGAACTGAAACTCAATATTTTTCAAACCCATACATGTGTGGTATCTATGGTGGATATGTCTTCAAACCACTTTGAAAGTGTCCCCCAGTAACTTCTAAAATAAAAGAATGAAAAAACTAAATAAACTATACTATGATGTACACTACCATGTCTACCATATAAACTTCCACCGAAAATTGGTTTGAATGAGATCAATTAAGTTTTTTTTTTTATACTTCATAAACCGTAAACCGCAATTCGTACGGATCCCTCAGTGTGCAAATCTGACACGCACTTGCCCATTTTTTTTTTATAATTTCTTGTAAAAACAAATAAATATTTGCACAATATCATCGCGGTGGAAACGTAAACAAATGAATTGCGATGTTTAATCAACGTATCTTTGAATCCATTCAGCTGAAATTTGATATGAAATCCTGAATGCCTTCCCCCCCGCGGGAATTCGCGCTTCAGGTTGCGGATCGTTGTGCCACCTCCTTGTTTTGTTTTTATTTAACCTACAACATAATATCATGGTTGGATAACCTTGGCTAGGAGGAATGCCTTTTGATTCCTGAAGAATGTTACGCTATTAACATTCAGAAATAGACTTAAAATATCACTGATCTAGTTATAAATTCTAATTAATTGACTCATATTATTAATCGACGCAAAAATAATTACACAATCAAACTAGTCGAATCATCCTCCACTAAGGTTAATGATATTTTCTGTTTGAAGATGCGAGCGGCGTCCGTTTGCCACATGAAATAATTAGGGGTGTGCCACAGGGTGCGCCGCTTACGTCGAATGAAATCGGACACTTAAATTTGGTATTGTTGATAAATGGTTTAATTGTTTTGGCAATTAACCACGATGGGGTGGGGGTGAAGTGTCGCCGGGGATGGGTAACCCGCTTGTAATTTGGCTCTGGCGGTTAAATTTGTCGCTTCATCTACCGGACGCGATTAGGTCGTCTTAAACGACCAACAACGTCCGAGTCTCATGCTATGTTAACAACAAATAGTAGAATCCTATAAATTATTATACAGATTTGTTATAAAATATTTTTTTTGTGTCAACATTCACAGGCACGGAACTGGCCGCTTGTGTTGCCCGGCCCGTCCCCGATTTCATTTTACTAACAGGATAGACAGATCGTATTGCAAACATTGCACAGATTTTAGTGTGGTCCCGTGAAAAAGGCTCTAGCGGTCAGTTATCGTAAACTAACAGTGATACCGGTGGCGATAATTGGTGTCGGCAATTAACCCTGCCACGCCGACCAGTGCAGCACCCCGGGACAATGGGTTAATTTGACGCGAATTTTTAACCGCTATCGGGGCATATCCCGCGGTGTGGACGATTGACAATCAGAGTTCAGCCATTTGAGGCGAGATAAAAAAATTAAATTTTCTCCCGTACTCGATTTAAAAGATGTGGCTTTTTAAACAGTTTAAACTGTTAAGTTGATATATTTTTTGTTGTTCTTATTAAAACCACCTGATTGGTACTGACAATACCTATTTCAATCATTTAATTTAATTTAATTTAATTAATGTTCAGCTGAGCTTCTTCTTAGAATAGCCTCTTCTCATGTTTCCTGTAATTATTATCTGCTTACGGTAGCTTCACATTGGATCGCAAGTCACAGTAGACTTGAATAACAGCACCTAACAAGTATCAAACTAAAACACAATTATTATTATGTTCACAAATAATGAAATTAAAGATATCCATTGCACATTTCCAATACGTAACATTTTAATATTTCCCAGCACTCAGTATCACAGCGGTCTCCAAACGGATGGCTGCCCAATGTTGTATAAGTATCACGGTTTTGTTAATGTTTCGACGTTTTAAATGATATAATAAATTTGTATTATCACCGTTGTCCGGACAAAATTGTTTTCGCACTCGGCCGGCTTAATTCATTAACCGACTGGATATACTATGAGCGATAAAATATCGTTTCGCGTGGGATATTGCTGGATGCGGCGCGCAGTCAGAGGGTTAAGCATTCTCTTTTGAATATACTTTGATATCGGTAGTTTTGATTATTTACTACAACTAATATAAGTGCTTAACATAGTTATGAGACATATTTTATTAAGTATTTATGTTTAAGTAGGTATGCGCTACTTTCGCAATTTAGGCTTAAATTTCGTTAATTATTTATTATACTAAATTTACCCAGCAGCATTCATATCGTAAAAATGGATATGGAGAGGAAGCTTGAAATAAAAAGCGTTGCCGTTATTGTATTTGATATAATTATGATATTGACAAGATACAGTTCGCAAACCCCTTTATCCGGGAATGAGAGTTATAATAGGCTCTGTCGATGAGTTGGGCCCCGTCCGAAATCAGACACCGAGCAGCCAGACAGTGAGCTACCCATTGCTCGCTGTCCGCAAGCCCGTGCTGAATACTGTTTCGCAGAAGAAAGCGACCGCCTGACACGCCTTCTCGCTTCGGACCATGCATGACCTGTAAGCCCGGCCCGGCGCGAGAGATCGTTTGCCACCCATCACACCCATTAGGGCACGGCAATGTTTTGCCCAAGTGCTGCACATCTCTACTGTGTACACCACCATGTCTTCCGGGCAGACCACGCAGTGGTGACACACGGGCGTCACTTCCGCACGAATTTTGGTGCAGAAACTTCCCGGACTGACAATGATCAATTACATAAATCGACTTCGGACACGAAAATATAATTTTCAATAAAATTCTAGCTACATTTCTAACTTGTTACACTGAATTCTCAGAATCATTTTGCAATTTATCCCGTTCGGCACTTAAAATATAATTGTCAATATAATAACTTATTTTCGAATTTTTATTTTCTTATTACGATTATTCAACTGCACATATCCAGAAATCACTTGTGCGCACAAAATAGCACACATGTACATACGTAATGATGTAATTAAGTTTGGCCTTAATCGGGAAATGTACAATAACTAATGCATAAGTCTGTGCATAGCCGTATTATCAAGCTGGTCGGTACAAGCGCACGGCTGAGTTATGTGATGCGTGCCAACGATTGTCTCTTCTGAATAGGCACGGGGGTTGCTACGAGCAACATTGTTTTGTGATAAATACTGCCTATCGAAGCATGGTTGCAGCCAGGAATAATGTTTAATGAGCTAATTATAAATCTTGTTATTTCAAATTTTAAAGAAACGTTTATCTAAAATTATTACAGTTGTTTTTTTTTTAATTAAAGTTAGTTGTTATTATTATCTACTCATTGTAAAATTCGTTAAATATTAGTTTCAAAAAAAAATTAATAAAATTAAAATTAATAAAAAAAAAAAAAAAAACATATTTCAAAAATCAACCACATCATAGCCAAAAATAGGAAGTTAACAAGCAACTAAAATAAATATTCACAGAACACGTCATCAGAATCGTTTAAAAAGCCGTGAAAACACTCCGTCATAGTATCACAATTCATTGGAGCTACATTTAACGTGGCGCGTAATAAAATGAAATCTATACGTTGTTGTAAAATGTTACATATATGCGACATGCACGTTGATTGCGACGATATATCAAGTGCAAAAAGCTTCTGACATTCGCTGTTCGCACTTAAATCATGTACTTTTTTAAATAAATTAATTACAGCTTGAAAGTCGAGGCTTAACTGTTTTAAAGATTAAATATTGCTTAAGCGCTGCGGGTCAAACGTTTTTCTTACAGTAAATAATTTTATTTAAGCCCTAAATATCGTCACAGCCGTTGTTTTAGCTAAATGTGCACTGCTAGAGTCAAAGAATACAGGTCTTAGAGCGGGCGCCTTCAAGTTAGCCGCAACGTGACGCTCTTAGACTTTATTAGTCATTTCCTTCATTTAATTTAAGAAAAATCGTGGAGACTAATTTAAGTACGTGGCATTTACTGCTGAAAGATTAAACTGCTCAGAGATCTATGCGTTCTTATCACATCTAGCAGCCTTTCACAGTCATCACCATATCATCAGCCCATTTTTTGAAAGATCTGCCAAGCTAAAACAAAGTCTCAGGTGAAGCTCTAGCCAGTGTTAGCAAAGATGTATAGTATATATATGACTGTTCAAAATGTATGTATGTGTATCATAGGTAATATACTGTGATATACCTTTTCCGATAGTTTTTTAGGGTTTCGTAGTCAACAAGAAACCCTTATAGTTTCGCCATGTCTGTCTGTCCGTCCGCGGATAATCTCAGCGACAGCACTAGAAAGCTGAAATTTGGTATCAATATGTATATCATCTACACTGACAAAGTGCATAAAGAAAAAATAGTAAAAAATGTTTTATTAGGGTACCTCCCCTACACGTAAAGTGGGGATTTTTTTTTTAATTTCTACCCTAAAGTGTGATACATTGTTGTTAGAGGTATTTAAAAATGACTAAGGGTCCCGTAAAATATTTTTTTGTTAATTTTAATATTTTCGGAAATATTCGCTCCAAAATTAAAAATAAAAACAACGCTTCTGCCCCTCTAACTTTTGACCCATAAGTTTAAGAAATATGAATGAATATGAAATATGAATAAAATCTCAAAAGTAGAACTTTACAAAGCCTTTCTAGGAAAATTATTTGAAACTTGATAGGATGAAAAATTAAATAAAATAATTTCGGAACTAAAATTGTAATATAGCTATCTCTCGGGAAATTGGGTTACTAAGTTTTTTAAGTTTACTAAGGGTTCTGTTATATAGGAAAAATGTGTGACGGGCAGGAATCTATGGAACCCTACAGTGAGCGTGACCCGACACGCTCTTGGTCGGTTTATGTTAAATAGCCCTATCTGTTCTACAGCTGGGCAAAGGCCTGCTGCAAATCTTTCTCTCTCAAACCATGTGTATGAACGTTTTCCACTCACTAATACAGTCTAATGGTAATTAAGTCGAATAGGTAATTTGTAATTATTTATTACATATTGAGCTGAATCTTCTATAATAAAAGATCAATAATAATTTTCGTTTATTTATCGTGTTACTTTCTTGCCTGTTAGCAATATGTGGTAACCCTTCGAAAGTTTGCTGGAATCTCCTGAAATGTTAACGAAACCCTTTTTCCTATACCTACTACAACTCCATTAAATATCCTCATAACACAAGTTCAAAAATAATTGCATTATTATTAAATCTCAGTTAGTAGGTATACCAAAAAATACAACATTTAAATAATGACATCGGAAAATGGTACGCACAGTTCAATCAAATATTGACCACCGATCAACACGTAACGGTTCTGCCGCGAAAAACATTTTACAAACAAAATAATTACCGTAGCAGTGCAAGGGGAACCCAAAACCCATGTGTATAGTTCACAAATTAGTTTGGCAACGTGAAAAATTGAATTGAACCGGCTATTGGATTGCCATGTCCCGACCTGATGTATTAACATTTATTGGTTTACAAATTAAAGATAACTCCTGGACCGGCCTTGGCAATATTGTGTTCGGGAAAAATTTTCCCGATTAAATGTACGCTAATCGGTCGGCTATGAAACTTTTAATATCCAATACGAGTTTTTTTTTTGTTTATGTATCGTTTCTGTTTTATAGATGTGAGTTAAACAAATGGGAATGGTTTTCCCGGGTCCGGGTAATACGTACAATATTCCGGGAAAAGTTATATGACACTGTTACCGTCACGAAATGGCATGATTAATAACGAGGTATAACTTTATAACGATGTAGGTTTCATTTCATCTTCTCTGTGTTACGCAGAGGCCTAATAGTTTCGCCAAGTATGTCTGTCTGTCCGTCCTCGGATAATCTCAGCGCCCGTTAGCACTAGAAAGTTGAAATTTGGCCAAAATGTTTATCAATCATGCCGACAAATGCTAAAATAATAAGTGGAAGAAAATGTTTTTATTAGGGTACCCCCCCTACACGTAAAGTGGGGAGTGACTTTTTTCATCTTCACTTGACCAAAATAGTCTTCCATTTATTACAACGATTGATGCAGCATCGATTACAAAATGACTGCAACCGCAAAACAAACAACACATCAAGTGTTGGTCAAGATTTGACCAACACTAGTGTGTAAAATAGTAATCTATCATTAAACCAATTATGTTGTCAAGTAGCCAAAAAGCGATTGTAGCAAGTAAACTTACGATCACACTAAATGTCATAAAGTTAACAAATCCTTCTGAATGACATCTGACATCTCAATCGGCCGTCAGAGCCACGCGAATCGATGTTTGAAAAGTTTTTGTATAACATGAAAAGTGATTAGTCGTTTACTATTGCGAAATTTGCTTTAGGAGTAAAAATAAACAAATGCTGAAAACTCCTGTCAGTCTAGTAGTTAGTGAACCTGACTGCTATGCGGGAGGTCGTGGGTTCGATTCCCACCCAGGACAAATGTTTGTGTGATGAGCACGATCGTTTGTCCTGTGTCTGGGTGCAATTTATCTATAATATGTATGTATTTAGAAATACACTTCTCATCAAAAAAATCGAAACACTTCCGTTTTCATTGTTTCTGTCCGAATTTAACACAAAAAAGAATTCATACGATGAAAAAAAATACATATATTATAGCTGGCAGTTTGGCCATTACAGTAATAAGCGAAAATTCTAAATTCAAAATTAGAATTTCATTTGTTTATCTTATAAACGAAATGAATCACTGTTTTGAGACAAATGTGTGTTTAGGGTTGGAGTACATTTAGCGTTTAAAAACTAAAAATTGGCGCCTATCCTTAAACTTTTTGTTTTTTATTTCAATACTGTGACTTTGGGACGTCTGAAAAAAGGTTTTTTTTCTAAAACGTATGGATACTTCGCCCACAGAAGCCGCCCAAGTTGTGGCATTGCTGGATTCTGGCCTTAGTCAGCGTGTTGTGGCTGCAAGACTGCATTTAAGCCTGTCATCTGTTCATAGAGTCTATAAACGTTATCGGGAGACTGGTTTGTTCACGCGCCGTTCAGGATCTGGCAGGAATCGGGTCACTTCTGAGCGAGATGATCGATTTATTGTAACAACTTCTTTAAGAAATCGACGCCTTAACGCTTTTCAACTGCAGCAGCGGCTTCGTGTTGTACGAAGGGTGGCTGTAAGTGACTCTACAATTAGAAGAAGGTTGAAGGATCGTGGACTGGTACCGCATAAGCCAGCAAATGGGCCGAAATTAACTGCAGACCATCGAAGAGCGCGCCTTAACTTTGCACGTGAGCACCTAAATTGGTCATACCTACAGTGGAGCAAAGTTCTCTTTTCTGATGAGTGTAAAATTATGCTGTATGGTAACGACGGAAGGAACAAGGTCTACAGAAGAGACGGAGAACGCTATGCACAATGCTGCATTGAAGAAAAGGTCAGCTATGGTGGCGGTTCGTGGACGGTTTGGGGAGGAATCAGCGCCGACGGTAAGACAGAGCTTGCTTTCGTGTCTGGGCCACGTCTGCCTGCACTAAACTGTCATCGGTACGTCGAAGAGTGTCTCGAGCCTCATGTGATGCCCTATGCACATTTTATTGGCAACGGCTTCATATTCATGCACGACAATGCTAGGGCTCACACCGCGGGCGTCGTACGAGATTATCTTAACGAAGTCGATATCTCTATTATGGAATGGCCAGCAAGAAGCCCGGACATGAATCCCATTGAACATCTATGGGATGAATTAAAGAGACGAATTCGAGCAAGAGATCCTGCCCCAGAAACACTTAGCCAGCTGCAAGATGCAATCCAAGAGGAATGGGACAATATACCACAGCATGTGATCGTGACTCTCATCCGATCGATGAAGAACCGTATGGAAGCAGTAATTAGAGCTCGGGGAGGGAATACAAGTTATTAAATAAACGTTTTTTAGCTTTTTTTTTCATTTACGTGTGTTGTTTTATCCATTTCCTTTATACTCCATACGGAATAAAAATGACTCATTTAACAAAATACGAAACCTATGAAAAATTCATTTAAATTTAGAACATTAACATTAAGATTTGATAAGCTCATATTACTCACTATTAAACGACATTTAACATTTATTCCTAAATGTACACATTTTTCTGATAATCCTGACAAAACGTAAACTTGCAAGGTGTTTCGATTTTTTTGATGAGAAGTGTATATAAGTATGTTTATCGGTTGTCTAGTACCCATAACACAAGCTCTGCTTAGCTTGGGACTAGATGGCGTTGTGTGATAGTTGTGGACATATTATATTATGACGGGTCATCGGACGACTTGTTGACAATGTCTCACTGGTGTATCCGTTCGGAACCCAAAAAAAGAAATAAAAAAGCTAGTCAGACCTTGCAAATTTTGACAGTGCTGTTTTGGTTATCGAGGCGTCTTCGTTACTAACTTTGTTATTAAAGTTTAAGATACAGTGGAGGTAAATATTAACTTAAGGTCTTCCTCACTTTCCTATCGTCAACGTCTCGCATTGTTTAAAAGCTTGTTGCTTATCATTAATGGTCATTTAATTTAATCCAAAGTGATGTTTGATGCAAAAGTAATGCGAAAAAAACCGACCAAGAGCGTGTCGGGCCACGCTCAGTGTAAGGTTCCGTAGTTTCCCGTCCGTCATAAATATCTTACAATGTAACATAACCCATGTATAAATTAGTAACCAAATTTCCCTCGGGAAATTTGGTTACAATTTGGTTAAAATTACAGGTACAGCACCATCTCGAGAGATGGTGCTGTACCTGGTGGTAATTTTGGATTGCGTGTACCGAATTTTAATGTTTTTGTATTTCTATTTGAAAGAAGATACATTCAGGATAGTTAATTATGTAAAAAAGTTAAAAAAATACTTAAATATAAGGCTAAATTACAATTTCAGTTAATATTTAACATCACAACCACGTAAGTGCTATTGTATGAAAATGTACCTCGGGTTGGCCGCTCTTAAGTAACCAACAAACGTAATCCGAAAAAAAAATACGTTTTACTTTTTATTAAAATATTAGTGAAATTGTGAAATCTTTAATAAATATATTCTAATAAACAAAAGCTAATGCTGAAAGTTAATCTGATAACAATTACAATTTCCAGTACTCTTAACAAACATTGTAAAAATAGACAAACGCTTTAGTCTTTTTCCCAGACTATATACAGCGCTTATACTTGTTTATCTATATCCAGTCGGCATGTTGCCGCTGCGAAGGGAGGACCACGCTGCCGTCACGGTCGAAGTTAGTTTTATTTTACGTAAATACGAGTATATTACACACCGTGTTGTTTGCATAACTATCTAGGTCCAGGTGTCTGGGAAACGTTCAACCACATTTATTATGATCAGAAATGTCTTCTGTCTTAATGATAGTGGTTGCAATGCCTACTGCTGAGCATTAAGGTCCTGAATTTTTTTAGCATTGTAACGGTGATATTGAATTTGGATATTGGCAGTTGTATGATAGAAACCAGAATCAATTAACGGATTAGATTATCGTCATTTTTTCTTTAAATATTTTTTCTGTTTTCACACTAATACTAGACTTCCCCCGTAGACTTTGTGATTGATAAATCTATATAATTATACGGGTAAAATAGCCTATTCTCAGAGCTACCAAATATATGCAGTTTTCATAAAAAACGGGTTAGTCGGTAGTGAAGCGTTCGTTAACAAACGGTGACAGGAGATTTTTATATATTATTACGAAGATTTTAAGCGAAATTCTGCTGGTAACAAATCCCGTCTAAACCGCTGAATTTAACTCTGGTTTAGAATAAGGATAGACCACAAGCTATATTAGAATAAGAAACTTTTTCCGGTAGAACTTTTTGTCGGTTGTATCCGCTGGCAAGCATCTGTAGTTTACAGGTAACTTGAACTTTCTTATAAATGATGTATTACTACTTCATTTAATTAAATTCCCGAATTGAGTTCCAAGGTTTTTCAAAGTTTCAAGGTACTTGATAGTATCAGTATGTAAGGCGCCACCCTCTTATTTAAGAACCGTGAAACTTGTTGCATTCTCTGCCTATTTTTATCCGTTCTGAAACGTGCGTTTAATTTTGAGATCAATACATTGTGTTATTTGCTCTCTAAACAAATTAAATTGAATACCTGCGATGCGGGCTTAAGCGGGAATCGGATTGGTTTAAAAAGTGACCGGATTGTGGTGTTAAGTTGGGGAGGCGTTTCTTTTTTACCTCAGCAATACGACGCCGATGACCACAATCGACACGCGCAAGGGCTTCGTTTAACTTGAAGCGACTCTCCAGCACTTTCTTCGCATAGGTATTTTTTTTTCAATGTGTATATTATATAACTCGGCATCATATTTTTTTGTTTGTTCTGTGTGTGTCATAGACAAACGTGTTGTCTTTATTGCCGAATCTTATCTAATTTACGATTTACAAAATATGCGTACCACGGTGGGTCATTTTGAACGAATATATTGATATTTTCGACCATTAGTACCATCGTGCCCTCTACGTGTTGAAATACTGTAGTCAATACACATTTACATATATTATAAGGCCACTCTTTCATTAAAAACCGGTCAAGAGAGTTTCGGGTCATGTTCACTGTAAGGTCCGTGACTAATTTCTCACAATGTAACAGAACCCTTAAACTACGACTTGAGCGCAAAGTAGCCCAAGTAAAAACTTGTAACCCAATTTTCCGAGAGATGGCGCTGTACCCGGTGTTAATTTTGGATTGCGTGAACCGATTTTATTCTTTTTTTTTATTTTAGAGAAGCCAAAAGTAAAAAAAATGCTTGCGTATTCGGTTAAATAAAAATTTTGGTTCAGGCATTATTAAAATTTTTCAAAAACCTATCAAGGTCGAAATAATTTTCCTAGAAAGGCTTTATAAAGTTCTCTTTTGAGATTTTTTTCATATTTTCTAAACTTATGGTTCAGGTTTAGAGGGGGCGACACGTTGCTTTTTACTTTTGGAGCGATTACATCCGAAAATATTAATATTATTTTACAGGAACCGTAATCATTTTTAAATATCTATCCAACAATATACCACACGTTACGGTAGAAATGAAAAAAAAAAATGAATCTCCACTTCACATATGGGGAGGTACCCTATTAAAATATTATTTTCTACTTTTTATTTTAGAACTTTGTCATATATATGAACATATTGGTAGCAAGTTTCAGTTTTCTTGTGCTAACGATCGCTGAGATTATCCGCGGACGGATAGACAGCCATCGTGACCAGCGCTCAAACGGGGAGGACGTGGGATGAAAGTGTGTGCAGTGCTTCATTAGAAACATTGTTTTATTATTTTTTCAAATGTTTCTAATATCGGAATTATAAAGTACAAAGTTTAGGATAGGTTCCTTTCGGGGTCGCCGCCATCATGGCGTCGGACGAACAATTTTCACTATGTTGGAACAATTTCCACGCAAACATGTCAGCAGGCTTTCACGGCCTGCTGTCGCGTGGAGATCTAGTAGACGTTACGCTGGCTGCCGAAGGCAGATTATTGCAGGCACACAAATTAGTTTTATCAGTATGTTCTCCTTATTTTCAAGAGATGTTCAAAATGAACCCAACTCAACATCCCATAGTATTTTTAAAAGATGTTAGTCATTCAGCGTTAAGAGACTTATTACAGTTTATGTACCAAGGTGAAGTTAATGTTAAGCAAGAAGAGTTAGCATCGTTTATTAGTACCGCGGAACAGCTTCAAGTGAAAGGTCTAACCGGAAATCAAAATGAAGAAAGTTCCACGCCATCCAAACCAAAGCCGACCTCTAGGCCAGGCCCGAGGTCGTCACAACAAAGGCAATCCGTAATGACTAAGTTAGAGACTGATTTAGATTCTAAGCCCTCCACCACTCCAGTAGCGGTTAAGCGACCAAATAGGCCATCAATAGCATCAAATAATTCGTCGTCTTCACAAAGTGGACCTGCGAAACGAAAATGCGTGGACCCATTAGAAGCCGGACCTTCAGGATCTGCTAAAGAAGAATTTGTTACGATACCAGATGAAGACGAAAATAACGCAGTGGCACCCAAAATGGAACCTGAATTTGTTAACGAAAGTATGTGGGACGATGACGATGATGGCGCGAATAATGAGGAAACTAATTTCGGCGAAGATGACTCTAATATGGAAATGACTGGCTTTGATGGCTCAACGACTGGCGATGGCAATATAACTGGAGGCGGTGAAGGTGGAGCTGTAGGCGATGCTCAAGATTGCGAATACGTTTTCACAAAGTCACGAAAGGGCCACATATTGATTCTAGTTGGAGGTTATACTTTTTCGAAGACCATTCGAGCAAGGAGTTGGGTATGTTCCACGAAGAAGCCTGGATGTAAAGCAAGACTCAAAATGGATGACCAATTCAAAATCATCAGCCTTTATAACGAACATTCTCATCCGCCTAGAAAATATTGTGTTGTTAATGGAAATCATATTCTTGTTGATTAAACATACTTTTATAAAGTTAAATAATAAATAAGAGAAATATACAGCCTTGGCGAAACTCTAAGGTTGATACTTGTTGCATTCTTTTTCTAATTTTAGTAACCATGTCACCATTAAGGTTGTTGGCTCTTTTGGTCGATATTATGTTAACGTTTATTCAATATTGTTTATTTTTATGATTAATATTATACTAGCTTTTGCCCGCGACTTCGCTCCCGGAAACAGAAAAACGTGTTCAATATTAAGAACCATTCGACCGATGTTGTGCAAACTTTACATAAACCATGAACATAATATTTCAAACAAAGCCTAAACATTTGGTTTGGATAGGTGAGCCCGTTCTTGAGTTTACAAAGAAAAGTGGCTTTGATTTTTATACATATAGATATCCCTAATGCGGACATGATATTTGTTTGAGGTTACTATACGTAAGATCATTAGAAACTTCTGAAGCTCGATTGTTTTATTGTATTTTGAAGTTTAGCTTCTTTATTTTATTTTGTCTGAAATCCTCCACTGCACAGTGTTTTATGAAACCATTTTTTAGAGGTTGCTTTTTTTATTAAAAATCTGATATTGTTTGAATGCAATATTTCATATTCCCATATCACTAGAATGTTTAGTTTTAGAAATAGAATTTTTTGAAAATCGTATTTTTCCAATCGAAAAAATTTAGAAAAAAAAAACCTCTGAAACTAAATATGATACGCAATTATGTCCTTAGACACATCGACGGCGTTTTTATACCTACTGCATATTTTAGAACACAAATAATTATTGGAATTTCATAAGATTCAGTCTTATACGAGATTTTAAAATCGTTTTTTTTGTTTTTCTAGATAATTCCGGCGTATTTGGAAAAGTTATTCATACTGTAATTATGCCCTTTATCTCCCCTACATACCACAAAAATAACACATCAAAAAGACGGTTTTCAAAAAATTATATTTAAAAATTAAACATATTAGTGTCATGGGAATATGAAATATTGCATTGATATAACCTATACACCAGTTTTTAAAAATAAAAAAGCAATTTCCGAAAAATGGTCTTTATAAAACACGGTGCACTGATAAAATAATAAAAATCTATATACCATTTTCAAGCCAAGATTTTTGTCCAATTCTTATAACAAAACTGCAATTAGATATAGTGTAGTGTAGCACAAAAATGCAGTAGTAGATAATCACCCAATGACTTCTCCCGTTCTTGGGATCAGATTTTTACGGCTGAAACTCACTCCCATGTTACTTTTTTGTCGTGCATTTCAGGACCCAGGATTTTCCTTTTAGAAGCAAACCCATGGCGCTAGTGTACAAAATTTAATATTATAAAATAAGTCGTAATCGAGGCTTGCTTCCACCCATCGCGGTGACCAATCAAACGACGTTATTCCAAAAGCCATAAAACATTCTGTTCGCTGCCCAACACAGTTCCAATGACGACTGTCAACTCGAAAAAACGCAATATAGACTTCAATAGTTTCCATTGTACTATGTCCACAACGGAAAAAATCTCGCACCGACCAAAGTGAAAAAGGCACTTGCAATAACGAATTTCAAATCCAATAAACCCCGATCTAGTTGCAGCATTCTTTGCTAGTAATGAAAGTTAGGAAAAAATAAGAATCGCGACCACCAGACTATGTATCGAGATTTGAATGGAGCTATATTATACCGAGAAGTTATGTACATTTGGGGACGGGTAAACGCTATTGCTTCTATCGTGAGTAAGAGCCCAGTAGAAGGTAGCACAGGAGTGTGGCAATTCGCTGGAAAGACGGCACAACATCCTTACTTTCTGCAAGACGTAAGTCATCACCGGACATAGTAAGTGCGAGAGGTTCCTGTACCGGATTCACGCGAAAGAAAGAAGACGACTTGGGCTCGGTCCAGACACTTACCGGATAGGCGGACAGTGAGCTACCCATTGCTCGCCGTCCGCAAGCCCGCGCCTACGGTGGCCGGAAATCGGGATCGGAGTCACGGTGGCGGCGGCTGTGGCGTGAGCGCCGTTGCCTTTGCCTGATACGGTTGGCTTCCTCTTTTGCTAGCATTACTGCTTCGCAGAAGGACGCGACCGCCTGCCACTCTTCCTCGCTCCGGACCATGGCCTCTACTAAGGCCCGTCGCGACAGATCGCCGCCTCCGATCGCCCCCACCAGAACACGGCGATGCTCTTCCCACGCGGGGAACACCTCTACCGTGTCTTCCGGGCGGTCCGAACAGTGGCGACACCCAGGCTTTGCTTCGTCACGAATCTGGTGCAGGAACCTCCCGAACATAGTTAGGTATGGGTTAGACTGACATCCCAGATATAATAATTATCATGACATGTAAGTACGTATTTTTTCAAATCTACACAATAATCATTGCTGACAGAATTTTACTTTATCTAGAATGTCGTCAAGCTCGATTGATTTGTCTAGTTTTTTAACCGACTTCAAAAAAGGAGGAGGCTTCTTAATTCGACCGTATGTATGTTTTTTTTATTGTTTATGTTTGTTCGCGTGTTTATCGACCAATTCACATTTTTTTTTGTTCTTGAAAGGATATGCATGCTTTTAGATTGGTCCCATTTTTTTTTCAAAACTCGAGGGATCCTTGAGGAATCGGAACTCCTCAAATATCATAGGCAAACACAATATGTTATACCATATTATGGTGATTTTGGTATTTTCATCTGGAACTTAAGCATTTACAGTCAAAACGAAACATTTGACGAAGTAGAACTGATGAAAAAATCAGAAATAGCCAATGGAACTTCAAACTCATATATATATCACAATAAAGTTGCAATACAAATAAATAAACGGTTGTGAATAGTTATGTTGAAAAAGGTATAATTGAAGTGACCTGATGATGATGATTTTTTTTTTTTATGGTAGGTAAAAATCATCGAATGACGAATCCCACTCTTGGGCGGAGCGGGAAACAGTGTCAGACTCTTACTGACTAAAGAACCTACCCCGTGCCTTCCTTGCCTTATTCCCAGAGCCCCGGTGTAACGCTTTCGCATCAACCCTCAGCTCCGGGAGGCTTCGACCCTGTTGGGCCCCTACGGTTGATGATGATGATGGAGCCAGAAGATAGAAGGCACCGAAACTCCGTAATTAATCAATTTATTCTAGCTGTGGTTGGGCTTTTTACAATTGTCATGAGATGCACTTTGGCTTTAAGGTACCTCCTACTACCGAACTGATCTGATAATGGGGCCAGAAGGTGGAAGAAAGACACAGGAACTTCATAATAAAACGATATATCCTACCAGTGTTTGGGTTTATTGAAATTGTCATGAGAAATAGACACTCAGGTAATAAGTGTATCGCAACCAAAAAAGGATGATATAAAAAACTTTTTACAAAAAAATATACAACTTCACTAAATATATATGAAAATAACCTTAATTTCGGAAGTCGCTGTTTATGAAACAAATAATACCGAGAAACACCAACTTTAGAAATTAAAGTTATTTTCGAAATTGGTATATTTATGTGTAAAAAATTTTTATCTAATAAAAACAAAGAAGTAAACGTAGTCGGGTTTTAGTTTTTTTTTTACTTTTTTATTTAAACTTATATTTTGGTGACATCGAATTATTTGACCACTTGAGGGTGCCTATTGAAATTTGATGGTAAATTTCTTTTATGAGCACAAATGAAGCCCGTAAAAATGATATCAAACACGGTGTTTTTATCACTTCTATTTTTATTCGCTACAATTTTGTTACTTTAAATTTGTTTTTTTTTTTAATTTACGAGTGAAGCCCTTGAAAATGATACCAAATACGGCATATTTAACTCATCTTTATTTTTAACACATTCCTTTTTGTCCGTTAGAGGGCGTCACATGGAGTTATGTGAAACGTCGTAGCTTATTTTCAGCCGACGATTAAGACGGTTCTAGCGATATGTTATATGTCAAGTTTTGATAAGAATATTAGGAGCTACGAGGGAACAGATGAACATTTACATGATGAATACATACACAGCCTGTCAATATCACAACCCGCCTTTGGCTTTTCCTATGGCTTTGCCTTAGTCTGGTAAAAATGTAACTATAAATACAAAAGTATTTATAGTTACATTTTTATAAAGAGTACAAAAATACTAAACCTCACTATGTACATATAATACAAAAATACTAAACATAGTCAGGCGTCAATGTACTGTACAATGTACGTCGGCATCGCTGTCACCCGGGAATGTGCCCAGAAGGCTGGCTGCTGCTCCGTTGAACGGCAAGGCTAATTCTTTGCTCGGAGAAAGAGCCAGCCCTCTGATCACGCAAACTGTCAAAATTAGTAGTCGTGAAATTACTTTGAAAAGGAAACTCGCACTCGGAACACATGCCCCCCGGGTTTCGATGTTGTAAATAGAAAACATTAGCTTTTTTGTTTGTTTTAACTCAATAGCATACCCACGAATCATCATTGCCATCCAACGCGGCAATGTTGCAACGCCAGCGTTCTGGCCACATTTCCCATTGACGTGGACAAATTTTTTGATGCCTTATGAGTTTTGATTATTATCTGTTTGTACTTATAAACAGTAATAGTAATATTAACTTTCGTAAACGCAACATAACGCTAGGTATGATTAAATATTTTCTCATTCAGCGCGGGCGACGGCGCAGAAACAAGTCATATTATTATCATATATGAAACCAGAAATACGGATATGAAATGTACATCATCAATGGAATTAATTCCGTTAATACCGAACTTCTTTGAACAAAATATTAATTAAATATTCTCATTGATACTTTAATTTTTTTTATTTATCCATTCTCCCCATAAAGAGATCAGACATAACGAATGTAATTTTCACTTTGTAAGATTATTAGATTCTTTTCCAAATAAAAAGTTACATGTTAGTACGGAGCTTCTTTGAAGAATGCCTAACAAGTTGCGACAAATTATTAGTTCAATGCTTTACTTCTGGTGCTGTCTTCAGAATTCCTGATATATTTGAATCCTAATAATTATGAACCCTCGCAACATGAAACAGTGATTTTCATTTTGTTTAAGAATATAGAGTAGTCACAACTTAGCGCACCGACTTCCGCTGTGACATTCAATGACCGGCTGAAATTAAATTATTTAGCGTCAATTACTGTTCGCAAATGGATACTGCGTGTGGTTAAGGTTAATCAACATCCGACAACGGATAGAAACGATTTTAGACAGGTTGCAGCAGGCATGCATTTGTACGTCGAGAGAATCTTATTTGGACACGGAAACTTTAGCAGGTAATAAGTTTATCTATAAAATCTGTTTTTCTTTTTTGGATTTTCTCGGAATGGAATTCTTTGTTGGGTCAATGAGTCGTAGAAAATCGACGAAACAAGGTTGCTGTGTGAAAAGATTATCACGAAAAAAAAACTACGCTGAGGTGGATAGAAGTTTTTCAGACTCAGCCTGGTCAAGAATAATCACGCCAATATTGTAAAGGTTTTAAGGCTATACACTCGTACTGCAATACTGTGTAGTGGAAACTAAACTAACTAAACTTCTTGAGATTTGGCACATGGGAAGACCATGTCCAATAGCACATTGGTTGCTATATATTCTGGTTGTCGGTTTTCTAGGGATAATTTTCACGCGAGCAAAGCCGCTGACAGGGCTTGGTCGTTTCCCTGATCCCAATATGTTTGTAACTAATGCAGCATGTGATCTTGATTTGTTAGTTCTTAATTAGTCGTCGTCGTTGTTTATTCCGCGCACTTCGAGATACTGGAACAGTTTGCCTTTCGAGTATAGAGTGAGTGTATTTCTACTAATAGACTATCAGGTAGGATTGGGACCAAGGGTCGATGCGAAAGCGTTATTATTATATATTATGTTAACAGGGCCCTGGGATCAAGGCAACGGGCACGGGGCAACGGGCGACAAGGCACGGGGTAGTTCGATTAGTCAGTAAGAGTCTGAAACTGTTTCCCACTCCGCCCAAAGGCGGTATTCGTCTTTGGATGATTTTTACCTACTATAAAAAAACACTATCAGATGGATTGCTTTCAAGAAAGTAGTTCCATCGTTGGTGTAATAGTTCCTAGTCTTTTAGCCTGAAATATCCATGATCAAAAACTTCCTTCAAGACAACCGATTCATTCGAATGTTTGGTTTAATCTAATGATACACAGATGTAAAATTGGGACATAAGATATCCTCTTTCTAAATGCAAACGAAATGTTCGCACTACACGGCCTACCCCGGCCCTGTCATCATGCCGAGCAAAGGTCGCTCTTATTTAAATTGTAAACGGCATTTAGAATTTCCGTCAGATACGGCTACTACTGCCAATTCTTTGGTCCTCTATTTTATTTTAGTTAGGCCTATGATTTTCTTGATATTATTATAGTAAAGGATCATGGCGAACTCTCGAATAAAAATTTACTGGCATTTTTTTAGCGTAGCTTTATTGATGATAAATAAACAAATCAAGTTTAAAATTGATGAGATTACGTTTATTATATTATATGGTATTAAGGGTCTGATGATGGAGCTGGAAGGTAGCAATAGGAACTCTGCAATAACGCCGAATTCGAGATCGTTGGATTCATATTGACAAGTACGTTGATACCTTGTGGTAACCAAGGTCTGATGATGGACCTGTAAGGAGGCTATAGGAACTTCGCAAGCAAACGACAGATCCCCATCGACTTTGAGCTCGTTTGATTCGTACTAACGAGTATTTGGGTCCTATATAGTAGCCAGGGTCTAATGATGGAGCTAGAAGATAGCAACAGAATTTCCGCATTAAAACGACATACAACCATCGAATTTGAGCTCCTTTGATGTATATTGGTACTTTGATTTTATATGATAGCCTGGGCCTGATGATGGAACCGGAAGGTGGCCATAGGAACTCTGTAATTAAACGACATAACCCCATCGAGTTCAGGCTCGTGTGATTCGACTTGACTTGTATATACCACCCTACAAAAGCTTGCTATGAAAAAATGTTTTCATTAAAAACTTGTTTTGTTTGTTATCTAATGCGAAAATGTATTTCCTAAGTCTTCATCAGCCTTTTTTATTGTCCTCACTGCTGGAACACGGGCCTCCTCTCTAGGTGTAAGAGAGGGGAAGATTTTCTAAATATTTATTATGATTACATTAGCCAAAGTATATTCTTTTATTTGACCGAGATTTACATATAAAAAAAAAACTAAACTAAAAAAAACTAAGCCGTAAATGGTATTTACCATCGTAAAAAAAAACAAGTCAATTCAGTTTCCAGATAAGATTTTTTTTTTTATTATTTCGATGATTGATATTATCATGGTAACATAAATATTTGAGCAGAGCAGTGGTGGCCGAGTGGTAACGGCTCCGACTTGCGTGTAGTAGGTCGCGGGTTCAAACCCAGCCAGGTGCATTACTTTGTGTAATTTATTTCATCACCACTGCTCTCAAAACGGTGAGGGAAAACATCGTGAGGAAACCGGCATGTCCTAGAACCAAAAATTCGAAGACATGTGACATCCATCAACCCGCACTGGGCCCGCGTGGTGGATTACGGCCCATTCCCTCTCTTAGAGAGGAGGCCTGTGTCCCTGCAGTGGGAACATTAAAAAGGCTAATGATGATGATGATGATGATTAACATAAATAGACACTTAATAATTTCGTCAAACATTTCGTCGCCGTTTTTATGTCCAACGCTGAGCAGCATCTATTTTCGAGCGCTATTGATTTCATTGTTGTGTCTCACGTTAATTTCGGCTTTTCAATTAATCCTTTGTAGATAGAGTTTGTAATTTTCATGTAGGCCTGCTAACGGACAACCATACGTGAAATACTGGCGATAATATCTTAGCGGATGGGATTGTTTTGAAACATCTACCTACCTATTTATATAGGGTGTTTCATTTTATAAACACTTAATGGGATTTAGAAAATAATTGCCCATTAATGAAACATGTTTCACAGTCTTGCCTTGGTTTCGTGTGGAACGTTTTTCACAGTATAAAGTTATTAAAAATCTTTAAGGATGTGTCATTTATGTGTCTAAATCGATTGGTATGTACTAATACTATCCACATCCTATCTATAATTCTGAGTTTGCATATTATTATCCCACGCATAATCCTATGGAATTCAAAGCAGTGTTGTGCATATTGTAATAGTATTCGCAACATTAACTTATATTCAGAATAATGAATGAGCACTACTATTCCTATTGTTACTATTATAATAGCAAACACTGATTATAATCTTTGCTTAGTCCCCGAATCTATTTATTAGAAAATATTCCCCAATATATACCGGTATGTACGAGATAGAATGGAATAAACTGCTTTTGTATATCATAATAGTACCTGATGTCAGTAGTTCGTCCTCAAGTCACTGTACTACACAATCGCATCAGATTCCCGCACAGAACGAATAGAAAACGACCAAGATCAATTAAAACCGCCTCGCCGTATACGTACAGTCGCTGACTAAAGTTGTGAACTCTAATTGTGTTAGATTAAGTATCGGTTAACACGAGAAGATTTTAATTATGATTCTGATATACGATTTAGACCTTTTTTGTTATTAGGTATTCTTAGAAGCTCGATTGATATGCATATTTTACTTATGCATTGTTAAATAACAACTAAACAAGAGAAAGAACGCTAGTAATAGTTTCCAATTAAAGCGTCCGCAAGAAGACGGCTGCACACACGAGGTAACGTATTTCTCCACGCCCTCAATTCCTAATGTGGGTCTCACCGAGCACCTGGTCTTAGCCCAAGACGTCAACAGTGCGTACAGAAACAAACGCGCCTCAAAGAGCTGGTGACACTTAATAGGCAGTTGACAGATCTACGAGCCGTCAGATGGTAGGTAAATCAAATCTGTAATCACAGCCTTATAGGTCTCAAGTGTTCGGAGTTCCAAATGTTCGAAATTAACTAATACTTTGAGCTGCTAGCACTTGATTTAGCGACAGTACACGAAGCGTGGAATTAAAAGCTAAACTTCGTTACTGTCCAGTTTTGTCGTTTGCAATTGGAAGAAACTTGTTACATCGTCTGTATCATTTCAATTCAAAAACGGATCTCACGTTTTGATTCGTTGCTCGGGTTATGAGGAACCAATCACGGGAGCCGTGATTGTTCCCAATTACCTGGACCTTACATAGGTACCTAACGTATGTGTCGGGTTGATTGAAGACAGGAACTATCTCATTCTTTTTAGTTAGATTTGAATTCCGGGGGGCGTGAAAGCATGGTAACATGTTTTAATTTTTTTTTTGTTTTTGCAGACTTATTTTTTTCTTAGACTTTGCCTCCTCAAGTTTATTTTGTATTTTTGTTTGACAGTCAGAAAGACTTCACAAAACATTTAAAAAATGTTTCCAAAGCATCTAGCATTCGAACTGAGCTATCGAATTCTGAAAAAGTACAAGAGGATTTTAATTCACCTTAATAAAAACATAAATCTACCAACCGACTGAAAATGCCTGCAGTTAAAAAAAATCCATATTCGAAAGCTTTGTTTACTCGCTTTTTATTCAGTGTTGCAATGTTGTTAATCTGTTATTACTGTACGAGGCGTGGAGTGCTATCAACACCTCGAGCTGATACCGCTTGGCTTCAAAATAAAAATGCCAACAGAACCCTACGCAAAACGCTGCTTCAACTCTTAACGAGATTAAAAAAGAACAACACAACACTCTCTGAACTATGTGAGGTATGTCCCCAATAATACGTTGTGTTTCCATTAAATATACATAGAGCACACAGCACAAGTTAAATAGTGTAACGCGTACGTACACGTTTGTCCCAGTCATTAACATTTATCCGAACGCTACACAAATAGGTGGAAAACTACACAAACTTTGTTGAATAACGCTGTAACTGGGTAACTTTATTTAATAAAATATAGTGTGGTACTAAGTGTGCCCGCTCAAGGCGTTCAACTTACACAAAACTATTGCATATTTTAGTGGTAAGCGGTGTATCTGATCATTTATTCAAGTACACATTCCCAAGTCACGGCGTACTCTACCTACTGACTGTACATTATGCATGTCATATAAAACACTACTCGTAAAATCATGTATACAGGTTAATTGACAATCACCAGTGATCGGTGGAAACTATACTTTCACAAAAAAGATTCTTACTCAATTTTCCACTCTGAATATTTATGCAAACTCCACACCCTTGCCTAAATTCTTGCATTCCTTTTTTTATCAAACCAAACAGGACTCCATTATCTAATTTAGTTACAAAAACTAACACAGCCTTTTCAGATCATTAGCATTATTTAGTCTGTGACTGCTGGAAGACAGTGAGTCAATTGAGCATTGGTGGCGGAGTGTTAACGGCCCCGACTTACGAGTTGTAGATCGCGGGTTCAATCCCAGCCAGCGAATTACATTGTATAATTTATATCATCTCCACTGTTCTCAAAATGGTGAAGGAAAACATCGTGACGAAACTGGCATGTTCCAGAACCAAAAACTCGAAACATTTGTGACATCACTGAACCGCACTGAACCCGCGCGGTGGATTACGGCCCATTCCCTCTCTTTGAAAGGAGGCCTGTGTCCCAGCAGTGGGATTATGCTATTATGCCACGGGAAGGCATTGGACATCCACTATCGTTTTTTTATTGATATAAGCCCGAGCGATTCCTAGTGCGTGTCGCTCATGTTTGTGGGAAGTCACTGAAAAATAACGGCATAGGATGTTTACTGTTTTTTGGACTCCGGGGAGGGTTCCGTAGTTTCCTGTCCGTCACAAATTGATAACAATGTAACAGAACCCTTAAACTACGACTTAACAGCGAGAAGTAGACCTCGTATGAATTTATTAGTAATCCAATTCCCCGAGAGATCCGGTGCTAATTTTGGATTGCGTGAACCGATATTCATATTTTTCTTTGAAAGAAGATACGTTCAGGATACTAAAATATGAAAAATAAGTTAAAACTTGCATATACGGTTAAATTACAAACTTAGTTCAGGAATTATATATTTAAAATTTCAAAAATTTTCATCCTATCCTATATATATAAGTTCAAAATAATTTTCCTAGAAAGGGTAAGTTCTACTTTTAAGATTTCTTTCATATTTTCTAAACTTATGGTTCAAAAGTGGGGTGACGAATTGTTTTTTACTTTTGGAACGATCATTTCCTAAAATATTAGCATTATCAAAACATTATTTTACGGAAATAATCATTTTTAAATATCAATTCAACATTATATCACACGTTATGGTAGAAATTAAAAAAAAAAAACATGCCCCATTGTACGTGTAAGGGAGGTTCTATGGCAGTTTTAGTGCTAACAGTCGCTGAGATTATCCGCAGACGGACAGACATACAGACTTGGCGAAATTATAAGGGTTTCTTGTTGACTACGGAACCCTAAAACTGATTCTTACGATTCGTAACGAAGAAAAATCATAACACTCTTCTTTTGGGCTTGTTTGGTAAGAAGGCCGAACACCTTATTAAATTAAACCACTTTGTTGAAACTCAGACCCAAAAGAAAATTCTGGACCTGATAAGAAACGTGTGCATTAAAGAATATTTAAATATTCATTAATGCCTGTTTTTTTTTTTGTTTTCACCGAATATATGTCCTAATCCTAAGAATTCCAACAACTATTGTAGGTACATTTTCATTAGTATTAAATGTTTTTCCCAGTAGACTAGTCAAAGGAAATACATTTTCTGAACTCACTTCAATCACTCTAGTTTTCACTGAAATCGTTGGCCTAGAATTGATGTCTCCATCACTTCCAACTACGAGTATATTTTACCTGTAACTAAATCCAACGTTTATTTATTACCAACTAGCTTCTGCCAGCGGCTTCGCCCGCGTGAAAATAATTTTCTCGAGATAATTTTTTGACCTGCGTTTCATCCTTTAAGGTACTAGATAAATTTTGGAAAAACCTCTCTTATTGCTCGCCTACGTCATAAAAGGAAACCTGGAACAAAATTTCACGTTCCTAGTCCTAGTAGTTGCGTTATATGTCAGTTAGCAAGGTTTTTCTTTTATATTTATGTAAATATATAGATATCGATTAAAGCATTGTTCATCACAGTATCTTCATAAACTGGTGAAATGAAAGCATAAATAAACATGGCTAGTATCATTGTCTGGTTAGCGAGACGGGTGACAAATTATTCATTGCATTATTGAGCAATAGGGAGAGATGCGTACCACAACATCGAGTTTAAGATATTTACAGTGAACTCGTACATATTCCTTTAGGTTCTATTTAGTCTCTGATGACAGGATATTCCTTACACTAAAGTGTAAGGAATATAAATATTTTACGACATTATTTTAAAAACTATAATCCTTCATACAACCCAAATATGTAACAATATAATGACTTTTCTCATTCCCACCCCAATTCATTACCAGACTCACAAATAAATCAACAACGGAACAATGCCGTTGCATTCACAAACGATGATTTGATGAGTTGCGTACGAGGAGTGAGATGACCATCAATATGAGGCCGATACGGGAGGGCCAGCGTTTGGGAGGCAGGGGCCTGGGAGGGTACCCAACAGCATTATCTTGAAAGGGAAGCGGGGTACGTTAGTCGCTTACTTCGTACATTTTGCATGACCCGCGTCGTGTGCGCTGCGTGGGAGCGAGAGGCTCCGTGCGAGCGGGATACATCCTGGATCTACATTTAAAGCGCATTGTAAGCAAACGCATTATTAATGTATAAGTTTTAGTTGTCGGAGAGCTCTGGCACGCCCGCCAAGCTCCGCTCGTTCATGTAACATGTATAGTGCATTCATATTTGATTCCTTTTAATTCTAGACGTCTTTCGTCTAGTTAGGGCTGCTATCACTACATTCGTTCTTTCGTATATTGTAATCGAACAAATACATTGCATAATTTACTATTTCTGCAGTTGCAATTACATTTAATTAAGCATTATTATTGTCGCGCATTTTATGAAAAATATTGTACAGAAAGATTTTATACGAGTATAAATATAAGAAAACTGAGCGAATAAAACGATATGCACTTATACCGTATATACAGTACTGTTAGTTTTTCAGTTTCTTTGAATAAAGCATATATTTCAATGCAAAACGAATACTGTGTTGACTGGCTCCCGGTTGTTCCTCTTTTAGATATTGTTTGAGGTTTTAGACTTTGGTATATACTTACACTGAAAGAGTGAAAAACAGATCATGTCTTTTCTTGTGCCGTTACGCATTGTACATAACAATATTATATTTCAAGTTTTTATATAGAGAGCTGCCTCCGAAACTACTGAACCTCTGAGGTGGATATAAATTTTCTTCATATCACGAATTTTTTTATTTTCTACTTTTACACGGGAGAAACCGCTGGCAGAACCTAGTCTATGATAAATCTAACGTGATGTAATGAACAATAAAAACTGCCACTTTTCTGCTACTTTAAAGATTTATTCAGACCTGAAAATGTATTTTAAAAATGGTATCTATTAAAACAACATGCATTTTTCATAGTCTCCTCACACAATTTAAAAGTTTAGAGGCAGGTGGTGAAAAATCATAAGCCAGACAAAACATTTATTTATAAAGTTGTTATATTTATAAGCCATGTGTCATGAATAATTGTCTTTTGATGGACAGTTAGACAGAGGTGTACCAAAGACTAGACAGCTCGATTTGTGTAATATATGAGTAGAAAAAAAAAATGTCATTTTGTTGAGACGCGTTCATTAATTTCAAAAGTTTGTTCTACCATTCGGCGATTTTCATTGACACGTTTGGTTTCGGGACACAAGATCCGAAGTCTGAACTTTGTCATCTTGAGACGGATTCCACGCATGCGCCATGCCTCCTAATGAAATATTCACAACCCCGCCGATGGAACGGGCGCTACGCTCCTCCAATTCGACAATTTTCCTCCAAGATGGAAATCTTGAACTGTAGACATGATTTTTATAGCCGTTGTGTACTTATCTTTATTCCTACTAATAATAAATGCCATGACTTCTGCATGCCGCTTAATAAACGAGGATTTACGCCAACATTTGATGTAGATACATGTTTTTGTGGTTGGCGCTGTTTGCGACTGTAATCGAGTTTTCATTGCCACCGCTTATACCTATGCGAATAAATAAATGTGACGAATGCATAGGCAGCTAGCGACGGCTATGTATGTATGTTAATAGTTGTTTAAAAATATTTAAATATATGTTACCTGAATGACCGTCTGTCCATCAGTCTATTCAAATTGCCCACTTGTCACTTGTACGAAATTTGAAAATATATAATAGACGTATTTCTGAATGCATTTATTCTGTAACTGTCTGTCGCTAATGTAAATAGATTTTGTAGGCGAAAAGCTTCAAAATGTCACATTAATAAATATAGGAGAGGTATTTTAGATTCGAGTGAGTACTAATATGAAAATAGTGGCTGTACAAAAGCGGAGTCGTAGTGAAAAGAGTCTAAGGGATAGAGTGAAATGAATGAAAGGCGTACCGGGGAGCCCCTTTGCAGACGCACGGCAAGCCGAACGGAACATAACCATCACTTCGATATTTTTAGTTGCTGCCCATTGAAATTCTGTGCAACTTTGACATGTCAAAGGTGCTGTGTTGCATGATTTTTTTAGATTTATCATGTAACCCTTTTTGCGACAGTGATGTACCAGTTTGAAGTATGCGGAAAAGAACAGGAATATCGACACGCCACGCTTCAAACGCTCACAAGTTTACTTTTGCAATAAAATATACAGCATATCATTATTTGTTACAATGTAGGTATTAATATGACATTTTAAGTACCGTTTATTACTATTTACTTAATTTATTCAATAGGATTGAATCGTTTACTTTTATTTAAACCATTCAATCACTTTCTGTTTTTCCACCAAAAACTAATTTCCACTACTCAAAAGTCTGTAAAAACTGTTTACAAAACGTTCACATCAAAGCTACAAGGTAGATATCGAGTAACACGAACATTATCGACTTGGCACCCTGCACGGGGGTTAAAAAGGAAAACATTTTGAAACAAACCCGCGCGACTCAAGGCGGCAAAGCCAACCGCACAAAGGGTTACACTCCACAATTTTCTGGGAAAAAAATCTCGTGCCGAGCCGAAGTAACCCGGAGTGCAATTCAAATGACTCGACCCGCACCTACGTACATAAGTTATTAAAAAAAGTATGCCTCAGCTTGTGGGTTTTAATAAAAATAGTCGCGCGTCAGTCTTTGTCTGACATCAGAGAACGCGACATACGACTGTTGGTGCCGCGGCGACTTAAGACGTGCAGGTGCGGATTTAGGGGACGTTTTAGTTAAACTCACCTGGATTGTCTATATTAACTATTGGGTTAATTGAACACAGGTTACGATCTCCTACTATACGGATTTTAAAAGAAGGCGACAAATATCAATAAATATTAACCATGGCACCAATTTTGCATTTCACATCTCAGGCCCCTATACTATTATGAAATGATATCGCGAAACAAAAAACGGAGTGATTGAAGTACTACTAATACCACAGATTACTAAATAGTTACTACGTAACAGATACTTCACTCCATACAAAATTCTCAATACCTACTGCTATAATAGCCTACTTCGTCGCGTCAGCAACCACTGCATGCCAAAATGTGCCTTAATACTTAAGCGTACAGTTGTGATTGCATCGCACCGCATGATCAATCGCAGCTCACCGAGAAATCGCAGGGCTGTTTCTTCGATAAAATTAAATTAACATAACTTTCTCTATGTTATTGAAAAATGTAAATATGTTCTGACTTATATGTGGAAATTTAAAATTGTATCGTTTATAAAATATTTTTTTATAAATTGGTGCTGACGGTGCTGACTGTGTAATACGCCTAAATAAAACCATTGTCAACCTTGTATTTCTTTGTTTGTTTCCTAAGTACCTACATGTGTTTCTTGTTTATGTTGACTGTATTTATATAGGTAGGTGCTTAGTTTTAAAGTTTAATTCTGCCCTACAAAGCGCAAAAGCGGTATCTCAAAAAAATCTTAAATATTGTTTTTGTGCCATCAAAACTGAGACAGGGAAAACTTTCTTAATGATATTTTTTATGTTTCGGACAAGTTTGCACTAAAAGCCTTAATTATTTAAAATAAAGCTATCTAATGTGATAGCTATAAAAATAATTATTCATGATTTAATTAATTAATAATTAATTTAACAAAATAATAAAGTTGATTTTTATACCATTGTACAAAAATCAACTTTACTGTTTTTGTGAGATATCGCTTTTTGGCTTAGAAGGGCAGAATTGTGCTTTCGTGTATACATTGTATTGTAACAAATAAATGGTTTATCTATCTATAAAACATAATTATAGACGTCAGTGGGTAGCTAAAATAAAAAATCTATAAAAGTTAAAAATGTTAGGTGTTTATCACTTCTTTTACTTGATTTGCGGTACGAGTACGAACGAATGGAACTATTAAAATTGAACAACGTGCGTGCCCTTCGCTTGCGACAACCGCACTGAATTTAGGGCGCCGGCGGCTCGAGACCGCTCGGCCGGGCGGTAGGTAATTATAGCGCGCAAGTACATGGAGTGACGGAGGCCTGCTAATACCTACAAGTCAAATGCGAAGAGGTCAACCACGATGGTACAATATTTGAACGGCTCTCGTTCAGCCAGTGACTATAAACCTTTCGTTTTGAACCGTGTATTTTAATCGAGCCGCCGCCGCCGCACCGTTTAAATGTTCCAAAACACGAGCACCAGAATTCATATTTGTAAATAATTATGTATTTATGAAAACCGTCTAGGTACCCATATATTCACCAGTGAGAAATAATACAGTTGAATTGAAATTAAATATACATTTTTATGGTAGACGGAGCCGGTTAATCGTCGTTTAGGATTTTCAATAACCCAAACGGTGCTGAAATAAATCTACACTAATATAATAAAGAGGTTAAGTTTTTTTTTTGTTTGTAGGGGTATCTCTGGGATTACTGGTCCGATTGGAAAATTTTTAGCAACAATAGAAAGCTGCTTTACTCCTGAGTGACATAGGCTATATATATATATATATATATTATGTACGCCGGTGAAGCCGCCGATAAAAGCTAGCATTAAATAAAACGGCAAAGTATTTTTTTTTTCCAAAGAAAGCTTAATAAATAAAATGGGTAATGAGTTTTTTTTAATTTATTAACTAACTGAAAGTAGCTAAACTAAAGTAAGGCGTCAAAAAAGTCTTCCGCGTCACTGTAGACAAAGTTATTTTTTTTTTGGGTTAGAAGTATTTTTTTATCATGGCAATTGAGGGTTAGAAGTAGTACTTTTCATCCTTAGTGAGAATTACTGCTGACAGCTGTCAAATTATTAAAAAAAATAAGTCCTATTATGACATTTCTATTGAATTGTGACCCAAATTTCTATACAGCCAGTACGATTGAAATACCATAAAGATAATTAAAGTATACGTTTTTTTTTAATGTCCTTATATATATTAATATACCTACTTTCAACTATTTCTTTAAAACTAATATGTATTTGGTAACCTGACCCATTTTGACACCGATAAAATGAAAAATATGGACTGAATAGTCGGCCGGCCACAGAAAAAAAAAACAAAATAAGCAAGCGGGAAAATGGCGATCTGGAGGCCAATTCTCGATTTTCGACATTTATTTCGAGTTCGAGATTGCAAGTCTATCTCTATGTCTATCAAAAATATCTCTATCTATACCAAAAAATGACGAATTGAGCAGAATTCCGTATTCTCAGTCAAAATAGAATTATATCTTACAAAAATGTCGAGTCGAGTGAAGATATTGTTAAATTTAGGTAGAATCGCACGTTTCGTTTTATGTAGTTATGAATGAATGATCGATTTGGTTTTAAAACGCGGACTAAACATATTTTTTTATGTATCAAGCGAAACGTATAGTCTAAAAATAAACAGCAAAACTAATAAAATTGAATATACCTAATTTTTTTACTGATGACAGAAAAATAAAAAAGAATAATAAAAATATGAAAAAAAAGAATAAAATAAAAAATATTTAAAATTTTTATAATTCTTATTGATTTTTTATTATTAATTAATAAATAATACAAAACTAATATAATTAAAAAAAAAAAACGTAATAATTATTATTAATTATTTAATTATTATATATTTTTAATTATTCCATTTATTTTAAACTTACTACATATTTTATACATTTTTAACTAAAAACAAAACATTTAAAAATATAAATTGTTTATTATTATAATATTTTTTAAAATTATTTATTACTTATTAATTTTTTTTTAATATTTGAAAAAAAAATATTAAAAAGTATTTTTATATATTATTAATTATTAAACTACAAACCAACAATCTAACAAAATTCAACGAATTCACTCAGAAAAAACATATCTCTACAATCGACATGACATCTCTACTGCTTGGAAGCACTCGACATGAACTCTAACGTTATCCTTCGACAAATGTCGAATTCGACATCCCCAGAATAGACGAAAAAATGACGTCATTAGAAATTTTTGTCGAGTTCGTCACCATCTCTAAAATCGAGAATTGGCCCCCTGATCTTCGTAGTTAGTTTCCCCATCCAAACATTATCCTTAGGCATGTAGACTGACTCGTAATACCTATCCGTTATTAGCGAATGTCAACATTCGATATGAAACCTACCAGCCCAATTTTAAGTTTGTAGATGTTAAAAGTTCTGAGATCAAAAAAAAAAGTTCTGAGATCAGAAAAATATTTTCTATCTCTCTATAGAAAATATCTCTATAGAAAAATATCTATATATATATTTTTTTATAATATAGTAGATTTATTATGCGCCTGTGTGATAGTAGTTTTCTCTTACAACCTTTGGAACCCCTTTTCATCACCTTAGGGGATAACATTTGGAAATACCTTTCTTAGTGTTCACTTAGACAATCCTAGTGACAAAACAAAATCCCGTCAAGGCTAACACCTGTACCAGAACGTAAGGCAAACTTTAAAACGTAAGCTCGTTACGTGTAACCGGTCCCAACTACGATCCTGGTGAAAGATCGCGCAGCGGGGCGATTCCTCTCGCTCACACACTACATATGAATGAATAGCACTGAGGTCCTTTCATCAAAGACCTTCTTTGTGACATTGCTACTCCGCGAATTACTAACTACATAATATATGTACAGCAGTACACTATCAAACTTTCATGGTGTTTCATGATGGTGCTGATGAGGATTTTGCAAGGGGATGTGTGGGGTTAATTAGAAATAGTGTTGACTACTTAGCTGTTAGGGAAGGGGCAGAAACGATTCCTTATGGTTTGTCTAAAGGCTGTTTCGTGGTGGCGAGCTACGAGGTATCTGTCTGCAGATCTTCACGATGAAATTTATGGATGTATGTATGTATGGAACTATGAATAAAAATACAAATAATTTATTTCATTTCACAAAATAATACTACATTAAGTGGTTGAAGTGACCTTTTAGACAAAATTTGCCTGTATTAGGGCACTTTGCTCTTCGGAAACTTAAAATTACAACCGTTATATACCTACTAACAGTTGGTCTTACACAAAAAGAAAAAAAAAATCAAATTAAAAATGACAAAATAAACTAAAGCAATTTTTTTCTTTACAGCTAATAAAAACTTTTGTATTATTCTATTGTACTTAATATAATTTTATAAATTATTAGGTATTGGCGTGAATTTTTGAGGTATATGAGAGTGGGGTGTTTGTTTGTATGTGAGTGAGTGAGGGATATATGAGTGATGAGTGTATGTGGGGTGTACCTATATATGTTTTTGTGAGCGAATGTTAGTTTGGAGAAAAGGGTCTAATTCCGTGTTGTAAGAGGGCTTTGTCATTCAATCCAATTAATTACAAGTTTTTTTCATTCATGATATGTTTAGTGTATAATAATGTAGGTTTCTGTTCAATTTGTTGTATAGGTACGATGCTCGCATGATGATATTATGAATGTTATGTAAATGTATATCGAATGTAACTAGTGTACCTAATTCCATAATATCTTGGTTACAGTTTTTTAAGTTCCGGATTTATAAGATAGTTTCATTGAAAACTACAGTAATTATCATTTATGAATTGGTTTTTGCTAAAAAACATTTCGAGAGGTGATCGAAGACTTTAATTTGACTTAGGACCGGAATTTAAAACTTTTTTTTACCATACATAGATTAAGATTGATGTACCTTAAGATTGTGAAATTTTTTGGTGTACCTACAATAACGTTATATTATATTCTGTTCTATTATATTCTTGGGTTGAACGGGAAACAGTGTCAGACTCTTAATGACTAAACAACCTACCCCGTGCCTTCCTTGGCTTTTTCCCAGAGCCCCGGTGTAACGCTTTCGTACCAACCCTCGGCCCCGGGAGGCTTCGACCCTGTAGGGCCCCTACAGTTTGCTGACAACACCAGGCGACCGGACGGCGAGCTACCCATTGCTCACCGTCCGCAAGCCAGTGTCTACGGTGTCCGGATATCGTCGGGATCGCGGCGGCGACGGCTACGGCGAGGGCGCCGTTGCCTTTGCTTTATGCGGTCGGCCCCCTCCTGGGATTTTAGTCAGTAAAAATCACACTAATTTTCACTCCACCCAAAAGCGGGAGGTGTCATTGATGATTTCGGCCTACCGAAAAAATCCCTTCTCCACTAATTCCAGCAAATGAAGTTTGCTAAAAGGCACACGAGTACAAAGTAGAGGGGATATTTCAAAATTAACCTCTAAGGGGATGTAACGGAGTCCAAATTTTGTACAGAAAAACCTAGTTTCATAGTAGAAGTTACTTTTCTTATGTAGGTACCCCTTCGGTTTGTACCCCATTTTTTCTTTCTTATTGATTTATTAAACCGATCCCAAGTAATATGGGATGAGAACAGGAAAAAGATTTACGGGTTATCAACCCGAATAACTAATTTTGTCTTAAATAACCGAGACTCCAAACACCTGTGTTTGGGATGGGATGCCTGCATCCTATTGCCAAGATACATAATTGAAACGCATTCGAATCGTAAACGCGTGTGCTAGGAGCTAGGGGGTGGATACCGTCGCGGCGGGGCGACGTATCGTTTACTCATGTAATGTGTATGTCTGTCTCTGTGTCTGCAGCAGGTTCGTGACGAATATTTGCTAAGTTTGTGGCGATAGTTTGTGAAGTTTGTCTCGCTTGTTAGAAGATCAAGAAATCGAAACCACTTAAGTACACGTTGGACCGCGCACCGAGGCTTCCGTACAAATTTACGTGTGTAAATTGTTCGATTGTCGACTGTTTATATCGCCATTGGATGATTTTTACCTACAATGTAATAAAAAAACAAAAAGTCCCGTCATGTCAGCACAAATTTGCGGTATTCAAATATTTTTTTTTTTTTTATGTACACACATAAAAAAGAAAAGAAGAAGGAAACTGAAAAATAGTCACAAAGGTGTTGCGTTTTTCCAAAGAAAATTCTTTCAACATACCTAGGGAAGGAGAGTTAGAAAAATAGAGACACGTAGACATTTAGACATGATGTGTAAAAGAAAGATTAGAACACACTAAATGGTTAACAATAAAATAACATATAAATAAAAATATAGGTGGTATAATAATCATATACATACACATAGTAAAATAAATATCACAAAAATACATACTAAAATGCAACTATGACGAAATAGAAAGATCACACCATCTTTCTATTTTGTTCCTTCACTCTATTTTCAAAAACTGCAAAAGTTTGGAAGCCCCTAATGTCAGGAGGCAATGAAATCCACAACATTGTACTGCGTGTGCAGTAAAGGAGTAGGAATACGAGTCGGTGGAGAAGGGAGGGGATCTAAGGAGATTCTTTAGATGCGACCTGCAATATGCGTCAGAAGGACGTGCCCCCGCAAATAGAAGGGTATTTTAAGATTGAGATTAGAAGTACCTATATTAAATGGCAGATCAGACAGTTTCCGCGAAAAATCGAATAGGAAGCGAGCCTCTTGAGTATCGTGCAAAAGCCTGAGAAAAGGGGTAACCAGTTGACCAACCACTCTGAATTTACTAAGCAGAAAACCACTTCACACACATCTTTAAGAGATGAAGGTTTCAAGGCCAGCCTTGTGCCTACGAGTACTAACCTATTCGAACGTGTGTGATCCTTATGTATAAGTAAAACAAATCACATTATCAATCAGTTCAGTCTATGCAAAGAGTTATTCCAGTAAGAAAATGGACCTAACAATTATTTGAATCACAAGATCATGAGACAAGTGCACTTTCAAGAAATGTAACTTGGGTGAACAACGGAGAAAAGTAAAGGTTATTCCCCGAACAGATTCCTTCACGGCCGACTCTGGTGCCCAGCTCGCGCTTCGCCGTCCCGCACACAATAAACAATTTGTGCCGGCACAAGTATCACAGGAGCGGTGTGAGCACTCAAGATTTGCATACGAAAAGATAACCCAGCGGATGTGGCCGTAATGATAATGTTTTTTCATGGGGGGTCATACAATTTGCAGCATTTTTTCATCCGACATAATCTTAACGCGTGCTCTGTATAAATGGAGACAACCCTAAACGTTACGATGGCAATGAACTGTGTTACAAAGTAATAAAGTTCAAAATTGCGCGCCATAAACCTCCACACATCACTTAAGATATTAATGAGTGCATCCGTAATAGGCGAAACATACATATGAAATTCAAATTTGTAGCGGGCTGGGAGCGAGCTCTTCTACATATTTTAGTAGGCAGCAGAGTGTGAATTTGAATCTTTTGTTAGCGTTTAGTACGTCAGTTTATACAGGAAAACAATGTTTTATCACAAACGAATATATTTATCAGAGAGCAAGGCTCAGCGTGAGGGCCGAGGGCGAGTGAGTGCGGCCGCCACGCGACCGATGACATTACCGCGCTCCACTCCCAAGTCCAAACTCGATTAAGGAATGAAGATTTATAGTTTCTATAGAAAAAGTAATTAGTGAAAACGAAAGAAACGGGGCGTCGGGAAAAGTCATCGGACATAATTCATAACAAACAGAAATAACGGAAAGCCGGTTCGGCGGGGGTAGGCAATGAATAATTCTCTAACTGCGAGCACCCTCCACACCCCTCGACGGGCAGGGGTGCCGCGAAAAAAGCGCACAACCCCGGCCCAGTTTTATAGTCACGAAAAAATAGGAGGTAGGCAAAATATCTATATACGGCGCATGCAAAACGTAGAAAAAAAATTACAATCCCGCTCGCATGAATAAGTGAGTGGACCTTCATATAGAAAAAAGGAAAGCAACAAAAACAAAAGTGGCGGAGGGGTGCGCTGCATCGTGGCCACGCGGCCGCCACCTCCGCGCCAGGCTACCGTCACGCACGCTACAATGCACTGCTAATGTCACCTGCCGAGCCGCTAATGTTTTTAGTGTCCGCATCTAAACACCTGTGACTTAACACAACTTACTTATTGCCGACCACCCGACTAAATCTTACTTGTGACTTCTGTTCCTTGCTTGCAGGGCTGCTCCAAGAAAACATGACAAGCGGGGCTTGAATAAAAGAAGATATTTATACATTTAAAAAACGAGCACGGGATTGTAGGAACACGAATGCACTCTTATTACGTAACATTTTTCCTGACTCTGTCCAAGAATCAATTGATTTACGGCTCATTAGTTGTCACAAGCCGTTAAAGGAAACGTAAGAACATAATATATCGTGTCAAAAATGCTGCGCATGTTCAGGTTCGTTGTGGCAGCGGCACTCGCTTGTCGCTTTCGTTCGATCACTCGCGCGCCTTCACGGCTTCCAACTCTAATTCAGGATCTACAGTCACTGACCCCACATTAAAACCGACCGACCTAAAAGGGAGCGAATACAAGTTTTCGAAATTAGCTCGGGCTGTATCGAGCCCTGGCTTTACGCCATGGTATTTAATCACTTTATTAAAGCTATAAACCGCGCCGAGAAGCGAGAACGCCACGCCAAACAATGCCCAGCATGTGATCGCTATAAAAATGTATCGAATCATAATCGAGGCACAATGTCACTTACATTCTGATATAATTAACTTAATGTGGACATGTTGTATGTATGTGAGCCTTAGATTGTACGAATATTTGCGAGCACAATGCTTAATTAAAAACTTCGGTTTAATGATTTATAATGAAAGCGTGAACGAAGAAATCGTTACGTGCGAGCTTGAAATCAATCTCTAGCGTAGCTTTTGGGTTGTGTACAGTTTGCAGAACCGAAGCTACACAGGTGCGTCGAAGAGGAGCTACATCCTACAACGCAAGATTCATATTCCAACTTTGGAATCCCTTTAGCTTTACCAATGCTGTTATTATTGTGTAGCAGCTACACACGGGCGTTAAATATTTAACAATTGTTTGCCAATGGTTTATCGCACCCTTGTGCAACTGAATATTAATGTGGAATGACGGAATATCGGTTTTCATCCATTTTATTATTTACAGCCGAGTCATTTTTCTTGCTCATCATTTCAGCCCAAAGACGTCTATTCTGCCCTTCTAAGCCAAAAAGCGGTATCTCACAAAAATAGTAAAGTTGATTTTTGTGCAATGGTATAAAAATCAACTTTACTATTTTGTTAAATTAATTGTTAATTAATTAAATCATGAATAATTATTTTTTATAGCTATCACATTAGATAGCTTTTATTTTAAGTAATTTAGCCTTTTAGTGCAAACTTGTTCGAAACATAAAAAAAATATCATTAAGAAAGTTTTCCCTATCTAATAATAAGTTTTTAAAAACAATATTTATGATTTTTTTGAGATACCGCTTTTTGGCTTATGAGGGCAGTATTGCAGGACTTATGTCCTGCAATACTTTATATATTGGGGGAGGCTTATGCCTCCCCCAATTGTCACGATACCGACCAGTCTAGTGTGTTTCTCATCGATTGAATTATCGCAACCCTTACGAAGTCGTCGACCAAGATTGTGGCAGGCTTTCGAATGCTGAATTTTAAGGTATGCGGTTCCGATTCCAAAACCTTTCGGACTCATCTGCCACTCAAGTTTGACGATTATTTGTGCTATGTAAACAACCTTGGTTCACCTGCAAATAACTAACTTCATTTCTGATGCGATCACGCAAGAAAACTCAGAGTATAACCATATTCACCTATAAGATGACTTTAAGCCTCGTGCCATATAAACATGTCCTCCAGTTTGGCAACACGCACGGGTAAAAAAAACACTGGTCATAGACTTTTATTTTCTTTCTTTGTTTGGATCTTCTATGAAGGATGTAGTGCGACATCATACATCATACCAAAGGTGTTGAATGAATGCAATCTGTCAAATGTATTTCTAGCTATAATTTAGGGAGACAAAACTTGTCTCCCTAAATTGTTTGGAGCTGAGACTGTAATAAATTATTTTGGTTTTAATTTTTTTTTATTTCTAAATACAAGAATTGGTGTATTTTTTATATTGGTTGGACGAGTTTTACTGATCTATTATCTTTTTCAAAAAACAATAACAATAAATCGGCCAAGAGCGTGTCGGGCCACGCTCAGTGTAGGGTTCCGTAGTTTCCCGTACGTCACAAATTTCTCACAATGTAACAGAATCCAGTAGCCCATGTAAAAATTAGTAACCCAATTTCCCGAGAGATGGCGCTGTACCCAGTGGTAATTTTAATTTGCGTGAACCGATTTTTTTCTTTTTGTGTTTTTATTTCAAAGAAGATACGCTCAGGATAATGAAATATATAAAAAAGTTAAAAAAAAAATCTTGCATGTACGGTTAAATTAGATAATTAGTTCAGAACGTTTTTTTTTTAATTTTTCAAAAAGTGTTCATCCTATCAAGTTCAAAATAATTTTCCTAGAAAGTTTACTTTAAGTTCTACTTTTGAGATTTTTTTCATATTTTTTAAACTTATGGTTCAAAAGTTAGAGGGGGAGAACGCCTCATTTTTAACTTTCGGAGCGGTTGTTTCCGAAAATATTTCATTTTTAAATACCTATCCAACAATATGTTATGGTAGAAATGAAAAAAAATCACTTTACACTTTACATGTAGGGGAGGTACTCTAATAAAACATTTTTTACCACTTTTTGTTTGTGCACTTTGTCGGCATGGTTGATAACATATTGATACCAAATTTCAGCTTTCTAGTGCTAACGGTCGCTGATATTATCCGCGGACGGACAGACAGACAGATAGACAGACAGACATGGCGAAACTATAAGGGTTCCTTTTTGACTACGGAACCTTAAAAAACGGCTTACCTGTTAGTGACCATATCTAAAAATGGCATATACATACGTACGTGTCAATTAAGTGTATGAAGATTGACAATGCTTTTATGTACCGCACCGATAGGCCTAACTTGGTTACCGTTCAATTGATTGATTGATGGTGACCAAATATTCGATAAAAATGTTTACAGCTTTACAAAATAAAACTCGCCGGTACTCGAATCTTCCGCTCCTCTAGATTTCCCGAAAGGAGCAGTTCATTTGTCAGAGAGGATGTTAATAAACTAAAAACAAAATAAATCAAAAAGATTAGAAAAGATAAAATAAACAGTAGACTATAAAAAGCAATGAAAATAAGTCTTAGGGATGGCTCCATGAGTACGAGTATACAAAATCCTGCCTAAATCTTTGTTAGACTGCAACGAATTTACAAAATATGTTAATTCACTTTGGGCGTCCGAGCTTGAGTTACAAAAAGTTCATAATTATGCGTACCAAAAATTGGATGATTAAAGATAGATCATACATGATTGATTCTTAAAGGGTTCTGTATTTTCATTCAGACTTCTAGAACTCGGCCCAAGAAACACCGAGCATCTTTCTTTTTGGTTTCTGTCTGTCGAAACTAATGTTTTAACGTGCCTGGTCTTTTTAACTTTTGTGATTTTCCTGTTTCTCTATATTTTTACACATAAGATTTTACGATATCACAAGTTCGCTATTTGCGTTATGTGAGGTGAGTTGTCGTTAGCTCTGTCAACAATCATCATCTTGGTCTTATTACAGTTAATCTACATTTTTTCCATTCTGGAAAGCAGCTGTTCCATATGGTTACAGCCAGTGGCAAACAAGGTAGTGTGTCGTCTGCGTAGCGTAGATTGGCAATTTTTCATCCAACTATTGCGACACCGTCTGTCCAGTCTTCAAGGATAATGTGCATAATCAGTTCTGTGTATATAATGTTGAACAAAAGTGGGGATATTATGCACCCTTGTCGAACTCAAGCGCTTGGATGGAAGCTATCTGAGAATACTCCATCTGCTCTCACTGATGTAGTGCCATCTTCATACTGGCGTCTCAGCAATTGCACTACACCTAGCGCAATTGTTGAGACGTCTTTGTTGAAACACCTTTCGTATCACAGTGTCCCAAAATTAAGGCCATTTCTCTGAATCAAATGCTTTCGAGAAGTCAACAAAGCTAATGAAAGCAGGCTTGTTAAACTCCCGAGACTTCAATGATTTGGCGGCCTATTAGTATTTGTTCTCGAGTTGCTTTCCCTTTAATAAATCCTACCTGTTTTGCTGTTATTTCCTTGGATAGGAAGCTTTTCAGCCGTTCTTTAAGGATGTGTAGCATGATCTTACTGCATGGGAAATTAGTGCAATAAGGCGGTAGTTGTTGCATGTTTTCGTTGAGCCTTGTTTATGAAGCAGAATAAGGACCTTATTCGGCCAGAAGACTATGTACCCGTTTTCCTTATCCTATTACAGATTCTGTGAAAGATGGTCACAGCAATCTTTGCAAGGGCTCTTATGGTTTCAATAGGAATTTCATCTTTTCTAGTAGCCTTTCCATGTTTTAGATGATTAATGGCCGCTCTGCCTTCAGATAGGAGAACGTCTGACTCCAATTCAGACTCATCCGTAGGGTCTGTGTTAGCAAATTTCTCAGAATTAGGATCAATGTACAAAGACTGACTGTATGTTTTCCAAACAGCTGATACGCTTTCTGACTCACAAAGCACTCTGCCTTCACTATCTTCGATGGCCCAGGAATTGGAAGTTAGTGTATATGTAATACCTATAGATTTCTGGACTCGTGTTTGTGTGAGTGGATAGCTAGTTCCCTGCATATCTTGTTGAAATAAGCATTGTGATCTCGTCTGCAACCACCATGCAGACAGCCGGTTTTGATCTTGGATTTTAGCTTCTGATGCTTCAAACTTGCGCCTCTCCTCGACCAGCTTCAGTGTGTTCTCACTCATCCAAACCTGACGCGCGCTTGTTTCCTTAGGTGGGTTGCATATTGTATAAGCTTAAGCTTTAATGTAGCAATCAGCAGCTGATGATCTGAACCGCAGTCTGCTCCAGGAAGAGTATGCGCATTCCGAACAGAGGTACTCCAGCGAGACCTGACAAGAACATAGTCAATCTGATTCCGATACAATCTTCAAATAGTCCTGCAACAATCCCACAGCCTGACTCGTGGAAATCTATCGATCAATTTATTATGTTTTGTCAGATATGTTTAAAGTATACAATAAATAAATAAGTATGTAATACTAAATCAAATAGAACTGCTTTCTTAGTTTACGGTATTCGTATGTCTGTCAATCCATGAAACGGCAAGTGATATATGTACAATCTGCTGCGCATGTGCAATTAACATTTTTAACCGTATTAATTTAATAGTTTGTGTGGAAAAGTAAATAATAAATGCCGTGACTTGATATTAATGTGAAAGCAAGCGGCAGTTGCCGGAGCCACTCGAGCAAGAAGTTTTTTATAGAAGTGGATGGAGCGCATCATCGGATTTTAACCGCAAAATAATATACAAGTATAATTTCATATAAAGGAGCTGATTTCGATAGCAAAAAATGTAACCTGGTTGTTAGGAAGCTCGGGAGGGACCTGTATCGGATTCGTGCGGAAGAGACGCCCAAGTGTCGCCACTGTGTGGACCGCCCGGAGGACACGGTGGAGCACACAGTAGAGGTGAGCCCCCCTTGGGAGAAGCATCGCCGTGTCCTTGTGGGGCCGATCGGCGGCGGCGATGTTCCGCGCCGGGCCTTGATAGAGGCCATGGTCTGGAGCGAGGAGGCGTGGCAGGCGGTCGCTTCGTTCTGCGAAGCAGTAATGCTAGCAAAGGAGGGGGCAGACGCCGCCGGGATTCCGGATCCGATTTCCGGCCAACGTAGGCACGGGCTTGCGGACAGCGAGCAACGGGTAGTTCGCCGTCCGCGAGTTTACTGTTTTCCATGATTTTTACCTACCATAACAAAACTGGTTATTAGGAAAAGCCTAAACACTTTAACTGGAATGTTTTCGCCAGTTTTACTTGAGAAATACTTTTCATTTCCTATAAGCTCAAGCGTTTGCAATAATTCTAATAATAACCACAGAATCATAAACGAAATATTGAGTAAAGATTTGTAGAGGATAAAGGGCGTAAAACATCATGTTACTTGTGAAACGGACTTCCCCTTTTCACACTGGATGGTACACGCGAACCCCGTATTAAAGAACAAAAGTGGTGCACAGAGTGAGGTATTGTCGGCGACAGCAACAGCTTTTAAATGTTGCACCGTAAATAATAAACGAGTCTGTATCGTTTCAAAATAGTCGGTGTCTATAAGTCGTAGCCACTAATTAGCTCTTTAGGTACGTCTACTGTGTGAACTAATGACAGGACACTCAGCAATTTTGTGGAAATTAAACTTGTGCCTGTAATGATACACATTAATTAACAGGGTTGCTTTCCTGCTTTGAAGGTGTTGACTTCTGCATTATCAAGTAGCATTTTACATTAGGGATATTTTTTTTTAATCTTCCAACGCAAGTCAATCGTACAACTGAAGTCCACACACACAAACTAATACTACGAATGTCCTTTTAGGATATTTTGATTACCTTTTCTTTTACGGATATCAATAAAATTCGGAGGCGTTAGTGACATGGGCGCGTCAGGAGCTGCAATCTCATCTATTGGCGAGTAGTGTCCAGGTTTTACCGTGGTTTTAGAGTAGAGACTAGAGATAGTTTCAATAGGACATGGTTTTTTTTATTGATATTATAAGTTCGCGGTCGGCCGCTATCTCACCTGATAGAAAGCAACGATGCGGTCGACGATGGAGCGCCTTACCTAGAAGTAACCTATTCACGCTTGACTTAAATATTCCCGGATTATGATACGGATATGAGGGATGTCCACCAGGTACCGGTGGCGCATTGCCGTACGCCTGGTGGTCCGATGATGGAACGGGCTAGGCGGAACTAAGTTATATAATTCCGACGCACACTCCCCGAAATGCAACCGATAGAAAATCGACAGGCTAGCAACTCGGTGTTCAAGACTTTGAAACCTCGACTCAACGAGTGCATCATTGCCAATGATCCTCCTGGCTCGCCTCTCAAAAGACTCAGCGCATCAAGCTGGTATCGGGCAGATACGTCCCAAAGATGGTTGGTCATAATTGAATAACGGGAGATAAACATTTATTTGTCGAAATAAATTCAATTTAATTTATTAAATGGTTTCAATACAAAAATGTACATTACGTACCTAGATAAATTTGATTACTCGTAGGTGAGTACTAAATACTGAGATAAGTAAATGGAAGGGATTTTTTTAAAGGAAGATAACTTAATTTCAAGCATGTTTTTTTTAATGGTATATCAACAAGATAATTTATTTAACATTGATACAAATAAAAATAACTAATATTATATAGTATAATGAAAAACGTTCCAGATACTGAACATTTTTGCTTCTTTTAGGTTTTTAACATGAACACTCGTAGTATAAGTAAGAATTATTAATTTATTTAATTAAAATCCTCATAAATTAAGAAAATGGATAGTTCAAATAAATAGATTTAAGTATAACAGTTGGTATATGAGTTGATAATAATAAATTCAGCCGCAATCTTAACTGTAGTAAGCACAAATACGTATACTTATTGTACTTTTATCGTAAGAGTACCCCGGATGACTATTTAATGATCATTTTTCATAAATCTATCAGCTTCTCAAGAAGCTTTATCCTAGCCATAATATTACATGCTTGAGCAGTGGAATTATTTATAAAGATTGTCAAACAATTTGAATAAACTTCTTCTAGTTCACTACTCACAATCAGTATTTTTTCACTGTTTGTTAATAAACAGCACACATTAATTGTTCTGCTACTCCCATATAAACAATTAGTTTTCTTTAAAGGCGCGTCCACATGTTTTTCTACATACATATGTATATTATGTTGCACATGCATTTTTCCCATGCGGGTGAACCTACGTTTTTCTATTACTTAAGAAAGTGTAATTTGCGTTTACAACTAAGTATGGCGAATGGTGTGTTTTCCCGCCATAAAGTGTGCCTTTTACATATTATGACATGTCTTGAGTAACTTTTATTGTTACTCGTAAATTAGTTCGGTTTAAATTGCACGTTTGCTTGCAGTTGAGCGTCTAACTACTACTTAAGGTGTCATAAATTGAATAATTCTTGCGTTGTGCTTTTTATTCGACAGATTTGTACCTACATCATGTCAATAATTAGTTTCGATATAAGAAACATTTTATAAAAACAGCTTAATCTTGAAACTAATGAAACCGATGACAAATGCAGTTGCCAAATATAGCAATATAGCAATTTGCTTCAAGTCCAGGGGTGGCACAAACACTTAAGCTTACGTAACCACGCCAGGGCTGTCAACAGCAATAAACGCGCACGCCTGTAATTACTATTGTAACAAAAAGCTCACAATTCTCCGCAATGAAAGAAACGTCGCGTATCTGCAACATTAGCGGTAATTTATCGACGAAGAAAACACACAACCCTATTAAAATAGTCGTTATATTGCATTCATCATACATTTTTTTCATTCCGTTTCTTACAAGTCTTTGTAAAGGTTAATGGTTCGATTCGATTGTAATTCCTAACCCCCTGTTTAGGGTTCCGTTAGTCTGTACGACCTAAGGCCGAATTCACCTATGAAACTAGTCGAGATTATAGCTTAATTTTGCGTACAATAATTGCAAATTCGTTTTATTGGTATATTTGACCTTTTAGTAATTGTGATCCTGAGAATTTTGTTTAATATTGATTATACTTAAGTACTTAATTAAAAGGCACGCATACGGTTTTTAATGATCTTAAATCGAACATCACGTTTAAAAAGGTAGTTCACTCGTATGTTTGAAAAAATTTTTATTAAAATAATAAGTAAATATTAAAATTCTTTCCGTTTTATATAACACACAAAAAAGCGAAGATACTTTCACAAACTAAAAGATAATTACCAATCGTTTGATGTAAGTACGGTTTTTATTCATATTGTGTTTAATAATTAAAGGACAAATTGTTATTGAAATAACCTTGATGCGCGGGAAGTGACGCTAGCTCCTCTTTTGTTCGCTAAAGGTCGCTGGCATTTAATGTATCCTTTCATTCTTTGTCTTCTTTTTTTTTAACTTTGTTTCACACTAGGAATAACTCCTGTATCGTAAGTGCGTTCACAATCATATAAACTCACATACATAAGACACCCAGTCCCAGAACACTTATCTGTAGGCCATACTATCCCGTGAAAGAATCGAACCTGCGACCCGCGACACAACAGACAATAGCTCAACCACTGCGTCAACCGTGCCTTTCTGGGAATGTATTTTATGAAGGAGAATTTGTATTTATGTCGTTTCATACATGGACAATGCTAAAGTGAAAAAATAGCAACCAAAGGATCATGACGAAGTCTCGAACAAAATATTGCTGGCATATGTTTTTAGCGTATCGTGATGAACCAAAGGATCATGACGAAGTCTCGAACAAAATATTGCTGGCATATGTTTTTAGCGTATCGTGATGAACCAAAGGATCATGACGAAGTCTCGAACAAAATATTGCTGGCATATGTTTTTAGCGTATCGTGATGACCTATACAAAAGAAAATAGATTATTTTTTTTTTTTAGCCCTAACTGTCCCACTGCTGTTCCCTCTGGTGCCCACTGTGTGGCGACTCTTGCCCAGCGGTCCTCGTGCATGCGACTAGTGTGACCTGCCCAATCCCATTTAAGGCTTAAATTTAAATTTAAGCATTTAAGCCTTAAATTTAAATTTAAGCATTTAAGGCTTAAATTTAAATTTAAGCATTTAAGGCTTAAATTTCTTAACCTTTTGTTTTAGATATGACCATTAATAGCATCCTCGTATTGAAGCAATTTCAATTTAAAGTGTATCAATTGAAAGTGTTTGTATATTATGTCAAAAATACCGACGTACCTCCTTAAGAAATCCCCGTCCGTTCAAATTTTTCCTTAAAAATTAAAAAAAAAATTTGAATGGACGACAACATATTATGTCAAATTTTATGTTTTCTTTTTCTATATCATTAGGCTGGATGTCAGCTAAAATGTGTAATGCTACGCTTTTTTCTTTTTCTGGTGTTTTGATTCTCGACATTGTAGGGGCAATGTCATATTGTGTCATTTCAGTCACTATATTCTTAACACAAAGTTATTCTTATTTTTATGTTTGTTATCTAATGCGGAAATGTAAATATATCTCAGGTTGGCCGCTCCTAATTCTTTGAGCCCCAAGAGGACATAGGTGTCCGCACACCTAATGTCTTTTAATTGAGTCTGTAACTCTTTTAATTGAGTCTGTAACTCTTTTAATTGAGTCTGTAACTTCGGTAGTCGAAGTCTCAAATAAATAACATAACATCATCATCATTTCTGTTAACTATGGACACATTAACTATGGACAGTAGATGAGTAATCACAAAATGAAGAAAGATTTGAAAAAGTCAGATCTAAGAACATTTTAAATTACATTAAAGAAAGGTTTTAATTTAATTGTTCGATAGTCCACATGTTTATTATTAAGTAACTTATTCACTATTAAAATGGTGAAGGAAAATATATCGTGAGGAAAGAAGAGAAAACATTCGAAGACATGAGATATCTATGAGATACCATCCCACACTGAGCCTGCCTGGCGCCTGGTGGAATACCTACTGCGAGTCCCAGCTGAAAAGGTTAACTCTGGTATATCTATCGGATTAAAACAATTATTTACTGATGGAAACCTATAGGTATTGTGACCCAGTGCGATTGGATAAGTACCTATTTTTATCCCGGAAAGTGTTAAGGTCCCAGTGATACAGGTTACGAGAGCCAAACCACTGGAATAACGTATTGTTTCTTGTAAATAAATATTAAATTAGAATATCCCCGAAAATATGTGTAGTATCAAAGTTTTTTGCTATCAACAATGATAAGGTCACCGTAGCGAGGCCGCGATCGCGTGCCCGCCTCGGAAATGACGAACAAATACAACGGAGCCCTTTTAATTTTCCGCGATCCCTTTGTCAGATACCTTTTATCATCGACACTGACAGCCCTCACTCGTAATTTAGGCCGGCAAGTTTTCTAAGCATCAATCGCAGCTCATAATAGGGGTGTTACATTAGTGTAAAGGTTTTTCGAGAATATTTTTTTATATTTTATTTAGGGTGTTATAATATTTTTTTAGCTTTTTGGGTATTTATATATAGATAGACATGCGATGTCTATCCGAAATCCCAATCATATTACATTCTTTATGGTACACCGCATTAACTAGAAAATATAGGAGAATCATTACTAAAACTAAGGGTACAATGGCGGTTTCAATCTCTTACAGACAACCTCTGGATGCACTGATCAAAAAGAGATAAATTTAGAGATATCAGCGTACAAACATCAGATATAGAACTAATAAGACATAATTACAAAATGAAAGGCTTCTTCACCATTTTTTTAAACGTTGGTAGAGTTTGAGTATGCCTCACATCTATGGGTAACGTATTCCACAAACGAGCAGGTTGAATCGTGAAACATTTGTCAGCAAAGGAAACCCACAAATATTCAATTTTAGATTTTCCTATGATTTAAGAACCATGCACAAGATTTTTCAGTTTCTTAGTGAAATACTAAGAAACTGAAAAAGTCATCATTACATATTATAAAACAAAGTCGATCTGTCCCTATGTATGCTTAAATCTTTAAAACTACCGAACGGATTTTGATACGGCTTTTTTTAATAGATAAAGTGATTCAAGTCGAAGGTTTGTATGTATAATCGTGCATAATATATATATTATTTAATATCAACATTGCACCCGTGCGAAGCTGGGGCGGGTCGCTAGTTTAAGATAAAACGGGGTACAAAGATTAAATACCATATATTATAAAGCATATGCGAGTTGCGGCGAAGGCAAATAGGAAGCCATTTGAGCTTACAAAATTCAGAAACGTGGTCATATTGTCTTTTTCTTCATTGAGTTACTAATTTAGTTTATTTGTAAAACAGAAATTAAAAAAAAAAAACTTAATATAATAAGTAATGCCATCGACACTTTGGTTGGTTCTAATGTTTATTGTATGCTCAATTCAATCTTCAGAAAAAAAAAACTCGTAAACCAATAATCTAAAATCACATTAAAGGCTTAACCCTCCCTCGAACAAACACTACACAAAACCGCAAAGCATTGTGACTAAAAGTGGGACATACTCGAAGTACGAAATCAGGGAGCACGTTGGAAGCCACGTCATTAAACCCGCCGCGCCAGGCAGACACCTCTGAAGAATGCACTCTTAATAAGTCATCAGCTAAGTAGCGCACCCCGGCAGGTGGGGGCTAGGCGGGGGGGGGGGCGCTAGGAAGGGAGGGGGCGAGACGCGAAGCGCGCCGTTCGCACAAAAATGTCACAAAGTATAAAATCTGCATGCAGTAATGGGAGTAGCCTCTGAGAGGCTCGGAGTGTACAAAGATCAAAGGTGCATTGGCTTTTCTGTTCGCCTCCGTTTATATTTTCCTGCAATACTATAAAGGGCGCCTTCATCAATTTTAGTAGCGAGGAAAAAATCATTCAAAATCTTGTTTCTTTAAGTATACTTACTTTCTTTAAGTATACTTAGTTTCTTTAAGTATAGGTACTTTGGACAATAAACATTTCTTAATAGAAGAAAGGACCTAAAGTAACTGGTCTCTTTCCACCATTTCCAGAACTAGTGATTTCTTTATAAAAATCACATTTAAGTTTACGCAAACACACCTAAACAAATACAAAAACTTACCTGAATCAAAATAGACGTAAAAGTAAAGCACACATATTTAACATTCCACGTTACACGATCGGGGACACAAAACAAAACAAAACTTTGGGGTTCAATAAAAAGTTTAACAAAAATATGAATAGGTAAACACAGACACAGCGTAGCAAGGAGCAGTGTGACAACAAATCCCTCAACGCCTCCCTACTCTGTGACTATTTATTGTTACGTAGACACCGTGACGTAATAAGAGTAGGTAGTTGGTGAGATAACGCATTGTTCCCTTTAGTGGGTATTACTTGTGTGCCAGACAGTGTAGTTGGTGGAGAATGCGCCCCTACCACTTCAAATATTGTTATTATCTGTGCGTGTATTACTCTAGCGAGGACTTGCTGGCCATTCTCACCATATAGGTATATTTCCCATCTACGAAATGTTGATAGCGAGTTGTTAAACGATTTCTGATTTGATTTTTGTTAGAAATCTAATACATCTAAGATTACATCTTCAAGTTTAGCTAGCTAACGAGTAACTAGCTGATTTTAAGACTGTGCATAAAACAAATTAAATTACTTTGTCAACGAATACTGCGTTAGATAAACAACTAGAAAATATTACGAGATAAGGAAATTCAACACTGTCAATTATATATGGAAACACTTAAGGGAATATGACGTGTTTTCACTTACCATCTACAATCAAAGTTGAGCATGAAAGATAAAAACAATAGTAATTATTCGTTTTTTATATCATTGTAAATAAATAAAATTATTATTTACCTATGCATTTAACTCCTCTCCCCTCAAGCGAACGCCGGCGTTCGCGGGTATTAACGGAAAGTTATTTGTCTATAAAAACTTTTTTTTTTTACGTTCTTGGATAAATATTAAAATACCCTACAAAAAAAAATCAAATATTGTACGTTAATAGTTTCCGTTAATACCCGCGAACGCCGGCGTTCGCTATAGTACCCGCGAGCGCCGGCGCTCGCTTGGGTGTCAAGGGGACATTGACATTAACATTGACTGGCCTGTCAGTCTAGTAGTTAGTGACCCTGACTGCTATGCGGGAGGTCGTGGGTTCGATTCCCACCCAGGACAAATGTTTGTGTGATGAGTACGATCATTTGTTCTGTGTCTGGGTGTAAGTTATCTATAATTATGTACGAGTACCTATATATTTAGAAATATATAAGTATGTTTATCAGTTGTCTAGTACTCATAACACAAGCTCTGCTTAGCTTCAGACTAGACGGCGTTGTGTGACAGTTGTCGAATATATTATATAGGTATATTATATTATATTGCTCTAATGAAAAAAAAAAGTAAAATTGTTAACAACACAAAAATAAATAAAAACTCATCACTGAAAATAGATTTATTATTTAATTAGTTAGCTACTTATTAGTTCAATAATATTACATTAATACAAAATGATTTATTAAGTTTTCTGATTGCATGCCACGATTCACCCTCGCGTAACTAGTACGCACTCGACCGACTACGACAAAAAAATAATTGCACCTCATTTGAGCTCCGTATTAATGTAATTAAATGAATAAACTATCAATGAGAGTTGGTTGATGTAGTCAAACTAATTGGGATGAGAAGAGCGACGAGTGATAGCACATTGAAAGGTAACTGGGAAGCATGAATAGAATTCTTTGATTCGATATGATTACCAATTCAAAACTTTGCTTCAAGCTCTGGTCTTTAATTAGAAGGTTCCATTGACTTGAGGGTTTGAAGTTGAAAAATATTGAATTTGTATCACGAAGTCGGTTGTACGATACAGCTTGTTTACCTGCCCTCTTGACGTTTAGCCCTACCTGAGAATGCGATAAAAATTAAAGTGGTTATTGCATAAATTTCGTCTGTTTGTTTTGGTAGAAGTGGTCATATTGAGTCAAGCTAGCATTATAATCATAGATTATAATCAAGAATAAATATAAACCAAAAATTTGATATTCCTATACGGTTATCGTTTAAAACATTCCTACCAAATTGAAATTTATTGAAATGATAATTTTATTGTGTAGGTATTGTAAGTTTTTCTTACTATTTAAGTAAAGTGTAAAAAAAAACACTTTTCATAGTAACCAAGATTATTTCTGTGTAGTTCGTGTAACGTTTTAATGTATTGAAATGTACTTTACAAGGTGGACAAGTGAAATTAATTTTAAAAAAAATAGAAGAGATTGAAAAAAATTACATAGTTTCTCATGACACATTAAAAACAATAGTACACGACAAGTATGGAATCCATCGCGACCAAATTAGTAAATAAATAAAACCGGCCAAGAGCGTGTCGGGCCAAGTTCAGTTTAGGGTTCCGTAGTTTCCCGTCCGTCACAAACTCACAATGCAACAGAACCCAGTAGCCAATGTATAAATTAGTAACATAATTTACCGACAGGTGGCGCTGTACCCGGTGGTAATTTTGGATTGCGTGAACCGAATTTAATCTTTTTGTATTTATTTTTCAAAAACTGTTCATCCCATTAAGTTCAAAATAATTTTACTAGAAAGGTTTTATAAAGTTCTATTTTTGAGATTTTTTTATATTTTCTAAACTTATGGTTCAAAAGTTGGACGAGAGGGGGGACGCCTTATTTTATGCTTTTGGAGCGATCATTTCTTAAAATATTAACAATATCAAAGATTATTTTACGGGACCCTTAATAATTTTTAAATAACTAAAAATGAAAAAAAATAAACTCCCCACTTTATGTGTAGGAGAGGTACCCTAACAAACATTTTTTACCACTTTTTATTTTTTCACTTTGTTGGCGTGATTGATATACATATTTATTAATATTTATATCAATCAAGCCAACAAAGTTTTTATTTAAAAATTTGCTATTACAAATTTTAGCTTTCTAGTGCTAACGGCCGCTGATATTATCCGCGGACGGACAGAAAGACAGACTTGGCGAAACTATAAGGTCCTTGTTGTCTACGGAACCCTAAAACCCAAAAAAACAAATAAAAAAACATGATTTAACAAACAGTAGGCCACATGCTTCGATCCTCACGAAACTACGGATAATGGAAAATAAATAATAAATATATTTTTTAATTAAGCTGCTAATAGACAATATGGCCAGCCCGTCTTATTCATAAGTTATAATGTAATAATTACAGGTATAATTAGTGTATAGTCTGATTAGAGCTAAATAATTTATTAGAGTAATAAGGGCGGGTATAGAAAGTTTGATGGGATCTGACGTCATTGGTGGTCATCCGATTAAAATGTTCAGTTGCTTTTTGTTGCTGATGTGCGATTTTCAAATGGAAAATAAAAAATCGATGTAATAAATAAGTTTTAGTGTTGTTTTAGTGGTATTCTGTCGAATAAAGATTAGTGGCTACTTAATTATTCGTCAATTAATAACTAGTGAATATTGCGATATTAAAATAGTGTTTTGTGTTCTTTAAATAAATTACACTCAGACATTATGAAGCATCCTTAAAACCGACCTCTGAAAAAACTGTGATTTTTTTATTACTGTATTATATTCACATTTTTATGAAAAACAACGCGATTCTATTCTGTATTAAAAAAAAACGAAGTAATTTTTAAAATTGATAATAGTTAAATGCACAAAAAAACGAGGCACTAAAAATTGCAAATGGTGGTTTTTAGGGTTCCGTAGTCAACAAGGAACCCTTATAGTTTCACCAAGTCTGTCTGTATGTCCGTCCACGGATAATCTCAGCGACCGTTAGCACTAGAAAGTTAAAATTTGGTATCAATATCAGTGTACGGCTTATCATACTTCAGCTGTAAGAAAATGAATAACTCATTTCTCCTACATCATTCATACGAAGAAACAGAAATAATGCTTAAATAACTTATCGATAGGTACGTAGCACAGTCAACCCATGTTCATCACCAACCAGACTCATACACATACATACAAACATACCATCACATACGCACACACCATCACACATACATACACCTACACACATATACACACGCCAACCACACACACTTTCACAAATAGTTTTTGTCATATATTATTTTCAAAATGTTCCCAACGTCTTTTTACAACTTTTACCCTTATTAATACTGTTATTGTAGTAGAAACAGCTGTTCAGCCGTTTCTGTAATATTAAGTTTGTTTTCAAATTCTTCGGGGGATCGGAACTGTCACTCCTTCATACAGGTTATACTGTAACCTAGTTAGGAGATCAGAACTGCACCCACTATAATTGTAGCAAATATTAACCTAACATTGTAAACTATATACCCATGTACGAAATATATATATATATATATATATATGTAGGTATATCAACTACTCCGATAAAGTGCAAAAACTCCGTAAAAATGTTTTATTAGGGTACTCTACACGTAAAGTGGAAAGTGTTTTTTTTTTTTCATTTCTACCATAGCGTGTAAATTTTTGGATAGGTATTTAAAAATTATGAAAGGTCCAAAATAGTTTTTTTTTTTTTTTGTTAATGTAAATATTTTCGGAAATAATCGCTCCACAAGCAAAAAACAAGGCGTCCCTACTAACTTTTGGACCGTCAGTTTAGAAAATATGAAAAAAAAATTGAGAGCTTTAAATAGACTTTCTAAGAAAAATATTACTATAATTTGATGGGATGAACAGTTTCTGGAAAATTAAAAAAATAAGTTCTGAATTATTCTTTTAAGTTTTTTACATATTTCTTTATCCTGAGCGTATCTTCTTTCAAATAATAATAAAAAAGATTAAAATCGGTTCACGCAATCCAAAATTACCACCGGTTTCAGCGCCATATCTCGGGAAATTGGGTTACTATTTTTTACATGGACCACTGGGTTTTGTTACATTGTGAGAAATTTGTGACGTACGGAACCCTACGCTGAGCGTGGCCGGATTTTTTATGCTAACTTTAATTCTGAAGATTGTCCTCCAGTGACCGGATATTGCACGTAGTTTCTGACTATGTAGTACTCGTCATACATTGTCGTCTGAAGAACCTACCACCCATACCTAGAACATCAAACATTTATTGAGAGCAATACTTTTTTTAATTGGTTACCGACGCACCGTCTCCCCTGATCCCCGGGGAGGTAGTAAAAATATATAGTATTATTTTGAACATTCGGCAGGCAGCAGTAACGTTCCCTCTCTCTCCAATTTCTTGTTCCTTTTTCTTTTAATTCAGCATATTTTTATTTGCTATGATAAATTGTAACTGCGGCGAGGTGAAGAGGGGGAGGGGTGTTGGATAACCCCCGTTCGCTTTTGTTTCGGTAATTTTTTATGTCTGTGTGCTTAATTGCGTAGCGCCTGGCGGAAGCGTATTGTGTCGATGTGGGTCAGTCAGTGAGCGGCTCCAGACGGACCGACTGACCTCTTTACCTTGCCACTTCATTATCGATCATTGATATTTTGGACCCTTTAGGCGGCGGTACACATACATTGCACAAAAGTGTGCATGCGGTTTGCTTGCTTGCTATTTTGGTAGTGAACGTCCTGATTGGTTTATGTCATTATGGCTCCTTGCATATTTTTGTGCAAGTGTAGAAATGTATATTAAACTAGGTAAGTAAGACTGGTTTTTGAAGTGAAGTTCAATGTCAATTTACATTACTCGAAAATTGATTCGTAGTGGATTTTATGATGTGAAATTGGTGTAGTATCGCATTATATCACACAGCTGTACCATGTGGTATCATTAGAACAGGTGCAGTTAGGTACGGCAAAATAAGGCTGAGATTATTTTCGTAGTATTGCCTACCTCAGCGAAGTTTGGGGAGAAGGCTTAGTATTTGCTAAGAAATACTTAAAACGGTAATTACAGTTTTAAGTATTTCTGCAAAACATTAGGGTGTGTTATACAAGGTGTCATTGACATGTTAGCGCAAACGAATACCATGTATCCAGTACATGATTCTGGACCCCCAATGGTGGAATTTTTCGTCGGGTTTTTTTTTTCAAATTTTTGGAAAAAAAGTTTTGTTTTTTTATTTTTTACCTGTATAAAATCGTTATTGTAATCAATCCCAATGACATTTTAAAAAAAAGGTAAAGTTTTTTTTTTACAAAAAAAAAAAATATAAAAAAATAATCGAGACAAATAAAGTCGTTATTGTAATCAAACCCGATGACATTTTTAATTTGGAATATAATGCGCTCATTTTTTTCGCAAAAAAATGTTAAATTGACGTTTTTATACAGTTAGTTTGAAAAACGTTAAAAATTCATCAAAAAAAAAACCGGCAAAAAATTCCACCACTGGGGGGGTCTAGAATCATGTACTGGATCTATGGTATTCGTTTGCGTTAACATGTCAATGACACCCTGTATATCCGCATTGTAATGAAAAACTAATGGGCTAAATGTTTGTGCATTTCAGTGTCAAGACCAAAATAAAAGAGCTCCCACAAGTACCTTTTACCATTTTGCCCAAACTCGTAAATATTTGATTACAACAACAATGTTCACAATTATGCGGAATAGATGCGCATGCGTTCATATTAGTGTTATGTGTGAAAAGTAAACAATATTTGTATAGCGAGCAGGATATTATGATCGAGTAACAAAACTATATGTGGTGGGTGAATGGGCCATGCGATGCCGCCACGCGATCCCGCGGATATGAGGGAGTGACGTCTCGAGACAGACTATCACTAACCGCGTATTTACCTATTGTTTACTTTATAATCGACTGCTTAACTGAAGACAGTTAGGTAGTCGATTCGAGTCGAACACAACCAGAGAATCAGAGTTGCTTTTTAGTTGTCTTTGATATTAATATGCCTGTTTTCTTCTTTAATGTCATTATTGTAAGATCAGAGTCTTTTCAAAAGCAAAAAGCAGACTGTACTTAGATCAAATTAACATCAAACGAAACGATTGCAAATTATTTTTTTCATTTGTTTATATCACGTATGGTCTAGCTATCACAATTATAATGGTAGATTCTCGTATTCTACCTTAGGTATAACCAGCATTTGTGTTGGTGGTAACAAATACAATGCCAACCACAAACTGAAAATACCTACTACTTATTACTAACCCGAATCAAACCCCAATAATAACCGCGTACAGCACATAGTAATAAAATAATAAGTTATGCTATCTAGAGCACACAATTAGAATAGATATCTGACAAACATTATGGGCCTGCCACACACTCGACGAGTGGCATGGGAAGTGACGAGGGAAGGAGGCAGAGGCGTAGTGTGGCAACTCGTCATGCCGCACGTCATGCTCCTCGTCCTGCCCGCCGCTCCTCATTTTGTCGGTTTTTTGCACGCGAGTCAAAGGACCGGCAATACGAGTGCCAGTGGCTGGCCACATAATCGCGCGGTCGCAGTCCGCGCTCACGCAAGATGCACGCGTACACCTTCGCATTTTCATTACATTGGATTCACACAATGGATTCACTACATAACCATCCCTATTCGAAACATATATACGATGAATAAATTTAATCCACCATCTCCATTGTCTCAACAAAGGCAAATTACAAGTGAGGAGCGTCGCGATTAATTGCGCGAGTAGAGCAGTGTGTGAGCAGAGAGGGCAGCATCGCGGCAAACCGCGGCAGCGCGAGGAGCATAGCGATGGGCAACGCGAGGAGCATAGTGTGGCAGGTGCGTCGTGTGCTGGCGAGGAACGATTATTTTAAGGAAGAGGTGGGTCAGCGATCTGGAGATCGGGCAGTGTGCCGGCGCGACCTCGTCAGGGCAAGCCTGACCGGGCATGCCAAGGCGACTTCTCGCTGACGGTGTGGTTACATTTGAGTTAACCTTAGCATCACGTAATACGCAATATTCATCATGAGGTGGCCACAGCCGAGGTAATTAACAGGCGCTGAGATTGTAATGAGCTGTTTTCACAATATAGCTCGGAAATTTTGATCGAATAGACGACGAGATTATTGGAAATATTAAGAGCATGCACGTTAATATAATGGGTTTTGAGTTTGACTAAAACGGTAATACAGTTTGCGAGATCAAATCAGAAATGAAAATATCCGTAAAATAACTAAGGTTGCCAATATAGCAAAAAGAATCGCCAATCTTAAGTGGCAATGGGCAGCAAACTTGTTATGTCCAACAGTGGACGTATTTTGGCTGAAATGATGAGTACTATTAAAACGTTTTTAAATATTGCACAGACCTAAATCATCGGGAATTAAGACCAAAGTTCGCTTACGAGAGGAACCTTATTGAAATTGAAACACACACCATTTCAAATGCTACCAAGAATACCAATCCTTGTACCTACTTCAATGATGGTATATAAGTTCTCAAACATTAATAATTTATTATGTACTAGCGAGCCGCCCCAGCTTCGCATGGGTACTGATATTGAATATATTATGCATGTATTATACACATAAACTTTGCTCTTAAATTATTCTATCTAATAAAAAAACCGCATCGAAATCCGTTGCGTACTTTTAAAGATCTAAGCATATATAGGGACAGCGGTAAGCAACTTTGTTTTATACTATGTAATGATGATTACAATTGTCAAGAACATACTACCAATTTTTCTCAAGATTCAGATGTCAATACTTCGAAATGCAGCACCAGTGCCTCTTCTGACTTGACCAAATCCCACAAGTTTAAGTTTGCTCGAAGCAGTTCCGGAATAGGGCCGCTGGGTAATAGGGCTGACAAAAGCCAGCACCACGTTCGACGGACACTTAATTTTATCGAGCTCAAAACGTTTGACAACACTCTGTGTTTACAGCAGAAAAGGCCTATCCAGTTGGTTATTTTCGAAAGTGTAGGATCTTTATTAATTAATTTAATAGTCGTTAATGATGAATACTGCTTGTAACGTGTTTTTGTGCGCGGGGCGCAGGCGCTGGGCAGCGCGGCGCGGCGTGGCGCGACGCTCTCCGTAACCCCATTAAAACTGCTTCGGGCCCCGCTTGCGTCCCTCTTCATGAAATATTAAAAATTCAATTGCGCTTCTCTTTATTTTAACCCCCACCCCTGCGACGCCCGCCACGCGTTCCCGTACAATATAAAATGAAATATGTATCCGAAAAAATAACGTTCACCTATTATTTATAATTTGTGTTACACGTTACCGCGCTCACTCGCCCCCCCCCAAAGCTACCCCGCTCGCTTGCCTGGAGAGGACTCCAGGCAAGCGAGCTGGGAGAAAATCTTGTCTTTTTGAAATCGCATGCGAAATAGAGACGATTCGGACAAAGCCTGGCAAAACTCTCAAATATTAATCGAAACCTTTTTCAAGACGAAGTTGAGGCTTTATAAACCTAAAACTTATTTCATTAACGTTTTATATTAAACATAAAATAAAAAGTCGTTTCATGGCGTAACAGAGTTTAAATGTATAAAACATTTTGACGCAATAAAAACGTGGAGTTTGTATGTTCAGAAGCAACGCTTAGTTCTACGTGTCGACTATTAAAAAGTTTCTACGTCAAAGTTTGCTGTTTTGAACTGCGAACAAATTAAAAAAAAGAACGCTCCATATGCCAGCGTTAATAAGCAACGCATTTGTATCAAAAATTGTATAACCCTCGCCGTATTATTTTGCTAACTTTACTAGATAATGAAGTAGGCATGCGGGCGCTTTAACGATTTTTTCATAAACAGATGTTAATTTGATAAATGAACTATCAGTACGCCAACTTGCATTAATCGGTATTCGACATTAGTGAACTGTAGTTTTACTACACCGCTTTTTAATTTTTTAATAGTAATTAATTACTGATAGTTCACATTTAAAATTACTAAACTATCTTTTATTTACTTATAATGTAATTTACAAACAAGGACGTTTGTTCTTTTTTAAAGTGAGCATGCGAATAGTGTGTGGCTGCACTCGGAGACTGGTCGGTGGGTGCTTGTCGCGGCGCCGCGACAAAGGTGACGCCTGCCCTATCTATACTTGGCCCCGCACTCCGCAGCTACTCGCCGCGAAACACTTTAAAGCGCGAATGTCCATTATCATTGTTACTGTTGTATAGTTGTAGCTTATTACTTATAGATAGGATTGAAAATGATGCTACTTGTAATAATTCTTTTTAGTTTTCTCTGCTCAGTGAAACTTTACAAGATAAAAAGAAATATTGCAGTAAGCAAGGTTTTAGCGAGAACCTGATTCAGAGAATTAGGTAATACAGATTTATTTATCTTATTGAGAACTAGGTACTTATGTTACGAAGCAAGATCTAAAATACCGGATACTCTCGTCCAACAATAACGCCTGCATCAGAAATGCTTAAAACAACATAATAATATTTATCAAAGTACGTTCTAAAGCGCGGGCTACCTCGCAATGGCCAGCCAACTTTCGTTCCGAAGTTCGCCCGATTCGAAATCGACGTGCTCTTTTTCAAGTTTTTTCGACGCGGTACGCTACCGTGTTTTGTTTTACCCCGTTTGTCATTGTCGTTTGTGTGAGTAATGTGTTAATAGGTACCCCCTCAGCCCGCGCTTTTTACTGCTTTTAAGTTTAAGCGTTTGTTTGTGCGACTACGAAACTCAAAATGGCCGCTAGACCTCTCATTTCTGTGCTTTGATGGTAAAGTGCTGCCAAAGTTGTTACTGGGGGTAAAATGCATTATTTATTTCACTTGGAGTTTTAAAACTGCATCATATTTATTCACAAAAACTAGGTACTATCCCACCTATGTATGATCCTTAATTTCCTAAACCACAATAATATTTAAACTACTTCATAAAGAAGGCACGTATTAGCAAATTAATTTACCTACATAAATGGTATAAGTACCTAGTTCATACGTACCTAGAGGATTCTAAAATATCAATATAAGTTGCTTTGAATAAAAAAAAACTTAAGTACGGTTAGATGAGCACAAACAATAACAGACTAAACTGGTTAAACTGTAGAAATGCTATATTTTACACATCCACGCACACCAGGTTAACTAAACGCACGTGAGATTACGTGTGAATCGTGCACTTTCAAACTGCATTGCAAATTATTGATTTACCTAACATTAATAACTGAGACAGATCATATAGTCTAGTACTTCGTAGTATAATTTTAATGTATTTCCACGTAAACCAACAATCAACGCATGAAACGTTCATTGTATTAGAAATGTAACACGTTACTCTCTCACACACACACACCACACTCACACGAAGCATAAAAATACTTACACTCATTGTTACGCTCCTACGAAATCGTTCGGAATTCTAAACAATTTGGATTTTATGGTGCCGAACTTACCTGAAAAAGAAGAAAAAAAAATTATTGCAATCACTAATAGGGAAAGGAGTACGAACGTTTGGTTATTTATAAATGTACACGAATAATTACGAGCGGTATTGTAGCCGGGCCAGCAAGCCGCTACAATGCCGAATATTTTCAATTATTTTATACTAGCGACCCGCCCCGGCTTCGCACGGGTGCAATGCAAAATATACCTACTACAGAATGTCCTTATACACAACGTTCACAGCTTTTTTGTCATTAGCCAATACAAACATGTTTTGCTTAGACGTTACTCTTGACAGCGCGACATATAATTGGCCATGCGAAAAACACTCAACACTCAAGTCTAATCCTGCAACGTTAAAAGTTTGACCCTGCGATTTATTAATGGTCATTGCAAAAGATATCTTTACCGGAAAAAAATATTTAAGGGACTTAAATGGATAAGGATTAATGCTGTATTGTTTAAAATCACTTCGTAAATAACCATTTTTTAGTAAAGAATAAAAATGGTTATGCTGGGTTATCCCTAAGAGATAGACATATACCATCGCGGACTTTTTTGTTGAACTTTTTAAGGTGAACAATACTGTAGTACATTATTTTGGTCTATCTCGTAGGGTTCAGCCAGCGTTTGCAATATAAGCGCAAAAAAACGTGCTTATTTACGACATCACATTAGAAACCTTTAAATTTATCAGTGTTTCTCTACTATATTATGCATTTATTATACATACAAACCTTCCTTAAGAATCACTCTATCTATTAAAAAAAACCGCGTCAAAATCCGTTGCGTAGTTTTAAAGATCTAAGCATACATACGGACATACAGCGAAAGCGACTTTGTTTTATACTATGTATTGATATTTAGTGAGAAGTTTACTTTTCATATCGTAATTAATGATAACAATGAGAAAAATCCCTTCGGCGGGTATGGTCGATAGAGTGGCAAATATAAGTAGATACAGTCAGCTCCAAAAACACATTCGTAATAGCGTTGAGGAATGCAGCACGGCAGCGGGATGTACCGAGACTACGTCGGCGTCGAACAATCATTTTGCTAAATACCTTACATATTCCGATTCTCGTGCGATCTGCGGTGAGATTTTCGAGATTTTCAGTTAGACCGTTCAGCCGGGGGCCTTGTTAAGAATCCATCGGTTGAAATTCGAATTTGGGCTGGTTACCTTAGATAAAGGTATTTCATCCGAAAATCAAATCTCACTTATGGACTGCCTGTGATGTTAATTGCGTGGCCAGCATTACATCTTTGTGCTTTCGTCAAACAAAAGCTATACTTCGACTGAAACGATGGTAGCGCTAAATTTTACTGTTGAATGAGCTCAAACGGACCTACCTAATGATTTAAAGCAGCAATGAAAGAGAAAAAACGTATGTTGTTAACTTTTTTATTTTTACCCGACTTCTAAAAATGGAGGAGGTTCTCAATTGGGATGACGCATAACTTCGTCTCTTGTCTAAATAAAAATATCTTTTTGTTGGATAGGGTATGCTTCCCAAATGGTACCATAGTCACCGAGTCGGGATACGATGATGGAGTCTTGGCGAAATACAGTACAGCGATTTCGATTTTGTCTTTTTTCTACAAATAAAGCATTTGCGTTCAAAAAAAATCAATCTACCATCAGATGAGAAGCCAAGAAAAAGGCAGCAGAACTCTGTGTTTTGGCTTGCTGGAATTATAACGTTATGCACTTTTCAAGTGTACCAACCTAATTACTAAAAAAAAAATGCTTTCCTTTTCATTAAAAAATATCATTCTCCGGATGTATTACTTACATGTTTTTCGGGTATGACTCTCTCTTATGTTTTTTTTGTTTGATAAGTATTTCGTGCAGATCTGATGAGGGGTTCAGAGAAGGCTACAGAACTATTCAATGACTGGAAGACACATGACCTCATGACGTTGTTTTGTTTAACGGAAATGATCATGATGATGATCATAGGGTGACAGCTTATTCATTTTGCGAATTTCATGGTTGACGATAACTCACGCAATTCTGCCATTTCTGCCAATGCTCTTTCATCATGGCCTATTTAAATTTACTAGCCTCTAAGTCGCACAACGCAATACCCTCCAGGGTTTTCACGTGACATCGAGCTTCGTATACCTGCCCTTTCGCGAAGATAATTCACCACCTCTATCTGCGGTCTTCGTACAGCTAGCCATTTAAATTTGAACACAGCTACTCAACTATTTTAGGGTTCCGTAGTCAACAAGGAACCTTTATAGTTTTACCATGTCTGTCGGTCAGTCTGTCCGTCCGCGGATAATCTCAGCGACGGTTAGCACTAGAAAGCTGAAATTACGCCGACAAAGTACACAAAGAAAATGTGGTAAAAAATGTTTTATTAGTGTACCTCCCTTACAGGTAAAGTGGAAAGTGATCTTTTTTTTTTCATTTCTACCATAACGTGTGATATATTGTTGGACAGGTATTTAAAAATGATTAGGGGTCCCGTAAAATAAATTCGGAAATAATCGCTACAAAAGTAAAAAACGAGGCGTTCCTCTAACTTTTGAACCAAAAGTTTAAAAAATATGAAAAAAATCTCTGAAGTAGAACTTAAAATAAACTTTCAAGGAAAATTGTTTTGAATTTGATATGATGAACAGTTTTTGAAAAATTAATAATAAAACGTTCAGAACTAATTTGTAATTTAACCGTACATGCAAGCATTTTTTTTTAACTTTTTTACATATTTAATTATCCTGAGCGAATCTTCTTTCAAACAAAAATACTAAAAGATTAATCGGTTCACGCAAATTAAAATGACCACAAGGTACAGCGCCATCTCTCACGAAATTGGGTTACTAATTTTTACACGGGCTACTGGGCTTTGTTACATTGTGAGAAATTTGTGACAGACGAGAAACTACGGAACCCTACACTGAGCGTGGCCCGAGACCCTCTTGGCCGATTTTTATTCACAAATTTCTTTTGAGCGTTTCCTTTCTCATTTTTAGTTTTATTTCGACGCCGTTTTCTCACATGAGAAGCGTCTTTACTAGGCTTACCCATATTTTATAATATTAAAAATATTTGTAAAAAAATTGGCAAATAAAAAAAATATAAAAAAAAACAACAAAAAATCCTGAAAGCACTAAAAAGTTAAAAATAATACTATTACTTACCTCACTAAACCTAGCGTTCGATTAACCAATAATAAATTTTAATAATTTTATGGAGTCGTAGGTTATAGTATATATATAGTCGTAGGTAGGGTATATATATATTTAACTTTTTAATGCTTTTAGGGTCTTTTGAAGTTGATTTGTTTTTTATTTTATACATATATGTTTACAATACTACATTCATTTAAGTATAGTACGTGATATAGAAGTGGACAAAATGGTGATCGCGCCCTTGAGTGCGCAGTAACAGGCCTTCGGGTCTCAATCGAAACGGGGAGCGCGTAATCATAGCAACGGCGTCGACTTACGTACTATTTGCGCGTTTATCCTTAAGATATAATAATAATAATATAATATTAATATTTTTAATAATATTAAGATAAAAAGGAATAATATAGGTACATAAATGTTCTTTTTAAAGTACATTTTAAGTTAACTACGACATAACTGTTAACATTTCTTAAGCAGAATCTATTCTATAATTGAAATGTTCAATATGAAATAAATACCTATATGAAGTACTAAGTAATGAAGTTTATTGTAATGCACACAATAATTATGACTGGGTGAAAAACGGCTCGTTAAACAGCTGTTTCGAAACTACGTACTTCTTTGACGACAATTTGACAGTGGAAATGGCTCATTACGGCAATTTATTACTATAATATTGGTAAGTACTTGCGTGGGAGGGGAGATAGCTTATAAATATTTATGTCTTATAAATACGTAAATATCTACCACTTATATTTTCCTCAAGACGTTTGGGGAAGTCGAATGGGCTGACAGAAGACCCGTTTATTTCGAAGGTGCAAGATAACAAGAAAACTCGAAGTTTGAATTTGAAGAATAGGATGATGGTACCCCCTTGTTTTAAGGTGGAAAATTATCCAGTAGTTTCGCTCGCGCATGTGCAAATGATTCTAATAAAACGTAAAAGGATATTCAACAAAGATAATATACCTACATAAAACAATTCGTGTCAAGGTTAGTTATTGAACTCTTTCGAGATGGCTTTATAGATTTTTGAGTAATTTATACACAATATTTGATAGATCTGAATATAGACTTTTTAGACGGGAAATCATTAAATAACATCTCCTGTTCTTGGGCGATGCGCGAGGGTGTGTCAAACTAGTATAGACTAAAACCCACTCTTGTTTCTGCTTTGCCTTCGTTTCAGGGCCCTGGACCAGGATTTTGGACCGAGCCCAAGTCGTCGATGGCGCGTAGGGTTCCACGCGCACCTCAAATACTTATCAACAAACCGACGTGGCCCAGCAGGGCCGAAGCCTACTCGGACCAAGAATCGTTTTCTAAAAGGAAGTTTTGGCTTCGGTATTCGCAAAGAAATAACAGGAGTGGGTTTTAGTCAGTAAATGTCTGACACTATTATACACAGAAAGATGAAGGCCCCGTGATTTTGTTTCACATAATCTATGACGTCAGTAGGTTTCGACCCCACTGGGCCTTGTTATCATTTTATTTATCTAATAAATTAAATGTGTTGATAGGTGTGCTCTGTACAAGTGAACTAGAATGGCAATCCATGATTTTAGAATCTACTAATGGTACCTACACGTGTTATTTTTTTTATAATATAAATGCGTTGTAATTCAAGTTCAACAGTTCCTTAACCAATTAGAAGAAAAAACAAATTAAATATTGTACCTAACCGTAACCCAACTGGATCATGCACGAATCACACCTAAGCAAATCTCGTTCGAGCAAAAAACAGCAAAAATCCGACAAAAACATAAAAATAAAGAGAAACAAGCAGTCTTCCGCAGACCATAGACCACAGAACAATAGACGACAGCGGGCTTTTATATTTGGACAATGGCCTCTTGATATCCTCAGAGAGTAACTGACGTTGTTAGGCTGGCGACGCACGGGCGACGGAAATGACGCGTCTGTCACGATCTTCCCAACGCACAGCCGAATGTGAGGGAATGACGACGTCGTGTGTGCGTACACAACCGACGCCGGCAATGCTTTGTGCTTACACATGGGCTTTCTTGTGGCGACTGGAGGGCTCCTGTTCGACTGTACTGCGCTCATTTGAGATTTTATTTTAAATGATGATGTTTAAGATTTTAGACGTTGTTCGTCCACCACAAAATGAAATATTGAAATGATCATTGCACACATTAACCTCGAAACTACTCATTATGTGTAGGCAAATAAGATTTGTTTACGTCTTCAGGATATTATTGTCATAAGTGTGAATAGCAAAAATCAAAATAAATGGCAGGTTGTTTGTAAATCATGAATATTTAAAAAAAAATTATTAAGATTAATTGATTAAAGAAAATATGTTTATTTAATTAATACAGCCTTTTAAATATATTTACAATCCTTACATTTATATACATAAATTAGAAAAAAACTCTAGTGAACCATCTAAAAATATCAAATCTAAAGTAAGGCGTATATACAGCATATTTTCAAGGTTCTTTATTTCGCAAAAGTGTTTTTACAACTTTTTTACTATACCTTACATATTATTATTTATCTAACAGAAAACTAAACAAATTTTAGTCCCAACAGGAACGTAATATTTCAGCGAGTCTTGAAAAGTTAAATAGGATTTAACGGAAAACTTTGAAGCGCTTCTGAAAACAGGCGCCCACCTAAAAATAAGTTTGTCTATTCATAAATCAATAATCATCTGAAGGGCGCCTTGCATGAAAAAAATAAAACTAGTTTCATATGTTAATACCTAACTGTACCTAATCTAGCTAACCAGCTCTACCAGTAAGAGCCATGGGTACGTCATAATTATGGCAGTAAGTCCCCTTTTTAAGGCGTGACTGTAAAGACATCACGGCGTCCTCACCTTCCGCATGACGCAGGTTCTCACCGGACATGGAAAGTTCGAGAGGTTCCTGCTCCAGATTCGTGAGGAAGCAACACCCGTATGTCGCCGCTGTGCGGACCGCCCGGAGGACACGGTAGAGCACAGGGTAGAGGTGTGCCCCGCTTGGAAAGAATAACGCCGAGTTGTCGTCTCTCTCGCGGCAGGCTTTAATAGAGGCCGTGGTCCGGAGCGAGGAAGAGTGGTAGGCGTTCGCCTCATTCAGCGAAGCAGTAATGCTAGCATAAGAGGAGGCCGACCGCATCAGGGAAAGGCACACGCCACAGCCGTCGCCGCCGTGTCTCCGATCCTGTTTTCGAGACATCGTAGCGGACGGTGAGCACTGGGTAGTTCGCTGTCCGCCCATCTGGTGACTGTCCGGATTGCGTCCAAGACGTCGACGGCGCGCACTGTTCCCGCGCGCCTCAAGGCGTTGTCAGCAACTGTAGGGGCCCAGCAAGGTCGAAGCCTTCTGGAGTCAAGAGTTGATGCGAAAGCGGAACACTGGGGCCCTGGAACTAAGGCAACAAGGAACGGTGGGTCGTTTAGTCAGTAGAAGTCTAACACTGTCTCCTGCTCCACCCAAAGGCGGGATTCGACATTCGTTTTCCCACCATAAAAAAACCGGTAAGGGAAAAGTTCGTCTCCTTATCTATGTCTTGATCATGTGTAATATAAAAAGTTTTTACTAGGTATTTAGTGTCTTGATCGCATAAAACCAAGTCATGCTGACTACACCGAATACATAATTGAATGAATATCGAGTTGCTTAAATAAATTTAGCAGCAAATTTCTTAAAAAAATATTCTTTTCTAAAATAAAGCTAATATTGTAACGTCAACAGATTGTGTACCGTGATGAATAAAGTCGCCAACGCAATTAGCTACCCGAACGATATGATAATGAGGGAAAACCCAATTTGAATATAAACTAGCCATACGTTAGTACTTAGCCATACTATATTTATTGACATCACCGAAGATAACGACAATAAAACCGTATAAAAAGAGCGTGTACGGGAGAGAGCATAAACAACTGCGGGTATGACAGGGCGCTATGCATAGAGTATGACCGTGGTGCATTATTTCCACACGTTATACTAAAATTGTCTAAGCATAGCCCCGCTGCCTAAACCAGCCCACACAGAGACACGGCGCACACAGGCCCGTCCACCCCATGCCACTTGTATACAGTGGGCGCGACGACCGGCCGCGATTTAAACAAACGAACAATCTTACAACTTTGCATTAGATACGCAACGAAGTGTCATCCCTTCTAAGATTATCTTTTAACTTTCACTTCTTCAACCAGCTCGGAAACTATTTCTCCTTGCATAATCTTTAAAAAAAATTAAAACCCCATGTGAAAATTATTTGTAAATCATGTACATTCCGCGCACGCTTTGATAAAAACACAGGTCCAAGTTTCATCAAATACGGAGTCAATTTTCACAATATTCGAAATTTTTGCGGCTTTGCAACTCTTTTTCTCTTTAAAAGTGGAATGGTTAAGAGAAGTTTTATTAAAAAGCTAGTTTGTGAATAAGTATTCTATATATTTGAGGAAATGTGGCTCGATCGAATTCGTTAGAAATTTGTCGGCAGGCATTTTGGAGCGCCCTGTGTGCCGGGGAGGCGCGCTGGGCGTCTATTTGTTTTGCCATAGCTTTGTCGGGCCTGGGACATGCAGGTCATTAATTGTTGTGAACGCCGGCTCCTAATCGATAGCGCACCACGTTCGATTCTAGTTTATATTAGTGTTATTTGCGCTTAATGTGCCTACCTAACCACGGACTGCGCTAAATATCTAATGAAGCGTCATCCTGATACCCGTTTGTCTGATTTATAATTATTCAGTTGACATCGTAAATGTATGAGATGGGATGTAATTAAAGTATGAGTCCAAAATATGGCTAGATTAATTTCGGCGGGACGTAAAAGTCTCATTAATATTCAAACTCAGTTTACATTCATACGGACCTAGTGTTTGCCTACAAGGTATCTGAAATCTTAACTGTTTCAGAAGATACCATAAATGAAGTTTTGAATAAAAACTCTATAATTAAGGGTCTGCCGGCGGTATACTTCAAATAAATAAACGTCATCGCTACCGAATAGTGCTGAATAAGTGAATATGAAGCGGCCATCTTGGGAAGTGCACCAATTATGGCCCTATCAAAAATAATGGCTTCGACGCGCAATCGAACACTTTTCTGTAAAAACCAGGAGAATTGAATCCGTAGATTGATGTTACTGTGCTATTTTAGAACTGGATGAACCGGCTGTGCGTTCTTGTGTAAAAAGAAAAGCTGGCTAACGTGAATTCTGAAAAATTCCTGCCTTCCCTTTTTCCCAGTAAAATTAACAAAACGGAGTCACTTCAGTATCGCGGCGGGTAAGAATTTTAAAAATAATGACTGAAAAAAAATTACTAAAAAGTTTTGTAGTAATTACGCCATACCACGAGATTTATTAATTTATATAACAAAGGTTCAATATCTAACCGCCACCACACTGCCGATCGAGTAAGTCTTTTCACAGTTCATGCAACTCTAAAGGCAAAGCTATAATAGGATTACAATGGCATTAATTTTAAACTTACACTCGAAAGTCGTTATCATAGTTATACGTCGTATTTTTAGGTAGACCAATGTAGACACACATATTTTATTAAGCCATTTTAAGAACGTTGATTAATTGAGAAATGGCTCTACAATCTGCGAACAAGCTTCTGATTGCGAGTGAACACCGAGATTGCACGAATATCGAATCTTTTTTTAAAGATTTGTTCTATCGATGAACTAACCATAGATTTCACATAGAAATCTAAAGTATACATGGTAACACATTTGACCCATTAGATTAAGTTTTGATTTGGAGTCAAGTCGGCTATTGAAGACAAGCCAGCTGCCCACGCTCGTTGTTTTTACTTCATTCAGGCGAACACTTTGCTTACCGCATTCTGCAATCATTAATATGTCAACAAAATTCTTTCTATTGTATGTACAGTGTTGTATTTGGAAAACCTGCCAGTTCGCAGTAACTCGTCCATGGTTATTGTTATGATTCTGTTTGTTAAGATTTCAAAACTTGTCTCTTTAGTGTAATGCGATTATCTGTTAAAATGTAAACTGTCATTGTTCATAGTTGTTTTGCAGTAACTTGATCGCGTGTTTACACTGTTTTTGTTTAACATTTGTGCCTATTTATCCTCTGCTGGAGTATACTAAGTTATTCGAGATTGATATACGGCGGGGTTTCAGAATTGATTAAGCATGTCGCAAAACCTGCTATAATCACTAATGTAAATGAATTTTTGACAGTTTGTTAGGCTAGATTTTGAGAAATACTCAACTTCAAATGCTTTCACCTGAAATCGGGGGATAATATAGTTTAAGTACGATAACATGGGTAGTGGCATTCTACATCTCTTACTAGGGTAGTGGGGTTTATTCGTAGCGACGCTTTTAACAAAAAACTAACCTTTGATGGATTGAGCATTGAATATGACTTTTTTATCAACTATGTTACGTATAATTATATTTATGGGCACGCCACAATTATAGCGGTAAGAAGAGGACCTCTTTTAGGGTAACTGGAAAGACCTCATCACCTCCTCAACTTCCACATGACGCAGGATCTCACGGAACATGGTATATTCGGGGATTTCTTGTACCAGATTCGTGCGGAAGAAAAACCCTAGTGTCACCATTGTGTGGACTGCCCAGAGGACAAAGTGATACATACGGTAGAGGTTTTAGCAATGTCGTGTCGTCGTGGGGTCAATAAGAGGCAGTGATCTTTCGCGTCGGGCCTTGGTACAGGCCATGGTCCGGAACAAGGAGGAGGAGCGGCAACCGGTCGCCTCTTTTTGAGAAGCGGAGGCGGCTGCATGACTGACAGAAGCTTCGGCCACTGGAATCCCGATCCCGATTTCCAGCCACCATGGACAATCTCCTTATCTTGACTTCAAGAACCAATATTTCGTCTGAACAGATTTAATTAAAATGAATATTTTCCAAATTAATTTTACAAATTTCCTATTGATTTGGCTGCGTACGGATTATTTAGTAGTTGTCCCATTCGAGGTAATCGTCAGGCGAATAGGCGTCGCTGGGCCAACGAGGCTTCCATAACAAAATCGCATAGATACGCAGGGGAAGGCCGAGGCACTTCAAGGGTTGACGACAATTTCCGTTGCGACAGCGGTCTACGTTGCGAAAATTGAATCCGGGCGCATTTGTAGGGTTGAGTTTAGTGATGGTTTATTTTAGTTAGAGACGTATGTTTGTGCTTGAGGCGTCGACGACTCGACGCCTTAGTCTGGTATAAACTACATATAGCAGGTGAAGTCGCCATCTGAGGAAGTAAACGAAGTTGGATCGTGGGGCATGAACTCTAATTTGTAGGAAGCCTGCCACTTTGCAAAACTTTGCCAAAATATTGTGCAACGCAAGCGCTTGTGCAACAAGCATTCCACGTATTGATTGATTCCGGCTTTGAGATAGTCCGGGAGGTACCGTTGCATTGTAGGTAGTATTTTTAGCCATATTGTTCTAAAGACGAGATCTTTTAATGACTGATAAGTGAACTAAAAGTCAGCTGACGACCCGCGGTGGGTAGGATTGAAATGCTATGCAAGTGGGGAAAAATAAAAAAAAAACAAGTCATATTACGCCGGCTGATACTTTTTCCTTAAATATCATTATCAGCATCATACTGAGCTAAAAAATGATCATAATGTGTAAAACAAAATGGTACTTGTAGCGACACCTATGACGTCAGAACGAAACTAAAAACTACTAACGCCTGCATCAGGCACTAAAAATTCTCCGCGCGATTTGATCATATATAACAAAAATTTAAAAATGCTAGCTAGCTGAGAATTATTCTATTCTATTCCATTTTATAGTACCTATCGACTACCACAGCAAAGCTTACCAAGAAGGCTGACCCGATACATCTGCTGGCAAATACACCAAAAATATTAGAATGTGTAACATCCTTGTTCAATTTTTTTTATTACAAAATAGTTATTATGTTCAGGCAGACAAAAACACTTTATCAGTATGTTTTAACAATTATTTAACAAATATATTACTTCATTAGGTACGTACAATTATTTCTCTTAGTGGTAATAGAATATTAAACGCTGTTATACAATAGCAGACTTTGCCTTCATAAATATGTTTGTTGTATAAAAGATTGCGTGATAGCAGTCTTCCGTACCTCTGTTACAATAAAACATTTAAAAGAAACATAATCACATACAATTTTATACAATGGCAAACTTTGTCTTCATAAATACCTATATTTGTTGTATAAAAGATTGCGTGATAGCAGTCTTCCGTATCTCTGTTACAATAAAACATTTAAAAGTTTAAAAGAAACATAATCACATACAATTTTATACAATGGCAAACTTTGTCTTCATAAATACCTATATTTGTTGTATAAAAGATTGCGTGATAGCAGTCTTCCGTATCTCTGTTACAATAAAACATTTAAAAGTTTAAAAGAAACATAATCACATACAATTTTATACAATGGCAAACTTTGTCTTCATAAATACCTATGTTTGTTGTATAAAAGATTGCGTAACAGCCTTCCGTACCTGACGTACCTGTGCAAAAATTCACAATAAAACATTTAAAAGAAACATTGTTTTTTGAATTAATTACCTATTTGCTTCATCTTCCATCCTTTCATCGTAATAGAAAGAATGATTATTATTCCTCATTGCTTGTGAACCTATACAATTTTGATATTGTATGACAATATTGGTGATTTTGTTACGAAATTGTTTTTTTTTTATATTTTATTTTAAAGCTCATCACTGGCAGGTGCGTCGAATCATAGTAGTTAATTGAAACTTTTAATTGGTCTTACTACAATTAAGTTTCAATTAGTATTGATGGCGCTTGCTGCACCAAATGGGTACAACAGATTATTTGTGTACATATCATAGTTTCAGCCTTAAAATGATCCCACTGCTGGTATTCAGGCCTCCTCTTTAGGTAAGGAAATGGGCCGTAATACACCACGCGGGCCCAGTGCCGTTTGGTAAATGTCTTCCAATTTTTGGTTCTAGAACAGGCCGGTTTCCTCACGATGTTTTCCACGATGTCTTTATAGGCATTAATATAAGATTAAAGAAAAAATTGTAACCCGCCTAAAATAATAAAATCGAGAGCAAAATATTGGTTGTATTATTAAAGCAGACGTTTATAGTTTAAACGCAGTCCAGCACTATGTTATAAATTAATTATACACGATCTATCCATTTTGTCATAGACAAGTAATACAAACGATGCTAGCCCAGGGTTCGCACGAACATTCGAAAGAGGATTATGGACATTTTAATAAAATGTGCTTGTGTTATTTTACGGTACACTAGAAAATGCCGTTTCCACGAAGAAAGAATCGAGGTTAGTAAATTATTAAGTATCCAGCTATCCTCAAAAAGAGGATTATACCTAAGTTTTTTATTAATAGTTACTTGAAATAAATGAACAAGAATTAAGTAATCATTATCATAATCCTAAAACCAACATTTACCAGTGCACATTGGTAAAACCTAGCATGTACTGAATTGGAATGGTAAAAGCCCGAAAAATCGTCCCATCATAATAAAAACTTACATTTACCAACTCATGTCGGTAAATCTTAGGTTTTACTGGAAAATCAAGATTTGCCGTAGTGCAAGCTTTTACAGTAACATCTACATAAGTTACCATGATTTATGTAAGGAGGTATGCCAGCCAAATAATTTTCCAAGTTTCATCGAAACAAGCAGATTGTCAGTGTAAGTTTCGCCAAAAAATGGTCTTAATTGGAAAATGAATTCACTTGATTGATGATGATGATAAATAAGGATGGTTTTGTTTTTAGGTTTCCTTTGTCAACAAGGAACCCTTATAGTTTCGCCATGTCTGTCTGTCCGTCCGCGGATAATCTCAGCGACCGATAAGCACAAGATAGCTGAAATTTGGTATCAATATGTATACCAACTACAAAGCCGACAAAGGGCAAAAACCAAAATTAGTGTAAAATGTTTTATTGGGTAGGTACCCAAAAAAAAATCACTTCCCACTTTATGTGTAGGGGAGGTCCCCTACACATAAAGTGGGAAGTGATTTTTTTTTTCATTTCTACCATCACGTGTGATATATTGTTGGATAGGTATTTAAAAATGATTAGGAATCCCGTAAAAAATTTTTTTGATAATTTAAATATTTTCGGAAATAATCGCTCCAAAAGTAAAAAATGATGCGTCTCCCCCCCCTCTAACTTTTGAACAATAAGTTTAAAAAATATGAAAAAAATCACAAATGAATCAGTACTAACTAATAAAATTATTAGACTTAACTTTGAGTAAATCAATATCCGGCACTACACGGCATTACAAGATAGACGTACACTTTTCGCCTGGTTTTGAAGCGCTATACAGGAGCGACTTGTTAAACCTCGTAAATAAACCTAAGTTACGACAATACACGCTTGGCTATCCGCCATCATTCGTTGGACTCTTAAGCCAAATGTTTTGTTTGATACCCTGCAAATTGGCTTTGAGGGAAGTGCTATAATAACTTATGTAATATTTCGATCGATAAGTTTTCACAACCAGTTACATTAAAAACTGCAATACATATGCAGTAACTCTTGTCTAAAGTAGAAGAGATTTATGTAAAAATTTATATAGTATTTACATTGTTAGACAATACGAAATTAAAAAAAATATTGACAGTGAGACAGAGAGTGTACAAGTGCTATTTTAAAACCTATTTACAAAATAAATACAATTTATCATTTAATAGCTTACCTAATAGGAAGCATTTATCATTCTGGGACTTCGCATAAGGCGTTCGTACAACGGAGTCTGTAGACATGTATCTGTGTAGCTCTTTAGTTTTAAAGTATACCCAGTTTCAAAACATAGTTTCAAAGGCGGCATATATTGTTTGGAAGATCTAAAATATATACGCATGCTTTCAAATACCTATCAACCCTAGGTTCGTGAGCGGGCGGCGAATCTAAATTCATGAGTACCAACGTGATTAGAACAGGGGTAGCTTTACCACCTATCTATATATTATAAATATAAACTTTAGTTTGCCTGTGCAATTAATAGTTTAACGCAGACGCTGTTGACTTGGATTTTGTGCGACACACGAATTAGATGGTTTTGAGAAACATTTTGTGTTTGTTGTTTGTTGTCTGATAAGTCTAAAAGGGTAAACCTTTAAAAAGTGTGTGTGTGTAAAAACAGACCTTTGATTTTAGATGACTATGTGCACTTAACTTTTAGGTTAAACTTATACTTAATATAATATATGTACAACAACCTTCACAAAACACCTTTTAGCCACAAACTAAGCACAGCTAGTGTATGAGTACTAGCATTTAAATATTATAGATAACTAACACCCAGATGTAGAACAAATGATCGTACTCATCACTTTATCGAACCCGTGGTGGGTTCTCCGGTCGTGGTGTGGCTCCGGCATAGCATTCAAGACCGCTGACCTCATTTAGACTAGATAAATCAGTCAATATTTGATTACGACAGAAAAAAAAATCATAATAAAAACTATGTTTTCAAGCTAGTAATAATAAAACCTTGCGTGATAGAATCAGAAATAAGGATATCCGCAAGAGAACCAAGGTTGCCGACATAGCGAAAAAAATCACCAAACTTAAGTGGCAATGGGCAGGGCACATTGCACGCAGAACGGATGGCCGCTGGGACCGAAAGGTTCTGGAGTGGCGACCGCGTACCGGAAGACGTAGGGTTGAAAGGCCTCCCACAAGGTGGACCGACGACCTGGTCAGGGTTGCCGGAAGCCGATGGATGCAAGACGCACAGGACCGGTCTTTGTGGCGGCGCTTGGGGGAGGCCTATGTCCAGCAGTGGACGTCTTTCGGCTGAAATGATGATGATAAATAATAAAACTGAGTCATATAATTATGTGTATTAGCCTCTCATATCAACGTATGCCTGTAGATCAATAATAAAGGATAAATTAACAGGAACATAAAATAGTCCGGTCTATAATCGAATCTTACTACGCTTTTGTAGCACGTAACTGCGTAAATTTTGTCGCGCGACTAAATCGCAGTCGCCCTGAGCGACTGTGTGGTAGAGCAATGTTTTCGTATGCACAATCTGAATTATGTGCTAATATTTAACGGTAACTGGCGGCCGTGGCGCCTATTACACATTCACGCCCCCTACATCTCAGATACTATATTGCCAAAACATTGCATAATTTAGAGATGTAGTTACCTCATTATTTTCCTGCTTCGACCGTCATCTTAGATCACACTTAACTACTTAACAGACACAAAGTAAATTCATGTTTTTCGATGGCGCGTTCAGTTCTCGCGCGCCTCAAGGAATTGTCAGCAAAACCGGAGGGACCTGCGGAAGGGTCAAAGCCAACTGGAGCCAAGGGTTCGAGTCTGAAAAAACGGTTTTGGTCCTAGCATATATGGCAACGTAGGAACGGAGTGGGTTGTTTAGTCGGTTACTGTTAGAGTCTGCCTCTGTTTCCCGTTCCGCCTACGGGCGGGATTGATCATTGGATGATTTTTACCCACTGTAAAAAATAAATGTTTTCTCCCACATTAAATTTACTATTTTTAACCTTTTGGGATGATTTGCTATCAGGTGGGATTGTAGTCAAGTTCTAGTTTATATTCATTAAAAAGGAAAATATAATTTAAATTGATATAAACTAAATAAAGTTTTAAAAAGGTGCGTTCGCTGTTGACCACGCTTGCCTAGAAGTACCTAAGCTATGCTCTGTTGACTAGGTTGTAGCTAAACACAAACTCGAGCACGGAATTCCAGTCCCTAGTTGTACGCACAATAATGTGTCAGATTGAATTCTCAATTAATCTGACACATTATTGTGCGTACAACTAGGGACTATAATGTGTCAGATTGAATTCTCAATTACCTAATTGAGAATTCAATCTGACACATTATTGTGCTTTGATTTTTCCGAGAGAGAGAAAATAATTTTGACATTACAAAACCCTAATCATTAGTGCCATTTAATAAGCACTGCTGATCGGTACACCTACCTAAATGGTTTCTTATTCAATGCCTTATCAGGCACACCTGTTTGAAAACGAATGAGAAAAAAAACGAAGACCACCGGAGTTAGAATGTACTCGGGCCTTGTGCAACAATCCCTGTTATCAGCAACTAGAGGTAGCTAATGACCATTCAGCGTAGAATTATAGGTAATTTTACTTAACATTCAAAAGGAAACTAGAATGCGATTTTTACTTTAGTGAATGTTACTTTTTAATTAGATATTATTGTTATGAATTATATTAAACAATTTCAAGTTGATGCATAATTTAGTTTACTGTATTATAATAATTATATGTTGTGACCGTATCATAGAAATTGATCACTTGAAACGCTAACATTTGACGCTATTTAAATAATCGGTGGATCATTTCATTGAAGTAGATTTTTTGGTAATAAAAGGTCTTAAGAAAGTAGGCCAGGATTCAAATATCATCAAACGTTTAAAACAATCTAGCCAGTTTTACTTGGCCATATCATGAAGTGATTAATTTCTATTATCCAGCCACGACATTCTTCTGTACGTGTTTTTTCCTAAACGGCTTAACCGATTTAGATGTAAGTTTTTGTTTGAATTTGTAAAAGTCTGTAGATGGTTTCTTTTTATAATTTAATCCACTATGTAGGTAGCGCTCCCTGCAATCGAATTTTTTTTAAATAATTGAAACCCAGTTTTCGGACAGCAAAGCGTCCATCAGGACCTCAAGTCCTTATTAAGTACATCCCTCGGAGATTTGTTGTGAGAATACAGGTAAGTACGAGTATAATCTATAATTTGATTATGGGTTTTGCTCACCATTGCTAACTATCCGTTATGTTTAGAAATATATACATAGCACAAACAACCCCTCCTTTAACTTTACTGAAATATAAACATAGCACAATCACTATAACACTTGGCATGACGTTTGTTGGTCCATCTCGAGCAATTGGCGGACAATTCGTCCGATTGACCATAATTCTGGTACGGATGTGGGGCAATTACGTGCGGATGCGGACGATCCGCGGTAATGTCTTGTAGCGAGTATTTGATGCGTGTGCGCCGGTGATACGATGACGCCACGTTGCCATGGAGATAGAGGGCATATCTAATATCGCAAAAGTTTTCGAAATTAATACTGTGAACGGGTTTTCACAATATTAGAGAGTAGTTTTCGGTTAATGGCAGGCTTTTACAAGTAATTGTAGAAAGATAACAAAACAATAACTAAGAGCCTGGGCAACGGCGAGTCGGATTCGCACGCTGAGGACTTCCGTACTAACTAACTTATGTAAATAGTTATTATCTATGAAAACCTCTTTCTGGCAGAATTTTTCGTATTGAAAAAAGTTTTTTTTATGACTAACTATTAGTATTAAATTTATATATACACGCTATAATACCTTGCTACATGCCACATTTTAGGAATCTAGGTCAACGGGAACCCTATGAATTTTCCGTCATGATTTTAATTTCGAAAAACTCAAAATAACGCATTTGCGACATAAACGGGCATAAATCCAAATTACACATAGCTTTAAGTACCTTATCTGTTAATTGGTCGCTTCCTGGCGCGTTCATTTTCGTGAGGGATTGAATAGCAACAGATATTTTGGAATCAGGGATTCCATTTAGAATGAATTGTGCAATCTTCGGTTGAAATACTATTAGTCACTGATGAACGTAATCATCAATAAACTCGTAAATCTTAATAGAATCCGATTTCTTTTATACAACCATATTTTCACAAATAGAGATCTATTCATCGTATTCTCGTTGAAACTGGAATGCATACACTCACACAAAAAAGTAGTCAATATTAAATTATTGTGTGCACGACACCAATCTGACGTTGGTCTTGTTACTAACGTCGGCTATCATGTAAAACCCGGGTCATCTAACGACGTCGGCGTCGCTTCGTACATGCAGGATGCGATTGAACCATCTACAAGCTACGGGCTACGAGCTACGGGCTACACTGCTACGGCGTAGTACTTCGTAGCAGGCAGGTTTTACTTACAAGTTTTAAAGATTTTAATTGGATTTCTAAAAGTACGAGTATCATTCTAAGTTTTGATTTAAAGGAACATAATATAGTTTCTTAATTTTGTAGGTATCTGTCATCATAAGTGCTGTGCAAACAAAAATAACTGGCAACTTATTTGTATCTAATAACGCTTTCATTGGAAAAGGAAAGTTTTATAACTAGTAAAAATGTAATTAATATTACGCCTTTACTAGTAATAAACGAAACGTTACTCTGCAGAACAAGTGGTGTGAGTGAAAATGGTTTGTTTGAGAGAAATTAATTAATTTTACTGTGTAAAAATATATTTTAAGGTTCACGGATAAGGAAATTGTGCAACTACAAAACCGACTTACCTTTAGTAAAATTGATTGATATTTAATGATCATTTTTATGTAAAAAATGAACAGCTTTTCACTCGTCCAAATATTTAACAAAAGTTCTTAATATGTGGGTATCATAATGAAACTCTTACAAAACATACATTCATTTTATAGATTCACATTCGTATAGCAGACCTATCTGCGTTCATAAACAACGAGAATCCATCTGAATCTGAAACCTACACGGCTAGAATCAAATGAAACGACGACTCGGCATCAAAATATCCATTTGTACCATAACCATAGCAAATAGGGATGAGCTTGTGTTATCGATGTTTACCCCTCCCGCATGGCTGTGATTGCCATAGCATTGTAGCATGAATCCGAAGTGCGGCCTAAAAGTGAATTAGGAGCAAGCGAGGTGGAGACCGCACCTGGCGATGCTTACATCTAGACAATAGTCGCCCCTATCGATGTTAGTACAACTCTATTTATTGCTTGTAATGCCTTGGTGGCTTGTTAGTAGTAGCATAGCGTGGTGATGTAGGGAGGTAACTAAATAGAATTCTATCATCAAACTTTATCATTATATTTGAAATGTTAATTGTATATATAAACGGTTATTATATTACCGAATTTTAATAATCTGGAAAAAGTATTAAACAATGGATTATTATACAAATAATAAAAGGTTTCACAAAGTAAATAAAATTAACGATGATAAAAATCTTTACATTTTCATTTCAATATCTTTTCTTCCTTTGCCTATCGTTAATGAAAATAACTATAAAATATTTGTAACAATGATATACGCGATAATGCATCAAAACAAATAGATGATCAAAATATAGAGGGTAAGCTGACCTTATGTTTGAGCCTTAATACCTTCAGGGGGAGGTAGGCGGTTCGATAAAACTGTTCTCAAATCAGTAGGAGCGGGTGAAGCGAGCGTCGGGGAGAGCCCGACAAAGCGAACCTAATCAGGCACATTTGTTCGACAAACTGGACTTTGGGACAACAGGGAGGTTTAGCCCCCCGTCACCCGCCCACCCTTCGTTGATGCAGATAATTAACACGACACATCTATTGTCAGGGCACTACATCTTGTTAGCACATTCTTTTTTAAATCAATTTTGTAACGGATGGAGTTCGCGTAAAGTGGAGCAGATGACATTTTTTGGTTTAATTTTTTGTTTCGTTAGCGTGAAATGAAACGCGATCGAGTTTATTGGGAGGTTTTAAAAAACCGGTGTGTGGCGGCATCTAAGATGAAGGCTAAACCTAGGTTTAGCCTTCATCTTAGCGGCTAGACTAGGCTTCAATATCTTTGTTAGACCTAAGTCTAACCAAAGATAAGTAAAATAGATAATTCTACTTACCTTTGTATAAGGGATACCTTTTTTATGTCAGGCAAAAATCATCCAATGACGAATCCCGCCCTTGGGCGGAGCGGGAAACAGAGTCAGAATCTTATTGGCTAAACCATCTAGCCCTAGGATCAAGGCAGGGAAGTAATACGCTTACGCATTAAACTTTGGTCCCAGGTGGCTTCCGAGTCTGCTAGGCCCCTACAGTTTACTGACAACACGGAGTCACGCGGGAAAACGCACGAGCGCGAACGGGGAACGCACGCGCGGTGCGTGCCGTCGACGACTTCGGTCCGGCGACGAGCCCGGTTCGGACCGTTACCAGACGATCAGACGGCGGGCTACCCATTGCTCGCCGTCCGCAAGCCCGCAGCTGCGGTGGCCGGAAATTGGGATAGGAATCACGGCGGCAGCGGCTGCGGCGAGAGCGCCGTTGCCTTTGCCTGATGCGTTCGGCCACCTCGATTGCAAGGGTGACCTATGTTTGACCGCACATGGCTGGCTGCACCTAATTTTGACCGGCTAAAACTAGGTGTAGACGCACTTCGGCTGTAACATGTACATACATTAAGACCCTAAGCCATAGATACCAACCAACCAACCATACAATCAAGACGCCTCTATGTGTAAATTGATGTACCCTAAATGAATGTTAAATAGCATCATTTGCTACGAATAGTTTAGTATAGAATAATTATTGAAGCATAGAAAGGATAGACTTCATCCCTCTTATTAAGGTTGTATTCAGTCTTGTATTCATTCAATAATGCCTGCGGTTTCAGTGGATTATATTTCGGTAGCTACACCTGTGTCGGGGAAGGATGCCTGCAGCAAGCTTGTGGTCTTTCAAAGGTTCAATAGTTTGTAGACGGCGGTATAGAAATTCATTCAATATAGGAATTTACAGGAACTACAGGTTTATGTCATTGTAACAACATCTTACTGAAAGTATCACAGAATATATAATTTCTTGTAGACACCGCTTTCATGTTATTGCATGGTCGGTAGGAATTGAAAAAGAGTCAAGGTAATAATGTTACGTGCCCATACTAAAGTAAATAAGGCCACACTAAATTCAATATTTGTTTGACGTATGTGTGAATAATAATAGTGTAATACATCACAATAAGAAATAAGCAAATATAAACGTTAACTAAACAACAATTCAATCGTCTTGTTACATTACTTACAAACGCTACTAGATTCTAACCGATTGATTGATTAAAAAAAATACTTTTCATTACTCATACTCTGAAAGTAGGTGTAAAGTTGCCTGCGGACAGGGTTGGAAGAAGTACTTTTACTCCCTAGGGAGTTTTACTTTACAACTGACAGTAGTTTTTTTAATATTTAGACAGCAAATATTTAAAAAAAAACTAGTTCTATTTTGACATTTCTACTGAACCGTGACCCGAAACTTTATACCGAATTAAAATGACATAGAAATAGAAATAATTTAAGAATACTTTTTTTTAATTACTTTATTTTAATTTACTTTCAATTATTTCATTAAAACTAATATATATTTGAGAAAAATGTTGACCAGACCCATTTTTACAATGACAAAATTAAAACTATTGACTGAAAAGCCAGGGAGCCGAACACTGAAAAAAAGAATTGGCGGGTAAATGGTAGACTATAATCTGTGGCCGATTTGATCTTCCTTTTTTTTTCGAGGTGTATAGTTTTGTTTACATTTTGCTAAATCTCTGTTACAAGAAATTTTTATTAACACGATAAGTTCATCAGCTTCAGTTATAAATTTAACGCAAGATTCTTTGAGGAGAAAACCGCTTACCGCCTAAATCAAAAGAAATATACCTACCTAAAAACGTACGAAGACATTTGACGACGACTCAGGTTTTTATTACTATTTTATTTTCCTCGTATTCGTAATGAAAAGCACAGTGTTTACCTCGGGTTCAAGAGTTATTTAGTCCCTCGAACTATTAGCGACCTCTCTGTCGCTCGGTCGCCAAGAAATTTCTCGGGACTAAATAACTAACTTTAATCCCTCGTATAACAATGTACTATTTAAGTATTAAGTAACCCAAGTGAATGTACCGAATATTAACATTTCTGTGTAGGCGACTCACGAAAATAGACGACAGCAGATTCAATTGAAATCAATTAGTTCTGACTACTTACCTAATTTTACTGACCCTATGTCTGTCATCGCCTCAGATGCATTACTGATTGATATAAAAAATGTATGTTGGGTGATCAAAAGCGCTAACTACGAAATATATTTGCGACTTTGATAAGAAGCTCCACCCGACCTTGAATTATTCTTATCCATAGTTCAGTCAACTTATGACTCGGAAAATGCAGAACCTTCGAACGCGAATCGATAACTTCATCACCCGGTGCCGCACAACACATCCTGCCCGGTCGCTCCAAGAAAATCAAAAGTATTATTTACGAAGTGGAGCGAGAGACGTATCATAAAATTCATAATAAATAATTCAGAGCCACCATTACGCCCGGCTCGGAGAGCTCCAAGAGGAAAACTACGCCTTTAAATATTTAAACGGAGACGTTATATGTATTGTAATTTTCATTAATGTATAATAAGAAATTTGGGTAGAGGGATCGACGGGTCAGCGGCGATTAGCTTATTAAAACTGTATTGTTATTAGTTATTTAGAATATTGCTTGGGTGTATTGGAAACTGCGAAACTAATGGGAGGCATCGCGGTTATGAAAGCGGCAAGATTAATTTATAACAAATGAAGAGAACTTCTGAATAAATAAGAATTTTTCATAGATCCATACATCTCCAACAAGTTCCGTATATTATATAAAGAGAACTAATCCCTCTAATAATTATTCTGTCACAAGATTGAGTATTGTTTCAGAGCATTATAATTAGCACGGACAATTTATCCGGTTGAACAAATTGGTACCAGTGCTTATAAAAGCATTAATTAAAGAGATTTTATACTTTTGTCCGAACTGAAACAATACCTCCCCCATATTCCTAGAATATACGCGATAATAAAACAAGGACTACTCCTACAGTACTACCTACCAACTGCTTCAAAAAATTCATGATTCAATGTCCTCCATATTGAGTTGACCAAAATTTACGAACGATTTGTTTAATTTAAATACAGTATATTTTGAAATTAAAATAACAATTACTCTTTACTATAAGAATCTAGCAATAAAAGAGTAATAAGGCCTTATAGATAGACTTGACCTACTCGTTTAGTCGTCTCATGCATAAGTAAGTTGGTCCAGTGAGCTGGGCTAATGCGGCGAACACCCATATTGTATGAAAAGTAGTGAGACGGTGTACTAGGTATATTTATTGCATTGTGGAATAGCGCTCGCATACCGCCCTACAGCGCACTTGTTTGGGTCGACTCCCGTTAATGTGGTTGGTTTTAAACCTTCACTGGGATAAGAGCAAAAACTTCTAATAAAATTTATCCAATTAAAAAATACTAATCATGGAATTACTGTACTCAGTATACATATTAAGATTTCATTGTAATAGCCCCATGTTATATCGAAGAGAAAAACAATAACACAAACGAGTCGCGTTAATGAGAGTACCATACCAAACAATTAACTTAACACGAAGGTCCTTTTAACAAACGACGCGGGCGCTCAGTCACTCGTTATCAGCTTGTCGATAGCTCAAACTTTACACACGGACAAACAAAGAGAACTTCGCATAGACGAGACAATCGCCAACAATGAGACCGCACTGATGTCCAGTACAGATGACGTGCTCATTGTATACTGACATCTATTCGCGCTCGAGTTTAAAGGTTTTCAGAAACCCAAATAGGAATTGAAACAGCAAGATGAAATTAGATCTAACTCTCCTGGCGGACGTGTGCAGATTGTGGAGATGTGACTTTATTTAACTTTACAAAGTTTTCGCAAGTAAACTTTCAATTTCGCTGAAAGTACGAGTATATACAAAAATACTCGTACCTTCAGCAAAATTAAAAAAAAAACATTTAAATTAAATAAGTTGTGGTCTGTATTGGCCTACTGCCAACCACCACATTATATAAATTTTTTGAGGATAAGTAATAGTTCTTATAATTACAGAGGATTTCAGTCAGATTAGCTGGAACATCACTTCTCTCAAACAACTTGTTTTAAGCAACTACACAAGATAACAAGATGACATGGATATTTTACAAGCATTTACTTAGCTTATCCAATATTCAAATTTCCTTTCAATTCATAATATTTATTTATGTTTCATGTTCATAGGTTGCAGCAAACGTTCTTAACGAGAGTATGACATACCCATCCACTGTGAATAGTTTATTTTGCTGACAACTAATGTGTGTTGTGAATGTTAAACACTTGTCCCTACTATAGTTTGTTATTCTATGAAAAATATAGTTATGTGTGTTAGGAAACAACTCGTTTTATTGTTACTTGTGGGCGCTGTTTTGTTAACTAAATTACTGTTTTTTTTTTTGTATTTTGTTCTAATTATTCATTTGTCTTGTTGATAAGCTTGCTTTTAATCATTATTTCTCCTGATATATCCTGCGCGCATAAAGACTTGGTTAAAGCTATCAGGAAACATAGACTCCGGCAGGGATTTTCGTTTCTTAGCTGTACACACAATAAACGTATTCCCAAAATCATTTATGCCAATGGGTGGGATGTCTACCATATACCTATTGCTGATGCAATGTCATACGTCTGGTGGATCGCTGAGTCATGGAACAAGCTGGGTTAAATTGTGCAATTCCAGACCATACTCTGCGAAATATAAACGATAGAAAATGGAGAGGTTAGCAATTCAACGTCGATATCTAACTTCATAAATTAAAGCTCTTGATTATGTTTTCGATTGAGAAGATTGTTAGGTATTATCATGCTATCACTCTGACGGCCACTACTCTGAGGTTTGCTAAATATTGTCAAGGAATGTTAAATAAAATCTTTTTTAAAATCTAATATTGAGTCTTCTTCTACTTCTTTGTCGGTATTACTCTTAATAGAGTGGTCCCAGTCATCACTTCAGGTGTTAATGGCAAGCTTTATAACACGCCACCACTCCTCTCTGATGGCCGCCCCCCTCGTACATTCATGCAGCGATAATGAGCCACTTACTGAAGCTTTTTTATTTTGCTAGTCCACCTCATAGGCGATCTCCCTCGTGGCCTGGTACCCTTAACTCTTCCTTGTACCACAAGTCGCTTAATAGCCACCTCCTCTCGGCAGCATACATGACCAAAAAATGTAAGGATACGAGACTGTACCCAAGATAATAAACGCTGTTTGATGCGTATAGACTCATTGGTACGAAATTCAGTACACGATACCAAGCATTCTCCTCCAGGACAACATCTTTAGGGCGTCTATCTTCTTCTTCTTTTCTTCCCACAGGGTCCACGTCTCTGCGGTGTACAAGAATATGAAGAATACAAGTGCCCGAACTAGCCGGATTTTTGTGGCTCTACACAGTATGTTGCGATTTCTCCATATTCTCCTCAACCATTGCAGACCTAGAGATTGCCATACGCCTCTTCACTTCATCGATACATTCACCGTTATTCGTAATCAAGGCTCCCAGATAAATGTATGATTGCACCACATCACAATTAGCAATTTGTGTAATTTTTGGAAAATTTTTATTCATGCGGCCGACAATCATCACTTTTGTTTTATTCCGGCTTACGTTAAGTAAGAAGTCAAGGCTAAAGCGTTCCATCTTGCCGAGAAGTTCTTCAATATGCTGGTGGCGAACAAAATGATATCGCGCGATTCGCGCGATATTCGGAATATCGCGCGAACCTATAATCAATAATTCGATATTTTCAAGCCACCATTGAGATGCCGTCTATTCAGTCTTCAAGTAAAATCCTCAATATATGCTCTGTGTCCGCAATGAACAGTAGTAGAGAAATAATACATACCTGATGGATTCTCGCGCTGGGGTGGCCATGATGTGACTGAACGTCATCCGCGCGTACTGTGTGTGTGGCTGTGCCATCCTCATACATTGGAAACCACAGCACTATCTCTGTCGTTGACTACCAATGACAGTGCCGTGTATTGCCATAAAACATTTCATGCGTGGTAGACTGGACCTGGTCAGCACAGGGCTCAGTAACAATAATTATTGAACCAATCAAAATATATGAGAAGAATATGAGCATTAAGGCGAAGGCGCATTGGTAACCACTTTAGTTTAACACAAAATTCCGAAACATTATTATTTTCCGAAGCATATTTGCGCAAACTGAATATGAACCTTATAAGTCGTTCAAGTTTATCCAGTCGTATTTCAGTGAGGTCTAGATAGCTGGCATCAGCATAATCAAGGATGGGTAGAAGGAGAGATTGTGTGAGCGTTATCTTAGTGGCAGTTGGCAGAAAATTACGTAGTCTTCTTAAAGATCCAGCAGATGCAAATATGCAAATAACTTGTGACTAACTTCCTGTAGCTGGGCAGTCCAAGAGAAATTCATGTCGATGAAAATCAACAAGTTTTTAACTTTCTCACTAAATGGAATTATCGACTTGTCAAAAGACACTTGGGGAAGAGTCAGTCCAGTCGATCCTCGAGACTATCCTAGAACTACCCACAACCACAACCGGCGTCTTCACAGGGTTCACCATGAGTCGGTACCTTTTGCTTCAGTCCCATATAAGGGCCAGATCAAGATTAATGTCCAATACAGCCTCAGCCAGCTTTCCAAGAGGAGCTCGAGAATATATTTGAAGGTCATCTGCATAAAGGTGGTAGGAAGAAATTAATTCGTTAGTAGAAACTTGGTAAAGTAAAGGAGATAAACGCCACCCTTATATCAATTTTACGGACGGTTAACATTGTAATTGTAGTTGTACTGTCAACCGTCTATCTTTAGACTTAAATATTTAAACAGTTACAATCTCTTAACTAATTATTTTTTTAAAAGAACCTTCTCTTCTTGTATTTTTACATGTTAAATTTTTGTATTCAACCATGCAGCAGGAAACCTTTTTTTTTCTTCTTTCCGATTTTCTCTGCCAACTATAAAACGAAAACAAAACCTTTAGGATAAGTGTCCTACTCGTTTTGCCATCTTCTGACTTACTGTATCGCTAATTCATCTTATTTTATATAAAATAGAAATATTTTTATTCTATGATTTATGTGAAAGAACTTTGTCTTTAAAGTTAGGACATAATAAAACTGTCTGTGCACTCACACACGCTAACAAAACGTAACCTAACAATATCTTTACAATACCACCAGGCTTCCATACATACACAGTACTACCTAGCTATTATTAACATTACCCACGCAAACATTAAGAGGGGATACATTTTGCAATTCAGATTCCTATATCTGCAGGGAGGGTGTGTGCAAATCATTATAAGAGCGGGCAGTGCCTGCTGCCTACGTATGGCACAATCCGTCATCAAACATTACGCTATTGTAATTGCGAACATTCGCTTGTGTTACAAAAGCTTTATATGTTAAAGAATACCAGGCCACGGAGAAAGTTTTGGATTGAAAAAAAATTGTCGGTGGTGAAATAAATAAAAGTATTGATATTGAATATATTATGCTTTAATCACTCTATCTATTAAAAAAAAAACCGCATCAAAATCCGTTACGTAATTTTAAAGATAAGGCATAAGCATACATAGGGACAGCGGTAAGCCACTTTGTTTTTTAAATACTATGTAATAATACGTACATATTACAGATAAATTACACCCAGATAAAGAACAATCGTGCTCATTATACACACACTTTTGCCCTGCATAGTAGTCAGGGCCAATTGTTGGTGAGTGACCAACAAGCAAGTCAGTATTTGCAATTATGGCAGTTCAAAGATCTTCGAGTGGTGCTCAAACATGACTGCCATCAGTTACCTGTTTAATCATAAGGGACTGTGTCTGTTGTCATTTATTTATTTATTTATTTATTAGAACTTCATGCAACACAAAGGTACACAGGCGGACTTAATGCCTTAGGCATTCTCTACCAGTCAACCAAGGGTGGTGAAGAGAAAACAGGGCAGGTGCATACAAATTAACGAAAATATTAATAAGATCCAGGGTTAAAATATATATATGAATAAAAAATAAAATAAACATACATATAATATTTATATATATAATATACCTACATATACGTATTATCTATATATAGTAAAAGAAAGGGGATTTGAGACGACTCTGCTATTTGTGGAGAAAATATTTCCGCAACATCAACTTAAATGAATACCGACTGGTGGCCATCCTGATATCGAGAGGAAGCGCATTCCAAAGAAGTATGGACTGTATATAAAAAGAAGAATGGACAAAATTAGAAGTATGAGAAGGACAAATGAGTAACAGATTTTTAGAGGAACGCAGATTCTTAGCGTGGGAAGAGGAAAGATATTGAAAATGAGAAATAAGATAAGAAGGAGGGGTGGGAGAGTTAAGCAGAGAAAAAAGAGTAGTCAGTGCCCGCAAATTTCTTCTCTGGCGAATCGGCATCCATTTGAGCTCAGTTCTATAACTTGAGACGTGGTCATATTTTCTCAAATTATAAATAAACCGGATGCAGTTGTTAAGAAGCCTGTCTAATTTATCTAGCAACACCGCATTCAGGTCAAAGTAGCACACGTCACCATAGTCAATGACAGGGAATATTAAAGTTTGCACAAGCATAGTCTTCGTCTTCGCGGGCAGAAAGTTCCTCAGACGATACAGACACCGCAGAGTCCCGTTGACTCTTTGGCAGACACTGGAAACTTGACTTTGCCAGCCAAGCGTCGAATCAAGATGCAAACCGAGATCCTTAACGCTAGGACTAATGGGTATAACGATACCATTAAAAATAATTGGTGGAAGAGAGTTTACCATCACTTTACCCATCATGCGCGAACTTCCAATAATAATTGCCTGACATTTGGAGGGGTTTACAGACACTCCAAATCTTTTTGACCAATCACAGATAGCTTCCAGATCACGGTTTACATCCTCTATAGCGTCTGACAAAACCTCTACCCGCGCAGCAGTATATAATTGCAAATCATCGGCATAAAGGTGATACGAACACCGAAGACAGTGAGTTATAAAATTTATGAAGATGGAGAATAGCAATGGTGAAAGAATACCGCCTTGTGGAACGCCAGAATCCAGATCGCGCCAACTCGATGAATTCTCGCCAACGCGAACCGACTGCCGACGTCCCCGAAGGTAAGAAGAGAACCATTCCAGCGCCTCGGACGAAACCATAAGATGCGAAAGGATAGATAGAAGAATATCATGACTGACAGCATTAAAGGCATTAGAGAAATCAATTAACACCAGAACAGTAACCTTGGTGTCCTCCATAGCTTCTCTAATGTCACCAGTCACTTTTAGGAGAGCAGAGGCAGTACTGTGACCAGGCCTGAATCCGGATTGAAACGTGTCAACCAGGTTATTCCGGTGAACAAATCCCGAAAACTGCTTGTGGACACAGGCCTCCAGCACTTTGGATAGGAAAGGAAGAATAGATATTGGCCGAAAATGGTTAGATAAGGAGGGATTTGCGATTTTAGGAAGTGGGCGAACGTAAGCCATACGCCACAAGGATGGGAATTGTCCAGAATCTAAGGAAAAGTTAATTATGTGGGCAATCGGTGGAAGAAGAAAGTCGAGGATCAGGGTAATCATATGACGACTAATGTCGTCATGGCCCACAGCCTTGGATTTTATGGACAGGATGATCTTTTTGATTTCGTCCAAGGTAGCTGGAGAGAAATGAAATGGTTCAATGGCAGGACCTGGGAGGCCAGAAATGAAATCAATCGTCCTAGATAACATTTGGGAATCCAAATGACAGGAAGCTGTGAAGTGACGGTTGATGTCATCCAGCACGATGGTTTTAGGGAATTCCACATGACGTGGTCTACCAATACCGAGAGTTCCAAGGAATTTCCAGATATCAGCAGGTGAAGAAGAAGATATGTTTTCGAGAATATGGCGGCGTTTAGCGTTGCGTATCACCTGATTACACCGATTTCTTGCAGCTTTGAAACCATCCCTATTTTCAACACTGCGGTTCTTTTTAAATTTTCGAAAAGCTCGATCCCTGCGCCTCATCGCCATGCGAACGTCTGCCGTCATCCAAGGGGCGGGTTGACGTTTAAGTTTAACCTTTTTGACAGGAGCGTGTCTATCGTAAAGCGCAAGGACCGTCCGATTAAAAATATCAAGTTTGTCGTCAACTGATTGCGCCGCTGCAAGCTGACCCCAATCAAGTTTTGAGGCATCCTGACGTAGCTTTTCAGCATCCATACGAGCGAAACAACGCATATGCAATACCTTAAAAGGAAGTTTAGGTGGTTTTAGGATATAGGATAGGAAAATGAGGTCATGATGGGAGAAACCAGGAGCAGGGCACTGGCCGTGAGAGGAAACCAAGGAGGGAGTGGACGTAAGGATTAGGTCGAGCCAAGTGTCTTCACCTGTGGCATTGAAATGTGTAGGTTGCAGTGGAAGGACTTGGAGACTAACGGATTCGATGATATGGAGGAGTTTACGGGAACGAGGGGATGGATGAGAGAGGTCTGTGTTGAAATCGCCCATGATGACACAATGTACATACTCTGACCCTACTGATTCCAACGCTAGCTCCAGATCGGAAAAGTAATCGACGGCAGGTGGGCAGTAGACTACGCCAAGTAAGGTTTTGATACCTTTGACGTATACCTCCAAAAACAAATACTCGACAGAAGCACTATAAGAAGAAGGAGATGAAGCAAGAATTTTAAAAGGGAAATCACTACGAAGGTAGATAGCTACACCACCTCCTCCCTTTCCAATCCTATCATTGCGGATAAGAATGAAACCGGGAAGAGAGTAGGCGGTAGAGAGAAGATGAGGCTTGAGCCAACTCTCAGAAACCAGGACGGCGTGCACATTAGAGTCAGAAAATGCATCGTACAGATCACTATAATGGCTGGGCACACTCTGAGCATTAATGTGACACACATTTAATAAATGACCTTTTTGTCCACCGAAGGTTCGACGCACAAAGTCACCAAGGGTATCAGTCACGGAGCTAAAACTTGCATTAGCAGAAGAGTTAAAGGAATCATTAGCTGAGTAAAAAGAGTCGTTATCAGAGGTCATAAAATAAAATATAACTATAAAATTAAATAAGCAAAACTAAGGTTCAGCTTTATGGTGCTACACCACTGTCTGTTCACCACCCGCCAGCATCACCAGTACAGAAATTGAGACAGAAAAATAGGATAATAAAAAACAAGAAAGTAAGGAAAAGACGACACAAAGTAAATGAAAGCAAGTAAGAAACAAAACGATACATGTCAAGATCAAAATGTGTACATCAGCAAAAACGAAACGCGCTTTACAATCACAACACAGCTTAAGTAAGGAGCGCATTTTTAACATTATCCCCGCGTTCCGAACCGCGCCAAAAGCTATGCTATCGCCAGTCCGACCAAATTGAATAGTCACAAAATATAAGGGTTATTGAGAAATAATTGTGACATAGCGCGTTGGTCGGACTCGCGACAAAACAACCCACGACACAGTTCAGAACGAAGGGAACTTGACGCATCTGACAGGTGACATTGACAGTCCATGATTTTGCATTAAATGTTTACATGCGATTCATTAGGAGTTGAAGTTAGCTATTACATAATATTAAAAATGAAAACGAAACATTGAGCAAGTACCATCAAAATTAATAAATAAAAGTGATGAGTGTAACACACAGTAAGCGGGTACAAAAGTATGCGATACATAGCACAATAAATGGCAAATAATATCATAATATAAATAATGTCATAAAATGTACTAAAGATTCAAAAGATACTATGTGTCTGTTTGTGTAGAACTTTTCAATTAGTGAGATGAAAGGATCCCCGCAGTCTAGATTTAAAGGGTTAGTTGCAAATTTTTTTATGTTTTTTCTTATTTTTCTTTCCCATGTTTCTGACGTCTCGCAATAAACTTGTTTATTTCATAAAGCAGTTAATAACACTGTTGAATAAATTTCAACACAATATTTTTAGGTACTTTACACCTTACAGAAGGTTTGATTTACTAAAAAAAAGACAGGTAGAAAATGCCTAAGGTATTAAGTCCGCCTTTGTACAGTATTATGTATTTAAAGTTTTAATAAATAAAAAAAGAAAATAAACATTTACTTAAGAGCGGCCAACCCGACGTACATTTTCATACAACCGCTTTTACGTGATTATGATGTTATTACATCTCTTTCTTTAAATATTATATTCAGAATATAGACAGGTCAAATGAATATATTTAAGTATAACACAATTGTTATAAAATTTAATTTAAAATAAAATTATACTTATACACCAATGTGTATAAGTATAATTTTATTTTGATTGTAATTTTTTTTTCATATATATATTTTAATGTAATTATGGACTATGTCTGAAATAAATGATTTAATAATAAAATAATAAGTTATAAGTATAATAAATTCAGCATCAATCTTAACTGTATTAAAGCTTACACTTGGTGTACTTTGTAATAAAAGTACAATATTCTAATGTACTTTTATTACAAAGTGTATCCTTAAAAGAACCGTTTTTAACTCCAGTATAATGCCATCACGAATAAAGAATAGTTATTAAATTAGTTATAGATATTAAAAAAAAGTCCCATAAACTTTTTCTCTTCCAAACCGTATAGTCCAAGACAATTCAGAATCAATTGGCGCCTATTCAAATGAAGACATGAAATGCCATCCGTTCCGTTTTACGATAGCTTACATGACTTCCTTTCAGGGATGAGGCATCAAATAAGCAGCTATACGGACTCCGTTAAAGGCTATATGCTCATAGAGTAGCGGAAATTTACTGAACGGCTTTGTTGATGAACAGAAGTGCAGTAGTATGGTAGGTGTTAAGGTGACACAGGTAAGGCAGTATGGACACAAAACAGGTTGAAGTTGGGTTATTTTCAGCTGGTATTTTTTAATTTAAAAATGACAAATAAAGGAAAGTGTTTTCAGTGATTGGTTGGTCATAGTTTTTTAAGTAAGTGAGAACTGACATACTAGGCTAAGAGAAACCCCAGGGAGCTTGAAAAAACCAGTGGTGTAGTAAGTTTTGATCATATAATTGTTAGAATATTTTGGCAAAGAAGACAAATCTGGCGCATAAGCTCATACAGGGAGGGTTTACTGTAGAGTACGAATTTTTTTTTTGATAAAACGTCTTAAGTTTTCATAGAATTAAAATGCCTCCAATTAGCTGTAATACAAACAATGGCATATAAGTATCTAACTGAAACGAAATTTATAGGAGACGTTCAAAAGTGTATAGAACTTGGGCTAAGAATCATCAAAAAATTGAACAGCTTATATTGGCTGAAAGGGCATTAAATTACATTTTATATACCTCCGTTTATTTTAACAGAATTAGAAAAACTTTAAGCTTAAGTATCACTATACATTATTTTATTTGGTTAGCGACCCAGTGGAATGCATTGCCTATAAAAGTGAGGCGTATTCAACGCTGCTGACTTTCAAAAATATGGTAACAGAGCACTAGAGCTATCACTTTAATTATTCTTTTCCTTTCTGTACATTTTAAAATTTGTTAGTTTATTGTTACTTTATTTATGTGTAAAAACACATAAATTAGCAAGTAACATTTACTTCTTTATTTTATTATTTAAACATACATTTTTTTCCATTATTTAAGTTGTTGTACACTGACAACTCCAAAATCTATACCTTTCCATCTGTCCACTATCCAAAGGTTGTCGGGTGGAATTTGCCCTGTGCAGTAAGATAGTCTATTGTAGAACTATTTTTTATAAATGTTTATCCTGCGATAAGCTAAGGTGTGCAATCAAGCAACATGTAAATAAGCAAAGATTTTTCAGTTAGTCGACGGATAGTGACCGGTTGATTTCCCATCAGGTATGAGAAATCAATCAAGCAGTTATACGGTCACTATTGAGACTGTGCGCTCATTGAGTATATAACGTGAACGGCTTTGTTGATGCACACTGAATAATACGATGCATGGTGAAATTTAAGGTGACAGAATTTAGCGAATGTTCGAAGAAAACGACATTTAAAGTAACTAACACTAAGTAAGTAAGGAGTAGGCAGCACTAAATCTACTGAATCATTTTTTCATGAAATAGGGTTACACATACTGAGAGAATTTTTTGACTGGCCTGTCAGTCTAGTAGTTAGTGATCCTGACTGCTATGCCAGAGGTCGTCCATTCCCACCCAGGACAAATATTTGTGTGATGAGCACGATCATTTTTTCTGTGTTTAGAAATATATAAGTATGTTTATCAGTTGTCTAGTACTCATAACACAACAAGCTCTGCTTAGCTTGAAACTAGACCTGCCTAATACCAGTCTGGTCGGAGGATCTTCCCTTTACAATGGAGGGCTTTTACTATTTTCTAAGTAAGTAAACTTTTTATACATATTATTCGCTAAACATATTATATAAGTATCTTAAGTTTCATCCACACTGACAGTAATCCAGATCTAGATTCATTTATTTATTATTTAGTACAGCAAAAAAAAGCCATTAATACTAAATTAAATTAATTAACCCTTTCACTCTGTCTACTCACAGAATCGTAGGCTTTCTAATAAGATCATTTTAATACTCTACAGACACTGAATTATTAAGTATTTACCCAAAAAATAATCGATATATAGGTAGTGTGATAGTGTTCGTACAAGCACTGTGCTTTTTATTACGAATACAAGGAAAATAAAAATAATAAAAACTTGAGTCGTCGTTGTATAATTATATCTCGGCGGTAAAAGGTTTTCCACTACTGCTTTAGTCTTAATCTGGCTATAAAACCTGAACTGAATCTGATGAAATTATGGTAATAATACAAATCTCTCATAACAGAGATTTCGTAAACCATAAACAAAACTCTACATCTCGAAAAAAACACAACAATGATAGGAACGCCATTTTGCAGCTTATTTTGTTTTTTTTTCACTTGTCAGTCGGCTAAAAATAAAAAAGAAAGAAAATAGTTTTTTTTTGTAAACTATTTATGACTTAAAACAATATATTAACCTAACCTAACCTAACGTTTTTACTTCAACTAGTATTAACTAAGACTTAGTAATAAAAAGCAAAAAAAAAACTTTTTATTGATACGGAAATAAGATTTTTTTTGCAAACCGTACTTTTCACTCAAAATTTGACAGATCGAGTTTATTGACTTTCCTGTTCTTATTTGGAACGCATAATACAACACAACTTTCGTTGTTATTTTATTATTCATTGCATAAAGCATTCAGTACCTAGTACTGGCCGGATTTTGCTATTGAAATGCAACTAATTAAGTTACTTAATTAAATAATAGGGATAGGCTTCGATTGCATTACACGGTGAAATGCCGTAGCCCCCGCAACCATTTTAATTCACTGATTCACTCTCCAATTGAGAATTAATTAGCGAGTGACAATGATTTGACATTAACAAGTTTTGTAGATGTAACTGTTAGTTGAATGAAGATTTCTGTTCCCTGCTTGTACTTCTTTCTAATACCCGGACCACACCATCTCGATCTCATTGTAAAGTTTCTAGATTTAATGTTAAACTATTTTTTACATCAACTGGAATGTGCGTACTTCTTTAACCGGAAAATAAATATTATTATTGTGTTTAAGAAGTTTGAAAGGAAGAGAAACTATGAGAGTTGTATGAAGTTAAGCTACTTATATATTACTTTAACGCTTGAGTTCCTCAAATGGCTAGGTATCCACCTAAGTACTACGACGTCGGACGTCTACCTAAACCCTAATGTCTTAAGAAGTATCTCATGTCGTCACAAAGAAAACTTGTTCGTTTCAGTAAATACATTTATTAATATGAGCACAATACTGCTTCAACTACGCAAATAACGTATCTGTCTGCATCAGCCATGTTTACCCGTGTATGAAGTCCACTAAAATTTAACAGCCTGTTAATTCAGTGCCCTGCGCGACCAAGCGGTTTGCGCAGGCGCCAACAAATCAAGTTTGCCTCCCGTATCCCTAGATAATTTGTTCTAATTGAAATTCAAGTCATTGACATAGCCATCGGAGGTAATCAAATTTCTAGAAGCATAGTACGGACACTCTCTGTTACGGAATCTGTAGAGTATGTATGTAGTGAGTTATTGATGACACTGAATTTAGAAACTATATCGACGTAGGAAAACATATTTGCTGTAAGCCTCAAAAAATCGAAAATACGTTTTTTGCATCATTTTTCACTGCTGACAATTTGTGAAGCGTATGCCCAGAAACACGGATTAAAATATAGTCTTTGAGGCCAGAGGAAACAGTACAGGTGGGGTGTTTCCTGTTATTACGCTTAATGGTACAGCTTTGCGTAGGGTATCTATAGTTAAATACCTAAGACATTTGCTGACCTCTGACCTCAGGGACAATGATGACATTGAGAGGGAACGGAGGGCGCTGGCAGTGCAGGCGAACATGATAGCCCGCAGGTGTGCACGTTGTTCGACAGATGTCAAAATTACACTTTTTAGGTCGTATTGTACTTCCTTCTATACGTGCAGCCTGAGCGGCCGATTATACCTAAAAGTCTTACAGTGCCCTCCGAGTCCGATATAATAATGCGTTTAGGATGCTGATGGGGCTGGGGCGATTCTGTAGTGCATCAGGGATGTTTGCTGAACATCCCGTGGATTGCTTTCACACTACGATGCGTAAAAGATGCGCATCTCTGGTGCGTAGAGTGCGGTGCAGCGCCAACAACATCCTCAGCATGATCGCTGGTTGGCTGGACTGTGGCTGCATCAGTCACTGCTCCGCCATTTCTCACGGAATGGCGCAGTAGTGACTGTTGCTATTTATACTTGTTTTGTTGTGGGTAGTTTTTAGTATTACTCACACTAGTCTATAAGAACATTGTTACTCACAATCTGGACACTTTGGTCTGAAATAAAGTATTTATTATTATTCCGTTTATTCATCAAGTAACATATAAATTATATTTTTAAACATATCATTAATAAAAATAAACATTTAAAAATATAAAACATAGTGTCCCACCGGTATCGGGAACAGGGTCCAAGCTACCGGCGGTCAGGGCTCCAGAGAAAGGAGCCTCCTAAAATACGAGCCGTGTCCAGGAGTACCGCTTTCTGAATCAAGTCCTTGATCCAGCCGCCTAACGAGAGCCTCCTAAGGTGTTGGTCGAGGCATTTGGCTATTAAGCCATTGGCCGTCACAACTATCGGTACAATGATTGCTGAATCCACATCCCGCATGTCGACAACCTCGCGAGCCAAGTCAATATACTTTACTTGCTTATCTTTCTCGGCTTTCACGAGGTTTTCGTCATGAGGGACGGATATGTCAACAATAATTGCATGCCTCTCGCTTCGGTCCACCATCACTATATCAGGTTTATTAGCTATAATAGTCCTGTCAGTGATGATAGACCGATCCCAGTACAGAGTGATATGACCATTTTCAAGAACTGGGTCGGGCTCATACCTGTAGTACGGCACTTCCGATTCCACAAGAGAGTATTTCAGAGCAAGTTGCTGATGGATAATCCTGGCTACGAGGTTGTGCCTGTGCTACTTGGACAACCGCGTAGCCGGGATTCGCTACATGGTGTAAGCAACAAACTTCTGGCAGTCAGTATATCTTTCAAACAGAGGTTTACGCCATTTTAGCAGGATAAGTTTTTGTTAATGCCAACATGTACATCATTTCAGTGGTACATCTATTAAGATGAACCACTGAGGCATTGTTTATTATAATTACGTTTAGAAAGTTCACATGAAATAAATACATCAAATTTACTACCTTTTACTCGTAAAACATTTTTCCAACTCCATTAATTTAATTCAACAACATCAATGCAAGATAATTCTTCACTATGGCTTACGTCTTTTTAACTTTAAATAAAAAAACATATATGTTGTAAAAATAATCCGCTGCAAGTCAATTTATGGTCTTGCTGTCAACAGATGAGGCCGAAATTGAGTCAATGAACAATAACCAGAGAATTTTATTTAATTTTGCCATGCTTTATTTTTATCAAATATGTCACTTGCAACTGGGGGGAGCCACTGGCTCCTGTAACACATGTTGGTACCTAGTTCAAGAGCCAGAGCTTGAAACAGTTTAATGGTGTATCTATTACCTGTTTTATTTTTTGAGTAAAAAAAAAAACAAAGAACGATTGAGCACACCTTCCCATGGCTACATATGTGTATTACTTGTTGGATAGGTATTTTTAAATAAAAATTACTATAGCAGCAAGTTTCAAATCTTAGTCCCTTTCAAAGTTGTTCTTTGTTTTGTTGTTATATAAAAACTAGCAACCCGCCCCAGCTTCGCACAGGTGCAATGCTGCTACTAAATATAGACAAATAACTTTCCGTTAATACCCGCGAACGCAGTCGTCGCTCGAGGACTGAAAGGTTAAATGACCTTGCCCCGCCATTAACAACACTAGCTCAATCCGTTCAGCGGTCAAACCGTGTAAAATAAACTATTCCATTTAAAAAAAGCTAAAAATCGGCCTACATAAGCTGAAAGTAGTTGCGGTGATATCGGGCGCAGTTGACTCGGGCGGGGTGTCAGCGGCCCATACGAACAGGTTGCTAGATTTGCCCACTATTTTTACGTGTCCCGCACTGGTGATGCGACACGTCACACCTGTTGTTGGCCGTGGTCGCATTTACAATAGTGCAGTGTGTTGACTTTTTTACAGCTTTTTAAAATAATCGATAGATTTTTTTTAGGAAATAGTAGAAGTAGTTCCATGTATGTTCCATAATTTTGTCTCAACGCCCAACAATATGGTTCAATACTTGGCAGAGTTTGTGGTATGAGTACTAGATAACTGATACACATAAAAGATTTTAAATATTTAATAATGCCAGCTATAACTGAATAGTATAATAGCCGTATGCCATCTAGCATAGCATAATCCTTATAATGTTCTCAATGCTGGGACTCAGGCCTCCTCTCTAGGAGATGGGCCGTAATCCACCACGCGGACCCAGTGCGGGTTTGTGAATGTCACAAGTCTTTGAATTTTTGGTTCTAGGACAAGTCGGTTTCCCCGCGATGTTTTCGTTTTGACGAGTCGAAAATTAACTTTCTTTCTATTCCATAACTCATTGTTTTATTTTTCCTGAAAAGCTAAAAATCATGTCTAAGTACAATTGGGAAATAAGTAGGCACAATAGTGAAATATTACTAAATCCAACCACATCAGACACTACGCAGGCATTCCCTTGTGACAAACTAGAATAAGAGGATGTTACAAAATCTGAAAATAAAAATGAACGTTAAATAAAAAAATAAATATCACGTTACGCACAATAGTCGAGTTGGGAGCATCACTAAGGCCTAAAGTATACACACGCAGTGATACCGAATGATTCGGTATCGCGTACACCGGCCAATTAAACAGTTTTTGCTCCTCCGCACATTTGTAGCGGGTAATGTCGGGCGTGTTTATGCGATCGGCCATGAATACAATCATCGCTTGCAATACCTACGAGTATATGCAACCGTTTTTGAAACGAATGGTTTACGAAATAAATTCTACTGAAGTGCTCTGAATAATTGCATACACTAATTTAGTCCCGGAATCTTTGCTAAATAATTATGTTTTTACTCGACTACGGCAAATCCAAAGGAGAGTCATGAATTTTACAGGCTGTATATGTATGTCATTCTGTTCGATCTTTTGACTGGCCTGTCAGCCTTGAGCCTAGTAGTTAGTGATCCTGACTGCTATGCCGGAGGCCGTGGGTTCGATTCCCACCCTGGACAAATGTTTGTGTGATGTCTAGTATTCATAACACAAGCTCTGCTTAGCTTGAGACTAGATGGCGTTGTGTGGTGGTTGTCGAATATTACTTACTATTTACTTACTTACCTACTTAAATCGCTCTATCTATTAAAACAAACCGCATCGCATACAAAGGAACAATCAGCGGGAAGCGACTTGGTTTTACACTATGTAATAATTATATCTGTTCTCTCATAGCACCTAATCTGCTCATCAGAACTCGAAATATGAGGTATCGTTAAAACCGTCTTGATCATCCCCTGAACATGTAACAACACGGTTATGTGACGTGTCACAGAACTAAAAATAAAATGAGATAAATACGCCGTATTTGGTATCAATCGAGACGGCTTCACTTGTATGTTTCCATTTTTAAATTTAGAGTGACACTGGCCCCAGTGCGGAGGGCAGAGACGGAATGGGGTGGGGCGTTTAGTCGGTAAGAGTCTGACACTGTTTCCCACTCGGCTCAAGAGCGGGTTTCGTCATTGAATTATTTTTGCCCACCATAATAAAAAAAAACCCTATAGCGGACAAAAAGTAATGAGTAAAAAAAATTATCACACGGTCTTTTATATCGATATAATATTGGTACTACGCATTACATTAGATCGCCAACACTTTCTTTGCTTGACATAAGTGTTCCCTTTCACCTTTACACTGATCACTTGATTACATTAGTGGAGTTTTGACGTATACTCTGTAAGCTATTTACCGCTTTATGTTTTGTTAGACGACATCATGGTAATCAAGCGCAGCAGCATACTGTGTTGAAAAAATATCTTATATAATAAACAGATTAAATATTATGATGAAATGCGGCCTCAAGCGTTTAAAATAAATCGATATACAAAACAGTAAGAAGCATAGTGATTTAACAACAAAACTGTTTAAATAGGTAACAATACCTGTAATAGGCTTGCATACCAGTATAAAGTATTTTTGTATTATTTTATGTGATATTCCTGTATGTATTGCTGTTGGTGTGCCAATAAATAAATAAACAAAAAGTAAAAAAATGAAAATTCGACTACAACAAAAACGATACAAAAAGGTATGAAAGGAATTCCAGCATCCTGAAAATCTGGTTTCATATTTTTTAGCGGCGTTTTTTTTTGTTGTAGTCGGGTTTTGATGTCTATATTGCCAATATTTTTGTTTTGATATTTGTTTTTGAGGACAAATACTCCAGTTATTAGTGTTGTATTCGACAAAAAATTTAGTAAATAAAAGGCTTAACAAAAACAACGTCAGAATTAATAAAAAACGTTCTGAACTAATTTTGTAATTTAACCGTACATGCAAGCATTTGTTTTTACGCTTCCATGTACCACGAAACTTCACTCTGTCCTTTCGCAGATACTTTGACACGTTTTCACGGCATCTAAGAAAAATAAAATATTACTTATATTTATTAACTTTTTTTTAACTAATTTTTTCCAATGCATTAAAATTAAACATCAAAATTAATGCATCGAGTGTTTTAAAAAATAGAATGTGCGACAGTCAGAGTCTCACTGAGGGTGTTCCTCAGGGTAGCGTTCTCTCTCGTCTTTTTTTCTATCTTCATTAACGTTGTTACCAGAGTAATTGCCCTTCCAATGCTTCTACAAAGGTGTTATGAGTACTCTAAACATCTGATAAACATACTTATATTTCTGGGCCGGAGGTGACTCGCGGGACATATTTTGCGGGGCCTGCACTAGACCAACAGGTCAGGCAAATGACTCGTGTATACGTTTTTGATAAAATACGGCTGTTTTTTGTAACACCATATCAGCAAAACAAAAATATTTTAACAAAAAAAAACAACCATTTTCTTTAATTTCTCTGTCTGTTTCTATAACAGTTTGGTATTTTCGTTATTTTTGTAGAAAGATTTTTATTTCAGAATTCCGATACCTACCGATAGGTAAAAAAAAATCTCAATAAAATAAAAATCTCATGATCTCAAAATCTCATCATAAGATTACCTACTTCTATGTACACCCTCCTCTTTTTTCTTCAATCAGTCACTGACTATGCGTATAAACAGCAATTTTACTTGTTACGAGAGTGCTGTGACGTTTTTTTGAAGAGTTCCATTCTATATCTTCAAAGTTCATCATCAGATCAAAAGAACATTTCTATGGGGCCAACTTGGGGGTATAATCTTGCAATCAAAACAAATATTTTCTAAATATCAATTTACCAAGATATCAGTGAACAAAAAAATACAAAAAAACAAATACATACAGCCGAACATAGGACTTCTTCTTTTCTTCTTCTTTTTTTAGGGGTTCTTCTTTTCTTTTTCCTTTCCTTTTTTTTTACTTGTGCTTCTAGTTTCTGGATCGTTCTTGTGGCCTATTCTAGACATTCAGTCCACCCAGTAGGTTGACTTTCTAAACCTACTTCAACTACAATTTTTATAATAAAGTACTTGAAATAAGAGCGAACAAACGGTAACGTTGGACAAACCGTTTACTACTAGACCATCGAAATTCATCGAGAGCTACAGAACATCATCACTCAATCATGCATCAGATAATACACAGAGTTAAGTTAACACATCCATCTGGGCAACAAATTTAATTGCAATCTCGGCTTAAATCGCGGTATAATCAGGGAGGTCCCAATTTAAACCGCCCTGTCAACTTTTCATCAATATGTCAGTTTAATTGATGAACTGATGAATTAAATTCCGTGTAAAACTCGCATGATTGACGTAAATCTGAGGTGTGAAATTTCATTAAAATATCAACTACGTTGAACTCAGCCTGATGATAGTGTGAATAGGCGTAGGTTATGTTATTATCACTTTATGTTTTTGATTCGAAAGCTATTATGACAGTGGGTGGTTTAAAATGATAAGTATGTTGCTGTCTGAGCAGAGAGAGAGAGAGAGAGTCGAGAGAGTATTGTATGCGGAAATGACGTAGTAAAAAATATACGTAGCTGTGTGCAAAAGTTGTGTGTTCGTAGTCGACTGACAGAGAAAATGAAAAGAAAGGAAAGAGTCAAGGGAAGTTTGCGGTATCTGTATCATCTCAGGAGCTTTTGTCTGCAAAATCGAAGATAACGCTTGTACAGCCTTTAATCTTCCCTATTATCTATTATGAAGATGTATGCCATTTTGGCCTTATGTTCAGCAATTCAGGTCAGTCATGTTGGATAAGCTTGAACAATTCCTCAACAATTGCATCACAGGTTCATATTTTACCTAAGGAAATATGATCATGTTTAATAGACATGGTTTTATAATAGACATTTCGGCTTCAGATCTGTACTCAAATGGCCACCTATTCACGTGAGAAGAGGTTTGCGTGCTATGACAACTCTCCTACCCCTCTTTCTTATCTTACGAGTATATCTCGCTTTCAATATCTTTGATAAAAATCTCCTACTGCTTTGTCCTTCTCTAATGAAAACATTAGATGATATTTACTGACCATAAAATAATATGAGGACAAAGCATTAGAATATTTTTCACAACCCCGGCGTGTGAGATCAGGACGTCTACTCTCTTTCTTCGAAATTTCGTTGTCATAAAATTTCGGAAATTAAGGCTCTGCGCAAACGGACCACCGACTACAGCAAATGATGACTATCGCGCGCTACTGCCACATTTGTAACAGTAGGTATAAGGAACAAGCGATAGCCACTGGCGTTTGGAAGCCACCACATTGTAAAACCCATTCTCTGCTTCGAAGTCTTACGATAGACTTTGTTACGGAAAGTTTGCTAGCACATGGTGGTTTGGCATGGTGACGCGAGCGATATGTAGAACTATCTAATCGTTAACAGTTCGTTTGGTGTAGCAGCGTGACGGTGGCGAGTGTTGGTTTGTGTGTCCCGTAGCGACCAAAAGTGGCAAATTACGGACGCTGGTGTAGCGAGTGGCGGACACCGGCGATACGTTTGGCGCGTCGTATACAATATACTTATGAAAAAGTGTATTAAGTCGCTATCGATAGCCACTAGTAACTTTGGTTGGTTGCCACCTTTGCGCTGAGTCTAATTAAAGTGACATATGGAAGGAAACAATTGAAATTTCGTTCGAAACTTCGTTTTTCGGAGAAAGAGAGTAGGGCCCCAGCACCGCCGAACGTCCTCCACGAGGACACGGTAATGTATGTGTAGGTATATACTCGTATTAGGTATATTAAATACGTATGTATGTTTATATATAACTAGCGACCCGTCCCAGCTTCGCACGGGCGCAATGTTGATATTAAATAGGTATATTGTATTATACATAAAAAACTTCCTCTTGAATTACTCTATCTATTAAAAAAATTGCATTAAAATCCGTTGCATAATTTTAAAAATCTAAGCATACATAGGGTAGAAAAGACTTTATTTTATACTATGTAATGATGATTTTGTAACACTGGTAGAAAACTAGTATTACAAATCTATACTTAATATTATAAAGCTGAAGAGTTTGTTTGTTTGTTTGTTTGAACGCGCTAATCTCAGGAACTACTGGTTCGAATTGAAAAATTCTTTTTGTGTTGAATAGATCATTTATCGAGGAAGGCTTTAGGTTATATAACATCACGCTGTGACTTATAGGAGCGAAGAAACAATGGAAAATGTGGAAAAAACGGGGACAAATATTCATCTTTGAGGGCTTCCTTTGCGTGCGCTGCGAAAACGGTAGAAGATACCAAAAAAATATGTACCAAAAAATTATTCCTCTTAAAATGATGTAAAAAAATGTCCGCGACAGTATATGTCTATCTTTTAAGATTAACTCACCAGAACCGTTTTTATGGGAATCAAATTTGGCCCAAAATAATGCATTATTACAAATTATTTGTTAGAGTTGTATCAACATAGTAATATTAAACTTTATCCAAATGAATGTGTTGTTGATTAAAAGTATGTAATTGTGAACAAAATTGTCTTTGTAATCACTTATTTTTAATGAACATCTTAGAAGATATTACAATTTTAAAATACTCCGATATAAAATTCACACGCGCCGCATGATGTGCAAAATATGACGCTGCGCCTGGCCGGCGGGCGAGGAGAGGGGTTGCTTGCGGGCGGCGCGGAGGGGTTTTTTTCATGGTAGTTAAAAATCATCCAATGACGAATCCCGCTCTTGGGCGGAGCGGGAAACAGTGTCAGACTCTTACTGACTAAACAACCTACCCCGTTCCTCCCTTGCCTTATTCCCAGAGCCCCGGTAAAACGCTTTCGCACCAACCCTCGGCTGCAGGAGGCTTCGACCCTGAAGAGCCCCACAGTTTGCTGACAACACCTTGAAGCGCGCGGGAGCAGTGCAGGCCGTCGACGACTTGGTCTCGGTCTGGACTGTTACCAGACAACCGGACGGCGAGCTACTCATTGTTCACCGTTCGCGAGCCAGCGTCTACGGTGACCGGATATCGGCGGGATCGCGGCGGCGACAGCTATGGCGAGGGCGCTTTTGCCCTTGCCTTATGCGGTTGGCCTCCTCCTTTACGAGCATTACTGCTTCGCAGAAGGAGGCGATCGCTTGCCATTCTTCTTCGCTGCGGACCATGGCCTGAACCAAGGCCCGGCGCGAGAGGCCACCGCCGCCGATCACCCCCACGAGGACACGGCGATTCTCTTCTCAAGCGGGGCACACCTCCACCGTGTCCTCCGTGCTGGCCACACAGTGGCGACACCCGGGCGACTCTTCCGCACGAATCCGGCGCAGGAATCTCCTGAACTTCCCATGTCAGGTGAGAACCTGCGTCATGTCCTGTGTGATGTCTATCCAACCACGCCTCAAAGAGGGCACTTACCGCCGAGATTTTGGCGTGCCCAAGTGGAGGGTGTAGTTCTAAGATGTACTTTTAGATAATTATGTTCTTTTAAAAACTAAATTGTCTAAATTAATAACAGAAATTGATACGGGCAAAGTCGTGGGTAACAGCTATAATTTATAAAGCTGAGGTTGTTTGCAAAAATAAATATGATGCCCAAAATAACTATTCCACGCGGACGAAGTCGCGGGCACAGCTAGTTTATGTATAAACAACGTAGTATTTTCTATTCATGCACCTGCCATATTGTCTCTCCACTGAGAGCAGTGGAGAGACAATATGGCAGGTGAGGTGCAAACTAGAGAGTTTGACTGGTAGAGAATGCCTGATGGCTCCTTTGCATGAAGATTGAATTTTTTTTTTCAAACCACAACGCTTTCACTTTTCCATTTCGAGTTTGCCAAAATTAATTCACTTGGTGCACGAACAAGACTTTACAATATCAAATGCGATTTTGTTAATTTTTTTTTACAGTGAGTGATGACTATACAATAAGTTGTCGACAAGCATGTCGACTGTTTTTGCTTAATACACTGATGAATTTATTGCGTTACGCCTCAGTGGGTTAGAGTGGTAACTTTGTATATATATCGAATACAATGTTCTGTGGGTGATATTGCGTGTTGAACTACTAGAATAGTTTGACTGTTCATTTATTAGTGCCAACAAAAAATGTAAATGGTTTTGCGCTTTTGAATGATAATATGTTATGGGTAAACTCGGGGTTTGTAGTTTACCCAAATGGCTTGAATAAAAGTAATCTAAGATAGGTATCGTCCATTTTAAAATAGGCACAGCCCGCTTGTGAATTGAATATATATTTAGGAATGAAACCCAAATGCGTATTATTATAATAATATATAGATTGAAGACGTAAGGTACGACATTTTAGATATTGATAGTTTGCTCATTTTCGACAATATAGGCATCAATTGCTTAATATTTTCTGTACTTTAATTTTTCTCAGTCTATTTTAAACGGGAATACCTTTTTACTCAATTTATACATTTCTCGACCAGCGTGGGTCAGATCTGACTTCAGTAAACAAACTGTATGAAATGGTGTTGCTATCATTAGAAATGTTTACTTAAGTCTTTTGTTTGATTTCGATGATGGAAATAGCTAAAAGATGCGAAAGCCAACTATTAATAAACGGCGAAATAGATTGCTTATTAACTTTTGTTTTTGACACGTAGTAACGAATATCCACTGATCTTTGATTGATGATCGAATGTGTGTTATGATTAAAAAGAAAGCCCGTTTCTTTTTTCTCTTCTGATGTATTGCAGCTAGCGTTGCCTTTGTTATCGCGAGATGTCATTAGATCTCACTGAATGTGTCTTCAACATTGAGTGAAATCTAGTCCTAATTTTATCCCGCGACATGGTTGTACAGAAAAAGGTGATTATATTTTAAACACTACTTCTGCCCATGATCAGTTTAGAAAATAAATAGTCCACCTCCCATACAAGTAAAGATATTTCAGTTTAAAGTTGATAAGAATTACTGAAAGTTATCATTACTGTTAAAAACTGTTATTGGCATTTCTTTTATTGACGTGACAACGTCTTAAATTAGGTTGCGGCTGGGAGTCACTTATGAAAAAGTGTAACGCTCGGTAACGTTACGATGAGTCACCGAACGAGAGAGAGGCCCGCCGAATGCCTTGCGTCTCTCTCCCACTCAACTATGATCGGTCTGCCGCGCGCGCAGCACTAGAGAATTAGGACGTTGTCACGTAAAATCTTCGCCCGTAAAACCGACTTTACAGGCAACCATTTTTTTTTTGTACGAGTTTTCAAACTCTTAAATTCGTAGAGCCTAACTTCAGACTCGCCAAGATCCAACGGGCGTACTGTATAATTATATTACTTTCATCCAGTAGCCACCAGTTTTCTTAAATCTTTTCCAGTTTTTGTAATCCATTCTAACTTTTTTTTTAAATAAAATATGGCTAGCATAATAAGTCTATTAATAAAAAGCATAGTTGGGAAAAGACTACATATATATATTAGGACTTGTTTCTAATTACGTCTAATTATGTCATTTTAGATGAATTAGACCCAGACATAGGACAAATGATCATATTCATTACTCAAACATTTGCCTTTGGTGGGAATCAAACCTACGACCTCCGCATTGTAGTCAGAGCTACTAACTACTAGATCAACAAGTCAGGTTTGTTAAATTTTCATCAAAATTAAAAATATGAACGAAACATATGATAAATATCATTTATATAGAAGAGGGCAAAACAAATGGTGGATGTGAGGAAGTAGGTATATCAAAAGTAAAGTCGCAAAAATGAAATTGGAAATCATCATCACCATTTCAGCCGAACGCCGTTACAAAACCTGTCCTGTGCGTCTTGCACCCGACGGAAATTGGTAATAACGAGAACAAATTCGCACGTCCTCTATTGTCCAGGCACTGAGGGATTAAAAAAAAACGAAAATTTAAAGGGTATTTACTGACTACGTCAACGATATTAGGGACTCAGGCCTCTACCGATTCAAACACAGACACTTATGTTGTCGTCAGTCACGTGTTAGTGCACGATTGCATCACTGCTTACCATCAGGTGGGATCGCAGTTAAGCACTAGTTTATAGCAATAAAAAAATACTTTATACAGATGGAGAGTTTAATGCAATTATTTCGTGTAGACTTTGGTGTTGCCCAATTTTTTTTTTGATCCCATGGTCGGAAACACAGAACTCTTCACAGAACGCTTGGGACACACAGAACTCTTGTTCTGTTTTCCCAAGCAAGGTTTCTAAACTCAGACTTTGAAATTAGGTTTATCCTTGACTTGACAAGAGTCAAGGATAAACCTCATTTCAAAGTAAATTCTCGCCGTTTGACACACACAATACAAAGTATAAATAACTTAATTCATAGTCTTCAATTACTTTCGACAGGGAAAGGAAAATTTACACTTTTAATAACATTTATGACAGTTTCGACTAGGATTTCATTGAATGAAATTGAAAACATTGATGTCGAATATTTTCACAACATAGAGTAAAGAGTATGAATGAAAACAGATACAGTAGATAAACTCCGCAACTCTGTTTATTCTACACTAGCTGTTGGCCGCGGTGTGTTCAATGGTTTTACTAAAGAGGTATTACAATTATTTCTTACTAGTAAGAAGGACAAATACAGTCATCAATCTAATAATTAAGATATTTTTGAACGATAGAAAACCTTACGAGTAAGACAACATTCCGCTATTCATTGAGATGCTTATTGTAGATCCTATAAAAATGTAAAACAAAAACATAACCAATGGTAATTGATAAAAACATTTTTGTTTTTAAACAAACGAATCAACTTTGTGCAGTAAAGCGGCGTTTTCATATGTCCGCTTTTAAAATATACAGCATGACAAATGTTCATAAAAATTCAATAATACTGTGTCGCGGTCGCAAAGTCGACGGAATTTGAAACACAAGGATTGTATTTGGATTGAAACAGATTGATAAAAATGTTATCATATTTTTTGAAGCGGCTAATCCCACCGCTCTTTGTTTGTCAGACAGATTTGATTAATCTCCCGACAACATTTCATCGAATATCACCGGCCAAATACAATGTTTTTTGAATAACTTCAAATATAAAATAAATAAATATGTTCAATGTACAATAAACAGTAAATACAAATGAGCACCTACCTCGAGGTAACACGATCGCCTTTATTAACATTGTTTATTAAATATAAAATATCGCGTGCGCAAAACCGGGTGAGACGACTCAACCACTGCAATATTAACACAACAAAAAAAAAAACGCGAAACAATCTAAGAGATTTTATTGTTCCGCGAAATTTATTGCACACAATAAAACGTAGTGTAAATGAATTATTAACTATTGCTGTATTAATAATTCATGCGTTATAATGTTATTGTAACGGAAAAGTTATTTTAAGTTTTTCAGTTAATGCTAGCTTCACGCGGTTCCCTAATTAAAATTAATTTTACATAAATTCAATGACGCGCGTTTTGTTGGTGGTACCTATGCCGAGTCTATCATAATTATTTCCTAATAAGTAATACTCATTACGAGGCGTTTTTAAGTGAAGCGGAAATATAACTATTTTATGCAGGCGTTTATATCATAAACTTACAAACATTGTTACTTACTAGACTGCGATTGCGATCATTACGTAATTTCTACACATTTTTATGAAGATATTTTATCTGTAACAGCTTTTTAATTCATAGCAGAACTAATTATTACTATAAACTTTTTATAGTGCTCGTATACAGGGCGGAACAAGCAATGAACGTAACAATGTAGTTTAAAAAACATTTGATCAAAATGCTAAGTGTCCAGCAAACTACGTAAAATTCAGTCGAGAATATCTCGTATTCACTTAATTTACACGAAATAAATAAATTACACTAGTAGTGACCCATGCCACCACCATTTACGTTACAGTAAAGATCAAATGACATAACAACGTCAACGCATAAGAGAAAACACCTGCTCGCTAACAAACTGCTTCAAGTGTTATACATACAAAAAGCATTGTTAGGTAAATCGTATTTCAATCCCACAGTGCCGCGACGGTTTGAGTTGAATGAGCGACGCCGTGAGGCGGGGCAACGCGCGCTATGTTTAGCTGCTTGAGACGTAGTAATGTTTACAAGTGACAGCCTAGTTGCAACGCAGACAGCGTAAATAGCCCCCTTCAGGGTATCAAGTACATACGTCGATTACGAGTTATCCAGCAATGGCGTCACTGACAATCATCGATGCGACAATTTATTTCCTTCTTAACGGTAATTCAAAAACATATTGACATCCACCAACGCGCACTGGGCCCGTTTGGTGCAATTTGGCCTATTCCCTCTCCTAAAGAGGAGGCCTGAGTCCTAGCAGTAGGAAAATTATAAAGCTGATGCTATGCTATGCAAACTGTATACTGTCAAGAAATTGATACAAAAAGTAAAAACCATCGATAGTTTTTTTTTCCATCGTGTGCAAGAAATTATTCAGTTCAAGGATCGAAATAACCTGCTCTGCGTATTAGGTACCGACAAGGGAGGCAGCCGCCAAGCGGATGTAGCCTTTCATGCAAGGTTCATGTGGTGCCTGTATTTTCTTTTTTGACACAATATAAAATGAAGTATGCTGGCATTGCCTGGCTATATGTACAACGCACCGGGAATTTTCACTCACGACATTCCACGACGCATAATAAATAGGCTTTTGTTCGTTTGTCCGGGTATACATAAAAGTGAACAAACAAAAAAACGGACACGAAGGGCATTAGTCGTACGTAAAAATAGTCTGACGTGCAAGCATTTTCTGGGCACTGAGCAGGGAGTACCCACGCTGTTCCATTAGACGGAAATCGGAATACGCGCTCAGAAGGTGAGCCCCGCCAAAAATGCTGCCCCATGCAAGAATAAAAACAAAATTTCGCTGTGAGTATTGATTTACTACGCACGTGGACTCGCCGTAGGGCAGGGGGTGAAAAAAAATAAAATTAAAAAATATGCATAATAAAAATTTGTTCGATAACGATGCGTCCCTCGCGACGAGCGAGCAGACGCAGGCTGTGCGTGGGGTGGGGGATCGATTATTTTAGAAATTTCAAATACGTTCACCATTAAAAATGCAGCTTGATAAACTTTTGTATTCTTTTGTATTTCAAAGGAATATCGTATGGCAGCCATGTATTGGGTATCGTTTTTAATGTCCTTTTAACACCTTCCCATAGTTTAATAAACTGATCTAAAATTCTACGGAATAAATCGTGCACCGCTCTTCCAAATCTTTCTGTTTAACCGAATAAAAAGTAAATTAAAATTTGCTGATACAAGGTATGAAAGCAATCGGGTGGTTTGTAACAGCTGCTAGTCAATTAATAACGAGTAGCAGAGATGTAACGCATTTGGGTTGGGATACTTGACCGATAGAGGGGGGAATCTCCTGGTGGTTTTTTATATTCCACAAGGAGACTCCCTCTTTGGAGAATTATATTATAGCGTGTACCGATAATGGACAAAAATAATTATCTATTTCGTATTTATGACAGTACTAATACAGATTATTATTTTTAGATGCAACTGGTATTAATACTAAGTATTATTTAAGGTTAGCGAAAAAATATAGAAGATTATGTGACCAGGGGATAAAGCAGTCTTTAAGTCGAGGGCAGTGAATTCCGAACGAAACGAAGGTTTTAAAATTTTAATCCCGAACGTCAGTGAGGGACTAAAACTAAAGAACAGCTGAGCGGGTGCAATGACATTACGTAGGTCGGTCTTTGTGTAAATCAAAATCAAATCAAAATCAAAATCAAAATCAAAATGGTTTTTATTTCATATAGGCCTACATGGGCACTTATAAAACGTCAGAAGCTAGTGCACGGTTCCAAATTGGTCGTTTCCTATGGAGAAGAACCGGCAAGAAAGTCCATGGTTACTCTTTTAAAAAAATGGTTTCTTACAATATTATCTCGTTATTACTGTATTTATATCATTATGTAAGTACAGTGTAGACCAGTCAATATTGTACTCAACTACCTACGGTCATTGAACCCGCTCAGCTTTTCTTTACTTAAAGAAATGAATTTCGTATACGCGTAAATTAATTTCAGTTTAAAAAAAAAGTAATTTATTTTTAAATTATATCTTTGAAAATCGATAGTGTTTCGTACCCGATCATCATCTACAGGATTAAAACGGCCAAAATTTTACGGTGTATATACGAGTATATGAAATAATCTCGTATTGATATATTTTTTTATGGTAGGTAAAAATCAACGAATGACGAATCCCGCCGTTGGGTGGAGCGGGAAACAATGTCAGACTCTTACTGACTAAACAACCTACCCGGTTTCTACGATGCCATACATACTAGGGCCAGAGACTTCCTTTCAGACAAGAATCCTTGGCCCTGTAATTTAGGGTCAGACTCGCAATATTTTTTGGTTGATCCAAGTAATTTATATCATGTTTTGATTATAGCCTAGAAGTTCAACAATCTTATATACAGGGTATCATTGACATGTTAACGCAAACGAATACCATAGATCCAGTACATGACTCTAGACCGCCAGTGGTGGAATTTGTTGTCACTGCTCTCATAAATATCGATAAAAAAACAATATTGATTTATTACAGGGTAATTTGAGATTTCAAATTTTGCATAATCCGTGTAATTAAATAATGGTAAAATAAAATCTGCGAGAAAATAGTTTGGACGTAGCGTTCGCTAGCTGTTGTCGCGGCACCGCTCGCTTCTCGCTAACAGCACAAAATAAATAGGCACAGAAGTCAATCTCATGTATGTTACTTCACTTTTCATACCTACGTACGGCGTTCGCGCGCGCTAGGGTTGTCAACTGGATTATGCACAACAAATTATCGTGGTAGTTGCACTCGTATTCAGTTGATTGATTTATTGTTGGGAATGAAATAGAAAAACCTACATAGCATTAAGAAACATTTCAATTTTAGTGTTATATTACAAACAAGCTACCCACCCCTTACCTGGTTGCAATTATATAGGTTTCTTGCAGTTTTGGTATCTTAAAAAACGTCAATTCACTGTTTAATGTTGAATTTAAACAACCGTACACTGAACAGTTATTATAGGGTTTCTGTTTTTGTTGATCTATTTTTCTTTTACAAAAATTTCACAGACGCGCGTCTCAAACGTGTCACCCTCGCGGTCGTAATGATCCTCGTTGAGCCCGGTTTTCGCGTCGGTGAACGGTGTCTATGTGTACATTGCTCGAGCGCGCTTTGTACGTAGATTGACATCTGTACCTATATAATTTGTGCTCACAGCGTTGCTTAAAGTCACAGAACACGTCAAGGATGGCCTGGAGAACTCAAGGTTAACGGTGCTAGTTTTAATAGATTTCTCTAATGTTTTTGATACCTTTGATCACGACATCCTTCTGGCTATCTTGTCTCAAATAGGGGTATCTTAATTGGCACAGGATTGATGCTCATCATATCTTCGTAGACGTCAGCAAGCGGTACGTGTTGATCAGAAGCTTTCTGACTGGTGCGACAAGCAAACCGGTATTCCACAAAGCGATATACTGTCTAAACTCCTATTTTCTTTGTTCAGCAATTCTATCAAAGCTATTTTTCAAATACTCTTTCCATCTCTTTGCTGATACCTACAGCTCTATGCGATTTCTCTGATCTCTAATCTTGATAACCTCGGTGACTGCATCCCTTTAATAAATGCTGGCCTTCTGGCAATTAGTGATTGGTCAAGCAGATTTGGAATTACTGTCAATGTCAGTAAATGTCAAGCTATCCTTATTGCCAGTTAATACTTTTTTCGAAGCCGTCCGTCCGCCTATATACCACTATTGTACAAAATACAACTAGTCCACCCGACAAGCAGAAGATACCGAAGTACACGTCTTGTCATTCAATTTGACGTAGGTACAGCGCTGAACCAAACAAGGCGCTTCGGGTGCATTTTTGTGGGAATATCCGTACGCGCGTTACACGTCTTATCTGGACTCATAACCACTCCACCACCACTCATAACCATAAAATTCAGTCTTTTGCCTAACACACACACAATGATTATATGATATGACTCTAAATAAGATTACATAGCATGCCAGTAATAGAGCAATTTCCAAACTGTTGTCAGTTGTTTATCAAGCAGTGTGTGAATGGGTCCTAAGTGATGACGTGTGACGTCATAGGAAGAGCCGAGCGCCATATTAGGGGCTCTGATGAGTGTGTGGGCCAGTTCCGTTTGACCCAGAGCTAGTGCGAGTTGCACACTGGCAATGCGCAAGGTAACCACAGTGGATGATTTACATTCTGACTTAACGATAGTCTATTGTTGTTGTGTAAAGACTTTAAAAACATCACAGAATTTTTAAAATATTCCTACAAATACCACGTTAAATTAGTGCCAGATCGTAAGGCAGCGATTAGCTTCCATGGTCAAAATTACGATCACTTCACGAATAATTCTGCAACGACCTACTTAATTCAGACGCAACAAAAAGCAATCATCCGATAGTCACAGGCGCACGTGTCATATGCATGCGATTCGTCCGGAAACTTGCGCTAGTCCATAATGGCCGTACTCCTTTATTTTCAAGTATTAAATAAGTGCCCTAATAGACGCATCCGCAGCCTGTTCCTGTCGTCGTACAAAGTCAAATTGGCGTTTGTGCGACTGAAGCGAATTGAAGAAAACGGTGCCGTCAAGGACGCACGCGACTCGGCTTGCGATTAGCTCAATTTGCGACTGTTTTTATATGCGTCAATGTTTGATTTGAGAGTTCCGCTGCAGCCCTGCTAAGGAAACGTTTACGTATTAACTTGTCCCTCGACAAAATCGTTGAGCTGCATTAAGGTCCTTCTTTTTTTAAATCATGAGCACTGCGGTGGTATGATTCAAAGAATCGTTACGCGTACCATTGATACGATAGAAAATCTAAATCATAGTACCAAAGACTATAAAATCTGAAGGTGTGTAAAACTGCACAGCATTAAAACAGTCATCATTCCCATAATCATCTTTAGGTAGGTATTCCGTATTAAGAATTGGAATTTCCTTGAACCATAAATTTGCATCGCCTGACCTGTTATAATTATTATTTGTATCACCGTACAAGACAAGAAGCAATGAATCGATTATATCTATTAGCGGGGTGTATAGAGGTGAATGGTAGCCATTGGTACACAAATGGGTGTGCCAGCTGGTGCTACCACCTCAGTTCTCATGGTAATTCTAAGATAATAACATTAAAGTGATTTTAATGGGAACTGGCGAGTTTTCAAGAATCAATTACGATTGTCTCAGTTATAATTATCGTGTGCTTTAAAAATCTGTATACGAGTACAACTTTTCTTTTTTTATGATGATAAAAATGATCTAATGACGAAACCAGCCCTTGTGCGGATCGGGAAACAGTGTCAGTCTCTGACTAAATCGACCCACACCTTTCCTTGTTAGACTTCATACCAGGGTTGGACCTTCCTTTTAAAAACCGGACCCTTTAGGCTTCGGCCCTGACGTTGGGTCTCTACATTTGCTGACAACTCTTTGAGGCACGTAGCGCGCCGTCGACGACGACTGAAATGGCGAGCTAGCCATTGCTCGCCATCCGCAAGCCCGCGCTTACGGTGGCCGGAAATCAGGATCGCTACCAGAGCTCAGCGCGAGAGATCGCCTCCTGCAGTCGCCCCACGAGAACACGGCGATGCTCTTCCCAAGCGGGGGACACCTCTAACCGTATCCTCTAGGCGACCCACACTGTGAAGACACCCGGACATCACTTCCTCGCGAATCCGGTGCAGGTACCTCCCGGATTTACCACGTAGGTACGTTGCGCACCTGCGTCATGCGGAAGAGGTGAAGACGCCGTAAGGCCTTTCCAGTCACTCCTCTAAGAGGGGACTTACCGCCATGATGGGCTAGCCCATAACTTCTAAGGTTACGAAACAAAAGAAAAATAGAAACCCCTGGTACAGCCTATTATGTCGTAAAAAACGTATAGGTATTGCGCCCCCTCCAAGGTTTCAAAATTCATAGTGTACTCGCCGTTGGGCTGAATCCTGGAATTCCGTATGAAACAAGGTTTTATTCATTTAATTAAGCGAAAAAAATCTGAAACTGGAAATTTGTGTTAGTGTGAAACAAAAAAAAATGTGATTCGTAAAAACATTCAAAACTCGATTCGGGAATAAACTGTTTCATAGGTAAGTTTGTACGAAATTCTCTCGAGTCAGACTCGAACTTGCCTGGTTTTTAGAGTTCCTTAGTCATTCCCTTATAGTATCGCCAGGTCTGTCTGTCTATTCATCCGCGGTAATAATCTCAGTGACCGTTAGCGCTAGAAAGTTGTAATTTGGGACCAACATATACATATTAATATACATCAATCACGCCTAAAAAGTGATAAAATATAAAGCGGGAAAAAAAATATTAAGTTACGTACACGTAAATCCTGTCTTCTTTCAAATACAAACACAAAGATTAAAATCGGTTCACGCAATCCTACATTACCACCGGATACAGCGCTATCTCTCGGGGAATTGGGTTACTAATTTATACATAGGCTACAGGGTTCTGTTACATTATGAGAAATTTGTGACGGATGGCAAACTACGGAACCCTACACAGAGCGTGGCCCGACACGCTCATGACCAGTTTTTTTGGTTCGATTTGCAATTGGGTGCACGATCACTAAAATGTTCAATCTTAGAAATGCATTCTTAGCAGGCGTGTATTAATTAGTCGGCAAAATAAAAGCTTTGCGTGCGCCGTAGCTCGTGCATCAATACAACGTCTCACTAAGGGCCCGCCCACACGATCAATATGTATATATAAACTATTGATGGAGAAACGTCTGCACTTAGCATTTTGATAAGTTTATTGTCGCTTGTTCGGTGCTCAGTCCTTGATATCGTAACGCACAGCAAACTCAGCACAAACAGGGGAGAAACAATCAGTCGCACGAGTTATTGTTGAAGGTTAGACCTGAAGTCGCTCTAAGATTACTGTTTTCTTCTGTTTCTTGGATTGTTTTTTTAAGGTGATAAATCAAATAACTTCTGCCGGTTTATGGTGAGCGAGAGAGCGTGTCCAACTTTTACTGACAAAAAACCTACGAGCTCAAGCTGCCCGTAGGGATATGGTTTTCCCTTTCAAAAATTTAAACAGGTAATATTATTTTCAAATCATTTTAAATAACTAAACAAATGCAAATATTGACTTTACGCTTTAATCCTTACATGCATGTGATTTAAGTAGGTACCTACCTACCTACATTCTGTGTTATTTATATTATTAGACATATCCATATCCAGTCGAACACTGTGTATAAACATATGAAAATCAATGAATGTTACCGTAATCAGTATCAGCGCTATTACATACAATTTTATAAACGAGCATGCAGGCCTTTCTTCGCATGAATTAATAATATTCTTATTACTCAGAATCGTGAAGCGATGTGACGATTTCACAAATAGTTTTGTGAATTGTCATTCGATTGCTTACTTTTCCACTTGGCAATAGAGTTTATATTTGTTTACGGTAATGTTTCAATATAATTTATGTTTAAGTTTTAAAGAGAAGGTTATAATAGGGGTATGTAAAAATGTTTTGGCTAGGCAACAAACGGAATATGATATTTAAAGAAAGAAAGGAAAAGGCTTTTCTTTCCCTATAAAAAGTATTTATGATATTATGCCAATAACACTTATTCTAATAGGTCTGTATTATGCGTTCCAAATAAGAACAGGAAAGTCAATAACCTCGATCTGTCAAATTTTGAGTGAAAAGTACGGTTTGCAAAAAAATCTTATTTGCGTATCAATAAAAAGTTTTTTTTTACGTTTTATTACTAAATTTTAGTTAATTCTAGTTGAAGTAAAAACGTTAGGGTTTAATATAAATTTGCCAAATATATTGTTTTAAGTTATAAATAGTTTACAAGAAAAAGTATTTTCTTTCTTATTTTCATTGTTAGAAACAATTTGCCTTTTTCTTCTATCTACCACTACTCAGACACATCGCACCGTAAAACAGAAATAAACAATATTGAAAAACTGTATTCTGATAAAACTTTTTTACGTAAATGATTTTTTTTAAACATCTTTTTTTGTTCACTCTACCTAATTTCTTCGATTTGACAGTTCGACGTGACGTCACAACATCGCCATCGATCCTATTCTCATTTGGAACAGATTGTACTTTTTTGAATAACAAGTATTATCAAAGATATTATTAATATTTACCAGTAACTTGCTGCCAAAAAACTGTTTGGAAGTTTGGCAAATGTTAAGATTGAATGTGTAGTAAGTAGTTGTGATAAACAATGTTAATTATCACACTAATATTACAAAGGCAAACGTTTGTGAGTATCTGTATGTTTGTTACTTGATCACGCTCAACCAGCTACATGGAACTCTACGTAACTTGGTAGGTACATGTGTAAACCATACCCCAGGAATAGAGTTTTTTATACTGGGAGTATGCACAAACCCCTTGATTTGCGGTACTTGTAAATACATTAAAGTAAAAATATGGTTGCTTGAGATAAGAAAACAACATATAGCAATAAATGAACTAAATAAATATGGAAGATTAAGCTCTAACGAATAAGTTAGCTAACGCGAAAGATTAGAGCCTTGACCACATTTCCGGTAATCAAGGCTTAGTGAACATTTATTGCACTCTGTATAAATGGATGATCTGATAAAGATATAGGCATATAATATAGCACACGGTACGCTTACGACAAGCTTGCCTTCAATTATGTAAAATAGCCAGCCATGAGGGTATCTTCGAAAAACTCATACGTTCGCAGAAACCCGATTGGATCCTTATTTCAACATCAAAAAACATAAAAAATTATAATCATAAGATAAGGTTCAGGAACCCCAAGAAAGAAGTCAAGAAGCCCTAATTAGTTTCAGATGTCTTGATTGGACAATCAGCACCGCGCTGCACTAAAGACATCGTCAAATCCGGCGGAGGGGTACTCGAAAACGAAACAAAAGTGTAGGCTATATTTTGTAGTTTCATAAATCAAATGTTGTGTTATAACGTATTATTATGATTAGATGTTAAAATACTACTAGTATTTTTTTCGTTTTCATTTTTATAGCGTAAATAAGTTAATTTAAAGATCGAAACTATCGAGCCTTGGACTATCAACTTCATTATACACAAACAAGTGTGTATAAAACTAGTAGATATAAAGTATAAGCAGGAAATCGATAATATTTAGACAGCTGTCAGTTGAAAAGTAAAACTCCCTAGGGAGTAAAAGTACTTCTTCCAACCCTTTCCGCGCTATCTTATAACATACCTACATTCAGTCAAAAAAGTATCGGGAATGGATGGTTTGTTTATGGTTCCAAATTCAAATTTTAGATAATTTTTTTGTTGTTGCTAGATTGGCACAACTGTTTTCCATTTTGGCGCGAAATTTTAGTTGCTTCTGTTATTATTTTATATTAAACTAGCGACCCGCCCCAGCTTCGCACGGGTACTGATGTTAATTTTTTATGCATGTATTATACACATTCCTCTTGAATCACTCTATCTGTTAAAAAAAACCGCATCAAAATCCGTTGCGTAGGTACTTTTAAATAACTAAGCATAGGTATATAGGGATAGCGGTAAGCAACTTTTTTATAAACGATGTAATGATACAGTGCTTTTTTTGGTTATATCATATCTAGTGTGTGTTGTGATTTTCTAATAGGCCAAGAGCGTGTCGGGCCACGCTCAGTGTAGGGTTCCGTAGTTTCCCGTCCGTCACAAATTTCTCACAAGGTACCTAACAGAACTCAGTAGCCTATGTATAAATTTGTAACCCAATTTCCCGAGAGATGGCGCTGTACCCGGTGGTAGTTTTGGATTTCGTAAGCAAATTTTAATATTTTTATTTGAAATAAGATACGCTCAGGATAAAAAAAAAATACAAAAAAATAAAAAAAATGCTTGCAAAATTAGTTCGGAACGTTTTTTTTTTATTTTTTCTATAACTGTTCATCCTATTAAGTTCGAAATAATTTTCCTAGAAAGTTTATTTAAAGTTCTTCTTTTGACATTTTTTTAATATTTACTAACTAATGGTTCAAAAGTTAAAGGGTTTTTACTTGTTTTGTGCTTTTGGAGCAATTATTTCCAAAAAGCTTTCAAGCAGCTTTCTATTTCTAACAGTCGCTGAGATTATCCGCGGACGGACGGACAGACAGACAGACTTGGCGAAACTATAAGGGTTCCTTGTTGACAAAGGAAAAAAGTCAAAGTTGATCAAAATTGACAGGCCTGTCAGTCTAGTAGTTAGTGACCCTGACTGCTATGCGGGAGGTCGTGGGTTCGATTCTCACCCAGGACAAATGTTCGTGTGTTGAGCACGATCATTTATTCTGTGTCTGGGTGTAATTTATCTTGTATGTATTTAGAAAAATATAAGTATGTTTATTAGTTGCCTAGTACCCATAACACAAGCTCTGCTTAGCTTGGGACTAGATGGCGTTGTGTGATAGTTGTGGACATATTATTATATTATTATTATAAAACTCAAAGTCATGTTGACTGTTTGCTTTGACTATCGCAGTGTTGTGCACTCGGAATTCTTACTGGAAGGTTAAACGTTAAATAAAGAATATTTATTATTTGAGCGTTATGTGGCTTTTAAGAGAGCGAAGACGATAAAGGCCAGATTTGTGGAAAGAAAATTTTTGGATATTACACTACCATAATGCGCCTACACACAAGGCCATTATTGTAAAGAAATTTTTGACCAAACACTCAACAAACACCATCGAGCGGCAACATGGCACCCGTTTTCAATCTAAAGAGGACATAAAGCTGGAGAATTCGCTGCGAGAACTGAACTTAATTTCAAATAAATTTGGATAAACAACAACAATTTTGTGTAATATTGATCTTTTCCCAGTACTTTCTTGACAGAGTAGTATGTATTTTCATGTAATGATATACACAACAGTTGTAAGATATTAATAAAAAAAATCTTCGGCTCGAGAAAATGTGTGCTATCGAACAATTCTTTGCAAAAGGTCAGTCAAGTCATCACTCATTCATGTTTAGATACAACCTAGAGTTTCTTACTAACAACCCCTTTCAATGTATACAGAGAAAAAAATTCATTAAGTATTCACAAATTTCTCAATTATTTCCAAATAAACCCATCGCACTGTAATCCAGTAACCGGACCTCGTTCGTTCCCATAATGCTATTTATTGTATTAAGAACAAAGCGATTGACCCAAATTCAACACTGCGAATAAAAAAAAACAATAATAACCCCATATGATCAGGCGAGTGCACCCTGAACCCTGATCGATTGGCTCCACACAGCTGAGCTAAGTGTGCGCAGTGGTTGCCGCTCGCCGCCTGCGCAGTGAGCCCGATTGCGCGTACTGCGCAGAAACAAAATGGCTGACAACCCTAAGAACGGTGCTCATTAATTCGGCGCCCCTACTCATTGTAGTCGCACCCGTTGTAATTATTATACAACAAGCACTTTTAATTCATCTTTATAATAAGTAACTTTTTCTGGGTAATCGTTTTCTGTTTCTCTCTTATTGTAAATGGAAATATACGGTAGTTACCTAACTAATTTAACAACGCTTATTTGGTCGGTACAAAATAAGCGTTATCGAATATTTAAAAAAAGTAACCACCAAATTGGAACAGTATAGAATCCCAAAACCCTTTTTTACGTTGAAAAATTTAAACTGTTTCCTCCCGGTCTGTGTAGGACGAGAGGGAGTGTCTTCGTCGAGAGAGTTTACTGACTACAACCTGCCTGTTCTTTCAGATGTCCTTTGCGATCTAAAGGCACGGTAGTTCTCTCGAACAATCCCACAGCTCTGGTAGGTATCGGTCCTAGTGGGCGCCGTCCGTGATAGTGACATCCTTAAGGCGAAAGGTGAAAGGCGACTCAACATCGACACGGTCCTGAACTTTATGACATAGTGACTTACACCTACACTTTATCCACGCGAAGGTGTGTACGTGTGCGGTACGTAAAGATTGTCTCCTTACACTTTCCGGCCCCTCTATTGCAAGTTTTACTGTTTCAAAGAAGTTTTCACGTCCTCTCGCCCAGTAATATAACATGAACCAAGGCCAGAAGCGAGAGGGTGGCCCCCGACACCACTGTCTTCACCGATTGAACACGACGACGGAACGGATCAAGCAGACTTCCATCGTATGGTGCTACGCGTACTCCGGGCTAATCGCAAACTGACAACTAACGGGCATTTCTTCTCACCGAATCGAAAATAAAAACCTCCCGAAAGAATTCCCATAATCCTTTTTGCAACTTTTTAAACCGGATATCCGATCCGAACATGATACAACGCGTATATCTCTATTCGCAAATAAAACATAAAGGCATTTTATTAAAAAAATCCATATCACATTCATTTGCGAAGTTGCGAACTTTTGCGTTCAAATATTGGGATAGTCTCGTCTGTCGGCTGTAGGCGGCTGTACATATATATTTTTTTAATAAACCATGTGTTAAAAAAACATTAAAAGTAAACAACTCGGCCAAGAGCGAGTCGTGCCGCGCTCAGTGTAGGGTTCACTAGTTTCCCGTTCGTCACAAATTTCTCACAATGTAACAGAACCATGTAAGCCTATGTAAATATTAGTAATCCAGTTTCCCAAAACATGGCGCTGTACCCGGTGGTAATTTTAATTTGCGTGAACCGATTTTAATCTTTTTGTATTTTTATTTGAAACAAGATTCACTCAGAATAATTAAAATAATGAAATATGTTTAAAAGTAAAAAAAAAAATGTTGCATGTACGTTTAAATTACAAAATTAGTCCCGAAGGTTTTTCTTTTATTTTTCAAAAACTGTTCATCCTATCAGGTTCAAAATAATTTTTCTTGAAAGTTTATCTTAAGTTCTACTTTTAAGATTTTTATCATATTTTTGAAACTTATGGTTCAAAAGTTAGAGGGGGTTGGAAGCCTCATTTTTTTTACTTTTGAGGCGATTATTTACGAAAATATTTACATTATCAAAAAACTATTTTACGAGACCCCTAATCATTCTGAAATACCTATCCAACAATATATCACACATTACGGTAGTAATGAAAAAAAAATCACTTCCCACTTTACGTGTAGGGGAGGTACCCAAATAAAACATTTTTTACTACTTTTTGTTTGTGCACTTTGTCGGCTTAGTTGATATACATATTGACACCAAATTTCAGCGTTCTAGTGCTAACGGTCGCCGAGATTATCCGCGGATGGACAGACAGACAGACACGGCGAAACTATAAGGGTTCCTTGTTGACTACGGAACCCTAAAAAGATATGTCTTACAAAAAAATCGGTAAGTATTCGGTTTAAAAGTATGCGGTGTAGTGTCGTAATTATGTCATTTCTATGTTAATCACATTTATACGCGTTGCATGACAGGCTGGCGGCGCGCGCCCGTTGAAAAGGCCCCTCTCATTAAATTAGTCCAGTGGTTGGAGCACTATGCCTTTACTTGAGTTACGCACTGATTGACGTAAGTGTGAAACTCGCTCTCTCAACCCGCGTATGAATTAGCGAACATTGCCTGAATGCCTTCTATAGAGGCAATAAACACGGAAAGGAGAAATAGTGGTGTGGGCTTGTGGCTAATTTTTTATGTTTGTTACCTGCGTCACAGCTGCGGGCATGGGTAAACGTGGCCAGGCGCGGTGCGAAGGGTGTCTAAAGCGACATGACCAGAGGAGTTATGTCGCCTTGGAACCCCAACAACGTACACGTAAAATTTTAGGCTACAAAAATTTTACTAACAGTACCATCAGATGCTCGTAAAAATATGTTAGACGTTTTGCTACGTAAACGGAAAAATACTGAATGTTACTTATTTTTCTAAGTACTACATCGATCTAGCTGGATAGCTATGTAAGCCGAAACGTTACACACCGGATGCAGGATGGATGAAATGGCGAAAGGTCACGGGAACAACTTATGACCCACGGATGTCCCTCAAGATGAATCAGAACGTTTTGAAAAAGACAGATGAAAAATGATTGCACGTAGCAGAGATGAGAATGTTGAGATGGATGTTTGGTATGCGAAGAATGGATAAAATGAGAATTGGTTTCAATCATCATATGTTATCTCTCTCTGTCATTTAAAAGTTTGCTGGGAGAAAACTCATTGTTCAAGGTCGCCTTTGTACATGAATTGTCAGAGCAATGTATCTATGTTAAGTTTTTGTGTCTAATAAAGAATTAAAGAGAATATTAATAGTATGATAGTAGCGCCAGTAACTGAAAAGTTGAAAGGGAATCGTTTGTCGTGGTATGGTCATGTAAAGAGGGATGAATCGCATGTTACAAAAACAGTTATAAGCTTATACCTAATTATGTATTTGTATGGATGAAGAGGGAGACCAAAGAAAAGATGCCAGAAGTTATATTAAAGAAGAGTTAGAGTGACGAGTGACAGGACAGAATGGAAGAAAAAAAAACATGTTGCGCCGACCCCCAAATAAAACGGGACAAGGGCGGAAAGAGCAAGCTAGAAACTGGGTATAGTTATTATGGAAACCTCGTACTGCAGCACTGCATATTCTTCGCGTCATAAAGGATATGACGAGGACCATTTTTGGAGTATCCTCCAAAAATATTACACTGATAAACATTGTAATGACTGAGCTTCCAGACCGGACCTGTTCTAATTAGGCAATTTTTCTGCAAAAATCTGAATGTAGAACAAAGAATACAAAAGAAGATCTTCAGACTTCAGAAGTTCCTGGCTTTAGGCGAAAGGAACGCCCGAGTATCATCACTGTGTGGCCAGCCGTACGCGGTAGAATATTGGGCATAGGACCGCCGTGTCCTGATGGGGGCAACGAACTCTTGTGCCAGGCTCTGGTACAAGCCATGGTCTGGGCGAGGAAGAATGACAGGTGATCACCTCCACATGCGAGCAGTATTAGTATAATATGCCTCCTAGCAAGTGGTTACTGGGTAGAATCGAACAAAACCATAGTTTTGACGACCTTAACCTTATTGTAACGTAACGATACGAACAATATCGCCAAGTTAGAATTCGTTGTGGTTTCGTACCTATATTTGTTGATAGCATTAAATACTCAAACATTGAGATCCAATTTCGGTTCAAGTTTTATTATACACTAGCTTTTGCCCGCGGCTTCGCCCGCATGGTATTGGGGTTGGGGTTTCCGGGATAAAAAGTAGCCTATGTCCTATTCCGGAGTGTATCCTATGCCTGTGCCAATTTTCATTCAGATCCGTCCAGCCGTTTTGGCGTGATTGAGTAACAAACATCCAAACATCGTAACTTTCGCGTTAAAAATATTAGTAAGATGTAATTCTATCAATAAATTATCTTTTGCCCGCGGCTTTGCTCGATTTAGCTATTCTCGAGTTTTGTGTTTACCGACACAATTTGCTATTCATTTTTATTTATAAGATATGTTTATCTGTTTACTAATTGTTAAAGCTGATGCAAGTGGAGATCGTTAAATGGAATATTCTGTACTTTTATATTTTATAGCGAAATCATTATGATGACGGATTACAAAACTTATTGTTTAGTAGCCTACTGTATAAATAAAAATATTTATACAACGCGATTTCATTTGTAAAACAGTGCTTGGCTGTTAACCCAGAAAGTTGTGAGCTACATTATTACATTTACTATTTAAAAAAATTTTGACGAAAGACAAAACAGCAGCTATCAAATAACTTACAACTAATTAAGTTAATTTACCTTAATTGCTAATAAAACATGGAACTGGTATTCAGTTTCAAATAAAATTATGTATTTAACAAGTTAAATGAGAACTTGGACGTTCGTCACTAAGTACATAGACAGAGTCGTGTACAAAAATAGTTCTTATTGAATAAATTAACGTGTTACACCTTACATATTAGCTGGACAGTGACGTGTTTGAATAAGTACTTACAGTAATTATTTAGGAAATAAATTATTATTGGGTTCATTAATAATAACCTAATAAATATACTGGCATTTCCATGTAAGAAAATTGTTTAGTTTTATAAGCATACAGAACTTGTTTATTTCACGTACTTATTTGTTTTTAGGGTTTCACTTTGTTTTCTTAAATCGAGTTGAAATTTGAACCATATTATTAAGATAAGTCGGCGGACTCTTGCAGCTGTAAAAAATCAAACTTTTAAGTTATTGAAAAAAAAATACGTTCGTTTATGTTGTAAACAAATAAGTTTTTGATACTCTTAATGAATCATAATTCATAGGGTACTTTCCTGTAGACCCACAATTCTGAAACAAGATTTCGCACCATTAGTTTCGCTTTTTAACGTGTGTGGACATTTGAGTTATTATATAATTTATATATATTTTTTTTTAAATAATTAAAAAAAAATTAAAAGAAATAAAATATAATTATAATTATTATTTTTACTGATTTTTTACTCACATTCATTAAAATCAATTAGTGGGTCTCTATTTTCATTTTAATTAGTATTTAATGCAATAAATACGTCTTTTATTCAATTATAGTGAAGTCGCACTTTTCTTTATTTTAATCGATCGATTAAACATTAACATTTAAATCGTAAAAAAAAAAATTCTACATTCGGAAGTAAAATGTAATAAGAGTTGTTATTAATATTTTTCTTTAAATATGTTACTATTTCATTAATTTAAAAGAATTTCTGAGCAAAAATAAAACAGTTAAGATATAATTGATAATTTTATGACGCCGTAGTCGATAGATGTGTAATAAGGGTATTAACCCTTGCTTAGTCTATGGAAGTGTTTCAACACTATTTATTGTAATGTCAAATAAAGTCGTATTTTCTGTTTACCGTCTTAACTTATTTTCAGCTTGCCGGTGCAAGCTGAAAATATTAGTTTTAGCTTTTCTCTTGAAAAAAAAAACTTCGTGTCGAATTGAGTTTTACTCTTCCACATTCATCCACTATATCGAGCAAATTGACTTTGACTCTTTTTGTGAAGTTAATTCAGTCCATAGTGATCTAATCTAGATTTAAAACAATGTCACGCTGTGCGACCTGTTTTCTTTTATTAGCACCCCCTGTACCTAGCCGCCAAATCAACAAGGTAAGGTTTCAAAACAACATTTTGAATTTAACCTTGTTTTAAAGCAAGACCCTCCTTCCCCCTCTTTTTTTCTAATATTCACTATTATACAGTGTTAAAAGTTGCGCAACCAAGTGCCGTAGTCAATCCCTCAACCTTTTTAGGCACAAAGCAAGGATATTAGCACAGATTGGGAAATATCCGAAAAAAAGTATTTTTTTGTTACATCACAATAAAAAATACCTTTTTTGGAGAGAAGTTGTCTGTCTGTCAAGACCCTTTATCTCAGAAGGGCGTGGAGGTATTAAGCTGAAATCTGATCCACGTACTAAATCTATGGTTTCTTAAATCTGTAAAAAATACAAATGTCTAAGTTAACTAAAAAGGAAGGTACTTACGGCCGTAAAACAAAAAACGTATATTTCGATTTCGCAAGGGAACTAAAATTCATAAGGTACAATACTTCCTGCTGACCTAGAATCCAGCCAGGTCTCATAACACAAGTGTAGGAAACATTCTGAAAACTATAAATTTGTAGTGATGTCACAACAAAAAAGTGTGATTCGTAAAAATCTGATTCAGGAATCGAACTGTTTTATGCCTAAGTTCGTACCCTTTACCCTTTATCTATTTTCCTGACTTCCTTTCACAGTACAATGACAGAACTTTAGGAAAATGAGGCATGTGAATGACAAGTCTGGGAGATGCCATTTTGAGTTCAATCATCATCACTAAATCCTTCATTGCAAACTCGGGGGACCCATCAAGAGTCCATATTTTGGGCGGACTTCTAACTCGATATTTGTTGTGTCCGCTGGTATGCTGTTTCTATTCAATATTTTTTCTTTTCTCCATAGAAGGCCATACCTTCCAAATATATTACATTTCTTATTTATTTATTTTTTTCCTCCAATCAGTGGCCAGAATTGAAACAGGACACCCCGGACATTCGATATGATAATTATTCAGCCAATACAATTAATTAGCAGCGTGTAAACAATGTATCAATTTTCTATTTCAGTAATGGCCTCATAATTATGTAAGGAAAACCTTGGCCGAAGGGTCGGCCGGATTGTTGGTGACCGCAGGTCCAATATTAGGTTACACAAAAACATTTGCAAAGTAGTAGTAGTTTGTTTGATGTGGAGGAAGACTAATTGTCTGAATAAGTGGTTGTTTCTCAGTAACTAGGTAGTAAGGGTCGAAGACTAAAAAATCGCAACTTAGAATTAGGAATTAGGCAAATTGACTGAAGTAGATTCAGTCGCATTCACGTAAGTGCACAGTTCAATTTTTCAGGGTTTAAATACCTAGCAAAATTGCTATGAATAGAAACCGAATCGATTTGTGTTTACTGACTTTTTTACTTACAACATTTTGCTTATGGATTTTTTTTTAGTTTAAAAGTTTAAAGAAACTTAAATTAAAGGAATAAAATAAGGAGATAAAAAAAAGGCCAAAAACAAAGAACGCACATCGTAGGAGCGACCAACCCGACATACCTTTTCATACAACCGCTCTTACGTGATTAGAATGTTATTACAAATCTTTCTTCAAATATTTTGGATGCACAGATATCTTATAGGTAGATAATTATTATCTCGACTTCTATAGAAATCAAAAGATAAATTTATGCAAGAGTAATCCAATAAAGACCTCTGATTATCTGCTATTTTACATGAACTTTGACTCTCCATAATGTACTCCTATATTAAAAATATAAAAAAGTACTTATACAGCGCATTTAATCTAGATTCAAAGTGTCGAATCTTTTTTAAAATAATTTATTTGAACAAGTTTTGTCAAATATTCAAGTAAATCGTAGAATTAGTAAGTTTTCAGGTGTTATCTCTCTTTTTTCGCATTACTTTTTCATCACATTGGATTGCTTTAGATGAAGCAACAAGCTTTTAAACCATGCCCCAGACGAGTTGGGAAGACCCACCTTAAGGTTGTAAGAATTTTAATCCTCCTCTGTGGCACTGGAATTTAAAGAATAACTGCAAGAATACTTGTAAGTTTTAGTTAGTTAAAGGTTGGCGCTCCTTATCTCTTTACATCCAGACTGAGACGAGTTATTTGATGACGTTCCAGCCTTTAAACAGCTAGCTAACTAGTACAGTTCAGTAAGCCTCAGTTTCTCAAGACTACATACCTTCTAGCAGCCGGAAGCCTTCAGAGGCTGCTCACATTAGCAACTCAGGACAGCCTCCGGCCCACAGCGTCTGCTTATCTCAAATAAATCAGTGAAATCAGTCTTAAACCGCAACGCTACCGCAAAACTGTTTCCCAGTCGCTTCCACGGACAGAATGGTAGATTTGACAATTAGACAATAATGAAGAGGCCGACTGAAATATGTGCATATTCAGAATCGAATCGTGCGAAATTATACAAACGAGAGCTTTCAACACTGTTACTACTCTTCCGTCTCAAAGCACTGATGTACAAATCTATAGACTTGGAGCCTGATTCATTTTGAATTGACTCCACAAAACAAAACATACAAGTCATCTTATAAAAGTTTGAAAAACCTACAACTCGATTACCGAGTTCATTTCGAATTTCAATACAGTCAAAGTAAATCAAAGAAAACTGTGCTCAAATTGAGCAGTTACATGGTAAATAGTGCACGTGAGCTTCGCTCGTTTAGCTCCCCAGCACAAATATATAAAACGATAATGCTATATAATTGAGGCACTTGCTTCTCGCGATACATTTATTCAAACGCGTCGACGAACGACGACAGAACGACAAATTATCGCCATCGCCGACAAAGGGTTGCATGACGTCACATGACTAAAAACATTCCCGCCACGCCATTAAAAGGGAGAGATCTAGCACTTCTGTCGCGCTAACCCAAAGCTTTGCGTGCTCAGTGCTCAATGATCCACTAAAGCAGTGCGCTAAATTGAGGGACAATACAAACCGTGCATAAGTGTACATGTTTTGGGTACCGCAAGCGTAATGCCACCGTGCAAATCATCTCGATCGTTGTGCCGTGAACGAGCCCCTCATTGGTAATTAATTAAACCCATAAATAATATCGGTACGGTAAGCACTTTTGTGAAGACGTGAGTGTGACAATTACATACTAGCATCTAGTAAATTGATGTTGTGCTTTTGATCATGTACAACTGGTTGGACATGTTTTGGGACACGAATTCTTTCAATAAGTGATTGTAAAAGAATAGATTGTCAAAAAACATACGGAACCTTTTAGCTACCTAGGAGACAGACACAAATATTTTCACGTGCATATGAAAGTGTCAGTTATACACGACTAGTGTTAGGTGTTATTAAAGGATAGGCGGCGGCGCGTGTAGGTAAACACAAGTATAGTAAGCTCAGTCACAGCTGGATAAAATAAAAGCGTCGTGCGGTGAACACGTGAAAGGGGTAATCGCGACAACGCTTACAGCAGGTGAGCTGTAACCGTCGCCGCGATTACCCCGGTTAAAAAAATTGAAGCACTATTTCGTTTCAGTAACATCAGTCACATGATTGCAGTTTTAATTAAGGAAAAATTAATAACCAGTCTGTCATATTTTAACTTTGAACATTGCTCTGTTTATGTTATAATCATAAGAGCGAATCAATATTATAAAACCTTGAAATTCAGAAATATAAAACCGAAAATTGTAAGTACAAACAACAATTTTTAATCAGGCTTTGGGGAAAGTTCCACTTTATTTAATTACCAAGCAAATACTTACTTGCATGTATTACTGCAGTCTTCCATCCATCGTTGTATTCGCACGCTGGCAATACTTATTTATCATGCATGCGATTAATTTTTGGCTGTCGATGCGTGTAAAGTAGGCAGGTACTTACCTGAAAGTAAAAAAAAAACATGATTGTAGTATGCAACATTATAATAAAAAATAAATGATTAACGATGAAAATATGACTTATACATCGGAAACAAGCGTAAAAAATAAGCTTTCATCCATCATAAAGAGTGGTTTATTTAACCGCTGAATATTAAATAAAAAACAATCGTAACACTTTTGTTGAATATTTCGGTTGTACTCAAAGAATAGCCCGCTGCCTGTTGGAGATGGGCTGGGCTCTATGTAATTAGACCAATTTAAATCTTAATTAATATTAATTGTCCGACGGCGGAACGAATCTGTCGTATAAGTACGGTTGTGTAAAAAAATCTCAATGAACATCTGGCATTTTATTAAATTAACGGTGCTAAAGAAAATGTTAAAATTTCGAGTTTGGTAGACGTTCTGTCAACGGTCGTCGGGTCGGTGTCGCCGTTGCAAGGTTGAAGCGTTCTCGAGAGCCAGTGTCGAGTTGTATCACGTCTCGCGCCTTAAGAATTTTTTTCGTCGACTGTACAGTTAAGTAATACGGACTTTTATCCTCGCCGAGCTCATTGTAGCCGCTTCAATACAATGCGATGCCCCTAGTACTCTTAATACGGATGTTAACATTTATTATTCTATTAAATTATCCACTTGCCTCTGTATCAAGTTTATTTTGTAATACCATTCTTTACAAAAGGATGATTTAACATTATGTTCTTAGGGACTTGGCTCCGTTGATGACTCCGGTGAGCGATGTCAGTCACACTATGCGGTTGATTTTATTAATTTATTGATTCACAAACAACGCTGTTTTTTGACCATTGTACCTATTACAAAATTCAATGAAACGCGATGACGCTAAAAAATACTATTATTACCTATCCCATTTATTTGCCACAATCGTAAACAAAATAGCAAACCTGCCATTTCTGAGAATCAAGCACAAGACAAAACAATGCAAAAAACGATAAAAACGCATAAAGAATAATGTTCAAAGTACAAGTTGTAACCAGCGTACTGTTTTGTAGAGTTATCAATTAATCGAAATAAGCAACAAATTGACTGTAAAACCGATCAGGAATTAACAGCTATACAATGGTCTACCCTTCCTCCCCTTGCCCCTCAGTTACTGGTTCCTCCCTCCCCCTCCTCACGCCATACTATGTTATTAATTTAATTCACACCAGTGTTTCTTTATTTGTCTTCATTGTGTTAAATGCACCTGTAGTAGTGGTTTAGGGCTACCAAATAGTTGCAACTGTTTTCTGAATAAAAGTTTTATTATTTTGTTGAGACATGAGATTAATAAAAACAAGATATTACGAAAGTACTCTTTTGATGAACATTAAAAAAGTAAAATGGCACATAATGTTTTCAAAATTTCTAAAAGTACACCGCACTGATAATTCAGTGCGATTTATTTTTAGAAATGTTGAACCTCCCGGTGAAACGGTAGGCACATTTGTTTAGGTTCTAGGTATATTTCAAAAATGTACATTTAAAAAAAAATTGAATACTGGTGTTTCTTGAAGAATGAATTTTGTTTTTTGTCAAATAAATAGGATACGAAACGTTGGTAACTAAAATATTTAGTAGTCTCTTGCTATAATTATTTATATTTAGGTATTTAGGTTTAAATATATTTATTAGTCAAAATAGACACGAAGTCACTCACTTGAGAAGAATTTTTCCTTAAACTAGATATAATAATTCATAACATGGGTTCATCACCGCGTACGTAAGTTCTCTCATCACCACTCATCCAATGCATTTGGAGTTGTGTTTACATAAAAATTGGATACATTGAATGAGCGTAGATTTTTTTTATATTAGCGAACCCATTATGTAACGAAACGTCGTAACTTGGTAAATACAGTATTTAGGTACAACCGAATATAAAAATCTGAATGTAAACTCATCTATAACTAATGTTCTGCTTTGTGTTCCTGCATCAAAACAAGTAATTTCAAAAGCAACTATATTTGTATGCAGATACTTCAAAAAGTAATAATGACTCGAATACAACAACTTCATTTAATTTACCTATAGCTAGGACTCAGCAACACACAATGCCACGCCAGCTTACAACAAGACCATCAATTATAATAATAAGTAAAACAAAAAAACAAGAATAAAATGTTGCCGTTTAAAAATACAGTGTGCGAAACTGGCACGCGTCTGATACGGAATAATGAGCCGCTCGGAAAATGGACCGCGACGCTCTTTACATATAACAAAACAATGGATTCCAAGAAAATTTAATCGTAAACAGTGTTCTAAGCGCGACTAAGTGCGGCGTTAATTATTAGTTTAAGTATTCATAAAAATGCACGTTTATGCCGACCCCCAAGGCGGAAGCTGGCAAAAAGTTTTATCTCAACTTTATTGTAGGACCGCAGCTGGCGTTTTGGCGTATGCCGCGATTCTATCCTTGTCGCGCGACAGACACCGTCGCGACGGTTGTGCTGGCGCCACACTAACGTCTAACGTCAATGCCCACTAAAGCGACAATCACTGCTATAATTATCGCGATAATTTTATCGAGCTAAAGTGGGTGGCTACCCTTGAAATTTGCTTGAGTTATCGCCTAATGCCAAACGGCAATGTCAATGCCGATGTCAAATTATCGCTTTACGTCGTGGCCGCACTTAACGTTAACTTCGGTTATCGCGATCATTCTCGGCATTTCTCGTTAGTGTGGCCCAGACATTAGACGCAAGTGTGTCTCCATTGTTATATTAGTAGGTATATTGTGGCAACGTCAATTATATAACGCGTCTGAACCGAATGTATGTTAATATGACCAATTAAATTAAACATTATGATAAAATATTGACGCAATTTAAAATAGATATTGGTAAATAAGGACACATTGTTTTATTTCATCATCAATTTCCCTGTAACAGAGGAATTATGATATTATAATATTATTCAGATAACAGACATAAATTAACTTAAATCATATTTATTATAATTATAATATATGGTTTCAACCGGCCACAGGCTTGTCCATCAGTCTGTCATACGGTTCACGACGCCATATATGAAATACAATCCGAAGAATTATTTTAATTTTGTATTCTGAAAACTGAAATAATAAAACTGCAAAACGGATTTGACTGGCCAGTCATATTGGGAATTAAAAATTACATGAATAATGTTACAAAAGACTGTTCAGCTTTATTTTGTAGGTGAAAAAGGGATTCACCTTATTTAATTATAATAAAATTTATAATAAAATACCTCTCCATATATTGAAACGAAATTTAAATCTTGTATTAAACGCACACTATGCAGGCAAGCATATTATAAATTGGATGATGATATTCTAGATAAAAATGCTTGGCTTAATGCTGGTCCAGCTCCACTACCACCAGGGCGTAATAATTGATTGGCTTTGAAATCGTCATTATCATCATCTTAGCGCCAGTCCCGGTTGCTAACCTTGGCTTTCACCTCGGTGCCCGGGGTCCGCTTTCCCACTCAGACGCCTCCACTTCGCTCGGTCTTTCGCGTCCTTTGCCTTAAGCACATTGGCACGCATATCATCCCTTACGACGTGGATCCAACGCCTCTTAGGCCTTCCTCGTTTTCCGGGTCCCGGCGAAGGCGGCATGGCGAGGCATCTCGTTACCCACGTAGTGTGCCGGTTTTCGTAAAACGTGGCCATACCAGCGTAAGCGACCCTCCTGCAGTTTATCTATGTCACGGACCTGAAGGCTGCCCCGGATGCGGGAGTTTTTAATCCGCGAAACTCCAGACATCCAGCCAGCATATTCATTTCCGTGACATTGCCACCGTGGCTTTGCTTATGCCGCTCAAATACAGACCACGCTTCACCGCCATACAAAAGGACAGGCCTAATGATGGTCTTATAGACCTGTCTTTTGAGCCTAATCGGCATTTTGGGGTCACAGATAACCCCCGCCACCTCACGCTATTTCGCCCAGGCCGCCAAGATATGTGACTCGACGTCGCAATCGACGTCCCCGGACTCGTGGAGCACCGATCGATCCCAAGTACCTGACCTGTTCCGTGCGCTCGACTGTGTCTTCGCCAATGCGAACAGGAGTAGCGTGTGTTGTGTTACAGGCCAAGTACTCGGTCTTCGCCGCTTTAATCTTCAGACCACCGTTTTCCAGCGATTCCTTCCACGCTGTCACACGTCGAACCAAGCGCCCACTGTCCGAGTCCGCCAGCGCGATGTCGTCTGCCTGTCTGTCTGTAAGTCCCTGATGCTGGAGGACAGCACGTCCAGCACCACGCTGAACAGAAACGGACTAAGGACAGAACCCTGGTGAACTCCGACGGTGACGGGGAAGGGTTTCGTGTCGCCAACAGCGGTCCGAACCACAGAACCGGAGTCTCGGTACATATCTCGGATGATGTCAACATAGGTCTCGGGCACTCCTTTGGATCTCAGCGCCCATCAGATCACATCACGGGGGACGCAGTCGAAGGCCTTCTGCAAGTCTAGAAACAAGAGGTGCAGAGGCGAATTCTTCGATCTGTACCCCTTCATGGTAACCCTTAGGGAAAAGATGGGATCCATGGCGCCATGGCGTGGTCGAAACCCATATTGACATCCCGAGACGGTGCACTCCTGTCGGATCCGAGAGTCAATCACCCGCTCGGAGAGCATGGTGTGGGACATAACCTTAATCCCAAGGTAGTCGCCACACTCCTGCACCGATCCCTTGCCTTTGAAGACTGGAGTGATAATACTCAGTCTCCATTGACTCGGAATCTTTCCAGTGAGGAGCATGCGGTTAAATAGGTGGGTTAAGATGCCCACACCACGAGGACCCATCGCCTTCCAGGCTTCAATAGGGACTCCATCGGCACCGACAGCTTTCCGGTTCTTCATGCGGCGAAGAGCCACATGCACTTCTTCAGGCGTAACCCGGGTAAATTAAATCAATTTGGGTAGCGTACCTCCCGCTCTTGTATGTAATCAGGTGTTCGGATTTCTTTTTGAAATACGTGTTCACGATGGCAAGGCCGGCAGCCGCACACGTTTGGAGGACATTCTCCCCTTCAGCGTTACGGCTACCGTATCCAAAGCTACCGCGAACATGTTCAAACTCCTTGCACCTGTCACCCACATGAACGTTCAGGTCACCACCCAAAACGATTCCCTGTGACAACGGGATGCCACGAAGCACCCCACCGAGTTGATCCCAGAACGCAGCCTTTTCAGCGTTACTGCAACCGGCCTGAGGTGCGTAGGCACTTATCAAGTGGGTTATAACTCCATCAATAAGCACAACTACGACCATAAGCCGATCACTGTAGCGTTTCACCTCCAGGACTGCGTCTTGAAACTCCTCGGAGAGTACAACGGCCACCCCGTTCTCCCCACCGGCTGCACCCGTATAAATCAGTTTGTAGAATAACATCGGCTAACTCTCTCGCGCGTCCGGTCAGTGTGCCAATGTTTAGGCTGGCGAAGCGGAGTTTACGGGTAGGGGCTAGCGTCTTTAGCCGTGTTCGCCCCTGATACGGTAGTCCTTGCCCACTTGCTACAGGAGTCGGGCGAAATTCCTGCGCGCCGTTTTGCGGCGGCGCCCTAACCGTGGCAAACAACCTTCCTGCACTTTCCATTTTTATTGGCTTTTTGGCCTTTACGGGAGCGACTGCCGTCTGAACTCCCAACCCTAAGAGGGAAAGCCAGCGCCAGAGCCTCGTCCGCTATTCGGCAGGTGGCCCAACTTGCAGGGGAGGTTGACTCGGACCCCGAAGATCGTGATGGGGCTCCATATACACCCCTGATTGGCTTTGAAATATATTTTTATGTTTTAAAAGTGGATATTTTTTTTTTAATATAATAGTATTGTATAATGTATAAGCATTTTTTTTTCAAAGTTTGTAAATGTGAGTACCATGGAATAATTTATGGTTTTAGGTTACTATAGAATTTGTTTGATTTGACGTGAATGAGCTCGGCAGCTGAGAGTTTGTCATGCTCACTTTAATGTCTCACTGATGGTGGCGCGTATGTTGGGTTATTCGGTTCCCTATAATATGGTTGAGCTGAGTGGTACTGATATGTGCGTCATGTCCGTGAACGGGAGCTGTCAAATTATTATTATTTATTATATTGTTCTCACATACTAGTATCAACAAGAAACATGTAACCGAGATATTTGTAATACTTACCGTAATTGAAAAGGGTGTCCATGGAGTTTGTTGCACATTCTTCTCCATAGAGCTACGCTTTGGAATGTGCAATTAGCACCATTTTTTTTAGGACAGACCGACTTGACGTTTGAAAAGTGCATTTGGAATAAAATGATTTTGTCTTTGACTTTTTGACTTGAACTAGTAGAAATTTTGGAATATGTCCACTGTTAAGTATTGCCGCAAAATACATTGATAAGTAGATACTTTTATGATTACTACAGTTTCTGTGTGCATTCCCAAACAGCTTGCAAACGAATCAAACATAAATAAAGCAGCACATATATAGCTCAGAGCTGTATAAGGGCTGTACAAGTGTGTAAAAGACAGCGTTAGGGTGCATGAAGTTATGCGAATAACTTCATGCACCCTAACGCTGTCTTTTACACACGCTAAGCTTACGCGATAAACTTATTACGGTTATATATCAGAGTTTTATAACTCAACTAAACAGCTTTAAGTATTTTGTGACACATTAACCGTTTTACACTTAAGATGTATATAGGCTGTATAATGCATATCACTAGATACTTCTTTTATACATATCTAAGCGTTATATTAGTAGAACTGGATACTTACATGTTACTGAGTGTATATGAACATCATTATACTTCTTATCCGTTTAGTGTAATAGTATACTATTATAACTATTAAGGTGTTATAACTACTGACTATAACGCTGTTATACAGCTATAAGAGTATTTTTATACTAATAAATTTACTATCTGATGGTATTTTTGAGAAAAAAAAAGACCGGTACAGGGCAAGTTGAAGTCTCGCAGATTATTTCCAATAGAACACAACGCAATTTATTCGCTCATTGAACAATTTTGGTCTTAAGTCGTAAAATATGCAAAACAGCGATATGACAAAGAAATATAAAAGTAATTATAAATAAACACGTTTGTATGTAAGCATGTTCTGTATCACTCATTCTTAGTAACATCATTAAACAGCTAAAATGTACGAAACCGTTTTAATTTTGTTAACAAAAATAAACAAATTCAACAAAGCAATTGTAAATCAACTTCCAAGAAAATGAGAGAGTTATGTGTATAACATTTCTTCGTTTTTTCGTGCAAAACGCAAAGGAAGTTAAACGCAATATATTTTAATACGTTTTTTTCTCCGAACTCCGTCGGTTGACAGGAGGCACTATAAATAACAATACGACCACGTCGCGTCGCGCTCAATTATACCATCTGTCAAGCCATATTTGATGTTATTTGTATGAAAATAGATATTATAACGTCGTATTACTGCTGTCACAAAAAAAAAACTAAAAGCTCACTATATCAAAGTGTATCGAACGAAGTACACGTCTCGCAAGCACGAACACCGTCACAAGTAGCAACCAAGGATTATAGCTTACGCATGATCAAAGTGGATGAAAAATAATATATTGAAGAAAACATTTAAAGGTTTATCGGTACTAACATAGCTTGTAAGATTAAATCTTCAAGTAAAGGACCTTTGCGAATCATATTGAAGATACAAAATCAAGCTAAGGAACAAAAAATTAAATATTGATTCCACGAGCTTGCTTATCTCGCTTTCATGACACTATTGGAGCCGTGTGAGCAGTGGTGGCCGAGTGGTAAAGGCCCCGACTTACGATTTGTAGGTCGCGGGTTCAACTCCAGCCAGGCACATTACTTTGTGTAATTTATTGCATCACCACTGCTCTCAAAACGATGCAGGAAAACATCGTGAGGAAACTGGCATGTCCTAGAAACGAAGATTCGAAGACATGTGACATCCACCAATCCGCACTGAACGAACACCTCAGAACAATCCCCATAGTTCGGAGGGTTCTAAGCGTTCTGAGTGGGACGCTTGTCACGTATTAGATTCGACTAGAGATGACAGAGCGATCGTTGTAACAGTATTGTCAACGTCGTCCTTTACCTTAGTAGATTGTATTGTGTTTGGATTAGTGCTACTTTGTATTAGGATGTTAGGATACTGTAGGATCATGATTTTGTCAGTCAATAGGCGGCAGTCAAGAGGCATTAATAAAGGGTGACGAATACAGACTATGTCTCTAATTCGGGAGCTGACTTCTCTAACCTGTATAGTTATATACAATATCTATTTACCTACTCGTCTATCCAAACTCCAAAAGATGTCTTTAGTGTAGTTCTCCTTCTTCTTTTCGTGTCGATTTGACTTATAGTTTAACCGACCAATATTTAGCCACCGGGATAGCTCTTTAATGTAGATAGTAAGGCATGAACTTTAAAAATGATATCATAAGGCAATAATAAAAACAATAAATATCTCATTCTTTATTAACAATAGAAACAATAGTTTCTACGACATCAAGATGTTCTAGATTGAGTTTACAATAGATACACGTTGTTTATAATATTATAAACTCATTGCAAATTCGCAACAACAGACTGCACGGATGAAAAACAATAATAATTATAATGTACACATAAAATAATATAAATAACAATGAGGTAGATTGGATATAACGTATAACGTTAATTAGTCCATTGTTTAACAATGAATGGAAGTAAGAAGGCGAATGAATGATGCAAGAAGAACGGATACGCACGATATGACACCCGTGGCGCAGGATATAGGTATGCCGTTGTTGTCACAACCTACCATAGGTATATATGCTATCCTTGTATAAAGTTGATACGGTAGATATATTCACATAGCTCGACAAAATGAATGGAGCAGCAGGTTTTTTTTTCATGATTTTTTGGTTGGTCTCATAGTAAAAGTTATTCATATTGGTGTGTACAATGAAGCCCGTCTGTCGTATCAACTTTGTATATGGATGCTGTTATTGATAATATATACTCAGGTAACATTTCACTGCACAGTTTTAGAATGCACTTAAGTACTTAATTATATTGCCTACCATATTTTTCAAAATATCATATATCAATCATACCTTTTTCAACACATTCTTATTTGTTAGTGGTCATTCGAATTGTATTCTATTGCAAAATTGTACCAATTGTTTATCAAAACCGACTTGTAAAATATTTTTGTGTCAATAAAGCTTTTTTATTTTTTATTCTAAAACTGATTGACCAGTTTTAGAATGTTTCTTACGTACCTACGCAATGAAGTCGTTGCCTACCAGGATTAAAGTCGCTATGGAAAAACCACGTTTTCCAGGAAAAACGATATAATGGAAAAGTGTGTTTTCGCACTAGTTTGGAAAAAAACCCTATAAAATTTATAATACGCATAATATGATAACATCTGGTTGTTCCCACAACGAAAATCGACCTTTCACGCTCCAATTAAAATCCGTAAACTAAGTATTTGTCACAATAGCTACATATAATTATCATTACTAATTATGTTATTGTTTTTCTTTTCGAGAAATGTGCTCAAAAACGTCGTTTGATACACGTGAGCAAAATATGATCTCGGGGCCTTAACTATCTTGCCTTTGACTCGGGCACACAAATTTCGCCTAGGCTACGATAGCGTTTGGCTGTATCAAAATGTTTTTTTTTTATAAAGTGGATCAAGCACATTGACTATTTTAGGGTCCGTTGCCTAATAGCAAAAATACGGAACGCTTATAGATTCTTCATGACTGACTGTCTGTCTGCCACAGCCACTTCATTCCGAAACTTTACTTATGAAAGAAAATATAGAAAATAAATAAATCAGTCAAAAGTGTATCGGGCCACGCTCAGTGTAGGGTTCCGTAGTTTCCCGTCCGCCACAAATTTCGCACAATGTAACAGAACCCAGTAGCCCAGGTAAAAATTACTAACCCAATTTCCCGAGAGATGGCGCTGTATCTAGTGGTAATTTTGAGTTACGTGAACCGATTTTTTTCTTTTTGTATTTTTATTTGAAAGAAGATACGTGCAGGATAATGAAATACATAAAAAAATAAAATTAAAAAATGCTTGCATGTACGGTTAAATTAGAAAATTAGTTCAGAAGGTTTTTTTCATTTTTCAAAAACTGTTCATCCTATCAAGCTCAAAGTAATTTTCCTAGAAAGTTTACTTAAAGTTCTACTTTTGAGATTTTTTTCATATTTTCTAAACTTATGGTTCAAAAGTTAGAGGGGGAGAAGCCTTGTTTTTTACTTTTGGAGCGATTATTTCCGAAAATATTAACATTATCAGAAAAATATTTTACGGGACCCTTAATCATTTTTAAATACCTATCCAACAATATATCACAAGTTATAGTAGAAATGAAAAAAAACTTCCTACTTTACTCGTAAGAGAGGTACCCTAATAAAACATTATTTTCTACGTTTTGTTCACTTTGTCGGCATGGTTGATATACATATTGATACCAAATTTCAGCTTTCTAGTGCTAACGGTCGCTGAGATTATTCGCGTTCTGTCCACCCTTATGGGTATATTGACTAAGGAACCCTAAAAAACAATGTTTTGGGGTTCCCCATACATAAAAGTGAAACTAATTTTTTTATCATCATATACGGGGTCTTTTTGGATAGGTTTTCAAAAATGATATTAGATTTCTAACATTGTAACAAACTCTTTTTACAACTACCCGCACAACTACTTCCGCTACTCGATACTAGATGGCGTTGAACAAATACGTCACAATTCTGAATCGCGGTGTTAAGATTCTCCGCGAGTCAATGACCTCCGCCGTAGTTTTAAGTTTTTTTATGACTAACCTAGTGTCGCATCCGTGGGTTACATCCCGTGAGGATCGCTTTTCGGGACTTCACTAGCTTAGTTTTGCCAAGAGTATATTTTTTGGATTAGAAGACTTTCTGCCGCCTTCGTCATATTAAAAAGGATCGGAGCAGAAGTCTTATTTATTTTACAACAAATAACTGTAAAATCTTGTCTTTGACAATAAACGTCGTGACCTTCAACCTGCGTATCATTTCGTCGGCACCGGGTTCAGCACATCCCTTACACTGGCGCCCAACGTGGGGCTGGAAACAAGCAGAAAGAAGCCAAATCCCTTACACTGGCGACCAACAGTGGGCCCGAAACGAAGCAACAGAAGAACGTCACACTTACAAGCAGAACAACGACAACAACGAAATTAATACCCAAGGAGATGTCTGTCAACCTGTCCGACGCGCAGTTTGTGATACTGCAGTATTATCTTAACTTTCAATAAGAAGACACGACTCATTCACCACCTGCAAACCTGAATTCAACGAGGCCAAGGAGCGAAATGATCAAATCATTGGCGACAAGCAAAAGGAACAAACCTTTATCTTGAAGACTGATGCCTGTATCGATACTTGGAGCAGTTCTCGTCCAGGGGGAGAAGAAGATGAACATCCGCTCCAGAACCTGCCTACCCTCTACAGAAAAGCGGACGACCGAAGAAGAAAGTCCAGAACCCAACTTCACCTCCATCAATGAAAGATGACGAACTGGAAAGGAGATTTTTTGCCAGCAAGCCTTTGCTAGGCACCAAAACGAGGATGTGGACGTCCTAAAGAACAGCGATGACCTCTCCCGTAGTTTTAAGATTTAATGTCTAAGATAGTGTTGTATCAGTGGACTACACTACAATTGAATTGTGCGATTTGTATCTTTGATCAGTGTTGCATCAGTGGACTACATCCTTCTTGGAATAGTCTCACAGAACTTCACTACAATTGAATTGTGCGATTTGTATCTTTGATCAGTGTTGCATCAGTGGACTACATCCTACTTAGAATAGTCTCACAGAACTTCACTACATTTGAATTGTGCGATTTGTATCTTTGATCAGTGTTGCATCAGTGGACTACATCCTACTTGGAATAGTCTCACAGAACTTCACTACAATTCAATTGTGCGATTTGTATCAAAGATAGTGTTGCATCAGTGGACTACATCCTACTTGGAATAGTCTCACAGAACTTCACTACAATTCAATTGTGCGATTTGTATCAAAGATAGTGTTGCATCAGTGGACTACATCCTACTTGGAATAGTCTCACAGAACTTCACTACAATTCAATTGTGCGATTTGTATCAAAGATAGTGTTTGCATCAGTGGACTACGTCCTTCTTGGAATAGTCTCACAGGACTTCACTACAGTTCAATTGAATTGTTCAAAAGGTCAAGTGCAAAAGTCTTAGCCATTGTAAATAATAACTCGCTATCCAGTCCTTCTCGCCGAGACGTCTTCGAGGACTGAGGGGGAGATTGTAACAAACTCTTTTTACAACTACCCGCACAACTACTTCCGCTACTCGATACTAGATGGCGTTGAACAAATACGTCACAATTCTGAATCGCGGTGTTAAGATTCTCCGCGAGTCAATGACCTCCGCCGTAGTTTTAAGTTTTTTTATGACTAACCTAGTGTCGCATCCGTGGGTTACATCCCGTGAGGATCGCTTTTCGGGACTTCACTAGCTTAGTTTTGCCAAGAGTATATTTTTTGGATTAGAAGACTTTCTGCCGCCTTCGTCATATTAAAAAGGATCGGAGCAGAAGTCTTATTTATTTTACAACAAATAACTGTAAAATCTTGTCTTTGACAATAAACGTCGTGACCTTCAACCTGCGTATCATTTCGTCGGCACCGGGTTCAGCACATCCCTTACAACATCATTTTTTTCTAAACTGAATAGTTTGCGCTAGACATTTCCAAAGCGGTGAAATGTGTCCCCTCTGTAATTTCTAAAATAAGAAAATGATAAAACTAAAAAAATATATGATGTACATCCCTGTAAATTACCAACGAAAATTGATTTGAATTAAATCAAGCAAGTAGTTTTTTGAATATGCCATAAATTAGTCCCGACAATAATAGTTCGTACACTGAATCCGTTAATAATAATAAATATACTTTTCATTACTCACACTCTGAAAGTAGGTGTAAAGTTGCCTGCGGACAGGGTTGGAAGAAGTACTTTTACTCCCTAGGGAGTTTTACTTTACAACTGACAGTTGTTTGTTTTTAATATTTAAACAGCAAATATTAAAAAAAAACTAGTTCTATTTTGACATTTCTATTGAACCGTGACCCGAATTTTTATACTGCCAGTACAATTAAAATGACATAGAGATAGAACAGAAGGGTCGAAGCCAACTGAGGCCATGGGTTCGCGTCTGAAAGGAAGGCTCTGGCCCTGGTGTAGGTATACGGCAACGTTGGAATGGGGTAGGTTGTTTAGTCAGTAAGAGTCTGACACTTGTTTCCCGCTCCGCCCAAGGGCGGGACTCGTCATTGGATGATTTTTACCTACCTAAAAAAAAAAAAAAACATAGAGATAGAAATAATTTAAGAATACTTTTTTTTAATGACTTTATTGTAATTTACTTTCAACTATTTCGTTAAAACTAATATTATAAGTATTTGAGAAAAATGTTGACCTGACCAATTTTTACAATGATAAAATGAAAAACATTGACTGAATAGCCAGACGACGACTAAAAAAAAAATGGCGGATCTTTCTCGTTTTTTTCAAGTAGTAGAGTTTTGTTTAGTCTTTACTAAATGTCGTTATAAAAAAAATGTATTAACACGATAAGTTTAACAGCTTCAGTTATGGATTTAAGGCGCTGTAAGCAGCAAATCTTTAGGTATTTCCGGGTGGTGCATCGCTGCGAACAAATAAGGTTGAAAATGGCTATGCGTTTGATTTTAGTTGTATCTCGTGTCCGCTAATATGAAGGATTTTTCGCAGTTTTTTATTATTTAAAAAAAAAGTACAACGATTTGTTAAAATATTTTTACATTTATCTTTAGTTGGTTAAATTTCCATTTTGGTAGTTACAAATAAAATAATAGTTATCACTCAAAATACTGAGTATTTCGAGCAGAAAAATTGTTTTCGTGTACTTTCTTGCGATTTTTTTTCTCAAATTTCTGAATTATTTTTAAAAAATGTTTACTTATATATTTTAGACTACACACTGTATTTTTTTGATGTTTGTACTGTGTAGCAATACGGCTAACTTGGTAACGAAAAAGAGGACGTTTTTACGGTGCCCGGTATAGGTAGCGCCTTAACGCCAGATTCTTAAGAGGAGACCGACTTAACTTTTTACCACCTAAATCAAAAGAAATATACCTACCTAAAACCATACGAAGACCTTGGATGAAGACTCAGGTTTTTATTATATTTATTTTCCTCGTATTCGTAATGAAAAGCACAGTGTTATTTAGTCTATCGAACTATTAGCGACCTCGCCCTGCTCGGTCGCCAAACAATTTCTCGGGACTAAATAACTCACTTTCACCCCTAGGATAACAATGTACTATAATTGTTTTAGACCATGGTGTCCAAATTCTTAGTAACAACGGTAAAGACATTAAATTAGTACACCCCATAACCAACGTTTGCATCACTGCTTACCAACAGGTGGGATCGCAGCCAAGCATTAGTTTATTATAACAAACAAATTAAAAATCAACACTCGACACCACTAACTCTCCTAACGCGCGCCACATATCAACGGCAACCGTCACCACACTTTGTCTGCCCATCGACTAAGCGTCAAAAGGATGCCGATTAATTATGAGAACCCACAACTACACATAACTTAAATGGTACACACACTGAAAAATATAGCAAGTTACACACTAAAAGCAAAAACTCGATGTCTACACAGTTGCACACCTCAGTTAATATCGCCGTTACCAAGTTACCGTCATACGAATAAAAATAAAATGTAATTATAATTATTATTTGCCCGCATTCGTGTCAGCCCGCCATGTATGTATTGATAGTAATAGTTAGGGGAACAATAAAATATACTTTAATTAGTGGCGACGTCGAACCATTCGGCGGGGCAACGACCCCTGCCGCGAGCTTGTAAGAAGGGTACGCCGACTACGCCACTAGGTACGCGGTGGGTACGCGATACGATACTATTCGACTAATGTGATGACAAGCTGTTTTTAACAGTTTAGCTTCGCGTGATTTCGGCGGATAAAACTTTGGGGTTTGCAGCTTAAGTTAGGAATGGGCCGATGGTTTAGATAAAGTGGTAGCGACTCTGTTCAATGACTGGAAATTTGTTTGAAGTTATGAAAAGATCCATTATGAGATGTGTAATTGGTTTTCACTTTTTCGACACAACTTTTGGTGTAATTAATTTTTATTGATTGTGAACTATAATTCGCACAAAGAAAGTAAAGTAATACATATCAATTAGTACACGTAGATACTGACATACGAGTTTACAATATATGTATAGAAAAACCACAGTGTAATAAATTAACTAACGAAATAAGTATCCCGCATAAACGCTAATATATTTAACGATTTATTAAAATACCTCCATGATGGAAAACCAGCAACGTTGAAAAAAATTAACAATCATAAACAACTTAATGGGCCTATCCGTAACGGTAGCGGTATGACCGTACGACAATCGTTTACTATAAACTGGCTCAGACTAGGTTTATAATTTGCTGCAACAATGTTGCCATATAAAAAAGCTAACAGCGACACTTGGCTGTTCCCTTTTTATTACTTTTTTATTAATAATTATTAAATGAATTTTTAAATTCATTGACATTGTCCGTCTGCAACCGGCTCAGTTATAGTGCAATTGAAGCTGATGATAAAACGGACGAGTTTTTAGAGTGATGTTGAATGTACTAATTATTAAATTTCACGCTTATTTTAACTAGAGTTGTGAGTGGAATTCTAAGTTCAACCTGCTTAAGAGCGAACAACCCGACGTACATTTTCATAAATGACTCTTACACGAATATGACGTTATTACACAACTTTCTACAGATATTTTGGATTTTTGGAGAAGCCTAGCGGATTTAATCAAGATTCTAAATGATGTATTTTTCTTTAAAAAATCCGGGTTTAATAAAAACACGTATTTCTAGGAACAAGAACAAGTTTTGTGAAACATTCGAATAAATTGTAGAATTACCGAATTCTAACTGAGTTTTGAAGTGTTATTTCTCTCTCTTTTTTTGCATTACTTTTGCATCTAACATTACTTTGAATTGCATTACTAAAGCAACAAGCTTTTAAACATGGTCGACGTTGACGACAGGCGAGTGGAGAAGGCCCGCCTTTACCACGCCATAGCTACTGCAGTAAGACCCCTCTTTGATGAGTGGCTGAAAAGGCCTCAGGGCTATTCCTCACCTTCCGTATGACAAAGGTGCTCACCGGATATGGTAAGTTCGAGAGGTTTCTGCACCGAATTCGCGAAAAAGCGACGCCCGGGTGTCATCACTGTGATGACTGCCCGGAGGACACAGCCTGGTGGAGCATATATTCCGGCCACCGAAGGCGCGGGCTTGCGGACGGCGAGTAATGGGTACTCCTACTGACGCCGTCCGGTCGTCTGGTAACAGTCTGAACCGAGCCCAAATCGTCGACGGCGCGCACTGTTCTCGCGCGCCTCAAGGAGTGGTCAGCAAACTATAGGGGCTCAGCAGGGTCGAAGCTTTCTGGGACCAAGGGTCGCAAAAGCGTATTACCCGGGTACTGGGATCAAGGCAAGGAAGGAACTACCAGAATTACCAGAATTATTTCATTGATTGACGCTCTGTGGGGAGTGAGAGGGAACGATAGACTTTTACTGACTAAAGCCTACTTGTGTTTCTTCAATTACTCTTGGCGTTCTAGGGTCAGCTCTAACAAACTCCGGAAGCTCTGGTAGACATCTACCAACTAGGGGTACATACTAATTGCTTTTTTTTTCTGGACAATCAAGTAGGTAAGTGTAATGATAGTATTCTACTCTAATTGAAAAATGCACTGAAAACTATGTAACTATGTCTTGATTCTAACTTTCAACACTAATAAATCTTAAAATTTCTGTAAAAACCTAATCAGTTGTTTGTACTAGTAGCAATTACAGTAGTGAATTGCTAATGACATTAGTACCTACACCGACCGCTTCTCTTTAAGTTTTTAACTGAGAAAATAAATTGATCGAGTCTTTGTAACGCATGTAACCAATTACCATATACCGATTGTAAATTGGTAAAAACTTATTACAGCTTAAATACTAATGTAATTTTAATTTTAAAGCTTGTACGGTGAAGTCGTAAATAAGCAGAAACCTATAATTTCTATTGGTCCACATGAGTAGGTACAATTATAAATTATACATTATATGTAGTTGTTTTCGAGTTTTCACGCTTATTTGAGTTTGATGAAAAGCAGTAGGTAAATTACGAGTTGTTTTCGTTTAATTATTTTGAATTTCGTATGTCCTTGCAAAGAGAAGGAAAAAAAAATAACAACCAGGCATAGAATAAATGTTCGTGATCATCATAAAAACATTTATCTTGAATCGAATCCACGATCTCCGGCATAATAATCAGGAATACCTACTAACCGCCTGTCAAGTTTCCTCTAATGAAGCACTAAAATTGTGTTCCTGATTATTATTAGTGACAAGTTGGCTACCATTCTGGAAATCCCTAAGATACAAGCTAGTAACCTAATTCGGATCGACGGGGCAGCCTTCAGGTCCGTGACATAGCAGATAAACTGCAGGAGGGTCGCTTACGCTGGTATGGCCACGTTTTACGTAAACCGGCAGACTACGTGGGTAACAGATGCCTCGCCATGCCACCTCCGCCGGGACCCGGAAAACGAGGAAGGCCTAAGAGGCGTTGGATCGACGTCGCAAGGGATTATATAAGGGACGATATGCGTGCTAATGGGCTTAAGACAAAGGACGCTAAAGATCGAGCGATGTGGAAAGCGGACCTCGGGCACCGAGGTGAAAGCCAAGGTGTGCAACCGGGACTGGCGCTGATGATGATGATGAACCTAATTCGGATCAAACTCTCTGACTAATAAAAACTTTGGAAACTATTTGAATTTTATATTCGATGTTCAATTTTAGTACATCGTACTCTTATGACAAAGGACGACGCGTCATTGCTTAAAAGTCAACCTTAAATGCATGACAATACTAAGGTAATAATTTAATCAAGTCTACAAGGTATTAATTCGTGTTAAAGCAAAAACGAGTACCGCCGGGATCCTCCGATCCCGATGATAATTCGTTGTTCGACCGTCCGGATCGAGCAAGTTGTCTACGGTATGTACTGTTCCACGCCTCAATGAGTAGCGGGCCCAGCAGGGTCGAAGCCTGCTGCGGCCAAGCGTCTTCTTCTGAAAGGAACGCGGTATGAAAGGCGACGAAAGAACGGGGTGATCTTTAAACAGTAACAGTCTGACACTATCTCCCACTCTATCTCAATCATATTTCTCTATCTAAACTGGGCAAGTGTGAATCGGATTAGCACAATGAGGGTTAATTACCAATTGCTTGGCCACTCTGGAAGTTCTTCTCGTGCAAAACTATACATTTTAGAAAAAAAAATTAGAAACCTCAATATAATTTTTGAAAACCTATTCACAGATACCTCGCATAATTCGAAAATTATGGACAATATTATTTTCTATTTCTAGACTAATCTAATCAGGCACAGACGATAGTTTCCGTATGTTATGCATATCTTTTTGTCCCCCATTTTAAATAAATAATAATTTCTTAACGAAACTATAGTTATTAAATTCGAAGAAAAATTCGTGCTGCATTTTTTTGCCAAATGCAAAACTCTTGTGAACTATTTTTTTTTTTTTGCTTTTGGCGGTCTAAATTTGACCAACCTCCTTTGTCGCATTTTAACTCGCGCATCCTATTCGCCAGGGTTGTATGTTTGCAACTACTCTATATTCTTTACCTCTTCAACACCCAAAAGTGACACAAGTGTTGACGAGATGGAGTGTTTGGTCGTGGATATGCGACATTGGCGGAATCATCGTGAGAGTTTTGTCCGATACATCCGACCTAAACGGTTTGATAGTTAATCCTACTAAAAAATAAAGGGTGTTTTACACGAGTTCTTTAAGTAGGATCATACAAATAAGGGGTTAAAAAATCACAGCCAAACTTATACATAAATTATAAAAAAAATATGTTTTATTCAAATTATTAGAACCAATCAACGAATCTGAATAGCACACAAGCTTTTCATTTTAAGTCCCTAGCCTTGATGATTGGAGATTTGTAATTAAGTTCCCGAAAACTCTAGGCTAGTGAGCTTTTCGCAGACGGATGGCGGATATTGAAGTAGAGACTTTTTATCCCTATCAATCCAATCAATACCATAACCAGTCAATCAAATGTCGATTGCAGCAAACGGAAGTACTGTTTAAACGTTTCAAAGGCTGCATGCGATTGAAAAAGGACATGCGCATATTAAAAAGTAAATGTGGGCTTGACTTATTCAAGAGGCACTTGTGCTGATGTGAACGGTTTTGAATGTAGGACGCTTAACGCCATCTTTGAAATTATACGTTTTACAGGTTGAGATTATTCGTCGTGAGAAACATTTATAATAGACGTATGTAAGATATTATTTCTTTTTTTGTGTGGCGTTGTAACTCCATGCGGAGTTGCTAGAAATATACACTCTTTTGAAATAAGACGAAGTTAGATACTTTATTGGGTCAGCGAATAAATGTGTAATAGTATAGTATATCGGGCTGGTATCCGCAACTCCACGTCTAAAGCGCGTATTTTGCGAAAATAAAATATAAATATGCGCCAGAGCTATCGTACATACCCTTAGAAGGCCGTCAGTAGAACATCAAGCTGAAAAATTGTGGAAGGCAGCATTCATGTATGAAACGAAGTACTGTCACAAAGGCTGCAGTACTTGGAATTGGCTTTACTCGCAGAAATTGTAAAAAAAATATTTTTCATTACTCATACTCTGAAAGCAGGTGTAAATTTGCCTGCGAAGCGAGTTGAAAGTAGTACTTTTCCTCCCTATAGAGTTTTACTTTCAACTGACAGCTTTCTAAATATTTAAAAAGACCTAGTTTTATTTTGACATTTCTATTGAATCATGCCCCGAATTTTATTAGGTACAGCCAGTAGGTACATTTGAAATAACAAAGATACGATTAATTTAAGAATACTGTATAAACGACTTTTGTATTAACTCGATAAGTTCACGAGCTTCAGTTATGGATTTAACGCCAGATTCTTAAGACAAAACCCTTTTACTGCCTAAATCAAAAGAAATATACCTACCTAAAAACATACAAAGACCTTTGACGACAACTCAGGTTTTTATTATTTTTATGTTCCTCGTATTTGTAATGAAAAACATAGTGTTTACCTCGGTGTTAGAGTTATTTTGTCCTATTATTTAGAACGAAATAACTCACTTTCACCCCTAGTATGTGTATGCTGTTGCTTTTTTGTTGTGTACGTGTCGTAATGCGAAAGGGTTAATTTAACGGGTCTTCCATTATAACACTATAAGACTTTCCTGAAATCTCAGGGAACACAAAAATAGCTGAATTCAGAAAAAACAAAACAAAAGCTTCAATTGGATACCGGTACTCGAATGATAGTCAAGAAGCAAGACAAAAACTACAAAAAGAATCGTTGCAGTAGTTAAGAAGAGAAATAAACATCAACATATTAATATCTAGAAAGACAAGTACAAACACAGATTTCCTCAGATCAACAACTCTACCCAGACACTAAACATAACTTTAATTAATTGCATTGAATGTACATAACCTTATATTAAAACAGTTGATTTCCTTAGCTCTGTTATAAATGACAATAGGGATTTATTCTCAAACAGTCGTCACAAACAATATTGAATCCTAACACCAAACAATAAGAATCAAATTAGTTACAGCAATAAACAAATTTGCGATCTTACAATGATACGAGCGAGCCCAACATTGAAAAGTATGAAGCGTAGTTGTATCGGGCCAATTGACAGTGATCTTTAATATAATGCAGTAAGGTTGAAGACTTCTTGGGCGGCTGTGGGGGTTACATTTGTGTAGTTGTAGGCGATAGGTTCCATTACCGACACGATCAAGTCACACTGCGAGATTTTAACTTCTCACAAAGTTTTTATTGAATAGCTTTTTGAAGACGCAGTTATACACTATTCGAAGGAGTTAGATGAAATATGAGTAGGTACAACATTACATTGTAGGCAACTATTTAAAACCCATATATTAAACGTAATAAGCCTACCTATAGGTAATATAACCAAACAACAACGTGAAAAAAAAGACAAGAAATGTGTCTTTAATATCCAGGTGAAGCGAAAACATAGGTATTTTCTCGGGAAATAAAATTACTAGTTTTTTTGAAGCTTCTGAAGTTGTTTTAATTAACCTTTTCTTTTTGTTTCAAAACTAGAAACAATATTCGTTGACATACTCTTTGAGTACATTGTCAATAGTGTAGGCATACATAGTTACTTCATGCTTGACTAAGGGGTAAGAAAACTAAGTAAGTTAAATATTTTAACAAATTATTAAGCAATATTTTATAATTACATGATGTATATATACAATATGTAACATTTAATCTATTATTATACATCCGCTCAGTTTTTAATAAGTGAATCAGTTTAGCATAAAATTCTTATTACATTTTGTTATAACACAAAATTATGACAGAGCTATTCGTGTTCCTTCAGTCATTACAAATAAAAACGTGCAATTATTTTTTAAATGGAGCCATTAATGGCTGAGGGAACGAATTAAATTAAAACAAATAGAATTGTTTTCACAAAAATTTGCTGTGTCTAATGACATTTACGAACGATACTTCATTTGTAAAATACAATAAATTAATTAAAATAAGCGTGTTCGCACAAAAAAAAAACGTTCGAAGAAAAAAATTAAGGCAACACACCGCCAATTGTGACAGTAATGACATACAAATATTTCGTAGCCGCTCGTCCACCCGTGTGGAACGATCCGACTCCCACATAGCTCATTTGTTATAAGCCACATTATAATCACACATTGTGTTGGATAATAAATAGAAAAAGCGACAATAGAAATAACGAGTCACAAATAGGCATCTAATAATGAAATTGTATTGCATATAAATATATGGTTATATCTCGTGTTTCTCGCTTCGGCGGACCGTTTAATAGCCGTAGTTGTTTATTAGCGGTGCTTCCTGGTGCTGCCATGCTGGCCTGCTAGGACAACTGCTATCTTTTACTAATAAAATGTACCATCACGCTATATATTTCATTTGACATTTTAAATATGTGCTGACTATTTAGGAAGCGATTGTGACAGGCAGGTGGCCGCGCTTTTCTGAACGACTATTGATTCAAGGAATTGTGACAGATGATCTAAACTATGACCGTTATGAGTCGCATGGATAAATTGATGGTGCAACTTGGTATTGCTGTCAACAGCACGTAGTAGGGATAACAGCTTGCACTATATACATACATACTAGAAAGTTTTGTTTGATTTCCCGATTTATTTTTTACTTGACTACACAAGGTGCACTATCATCCAGTACTTGTATAAAAAAACTCAATTTAATTTATGCATTAAATTAAACGTTGTTACTGTAGCTTTTCAATACACAATAAAGCGTAAACATAAAGGATGCTATTAAGAAATTGTTTATGGCCGCATAAAAACGTGTTTGACGCGCTGGCGTGTAAGAATATTGAATGTTTTATTGGGAATATCGCTTTTTAATTAGAAAACAGTGGTCCTTATTTGGGCTAAGTAACTCGCGAGTCACAAGTATGCTGCCGAGTTCGCGAGTAGTACCGGATGTCGCGCCTAAGTATAAATAAAATGAGTGTTTAAATATTTTATATGGGGAAGGGCGAAAAACGTGCACAGCTGATGAAGTAAGGGCGGCTACACACGCGCGACTGTAATGTGCATCTTTTAATCGACCGATTTAATTTTTTTCGTCATTTTTAATTTATCTTCAGATAATTAGTGATTTATTAAAACTAATAAGTGCAATTATGAAAACTTCTTTTAGCACAGTACTTAGCTGAGATTTCTTTATTTAAACTTTTGAATACAGTAATCAGAGACATAATAAAAAGACAATAGATGTGCGAACGCCGGCGTTCTCTCGGGGCTCAAGAGTTTAAGTTAAAAACCGATGGAGTTGTACCTATCTAGTAACGTCAAGTAAAATATCTCTTTAAACAAAATCTTAATTCATTATAATTATCGCTTTCTAATTAAACCTTGACTAACCTAAAACTATAAAAAAACGCTACTGTCATTAACTTACGTCCTCAAATCAACTCCGAATTCGCGATCCGAAAACTTAAGATGTCTACAAACTTAAAAGCGGATCAATAGTTTGAATACAAACAATGTTGGTTTCCATGCAGACGGTGCCGGGGCGCGGGGCTCTTGTATTTTTAATATCCCTTCCCCCGCCGCCCCGTTTTAACATAATATAAAATTATAAACGATATGAATCACGATAATGTTCCGTGAGCCTGTGTGCGCGGCCAATTCACAACTTTACCGGGCCCAGGGCGAACCCCCCATGCCTCCAACCGCCCGCTGCACCCCGTCACAGCACTCCCCCGACAGTAGCACAACTCACCTCCAACAGTGCACCAAATCAAACAAAACTTTTATGTAACATAAATATTTAATCACGTGTAGTATGATCTCCGAATAAAAAGTCAAGAAGCAAACCTGTGTTACGTTGTTCCTAAAATGAGTGCTTCGAATTTAATTCCCGTGTTCATTTACCTGTGTTTGATCTGTACAAAAACAGCTGTAAAACTAATGAATTAACGTTCTAACTCAACACACACGAGATGATTTAGGTAGACGTTATTTTGCTTGTTAAAATTTGAGAAGAACAATAGTTTGGTGAGATATTGATCATTGTAATGAATAAGAGATGAAAATCACACGCGGAAGCGTTGACACGCTGATCGATGGCACACTGTGACGCCGCCCGCGCCAGCAAAAAGAAAAGTTTTATTTTTATAAGACAAGAAATTTATTATGGCTGATGCTCGTGTCGGTTTCGCGTTTCATCGGAAATAGAACGTAAAATGTTGTTCGCATCGATCCGTACGTTCGCGTAATTTAAGCGGACTTGTGAAGAAGGCCTAATGCTCATTTGACTTAATTTACAACTTTGAGATTTTAACTAGTTAATTTCGGGACAATGAATCCATAGGTTCTTGAACTCTAATCGCTACATGTAAAACACTTAGTTGAGTTATTGAGGATGCAAAAATAATATTCATTCAAGAATCTTCTGCATCTTATTGGATCAGAAGCCAAATCCAGCATCAGTGAAGACTAACATACTTAGTAGTTTACTTGTAATAAATATCTTGTGCTATAGCTATAACTAAACAACTGATTTCTAAATACATACATTTATAAATAAATTACACCCAGACACTCAACTAATATTTGTCCTGGGTGGGAATCGAACCCAAGACCTCCGGCATAGCAGTCAGGGACACTAACCACTAGACCAACATATCAGTTTTGATAATATCTTATTACCTTCGTTCAGAGTCTTCATACTCCTTAAGGGCCAGACCGTTGCAAACCAACAGGTGATCTTACTAGTTTCAACGCCCTTGGTATAACTGGCTGGTATCACACATCACGGAAATACGCGACATGCAAAACATCACGCCAGAAAAAACAATGTCCGGTAGATTGACCACCCATAGTCCCATACCAATTATTTGTGTGCCTAATAGCTATTTGAACCGGCTGTCTAACTAAATAATAGTGGTTATTCGAATTTACAGACAATTTCATTTGACAGTTAATTTGTTATGCAACAATTTTTCCGGATTGCCTGAAGTTAGAAGTAAGTATCATCATCATCACGCACTAAAATATACAAGCACTAAAATAAAATATAGTTCTACATAAACTATAGTAGTACTATAGTAGTAGTACATAACGTAGCGTCAGCTACGACACGATTGTAAAAAGTCATGTTTGGGATTCAACTCGTGCCATTTCGGTAACGAGACCCTGGAATAGAATAAGATATATATATTTTTTTCTCAGAATGTAGATACTTACATAAAGAAATAAAAACAGCCCTAGATACATTTTAGAATTTTAGCAGCCGTTATGTTCCATATAAAAAAGCGAAACACCACTCACTGATTGATCACGAAATCACAGAAACTGAAACACCTACAACAAACAGTTCCGTATAGGGTGTAGACATTTATTTAAAACGGATTTTACGAATTTCCACCCTTAAGAGCGTAAAATGAAGGTTGGATGACAGATGACAAAAGCTGGTAAACTGACTGGCATCGTGCAGCCAGAACGAACGCGGAACAATCAAGTCCCGAATAAATTTTTACTGGCATATTTTGTAGAGTATAGTGACGAAAACTGTGCAAAAGTTAAGAAACAATACTAAACTATTTTATCGTAGACAATAAAATAAAACCGGTCAAGAGCGTATCGGGTCAAGCTCACTGTCAGGGTCCGTAGTTTCCTGTCTGCCACAAATTTCTCACAATGTATCAAAACTACGACTACGACAACTACGACTACGGCACGTTGTAGCCCGTGTATAAATAAGTAACCCAATTGACGCCAGATGGCGCTATACCCGATGGTAATTTTGGATTGCATGAACTGATTTAAATATTTTTTATTTGAAAGAGGACACATTCAGGATAATGAAATATGTAAAAAACGTTTTAAAAAATATGCTTGCATATACGGTTAAATTACAATTTTAAATAGTTTTTGATTTTTTTTAAATAACAGCCTATCAAATTCAAAATAATTTTCCTACAAAATTTTTATAAATTTCTACTTTCGAGATTTATTTCACATTTTCCTAACTTATGGGTCAAAACTTAGAGGGGGACGCATTGTTTTTTACTTATGGAGCGATTATTTCTGAAAATATAAGACACACAGACAGACATACTAGGCGAAATTTTAAGTGTTCCTTGTTGACTACGGAACCCTAAAAATGTGGATTGGGAAAGCCTCGAATCCGAATCTGCAAAGTTTAATGCAGCGCTATTTAATATTACTCTATCGCCTCTTAATTAATAGATATGAATTATGTAACAAAATGACTATTGTGCATCCAAGGCTACCCGAAGAGCTGAATAATTAATTAGGATTTGAAAATAGCTCTTCAGTTTGGATACCGTGTCGTATACTTTTAAATTAATTTCCAAAACCTCATTCTGAAACTCCCTACGATATCTAAAAGCTATCAAGAAAGCTTTTTAAAAAACTATCTAGAAAAATACACCACTTAAAACCCACAATTTGTTTTAGTGAAAGAATTCTAATGTATTTTTCCACGCCACAAAATAAGGTACGTTCAAGTAGGTATTGCAAATACTTTGTTATGAATCTAGTAATAATAAAAATAATAACTGCATACTAATGACCTTAGGGAGGTGAGGCAGAGCAAGGAGCTTCACGGGCGCTTTTACCGGGCTTTACATGGGCATTAACATGAAGCAAGGTCTCATAGCACAAGTATAGGAAATGTCCAAAAACCGGTAAATTTGTAGTAAAATCAATAAAAAAATGCGATTCAGAAAGATATCCGTAACTCAATTCGGGAATAGAACTGTTTTTATGGTTAAGTTTGTCGTAAGTTTTTCGATTCGCACTTGCCCCGGTTGTTTTTTGAAATTTAATATAACCAACCCGTACTGGGCCCGAGTAGTGGCCCTAGAGAGTATTATTTTATGATGGTAACAAAATCAGTTTGTATCACTAGCGCCACCTGCTGTATGTAATGTGTATTACTATTTTGAATAAAAGAACAGTTCGTTCACGTCATCTGCTGTGGTTTTATTAGGTTATGGGCCCAGCTACGTATTTTTCTTATTTTTTATAGTCTAAAGTTTAAAGTTACTGCTAGGTTTGCAATAATAATGACGACGAACTACTTAGCAAGTGTTCCAAAGTTGCGAGGACGCGAAAACTATGATGATTGGTGTTTTGCGGCTCAAAATTTGTTGGTGTTGGAAGGCATGGCGGCGAGCATTCAAAGCCAGTTGAAATCAACCGCTACTGCAGAGCAAAAAGTGGAAGATGCGAAAGCCAAGGCGAAGCTAATATTGTCAATCGACCCATCGATTTATGTTCACATTAAGCAGGCGGTCACAACTTATGATTTATGGACTACACTCAAGAAGATGTTCGATGATTCCGGCTATACAAGGAAGATTGGTTTGTTACGAAATCTCATCAACATTCGACTAGAAAACTGTGAGTCAATGACGCAGTATGTGACGCAGATCATAGAAACTAGCCAGCGATTGCAAGGAACAGGATTTCAAATAACCGATGAGTGGGTTGGTGCATTAATGTTAGCAGGATTGCCCGAAAAATATGCGCCTATGATAATGGCGATCGAACATTCCGGTTGTGAGGTTAGTGCTGACATAATAAAAACCAAGTTGATGGATATGTCGTCTGATGTTGGTTCTGTTTCCGCTTCCGATAGTGCATTTATTGCTAGTGGAACGCATAGAATGAGAAATGTCAACCCTAAAAGTAGCCATAAACTGTCAGAGAAGTCAATGTCAAAGTCAGAAAATAAGGTTATTAAATGCTACAGATGTAAAAAGACCGGTCACTACAAAAATCAGTGTCCGCAAGAAGAAACAACGAAAAGGAAACAAAGTAACGCATTTAATGCTATTTTCCTGACTGGAAAATTCCATAAAGACAGCTGGTACATTGATAGTGGTGCAAGTAAACACATGACGGCATGTGAACATAACCTCGTGAATTCGTCGCATCAACACGAAATTAAAGAAATTATTATTGCAAACCAGACTAGAGTTCCAGTGCTGTGTTCTGGCGATGTCAACATTGTCACAGTTGTGAAAGATGTAGAATATGACATCACAGTGAAAGATGTATTGTTTATACCAGATTTAACCACCAATTTGCTATCCGTCAGTCAGTTGATTAGAAGTGGCAACAGTGTAATTTTCGAAGAAAATGTTTGCTATATATATAATCGACAGAGAGAACTAGTTGGCCAGGCAGAATTAATTGATGGTGTGTATAAGTTGTGTACATTACAAACAGAACAGATAGTAGCAGCAGCAGCGATTGCATCGAGTGAGACTTGGCACCGACGCATGGGACATATTAACAGTAACAGCTTAAACAAAATGAGGAATGGAGCTGTAGATGGAATATCATATCCAGACATGGCAGAAATAGATAAAACATCATGTGTTATATGTTGTAAAGGCAAACAAACCAGATTACCATTCCAGCAGAGTTCATCCAAGACTAAGGATTTGCTAGAATTGATACATTCAGATGTAGCAGGCCCTATGGAAAACTTATCGATAGGAGGATCGAGATATTATGTTTTGTTTGTGGACGACTTCAGTAAGATGGCATTTGTGTACTTTATGAAAGCAAAAAGTGAAGTTTTCAAATATTTTGTTGAGTTTCAGTCCATGGTTGAAAAACAGAAAGACAGAAAGATAAAAATTCTAAGGACGGATAACGGAGGTGAATTCTGTAGTCAGGAATTTGAGAAGTACTTGAAAAAGCAAGGAATTGTCCACCAGAAGACAAATGCTTACACCCCGGAGCAGAACGGTCTATGCGAAAGAATGAACAGGTCCATCGTAGAAAAGGCCAGATGTTTGATTTTTGATGCTGATTTAGACAAGAAGTTCTGGTCAGAGGCGGTCAATACTTCTGTATATCTAAGAAATAGATCTGTGGTTACGGGACTGAACAACAGGACGCCATATGAAGTCTGGACAGGCCAGAAGCCAAATTTAAGCCATTTGAGAATATTTGGCAGCAAAGTAATGGTACATGTTCCAAAACAAAAACGTTTGAAATGGGATGAAAAGGCCAAACAGTTGATATTGGTTGGCTATGCTGAAAATATTAAGGGCTACAGAGTTTATGATGAAACAAGCAATACCGTGACTACCAGCAGAGACATAGTTATCATGGAGTCTTCAAATGAGTCGGCAAAAGATACTGTACAGATACCAGTTGACTGCAAGTCTTCAGTGGAGGAAAGCATCATAAAAGAAAATGAAACTACAATCTCAGAAGAAGATAATGATCAAGATGAGACATATATTCCAGATGCAGAAGCTTCTTCAGTAAGTGATTCTAGCGACAGCTTCTTTGATGCCACTATAGACTCAGACATCACCTTGGTTGAACAAGGTAAACTACCAAAACGTACAAGAAGGCAACCAGACTGGTATACAAATCTGTGTATTGCAGAATGTGAAGATATTGACAGAGAAGTCACACTTGATGATGCTTTGAATGGCCCGGAGAGTGTTTTCTGGAGAGCTAGCATGAAGGAAGAATTGGACTCTTTCAAACAGAATGAAGCCTGGGAGCTTGTGGACCATCCTCAAAATAGTTCGGTAATTCAGTGCAAGTGGGTGTTCAAAAAGAAATATGACAGTGATAATAATGTGCGGTATAGGTCTAGATTAGTGGCAAAAGGTTTCTCTCAAAAGGCTGGAGTGGACTATCATGAAACTTTTTCCCCTGTACTGAGATATTCCACACTAAGATTACTGTTTGCATTAGCAGCTAAATTAAATTTAGATGTCACCCATCTCGATGTAACCACCGCTTTTCTGAATGGTTTTCTCAATGAAACTGTGTATATGAAAAAACCTGTAACTTTTGAGTGTAATGATGGCGAAAATAAAGTGTTAAAATTGAAAAGAGCGATATATGGCCTAAAGCAATCATCTAGAGCTTGGTATGAGAGAGTCAATGATTACTTGATTAGTTTAGGTTACAAGAAGTCAGAGTATGAACCATGTTTATTTTCAAAGTTTAAAGATAATGTAAAAATTGTAATTGCACTATATGTTGACGACTTCTTTGTATTTTCAAATTGTAAGAAAGCTACTGAACAGCTGGTTCAAGAATTAAGTAGTCAATTTAAAATTAAAAATCTTGGTCAAGTTAGAAAATGCTTAGGTATAAGAGTTAAAATTGATGAAACTAAGATAACATTAGATCAGGAAGAATATGTTGATCAATTGTTGAAAAGGTTCAATATGATACATTGTAAAACTGCAGAAACTCCTATGGAGGCTAATTTAAAATTAGAGAAATCTGTTGTTTGTAATAATAATTATCCATTTCAGCAGTTGATAGGTGGACTTATGTATTTAGCAGTTCTTACTAGGCCAGATATTGCATTTAGTGTTACTTACTTAAGTCAGTTTAATAATGCATATAATGAAACCCACTGGAAGCATGCAAAGAGAGTTCTAAAATATTTAAAAAAGACTAAAAGCTATGGCCTTGTCTTTAGTAAAAATAATCTTTCTATAGAAGGTTTTGTAGATGCTGACTGGGGTTCAGATATTACTGACAGAAAGTCATATTCTGGTTTTTGTTTTATGTTGTCAAATACTGTTATATCTTTTGAATGTCGAAAACAAAGAAATGTAGCATTATCCAGCACTGAGGCTGAATATATATCCATGTCTGAAGCATGTAAAGAAGGGATTTATTTAAGAAATTTATTGTTTGAAATCGTTGGAAAATCGGATCCTATTGTTTTATTTAATGATTGTCAAAGTGCTCAAAAACTAGCGTTGAATCCTATTTTCCACCGGAGATCAAAACATATTGATATTAGATATAACTTTGTAAGAGAGGTTGTAGCCAATAATTATATAAAATTAAGCTATTTACAGACAACTGAAATGCCAGCAGACATTCTTACAAAAAGTTTAAATTCTGTTAAACATTATTATTTTATGCAGAAGCTTGGCATTTTACCTGTTAATTAAAGTATCTTATCCTATATACTTATAGTTAAAAGTAAAAGTTTATATACAATTGTGTGTGTTTGTTCCTCTTTTACACAAGAACTTTCTCATATAATTTTATTGTTTTGTTTCCTTATAAGAAGCTAGTGATTGTCATTTCATTTTTTGATTTTGTTAAGTGGAGGTATTATTTTATGATGGTAACAAAATCAGTTTGTATCACTAGCGCCACCTGCTGTATGTAATGTGTATTACTATTTTGAATAAAAGAACAGTTCGTTCACGTCATCTGCTGTGGTTTTATTAGAGAGGAGGCCTGAGTCATAGCAATGGAAACATTATCGTCGCTTTCTATCAGGTGAGATAGCGGTCAAGCGCAAACCTATAATCAATAAAAAAAAGATAACATGCTAAGCTATTTCATGTTACACTTTTTAGTTGTGGTACTCCTCAGCAAAACTTAAAAAGTGTGCAAGTTATATAATAAGGTAATAGAAATAGGCTATAGGTAATAGAAAGTAACAATGAAAACTACTTATAGCTAGAGTATCCGTTTTTGTGACGGTTCAAATAAGTCAAGCCACTGCTAGGTTACATTGTTTCATTACGGAGTTGGTGTGCTAACATTCATAGAGCTGATCTGACTCTGCTTTGAAGAATCATAGTAGTGTGTGTCTCATAACAATTCAAATAATCACAAAAAACTTCTAAGATACATTATTGAGTTCCGGTGCCTCCCTTCCGGCTTCATCATCAGATCAGTCCGATGTAGGGTTGCCATCTCTAAAATTTGGAAAACAGGACAAGACGCGTGAAAACCCCGGATTTTGGAGCCCGAAAGCCGGACATATCAACAAGATCTTTTAAACATATTCGATGTAATAAAAAACAGTTGAAAATGTCATTCATTATTTTAAAAAAAAGTTTTTTTTTTATTAATTAATTTTTTTAAACTGTCTACAAATGAAACCTTCCCCGGACGCTCCCCGGATGCCCTCTAAACTAGGACAAATCCGGGGAAACCCGGACGGATGGCAACCCTAGTCCGATGTCTCCGCAGCCCGTTTTCCTTTAGTCAGCCATCGGTTTCACGTAAAAACGAATCTTATGCGAGATCTGTTTCTTATCTGCCGGGTTCATCGTCACATCGTAACATGCTATAACACCAATTCGGATATCTTTGAAAAAAAAATCTGTGATCTGTGTCTGAGTAATCGGAAAACATAAATAAAAAAAAAACGGGTTACGGCCCAACAATTACCGCATTTTTAATTTGGTGACAGAATGAAAAAATTCGATGACTTGAAAACCGATAAAACATTTATTGAGCATATTTCATAACGTAACTCTTACAGTTCCTCTTCAAACTTACAGCATCTTCATATACCTACTCAATAATAAAAAATATTTGAACGTCTAAGTTATCTTAAAACAATTAATTTGTCCAAAATGATTACAATGTAAGAGGAAAAAAGATGACTACTTTTTAAGATTTAAATATCAAAATATAAAAACCATTTGTTGTATAAGTAAGTTTTGAAACATTCGCTTGGCAGGCTCAGCTTGCGATATTTCGGCGCTTCCGCCCCTATTTTTAACGACCCATCCGCCGCAAACGGGAGCTGCTTAACCTCGAATATTGATCGATGGGATGACTTAGCATTATGTTCCCAGAGCGTTCCACCGACAAGTCATTATTATAATACCTACTTCCTGCAGAGGCTTGAAGACTTTTTACAAGTTTTACTACATAATACATATAATAATAGAGGAAACGTAGCTCAGAAAACTTCATGGATTTACGAATGGTAAACAAAGGTATTTATTACACAAACTTGGTACCTACTTGTTGAGTTATCAAAGTATATTTTTATTCATTAATATGAAGTGCATGAGGCATTTTAGGCGTTTTTATATCATATTTATGAAATATGCTTTCTAAAACAAAATGGCTCAAAATTAATAAAATAAAGCCACAGTAAAGTGTATAATATATATATATATATATATAACTCCTGCGGTGAAAAGTATTTATTTGCACTACAACACAGTGCGATCACAGATGACCTAGTAATATCTAGGCAGTAATTCATCTCATTTAATACAAATATATTGAACTACTGCCAAATGCAAAAGTTACTCGGCCATTATGAGAGTGCTCTCTTATTTATTGTTCACTTACATGTGTGCGTAAAGCGTGTGCATGTAATGTATCGTCACTTGCAGGAATTAATAATGTTAACAAAAAGTCAAAAAAAAGTCGTCGCGCGAATAAACCGAAGCAACTTTTTTTTTAAATAAAGCTAAACAACAGACTAACAATTGTATCGCCTTCAAAGAAGTGAAGCCGAGTAGTTCCGACGGGCTCCGAGCGTCACCGAGCACCAGCATAATGCCGGTGCAAGCCGCAGACATTGTCAGTAATTGCCGGTGCCGCTATAATCGCACTTAATTACAACTATACAACTCACAATCGCGCCCGTTTCAAGTATTCATTATTAATATTAATTCGCGATAAAAACAGGTTTGGTCTCGAAGCCGATACGAGAGTTCTCATTGCGCCACTTATAACTCAAAACCCGTGTCTTATTTTAAATTTAATTATAGTTTAACTTACTTTGTGATTTAAAACAATAAAATTAACGACCACCGATATTTTTTTATTCAACTAATTTGTATATGTTATGTGTTGGGATCAGTCATAAAGTGTAATTGTTTTACACAAGTCGGCCAAGCTGACACTAGACACATTATGTGGCACGTTTCATTTTTACCTCTAATTAAATGAAATTTTGTATGGAAACTGCGTCAATAGCAGTTTTTTTGTTATAATTGCCATCTAAACATACATTACGACTTAATATAATAACCATACAACATTATTAGAAACATTAAAAAGAACCAATTTCACACTGAAACATCTGTTATACTAGTTTCGTAATATTTACTTAAATTTAATTGTATACATAAAATTAAATTGTACGTGTTATAGTAAAACAGTACAGACAGACAGACAAAGAAATTACGCATACCAAATAAAAATTCCATACAACATTTTCATTTTATCATCTAAATCGGCGTTTACGACGGGGAACAATGCCGTGCTCCGAACCAAACAAAAGTGGGACGCAAATAAAGAAAACAATAAAATTAGAATATATAAACACATAAAAACTGGCGTCCAGAATGTTCGCGGTGCGGCGGCCGGCGCATGCGCCCGGCGCCCACCGCACATTACATCAAATAAATTAATATCAACTCCAAGTCTCCAACTGTACATACGCAAGCGAAGGGTTCGTGTTTATTTGAAATAACTTTTTTTAGTGTATTGTTTGTGTGTACGACGTGTTAGTCCTCCGAATACTTCTCTTTACAACACTATTTTGAGATACGAGTGTTCAAAAGACACAAGCGGTGTATCATGAGCGAGTTTATTACTTTCCTAACAACACACAATGAGTGTTCAAATTGCGATCCTAATTTGTATAAAATGGTAGTTGAAAAGTTATTTCACTAACTGTACTTAGCTAGCACTACCGGCCAAAAGGCGAATAAAGTATAGTGTGGATTTAACAAATAACTTATCGTGGAAATAACTTGAAAACATTCAAGGTCAGATAACTAATGAAGTTGTACTTATGACAGTCTATTTTATTTATCTAACGGAAAGCGAAATGACTAAAACATAATCCATAATCAATCGAATGCACGTAAACAGTCCTAAAAGTGGTTGTGGGTCATTTAATATTATCTACAAGACAGACCAGGTGTGAAAGTGATCAGTGTAATACAAAAACAGCCGTAAAACAATGGACTTAGAATACATTTTGGCAAAATTACGATACCATAAAGTTTAAGTGGTAACTGCCGTCTGTGTACGGTCGACGCGAAAAGTGCTTGTTCGGGGAAAAAGCTGTAATGAAAACAGTTTTGAAATTGATATAGCAGATTCTTATCTTCTATTACGTCTACTCGTTGTTTGCATTCAATTTTAACAAGATTATCAGACTTATTTTTGTTTAAAATGAGTTTTCTTTTATCCCCTTTCGTATCTTAGCGCTCACCGTAAAAAATAATGTACTATTATATATATTATTTTTAGGATATAATATTTTTTTTACAATGATCCTATAAGTACCTATAAAATATGATACCTATAAAAACGCGTGATAGTATTTTTCCCGCGCATTTGTTCATATTTAGCTTTACAGTGCTATATTGATATAAGACAAATGAATTTCGATAGGAATTCATTACGCTTTTTAAAATTAACTCATAAAGGGGTCAACATCGGGGCTGAAAGTGTAATTTATAATCCTGATGACTTAATGGCCGCTTTTGTTAATTGGATGTTTATTTCTAAACGTGCGATAATTTCCGAAGAATATTTTGTTCGCGCGATCGGTAGGAGCATGTCGTAACTTTTGATTTAGTGTTATGGTTTATTTCTTTATTAAATAGTCTTATGACAGATGTGATTGCCAATTTTTGTTTCACATTATTATTATTATCATATAAATAATAATTAGATGGGTGAGAAATTTAATGTTACGACTTGAGAAGTTGTGAATAGAGAGGTGTTGAGTTAACTGGTGTTCAATGGTGAATGATGTTTTCATTGACGTGTCATTTATGTGTATTGTATATATAAATACACATAAATGACACGTCATGTTATATTATGCTACACCTTGCTGTTCCCGACTGTACGTACTGTAAACGGCTCGCTACGTATACTTGTATCAGATAAAATTATTCAAATGATACGATCTATTGTGTTTCAGCAACAATGATAAATAATAATAATATTACATATGTATTATTGTAAATATTTATGTAAGTGGGTTTACGAGCCTTACCTTACGCAGATGTAAGGTTGATTAGTAAACTACATACAACGATTACAATAATCCTCAGAGAATTATTATCTTGGAACGGAAACTCAAATAGATGTTTTTTGCACGATGTGCAAAGAATTTTGTGCTGTTTTATTGTTTAGTTATTCGTTATTCACAATGTGATTTAATTAGGTTAATATTCACCGTACATAATGTGTGACAAATATTCATAAATACATGATATAAATGAAAAAAAAAACCTAGTTATGAAATACACTTTCTTCTTCTTCTATTTATGGTTAATTGAAGTCTTTCTTCACACAAATATGTATATACCATAATGTACGCCATCTTAGGATGTAATCGGTCGAAGTAAAGGAAATAGGTATAATTCCATGCGACTCTAGCAACCCTAAACACTATACTTAAACAATTCATTCAATTCACGGTTGTCACCGAGTACCTTGCTTCTTGAAATAACTGTTCAGCAGTTACTCCAACATGACGTAACAAAGAAATCTATTCAAACACATTATTATGTTGAGGTAGTTTCACAATTAGATTGAATTGTTTTTCTTGGTCTACATCCAATACATTTTAGATCACACTTTAAATAATTGGAAGTAGAGAATTCTTGTAAATATTCCTAATATTATAAATGTGAAAGTGAGTTTGGATGGTTGTTATTCAAAATGACTAAACAGATTTTGATAAAATTGTGATCAGTCGTAGCCTTAATTTAGGTAGGTATCTTAATACTGAGTACAGTCGCGGGCAACAGTCAGTTCCGTAATAAACAGAGAATAACAGCATTAAGTGCTAGTAATTTTAAACATGGTTACAATTACAATGCAGGTGTACTTTTTGTAACTCAGGGCGTACTGTTTAATACTTATTTTCTAAAAGCAAACGTTTTTGAAACAACATAAAAATGATATTCAACGGCTAACTACTACATAGTAACGCAAGTCTCCACTACGCAAATTGACAACACTCAAATCATGAACACATCCAAAGATATGTCAAACAGTACATAATTATCAATGACTGAATCAAACCAAATAAATCTTTAAGATTACAAACGGAGATAATTCCAATAATATATTGGCAACGATCTTGTAACCTCAACAAGTTCGCCTCGTGCATTGCATAGAGAATCCCGCATCCATCCATCAAATGTTAGAACATTTAAATATATTATAAATTACAATTATTACATTGTACAGTGGAGTCATCGACCTCAGAATATGAAACGTCTAATAGTGCGCACACGTTGAAAGGCTCGCACACACAGACTAACGCATGACTCACAACACAGCCACAGCTGATTGAACAGTAGGACAACTTGTAAGTTTGCCGAGTAAATCTCTGCCATTGGCGGCGGTCAATAGTTACTTGTATCAATCAAATTAAAAAGACAAGTTCGTATGATATATTATGACTTCGAGTCCACGCTTTTGAACGTTGAAAATTCATTTTTGAATTTTCTTGAATTTGTAGATACAATTTATCATTTAGTTATGCAATTCCTAGAAAAAAAACACCGTTAACTCATCGTCAACTCGCCAAAGGGAACCCAACTCGCTATTGTGTTACCCAGTAACTGAGGTGTAAAGGTCAGGTAGTCGATCCATATAAAATACATGTAAAGACTTGGTATCTTTATTCGTATAAAAATGTATTTTTAAAAGAGGAACAACTTTGTCAGTGTGTAAAGAACAGGCATTGTACCCGTATTTACTAATATAAAGCAATAACGTTCTAATACAGGGATCATAAATGAAATCGACCTTCGCCACGTAATGGAGTCCACTGAGTACTTTATGGAGCGGCGATGGTACACTGCAATCCCCAAGATATGTAGTCGACTTCTTTACAGTAGACTTGCTTTAAAACTTTGTCACCACTACGGTGAATTTTTTGTACAGATTTTGTTGTAAATCTAGTTGGTTTTGAAGCTCAGTGTTGTTGCTTAGATTTTTATTGAAATCGAAGTATTTTTATTAAACCTATATTTCTCAATTCTGGGCTTACTTCTTCAGGTAGGCCTGATCTTTCCTCAAGTAACTTTGAACTACTTGCTAAAAACACCTTCATCTTGGGAAGAGGTGCCCCGACACCTCTTCCCAAGATGAAGGTGCTTTTTTATGGTGGGTAAAAATCATTCAATGACGAATCGCACTCTTGGGCGGAGCGGGAAACAGTGTCAGGCTCTTACTGACTAAACAGCTTTCCTTCCAGAAAGAGACCCTTGGCCCCAGTAGGCTTCGATCCTTTGCAGAGTCCCTACGGTTTTGCTGACAAGGAGGAGGCGCGCAGGAACAGAGCACGCCGTCGACGACTTGGGCTTGGTCCGGACTATTACCAGTCAATCGGACGGCGAGATACCATTGCTCGCCGTCCGCAAGCCAGCGGCTACGAAATTGAAGTTGCTTCCAAAACTAGATGGTATCTCGTCCTCCCTAAGATATCAAACTTTGTTAAACACTTGACGTCCACTGTTCAGTGTGGAAGTGGCTGATGTGTCCCTTTTTTTTAGTAATATTTAATAATATAAAAAAAATCGGCGTTCTAATACCAGTTTAATATTATTTATTTAATCCGTGATTAATATATTTCAAAATAAACCATTGAAAAATATAATTACAACAAAAAGTACTTAGCAATTCGAAATAATAAGGATTGTCTCATAAATCCTTCATGTTAGTTGACAAATGAACCATTATGCGAGTCATCTCAGACGGAAAGTAAAGGCCGTTACAGACGCTGCTATTACAAATGTGTTATATTATATGGTATTCATATTAAATGTAGAATCGTACAGTTACATTACATTTCACGTATGTCTGATTTAACACTATCTGATTTATTCTTTTATACAGAATCCATAGTGGAGAGTAGCGATGGAATTTCTCGCACCATATTTTCTAATAAAGAGATGTACGTTTTGGAATGTGCAAGTAGTTTTGTCTTTTTAACTGACTGATTTCTTGATAATTCCAAAGTACTTGACTGCCCAAAATGGTTTATTTGAAATAAATAGGTCTATAACGGCCTTAAGAGCGTGCGCAGAAAGCTTTATGAATATTTAATGTATTAGCTTCTTAGTAACCGCACGACAGCTAAAATGTTGCTACATGTACAAATAAAATGCAGCTGTATGCAATATTTAATTAATTTAGCTTCTACTTACTATTTCATTTAGGAAGGCTAGCAGTGAACACCTATAGGGTGTTGATGAAAGAAGTGGAAAAATTGTAACGAAGAAAATACAAATTTGTCGTAAGTTTAAAAACGAAGTGAAGAGAAATCAAGCAACACATATGAGATGATTTCAGGTCTGGCAAATTGTATTAAATCTCGGTAGCTTGTCGACTTCAGGTAAACAAAAGTAATATTTGTCCTGTGTTAAGGCATGTAATAAAAAAGTGTAAAATGATAATATTTTTTTTTGTGAATCACATGTGTGATTAAATTTTTTAAACTTGATAGGTATGCGTAAAACCGAAGCCGTAGTGTGACACTACCAATTACTTTGTGCTCGTGCCCTTCGGCTACAATTTGTCCTAAAGGACTGTGGCACTTCCATTGACAATTTAATAGGTAAACATTTATTTTAATAATATTATTATTGGCAATTAAGATATCTACCTGATCCATTCTTCTGATATGAAGACAGAGTTCACCACTCTGTTCAGGTAGCAGTGAAAGTTGAGTGTCTAACAATCTTCCAGTTTGTTAATTGAACCTGAAAAACATGACCCTACTGTGAATGGATACACCTCTAGACTTTTTAGCGTCAAATGGTCGCTACTATTACAGCCATTATCGCGGTCTCCTACAGAGCTCAAATTGTTTAGACATTAACTGTCAACTAGAAGAAATAATATTACTTATTTGTTGGTTTCCTGTCTGTTGGTTGCTTACCGTCTACAATCAGACTACCTATCTCATGCTGCTACACCACGGTCTCCTTGACTGTCAGAGGACAGACATTTTCAATTTATTTATTCGATAGCTAGAAGTCAGCACATCTGACAGCACTCTTGCTAAGGTCATCTAAGTACTGCTCAGTTTCTACACTGTGGAGATCACATAGGAAATGGCATTCAGCTGTATCCGGTTTGACTGGAAGCCCACAAAGAAACGAACAATAAAAGTCAATTTCAAAGTCAAAGTTGTCAATATAATGATAGACGATTGCGTAAGTCATTCTCATATTCTTTTGACTTAATTTTAAATGAGCCGATCGGGATCTTTACTGAGGGGTTGAATAAAAGAACAGTTCAGTTTAAACTTTCTTTCATGTAGTTTTTCTATGAAAACTACATGAGGTAGACCTATCCAACTTTTTAGCAGCGGCACATTGCGGGACAGAAATTTAATTACGAACTTCTTACAAATATACCTATTGTCATTCTGGTTGAACGTATACAGATATTATCGGCAACAAGGCGTAGGACTAGTTTTGAAATAGAATTATTTTACTAAAACAGATACTCATCAGGCTGTCCTAGTTCAGGGGTTAAGACTACACTGACATATTGTGAAATTTTGGAAATAAAATTATTATTATAATCTCCTTTATTTCATTTATTACATTTAAAACACATTAATTACATTTAAAAATATAAAAAATAGTATCCCACCGGTATCGGGAACCAGAATTTATTATTACTATTATTTATCTCCTGCGTGTACCCTAAAGAAAGCAAACAACGTGACCTATGCGCTCTAGTCCCGAATGATTACGGTAAAATTGGGTCACAGATATCTAAATTACTGTCGTATAAGTGACAGAAAGATGAAGATGTTTTGGGCAAACATTCCTTGCGCGTACAACTAAGGTAAAGTCGAATTCGCTGCTGAAGGCTGAGTTTTCTTTTAGCTACAACTTGGGAGATTACTAATATTTGCATCTGCATCCGCAATTGTAGAATATTCGCGTCAATACTGACATCTGAATCCACATCAAATTTATGCGGATCTTTAACGTATGAAGAATTCGAACTGCGACATGTAAAAAAAGTGGTTGGGGCCAGTACAGTAGTACGTCCCTTAATAATTATCGTCGTATCGGAACGGTTGTTTCAGAAATGATACCTTAAATAATGAAAAAGCCACTGGAATATACATAAAAAGGTGATATGCTCTCTGTGGAGGCAATAACTGCTTTGAGTAAAAATGTCACTGACTAAAGACACTATAAAAATAGTCTGAAACAAAAAAAAATTTTTCTGAGTGTATTACAGAAAAAGAACCCTATTATCAACCCTCCTCTTTTCCTCAAATAAAATGCCGTCCACCATACTTAAAATTGGAATAGTTATTATAAGAATCCTGAAATTCACAACTGCATCCGCATCGCAGATGTGGCCTTCAAAAAATCGGCGTCATTTGCATCCGTGACCAATCTAGCTACAACAAGAGAAGAGACAAGAATGAAAACGATACTTTTAAGCAAACTCTCTCCAATCCAACGTAGACCTCATCATCGATCAGCCTAACAACAACGGGGCTGCAAGTTTGAACAAAACTGTAAACAAAGACGAGTGACCTTTCGGATCATTCTATAAGTACCGAGAATATCCCAGTGATCAGAACAGTATAATGCTATTATAATACTTATGTAAATAGTTATTGCTTGCGTGCGCACAATAGTTGTAGTGGCAACTCTTGACTCACTTTGAAATGTCAAGCGTACAGTGTTGCCAGTATCTGCAGTTTTTGTAATAACGTTTTATATAAGTTTAATACAACAGGTTATTATCTCAGTATTTTTTATTCACTGTAAGCACTAGTGTTCTTATAATTTTGTATTAAACAAAGTTGTGTAAGTTTTATACTTGAGTATAGAACATCTTAATTTCCTTTATATTAAAACTTAATTGTTTACTAAATTTGACAATAACTCCCATTATTTTGAAACTTCAGTAAGGTTAACACATATTTTATTACCGTGTGGACAAAGACGGAGCTTCTGGCTTAATTTGGTAAACTAACCGTTTATGGCAAATTAAAGGCTATATAATCAAACCATAAATGAATACCTATGGACATGAAAATATGGTAACTTAGAAATATGCACTCAAACAACAGAAAACAATATACATTGACATATTGAAAAAATAATGTCAAAATTTTTAATTTCCGATAGCATTAACTTATAATCTACTAGTTTTCGTAAGGTTCTAAACCCGTATGAATGAAAAGAATGAAGAAGTTATTCCAGGACAATTTCAAACAAATCCGTTCAGTCGTTTGAGCAACATTTTAACATACTTTTTAATTTTTCGTTTATAATTATAATATAGCCTTATTAACCTTTATTGGTGTCAACTTGTAAACAAAGGCAGCCCTAAAAATTTATTATTTACGGTAAACAAGTCGCGTTTCTTGCTGAGCCCGTTGATGTGTAACGTTTGAGTAACAATATTAATTATCCATTGTTGTAGTCAGTAGACACAAGTACAGTCGGCGCCACCAACACGCACGTCATCTCTCGGCGTTCAAGAAAAGTACCTAATTACTCTTGCTAAAATGCTACGGTAAGTAGTATGGCTGCTCGAAAACAAAAGGTTCCTTTTGTTTTGACTTTCAGGAAATATAGACTACTAAAAAATAATAACAAAAAAAAAATACATTTAAATTGCTGGTCGATTACATTTTCACTTCTAATAAGGATATTTACTATAGTTGATAGTATCTATAGGTATACTGTTAATTTCCTTGTAGTTTGTTATCTTACCTTGGGATATGATGTTACCTTAAAGAAAAAGAAAACAAGAGTTGTTATAATACAGTAGCAGATTCAAAATAAAAGATGATATGCAACAAAGCACACTCACTACAAGCTTAGATTTACATATTTATGATATATTCTAAGTAGTTGCTGAACTTACTTCAAAACTAATTACGTTAGCAAAAGTGGCTTAATGTATCTCTAAAAATATTTAACAAACGCTACTATCGATGAAAGTACACCAGTTTCTATTAAAAAACCCGAGTATACTATGCTGGCGAGATTTAAATAATGATTTCAAGTATACATAATTATACTGATTGTACGTTGATTGCGGAATTCCTTATAAATATGTTAAGGGGAAGCTGTTATCTATAAAAATACTTCTTTTTGTTCTATTCTTAAGATTTATAGATATAGTTTTAAAAAATACGTAATTAATTTATAAAATTATTTGTATGTTTATTTAATATTCATGCAGGTACAGTAGTGGTAGGTACAGAGACTTGAGAGTGTGGCAGGTCTATTATAAGTTTATTTTAAGATTAATGTAAGTTCTACAACATGACTTAATTGTATCAACTATGAAAAGTATTGTAGATTTTAATTCCACAAAGTTATATTAACATTTTATAATAAAGCAGTTGGCTAGATATCGGAGACCCAAAAGAACAATATTCAATTAAATTACTTCAGTTATATTCGAACACAAACCCATCTTTTTACATGAATGAATAAATAAACAACTTCTCAGTAATACATAGTAATAACCGTTAAAATATTTTGTATTATAAGAAAATAAATTTCAAATACACAGTGTAGCAATTTATTTGATTGCATACATCGAGGTGCAATACATAATTTAATGTATCCAGTTTCTTTGCAAGCGAATGCACACGATCTCACACGTAGAAAATATACATGTTACATAGTTTTTTTTTTTTAATACAGTTTAGTAAAATATGATTTATAAAAAAAACGGTCTAGCTTGGTATTCAACGTCAGAGTTGTTTGCTTCGTTGTTTTAAAGTCATTGGCTTTCTTAGTTTTCTTTTTTCAAATAAACATGATGATGAGCCGATTGATCTATGTTTATTACTGAATCGCGTTTGTTGCAGCCGTCGAGATGCATTTTCATTATATCTATTAACATAATTAGATGATATTAGATTAATTAAATTTAAAAAAAACCGGTCGCTCACGCTAGAACAGCTGGGAGGCACAACAGCCGCACCTCGCACGCTCGCATTGATAAAAAGCATACTTATTAATAATTCTTCACGGCTCTTGCGCACGGCTTATTGTGTTGCAGAATGTACTTGCTAACTGACATTTGATATGAAAGTTTCATTATGTTATAATATTAATGGAAGATGTGATGGCAAGTCACTGTATTTTTATAATACAAAATTTATATTGCTTTGAATTATTAATGCTAAGAAATAATATTCTTTATGTCGTCTATGTAAATAAATAAATAGATGCCGTCAAGTATTTTATTATACTGACATGAAATTAATGGGAAAATTATAAGTTTCGATTCGTTCCTCTTTTTGTTCAATTATTTGTCGAAAGCGATTTACTTAAAAGAGCGGCGGCCGCACGCGGGCGTGCTTTTAAAATGCTTATTAAGTCAAATTATACACAGCTCTCATGGTAGCACTATTTAATTATTAAATTCGACATCACAAAGAGTTACATACACAAAAGTGTAGAAAAATTGTATGTGCGTTCTTCAAATTTTACTATGACGAAACAAGTTTACAACTGAATCGGTGAATTGTATATACTGATTAGAATTAACTAATGAAGATAATAGAGAAAATATTTTTGTCGTAGCGTGCATTGTGCAAATGAAAACAACGTTGTAAATAATGAAACCTGAGCAAAAAATATACGCACACAAAAATCTTTGCCGATAATGAAGAAAAATAACTGTGCCATTGTACAGTCAGCAAAATAAGATAATATGTATGTACGTGAAACAATAATTGGAGATACTACTAGATACTCTTTATGCAGTCATCATTTATTAGATATCAATATAAAATCCAGAGGGATAATTCTTAGTTACATAGTTCGATTTGTTTTCTGTTGAGGTGATTACCAAACAGAACTTGATTTTCTCAGAAATATTAGATTTAGTCTCATTCATCTGTCTCGTCACAAACTCATAATTTTCTCATTTGCATTAAATCTTGCGCTTTAATTTTAATTGAAGTAGCTAATTTATAAATGGCTTTTGCTAAGGTGAAAGGTTATTGAGCTGAAAGAAATTTAATACGATCCGTACTGAACAACACACAGGCATAACATTGTTGCAAAATAAGTAGGTAATTGATAAGTTCAACGGGATCAATTTTACAAATAAAATACGTTGACCAATTGATGGAGCGATTTAATTCGTTGCTATTATTTGTTTAGATGGGCCATTTGTTCGGGCATGCATTGTTCTTATAAACTAATGAAAACTAATGTGTTTGTGTATTTGTCATACACTACGCAGAATGAACTACTTTTTCTTCCTGCCGCGTTACTACTTGGGGTCGGCGCAACACGATTTTTTCTTCCACTCAGTTCTGTCACTCGCCACACAATCCATCCATTTCTTTTTCGGCCTCCCTCTTTTTCTCCATCCATCTACTTGTAAACTTGGAACTCTTTTTGTACCATTCATTTCATCCGTCGTCTTCATAATGGCCATACCAAGGCAAACGATTTCCTTTCAACTTTGCAGTCACTGACGCCACTTTCAGACTTCCTCTAATATACTAATTTTTTACTTTATCCATCCTTGTCGCACCACACACCCATCTCATTTCCAAGTTTTTTCATCCATCTTTTTCACAGCCCAACAGTCTGATCCATACAGTATGACAAGTCTTATCACAAATCACAGCAGACTAACCCGTTTTTAGGGTTTTGTAGTCAACAAGGAACCCAATTAGTTTCGTCAAGTCTATCTGTCTGTCTGTCCGCGGATAATTTCAGCGACCGTTAGCACTAGAAAGCTGAAATTTGGTATCAATATGTATATCAATCACGTCGACAAAGTGCAAAAACAAAGATGGGTAAAAATGTTATAATAGGCTACCTCTCCTAGGCTAAGTATAAAAAAATCACACATTTGAAATATCGGCTCATAAGATACAAACGGGACATTTGAAACATTGGCTCATAAGATACAAACGGAACATTTGAAACATCAGCTCACAAGATACAAACGGGACATTTGAAACATCAGCTCACAAGATACAAACGGAACATTTGAAACATTGGCTCATGAGATACAAACGGAACATTTGAAACATCAGCTCACAAGATACAAACGGGACATTTGAAACATCAGCTCACAAGATACAAACGGGACATTTGAAACATCAGCTCACAAGATACAAACGGAACATTTGAAACATTGGCTCATGAGATACAAACGGAACATTTGAAACATCAGCTCACAAGATACAAACGGGACATTTGAAACATCAGCTCACAAGATACAAACGGAACATTTGAAACATCAGCTCACAAGGTACAAACGGGACATTTGAAACATTGGCTCACAAGATACAAACGGGACATTTGAAACATCAGCTCACAAGATACAAACGGGACATTTGAAACATCAGCTCACAAGATACAAACGGAACATTTGAAACATTGGCTCATGAGATACAAACGGAACATTTGAAACATCAGCTCACAAGATACAAACGGGACATTTGAAACATCAGCTCACAAGATACAAACGGAACATTTGAAACATTGGCTCATGAGATACAAACGGGACATTTGAAACATTGGCTCATAAGATACAAACGGAACATTTGAAACATCAGCTCACAAGATACAAACGGGACATTTGAAACATCAGCTCACAAGATACAAACGGGACATTTGAAACATCAGCTCACAAGATACAAACGGAACATTTGAAACATTGGCTCATGAGATACAAACGGAACATTTGAAACATCAGCTCACAAGATACAAACGGGACATTTGAAACATCAGCTCACAAGATACAAACGGAACATTTGAAACATCAGCTCACAAGGTACAAACGGGACATTTGAAACATTGGCTCACAAGATACAAACGGGACATTTGAAACATCAGCTCACAAGATACAAACGGGACATTTGAAACATCAGCTCACAAGATACAAACGGAACATTTGAAACATTGGCTCATGAGATAAAAACGGAACATTTGAAACATCAGCTCACAAGATACAAACGGGACATTTGAAACATCAGCTCACAAGATACAAACGGAACATTTGAAACATTGGCTCATGAGATACAAACGGGACATTTGAAACATTGGCTCATAAGATACAAACGGAACATTTGAAACATCAGCTCACAAGATACAAACGGGACATTTGAAACATCAGCTCACAAGATACAAACGGAACATTTGAAACATTGGCTCATGAGATACAAACGGAACATTTGAAACATCAGCTCACAAGATACAAACGGGACATTTGAAACATCAGCTCACAAGATACAAACGGAACATTTGAAACATTGGCTCATGAGATACAAACGGAACATTTGAAACATCAGCTCACAAGATACAAACGGGACATTTGAAACATCAGCTCACAAGATACAAACGGAACATTTGAAACATTGGCTCATGAGATACAAACGGAACATTTGAAACATCAGCTCACAAGATACAAACGGAACATTTGAAACATTGGCTCATAAGATACAAACGGAACATTTGAAACATCAGCTCACAAGATACAAACGGGACATTTGAAACATCAGCTCACAAGATACAAACGGAACATTTGAAACATTGGCTCATGAGATACAAACGGGACATTTGAAACATCAGCTCACAAGATACAAACGGGACATTTGAAACATTGGCTCATAAGATACAAACGGAACATTTGAAACATCAGCTCACAAGATACAAACGGGACATTTGAAACATCAGCTCACAAGATACAAACGGGTGGAGATGCAACGCCGGGGCGAAACTCCGCTGCCCGAACATGTCGAGGCGTGGCGGAAGGAGCTCCGGCGGGATCTCATGGTGAAGTGGAAACAGCGACTGTCGCAACCCAGCGCTGGGCACACCGTAATCTCGGCGGTAGTGCCCCTCTTTGAGGCGTGGCTGGATAGACCTCACGGCGTCCTCACCTTCCGCATGACGCAGGTTCTCACCGGACATAGGAAGTTCGGAAGATTCCTGCATCGGATTCGTGCGGAAGAGACGTCCGGGTGTCGCCACTGTGAGGCGAGCCCGGAGGACACGGTGGAGCACAAGGTGGAAGTGTGCCCTGCTTGGGAAGAGCATCGCCGTGTCCTCGTGGGGGTGATCAGCGGCGGCGACCTCTCGCGCCGGGCCCTGTTTCAGGCCATGGTCCGCAGCGAAGAGGAATGGCAAGCGGTCACCTCCTCCTGCGAAGCAGTAATGCTCGTAAAGGAGGAGGCCGACCGCATAAGGCAAAGGCAACAGCGCCCTCGCCGTAGCCGTCGCCGCCGCGATCCTGCCGATATCCGGCCACCGTAGACACTGGCTCGCGGACGGTGAGCAATGGGTAGCTCGCCGTCCGGTCGTCTGGTAACTGTCCAGACCGAGTCCAAGTCATCAACGGCGCGCACCGTTCCCGCGCGCCTCTAGGAGTTGTCAGCAATCTGCAGGGGCCCTTCAGGGTCGAAGCCTCCTGGAGCCTAAGATGGTGCAAACTGTTACCTCGACTCTAGGAATAAGGCAAGGAAGGTACGGGGTAGGTTTTTTAGTCAGTAAGAGTCTGATACTGATCTCTCGCTCCGCCCAAGAGCGGGTTTCGTCATTCGATGATTTTCACCTACCATAAAAAAAAGATACAAACGGGACATTTGAAACATTGGCTCACAAGATACAAACGGGACATTTGAAACATCAGCTCACAAGATACAAACGGCACATTTGAAACATTGGCTCACAAGATACAAACGGGACATTTGAAACATCAGCTCACAAGATACAAACGGCACATTTGAAACATCAGCTCACAAGATACAAACGGCACATTTGAAACATTGGCTCACAAGATACAAACACACACTGTTATGAATCGTAATCTGTTACTTTTCGTCAGATATTTTTAGTCATTACACTGTTTTTTTTTTTTCATTTGAATTTTAAATATTCATTAGGAACACTGAAACATTTTTTGTTAAGTAAAAAGTGTTTTAGTGATCCTAATGATGCATTTAAAACATTACTGCTGTTCCAATCTTTGAGATCACTAAAATGTTTCGCAACAGTGATTTGGTTCAAGAAAGAGTTTCACACGCCTACTTATTGTGTGGTTTTATATTTGGAATATTATCAATTTGCTCTTCATTTTACGTATTCGAGTTAGTGAAAACTAATGTTTTGATGCTTCACCTTACATTGACAAAAACCGATATAATTATTTCCTTTACATCCCATAATAATCTAATCCATTAGTATAAAACAAATGCGTCTTGTACTTGTATCCAAATGTTAGAAAAATGTATTACAATGAAACACCTCTTACAGGTTTTAAAATTTTCTAAAAATACCTACATCGCACAAAATTACACAAAAAAAAACTGATAAAGAAGAAACTCAATATATATGTGCCAACATACTTACAAACCTATCCTTAATTACGAGATTTTTTTTTAAATCTCTCAAAAACATCTAAATCAAGGTTTTGTCTTTATTTTAGCTGAAGTTGTTTTGTTGTTACTTTTACGTGTAATGCCTCTGGTTTTGATCTTTTTGATCAATCTAAACAAAAGCACAGCCCCGTAAATAAAATCATCAAACTTTACGGTCGACTTTTATACCTAGTAAGACTTTTTTGGTTGGTAAAAACATCCAATGACGAATCCGGCCTTTTTAGGCGGAGCGGGAAACAGTGTCAGACTCTTGCTGACTAAACACCCCACCGCGTTCCTTCTTTGCCTTTCGCACTAGGGCCAAGTACCTAGTAAGACTTTACTTTTAAATAAAATTGTACATATTTTAAAACACACTTTGTAATTCCGCCAACAGTAAAACAACACACTATCATTTCTAGTGAACTTTCCGGAAATTGCGCGTCTTCTGTACCTTTTCAAGGAGTATTCTTCATTCGGCACCAATTTCTTCGGCACTAATCCCGTAGTTTCTAGTGATGGGATGTCTAATAAACTTATCTTTAAAATTTAAACTTTATTTATTCCTAGACTTTCCCAGCGACTTTCGCAAGAATGTTTTCATATAAAAATGGAGATAGTTCTGAAAACCAATAAGGACAAGATTTATTGTATAAATGCCTACGCCATAAAAATAAGCCTTGTTGTTGTTGTTATGTAGTCTAAAGATTTTGCTGAAGCAATACTCCAATTGTTTCGGTGCCATGCACAACCAATGAACCCAATCGATACTTAATCTCTCGTACACCGATGCCCAGATCTACGCGAGACACAATCGCTTTTTTATTGTGTCTCTAATTACGGCTTACAAAACGGTTAAGTATCACTTACATTAGTTAGTGATATAATGTGACAATACCAACCAACGATCCCGTTTCCTTACAAGACAATTAGAAGTATGCTAACTGAAATACCTTTCAAGATTGTATCACTATCACGTTTAGAGGTCCAACCACTAAACGTGATCAATTCAACACCTAAACTGAACTATTAATAGGATAGAACTACATAGCATGAATAACTTCGTTCCTCTTTATGGCTCACACGCTTTACGTGTTAACACATCATGGTAAGACTTCCTGTAACAAATAAAACAAAAGAATAGTATATTTTACACAAGTTGAACTATTATGGTGATCGACCTTGAATGCGAAGTAACCGATTTTCAAAAATTGAAGTGCTGGTCTTGCCTAAATGCACACAGCAAATTGGTAAATGGTTCATCTTATTTTATTTATTTATTTATAACTTTCCGCGCTCTATGTATACCTATAACTGATTTTCATCGATATTTTTATTTAAGAGCATTGTACAGTACACATCCAATCACTAGAAACTATCGTTGGTGCCGAAATAATTAGTGCCAAATGAAGAATATTCCCTCTTCAAGCTTTTTGAATATATTTTTTTTTTCCAAAAAATGGTTAGTGTTTTTGAAAGTCACACACACCTTGACAAAATGTTGCATGGCAGTATTCACTAATATAGGCACAAAATTCACCACAGTTCGTGTGATGTACATGTCTTGTGGAATTAGATTAAATAATAACAATCCGGAGCAATATCTAGAATGGCCCTTTTGAGGAAAGAGCTATGCAGATTTGAGTGGCCCCGTCTTGGTTGTTGGTACGCATGAATAAGTGATCGCATAGCTCAGAGCTATCTTAAGTAGGCTAGAACTGCCAGCTTTAGAAGCAGGACATATGGGAGAAGGTACAAAGGGACCCGCTCAAACTGCCAAACATTCATGAAAGTTTGATCTAACATAACGATCCTTGTAATATATATGCAGAATTATAACATCATGCATAAACAGGATTTTACGTCCACATTAAAAATAACAGTAATGAGATTGTTTTGCTTGAATGAATATGCAAGTTATCAAACTTCAAATAAAGATGTGGGTAAACAAATTCTAGATACAATATGGTTATATCAGTACAACACATTCCATAAAACTCAAAGCATCAAAAAATCTTGGCTATATTTAATGTCAATTTAGACGTTTTAAACATAACTGAAACAGAACATTCTCTGTTTTAATACGCTCAATAAATAATAAAACGGCAGACTTCATTGCAAGTTGAATATAAATTGTGTAATTAAAGTTAAATGCTTCGTATAAACTAAATACAGAAGCGGGGTTGTACAAGTGTACAGTCAGACAATGTAATATTATGTATAGGTATGGATATTTATTCAAAATGGAGTAGTTAGATATTTATTTGTATGAGACGGGTATACTGTGTGTATGTGCGGATCTCAGGATGCCAATATTATCGATTGCTTCTCAGTTTTTTTGTAGGATTATAGAGAATCGCGGTATTTTAATTAATGATGGTTTTATGAGTACAACTTTTTTTCATAATGTTAATATTTCCGGAAATAACCGCTCCAAATATAAAAAATAAAACAATGCGTCCCCCCGCTAACTTTTGAACCATAAGTTTAGAAAATATGAAAAAAAATGTCAAGAGTAGAACTTTATAAAGGCTTACTAGGAAAGTAACTTTCAACTTGATAGGACGAACAGTTTGTGAAAAAAAAAATAATAATTTCTGGACTAAAATTGTAATTTACCGTATATATTTTTTACACTTTTTTACATATTTTATCATCCAGAGCGTATCTTCTTTGAATTAAAAATACAAAAAGATTAAGATCGGTTCACGCAATCCAAAATTACCACCGGGTACAGCGCCATCTCTCAGGAAATTGGGTTACTAATTTATATATGGGCTACTGGGTTCTGTTATATTGTGAGAAATGTGTGATGGACGGGAAACTACGGAACCCTACTTGAGCGGTTTTTTTAATTACTGTATCGTGCTAAATTGATTAGAAAAACTTTATTCTTTTCATATCGGATTAATTGTGAAAAATTTCTAGTTTAAAACAGCAAAGTTATGAACATTTATTTAGATTCTATTTTTTTTATTTTAACACCTAATAGTGTGTTTATTTTAACTTTAATTATACACCACTAATTTTAAATTAGTAAATATACTTAAATCGCTTATTAGAAAAGGTCGTGACCTATGACCAAGTTTAGCCCCCCCCCCCCATATGTTAAGATTATAATTTCAAATTTCGTAACTTTTTTAAGTATTTTATTTATTTATATTCTTTAATGTACACATAAAACTATCAAATTACAAAAAACAACAGAACAGGTGATGTACACAGGTGAGCTTAACCCACAATTGGGTTTTCTTACAGCAAAGTAATTTTGATTTAGGTATGATAACTTTGGAGAGCAGTGGTGGCCGAGTGGTAACGGCCCTGACTTACGTGTTGTAGGTCGCGGTTTCAAACCCAGCCAGGCACATTACTTTGTGTAATTTATTTCATCACCACTGCTCTCAAAACGGTGAAGGAAAACATCGTGAGGAAACCGGCATGTCCTAGAACCAAAAATTCGAAGACATGTGACATCCACCAACCCGCACTGGGCCCGCGTGGTGGATTACGGCCCATTCCCTCTCTTAGAGAGGAGGCCTGTGTCCCTGCAGTGGGAACATTAAAAAGGCTGATGATGATGATGATAACTTTAAAATAGTGTTTCATGTCAAATTAAACTAGATGAAACTGTTTTTTCTTAATTAACTATCCTGAGAATAACTATACCTACGACCAGGCCGTTTGCCTGGTCGAAGGTTCGTAAAAATTATTGAAAAAGAGACAATCCTCAACATTACATATAAACAGTACAACACATTCCATAAAACAATTTCATGAAAAAAAAATACAAAAATGTAATAATACTACACTACTATTAAATGTAAAAGCAAAGCTCTGAAACGCAAAGAGCAACTAGGGCAAGGTCGATTTAATCAGTAATAGACTGATGCATTATATTATTGGATGATTTCCCAGAATAAAAAGGGAACAACGTACCTTCAGACACCACATACGTGTGGCCACCCTTGCAAAAAAAAAACCAGCAATTTTACTTTATATTATGTTAGATCTGAAGAAAAACAAGCAAGCAAATTCGTCACCATGAACATGTATCACAACTCATTACAAGTCATCACATGATGAAGAAGACGGTGAAGAAGTTATTTAAACACCAGTTTCTTTGAAACAAGTAGCTTGCTAGAAATGAAGAACGAGCGACTTTTACAGTTTACCGAATGAATGCCGACTCCAATAAAATTTTGTCATTATTATCTACATTTTTTCGCCCGCGTGGTATTGTGGTTGGGGTTTCCGAAATAAAAAGTAGCCTATGTCCTTTTTCGGAGTGTATCCTATTGCCTGTGCGAAATTTCATCCAGATCCGTCCAGCTGTTTTGGCGTGATTGAGTAACAAACATCCAAACATCGTAACTTTCGCATTTATAATATAAGTAAGATATCTAACTTGTACTGCACAGCTGCGGGGCAAACACTAAGGAAGATCTAAGACCATTTTAGTTGTGACGACAACTCGTTCGTGGATCTGCTACAATTTCGTTTTATAAACTATATTTTAAATGTCCTCGGAATAACAAGCAATGCATTTAACTCATAACTGTAGTCACCGCGCGACACTAACCAACTAGAAGCCCCACTCGCGACGCCAGGAGTCATCTAATTACAAATGTTTATTTTCCCTTACTGATTCGACGATGGAGGAAACGTGGAGCGCTCCATTTAGCTTAGGTGTTAGCTATTCTGTGATACAGAATCTTTCTGTAACATTAAATATACTGGCTGGTTCAGCTGCCGCTATCTGCATTGTATTGAAAGAATTACATAATTTTGTGGTACAAGTTGTATTTTGATGATTTTTTAAAGTGGAAGATAAAATCAATGACTAGATAAATACTTTGATGAGTATATCAGTTTAGGTATTTATTCATTGTACACCAGAATCTAATAGCCTATTCTTCATAGTAATGAAGAAAAAGCTTTCGGTGCTATCACATATTCTAATCTGGCAATATAATATACAAATCAGAATCTACGAACACTTTACAATTCTGTCTTTCAGCTGCTATTTTTTATGGTGAGTAAATAGCTAACAAAGTGCCTATAAGTAAAAAGCTAGTTCTTAGATATTTTCTAGAAAAAACATTTTGATCCCACTCACAAGATCTCAAAAGACGGGTCAATTAGACCACCGCGACACCGAAACTCTCGTTCCTTAAACACGCGTGACATTTCGATATGCAAAAAAAAACACGGACTTTTGTATCCACACTTATACATGAAATCAGCACTATCCATACCTACTAGTATCCACAACGCTACATTCGTCTGACAATGCTCCCACTGACTCACAATAGCAAATTATGTATTATTTTAAATTGACGTAATTGAAAAATATGCAGTCGCTCGCGCGCAGCGTACGAATAAATTGATTCATGTATTATAATAACAAGGAGTAAATAATTAAATAGATGGGACTCGATGGGACTGCGATGGTAATTGCCTACGAGCATTATTTAAAACGTGTGCGTTGATTGCAATGTTTAAAATGAGATACGTACCTACAATTATGTGAAAGTATTTCTTAATTTTGTTGGACTCTTTTGTATTGGTTTTGAGCTTTTGAGGAATTAGTGATGGGATTATTGTAATTCATCTCTGATATTTCTTTAAAACAATGTAAGTATACCTACTAAAATATGGATCTTTTTTGTGAAAAGTCAAATTCTGTTTGATGAACGTTATTGCATCAACTTTGAATTAAAATATACTTGAATTATACTTACTTGAATTCTTATACATACTTACATACATAATAATTATAATATGCTCAAGTAACGACTAGCTACAAAACTAGGAAGTCCTACTGTTGAACTCGATAGAACAATGCTATCTAGATTGTTTTGACCTAAAAAATCGCAACAGTTCATTAAACACTACGATCGCTGTCATCGGTACCTCTGCTTTTATAACCTCATGAGTCATCAGTCACATTTAATTGGTAAAACAACAAATATACCTAATGGCGGGCTTGTTTACTCTATGGCGCAGCGCGGAGGGCCAACGTACCACATCGCGCACTAAAACGAATAAAATGAACGTTATTAACAGGACCACGTTAGAAACATTGTAGGTACACTCGCGTGAATAAAAAGTGTACACAACGTGGGAAGGTACCCGAGTTATTCTTAAAGCATAGTGATGTGTGGTGTAAATGGAACTAGTACAGTTAAATACTATCAAAACGATGAGTAAGCTTTAATTAAAGCTAAGTCTTAATTAGTTTTACAATAGGTTTTCTTTGATAGGTAAAAACTTACCAAAACTTTACAGCTCTAGTGTGAAAAGTTAGACTCAAAACAATGGTTATTGACTTTACATCTATATATAAAAGGAGAAACTGACTGACTAACATATCAACGCCCAACCGAAACTACGGGGATTAGGAGCGTGAAATTTTGCACCTTCTGCCGCTGGCAGAAGCTAGTTTATGATAAAACTGTCCTCTTTATAGAAGTATAAGTATCTCTGTAGAATAAATACCAATAAAAACTTTCCTCAAGTTTCTTCAAGGATAAATAAATGGGTAAATAAACAAACGGACTTTCCATATTTATGACATTTAAGTTGTCCCTAACCCGACTGAAAGTCAACAGGTTTAAACTTTAAAGACAGAAAACTCAAATGCATGCTTGTCCATACAACTCGGCAGGAATAATTTTTACATAATAATTAAATTTCAACTTTATCTCATTCATTTAAAAGCTATATTTATCTGTACGGTTGATTAAAAAGTTGCTTTATGTTTACAAACGAGTGTTCTATCGAGCTCGTTGCGCTTCTCACTTAATTAGCAACTTACTTTCTTAATATACATACATACATAACTGTGTTCATATGTGGGTTAATACATGTGCGCATAGTCCACGTCCGGTACTACTGGGTACGCCACAGTAATGACGGTAACTTCCCACATTGAAGAGTGGCTGGAAAGACGTCACGGCGCAGTGTCTGCTCTGGAGATGGTAACTTTGATTTCCTGCACCACAATCAAGCGGTGTCGCTATTGAGTTGACTGCATGAAGGACACGGTATAGTCCTCTTTGGGGCGACCGGGGCAAACGACCGTTCGCACCAGACCCTGGAAGATCAAGGTCTTGGTCCGGAACAAGAAGGAATGACGGGTGGTCACGTGAGGGAGCGGGCTTCCTCGACCAATTAAAAAACCACTGGTGAATAATGGACTGTCTATGCATCCGGCATCCATGTCGGAACAAGTCCAGCAGTGAGTCGATTCTACATCAACGAAGTAGTGAAAATGCATCCGATTTAACCGGTTCACAACGAGCCTGCACAAAAAAAAAATTTTTGTTATACAATTACATTGTTCCTAAGGGGTGGACTTGTACTCACTCATAAGTTATGAATGTCTATCCAATAGACTGGTTGCCTAATTCATTAAAAATCCGTTTTGTCGATAACTTGTTGCTGATTCTAAAACTCTATGACTTATTTCTGAATCGTCACGTTATTTGCTATGTCATGTTCAAGAAAAACCCCTTCAAAACATTAAATTTACGCAGTTTCGACCTTGAAGCCCATAACCCTTATACATCGATGTGCATATTTGACTAGTATTTAAAATTCTTCATAAAAAGGTTATCCTTTCAGCTTTTAAGTAGACTTTCTCTTTCATAATATAAAAATCTTCATGAAAATATGTACCTAAATCAACTATTTTATTAGATCAGTTACATTAATAACATTATCTCTTGCTCTTTGTGTTTTATATGCCATTTCACTTGATTTCAGTTCAAAATAAATTAGATATTTCTGGGAATAAGACAACAACTTTACATGCAATTCAACCGAATATTTTTCACGTTCCATATTTTTCCTCCTTTTCTTTTTTTTAACAGATTACACAAAAAGGGGACATTCTCAAGTATCAGAAACTGAATTGTAAAATTAGAACATAAACACTGGTCTAGTTGAGGGGTGCCACAATAAAACAAGAGTAAATATCTATACCTAGGGAAAAGCATATACAACATTTACACACATAAAAACAGTCTTTAATTTAAAAAAAAAAACTTTTGTTATAAACTGCTAGATAAATATTAATTTCGGAAAGTGTTAAATTATAAGGAAAAACAAAACCAGCAACACCCACTGTTTTTTTGTTTTACCTAAGTGTAAGAGCTGGCAGACGTTGCCGTGTTTTACTATGCTACAAGGCTTAGCACGCACTGCGATTAAATGTCTGCGTTTTCCCGCAGATCCAAAACCGCAAAAAAAATTAACACATGGCTTTCAATACAAGCGCACGCATTACCATTTTTTTCAGTGACTGATTTTAAAAACGCAACTTGCTACATTTTGACCGCGTTTTAAAAACGCGCGATTTTTTTGTATCCCATAGTAACTGTTCTATGGCGCACGCACTGTAGTTAGCCGCATTAGGTTTTTTATTCAGTCTCGACCGTGCGACCGCGGAGGATAGACGTTGTTTCTGGAAGTCTGTTATGAAAAAGACTTTTTTTTTTGGTTGTGGGTGAAAATCATCTATTGACATCTCCCGCCTTTTATTGACTAAAACAAGCTCCCCATTCCTTATTAGCCTTTCATATCGGGGTCGGACCTTCCTTTCAGAAACTGGTCCATGGCCCTAGTAGGCTTCGGCCCTTCTGGGCCTCTACGTTTGCTGACAACTTTACTGAGGCGCGCGAGAACAGAACACACCGTCGACGACTTGGGCTTGGTTAAGACTATTACTAGACGATCGGACAGCGAGCTACTTATTGCTCACCGTCTGCAAGCTCTTATGAAAGAGATTACAGTGTTCATAGATTTAGTTTGATAATTGTGATGCATGTGGTTTTATAGTAATCTATGTCAGTGATGGAAATTTTGTGGAATATATGAACCAAGAAGCATAAAAATATATGAACTTGTAACTATTTTCGTTAACATTTTTACAGAGGTTATGTCATGTCGTCCGACTCAGACATATCGTACCTATACAGATTACAATAATATGTCAAAAAACATAATTGAAGTGGAAATAAGCCCGGCTTTGTATGAAAAGTCGTAATAAATTCAATACAGTGATTTTTTATATATATATAATCCGCTAACTTAATTTCAATAGCAAAGTCACAACACATGCTGCTCGCTAGAAATCCCTGGTAGAACTGAAAATTATTTACGCAGAACGCCAACCGCAGTGCGTGTTGATACTAGTGATGGTTAATATACCGTATAGCGCCAAAATATAGCATGCTATTTGAACATAGCATTTAGCATCTGCTATTTCCAATCTGTTTACGTGATATAACGTCTCACTCAATAGCGTGGCAAAACGGGATAGCAACATAGCATGATAGCGCCGTGTGTAGAAAATTATTTTATAACGTCTCGCTCAACTAAACACCGGTCACAGCGGAGCCAAAACGAGATAGCAACATCGCGAAAGCATCGTCTCCGTTTGTAGAGACTATTTTTTAATACTTTTTAAGTTTTGGTGTGTTTTTGTAATTAAATTCTGTAAAATAATCTCTGTAAATATTCTTAGATTGTGGTGCAATCGTAAAGTATAAATATTGTGGGTTAGCGTTTAAGAACTGTGAAAGTCGTAGGTTTAAGTAGTCATTGCGAATGTGTGACACTAATTTGTTAAACGCTGTGTGGATAATAAGACTAAGTGTGTTTTATTAACTAATAGTGAAATAAAAATGCCTCGCGGTAGTGACTTACCTATCTGGAACTTTTTTGAGAAGTCCTCTGAAGGTAACAAAACAGCAATATGTAATCATTGTCGCCGAGAATTATCATTTAAATCATCGATAACTAATTTGAAAACTCATTTAAAACAAAAACATCATACAATGTTTTTTTTTTTTTAATTCCGCCAAAAACTTTGCATCGGTACCTGAATTGTCGCTGAGCGTCGCCGTATAAAATGATAACATCATGCTATAAAAATAGCATATAAAATACATTCCATAAAAATATATTCAATAGTCTATAACACGTACATAGCATATAGCAGATTTGACCAACACTAAGTTCAGATGACGGCTGAGTTTTGCTATAGCATGCTATAAAAATAGCAGACAAAATAGCGTGCTATAAAATATATTCAATTGTCGATAGCATGTTCATAGCTTATAGCAGATTTGAACACTAGTTGATACGCGGTTTTGCGTTTTCAGCTTTTCCTAACCCGCTAGCGTTTAATCGCAGTGCGTGCTAAGCCTAAAAGCTATACAAATGGCTACCTACATTTTAATACATTGTACGGCGGTAAGGCCTGCAACCTACATTTAGGTCGACCGATCCGTTTGATAAGACACATATTATTCCACTATCTAAGACTAATCTATACTCCCTGTACTACATGCGTGATATTTCATTGGTTTACGTATGTGGTTATACGTTGTACATAAACACAGTAAAATAAAGGGCTTTATCTACCCTTTGTAGGTACATAGTCATATTCTGTATTTATCTGTTTGTTACCCTCTTTGCGATTTAACGGCAGAACGGATTTAAATGTAACTTCGTACACGTTTAGGCCGAATTCTGTTTACCACGACATATTCTAAAAAAAACCAACCAGGACGGGAAACTTCTTAACCCTCTTAAGAGGTTTCCCGTCTATCACAAACTTTAAAAAAAAATCACATATTTTTACGTGAGATTTTTCGATTGAAAAATAGGCTGCTTTTTCGATGTTACGTTAAAATAAAGAGCAACTGTGAATATTTTAAATCAAAAAAAAATATAGCAGGTTTGGAACATGAAAAGAAAACTTTTCACCAAATTTAGTGAAAAAATAGTAATTTTTAAAGGAGATAAAAATTAAATTAATAATCTCGGTTTTTTGGACTTTTCACATAGATTTTGAGGCTATATGAAAAAGGATAAATACAAAAGTTGTAGATCTTTTTATAAACTACAAGTTTGCCATTAGACATTTTTCCATAGAACCAGTAGTTTTGCTGGAAATCGAGATAAACCATTTTTTACCCTTAAAACCGCACACCCATCCATTTCCCGACCTCAGATCGACCGTAATTTATTTTTCCTTAAACCTTTACTATATTATTTTCCTTTTCCAATGGGTTTCATTCTACTACTATTTTGTTCCACTTTTTATCGTTAACAGTGATATTTGCACTGGACTATTACTGTTTCATTGGGATAATTTCCTGCTTTCACTAAAGCAAAGCCGCTGACCGAAGATAGTAGTATATAAATAAAACAGCAGATTTGGTTTTTTTTGAACGTGCTTATCGCTGAAATTGCAGGTTGGATATAAAAAGCCAGCTTATCTCAAACAAATTAGTAAAAAACCGTAAAGAAAAAACGCGGGTATTACTACTGGACACGTCTAGTCTTCTCTATGCTGACGTAGGAATAAATTGTCTTTGCGTTCACTGCCTTTTCTCAATGCACTTGAAACAGTTCTTAATCAATTTAGTAGTAGAAGTTTATAGCAAACAGAAGGGTCTTTTGGTTTTGCCCACCAAACTTATTACCTGAATTATCAAGTACTTTAAATACAAAGCAACATGTAAAAGATAACTACTAGCACAATTTCTAGGTGTTAAAGTATAAATAAAATTGTAATCATTACATTATATTGATTCCGCGATCTCAATTTTACCATCGGACTTCCTGGCGTACGGTAAATATCTACTCTTACCTTGTTGAGACATAGATTACGGTTCGGACTAACCGTTTTGATTCGTCATTTATACCGCGTACATTGAGGAACTGGAACGGTTTGCAGTCCGATTATAATTTGGGTGTCTTCAAGGCTAGAGTGAATAGGCTCTTAAGTGCGCCTCACCATCAACGATTGCATTACTACTTACCATTAGGTTTTTTTTGGTACGTAAGAATCATCCAATGACGAAACCCGCTCTTGGGCGGAGCGAGAAACAGTGTCAGACTCTTACTGGCTAACAAACCAACCCCATTCCTTCCTTGCCTTATTCGCAGGCCCTGGTGTTGCGCTTTCACATCAACCCTTGGCCCAGGAGGCTTCGACCCTGTAGGGACCCTACGGTTTGCTGACAACTCTTTCAGGCCCGCGCGACCGTTGCGGACCTTTGACGACTTGGTCTCGGATAATTAACTTCTCATCAAAAAAATCGAAACACTTCCGTTTTCATTGTTTCTGTCCGAATTTAACACAAAAAAGAATTCATACGATGAAAAAAAATACATATATTATAGCTGGCAGTTTGGCCATTACAGTAATAAGCGAAAATTCTAAATTCAAAATTAGAATTTCATTTGTTTATCTTATAAACGAAATGAATCACTGTTTTGAGACAAATGTGTGTTTAGGGTTGGAGTACATTTAGCGTTTAAAAACTAAAAATTGGCGCCTATCCTTAAACTTTTTGTTTTTTATTTCAATACTGTGACTTTGGGACGTCTGAAAAAAGGTTTTTTTTCTAAAACGTATGGATACTTCGCCCACAGAAGCCGCCCAAGTTGTGGCATTGCTGGATTCTGGCCTTAGTCAGCGTGTTGTGGCTGCAAGACTGCATCTAAGCCTGTCATCTGTTCATAGAGTCTATAAACGTTATCGGGAGACTGGTTTGTTCACGCGCCGTTCAGGATCTGGCAGGAATCGGGTCACTTCTGAGCGAGATGATCGATTTATTGTAACAACTTCTTTAAGAAATCGACGCCTTAACGCTTTTCAACTGCAGCAGCGGCTTCGTGTTGTACGAAGGGTGGCTGTAAGTGACTCTACAATTAGAAGAAGGTTGAAGGATCGTGGACTGGTACCGCATAAGCCAGCAAATGGGCCGAAATTAACTGCAGACCATCGAAGAGCGCGCCTTAACTTTGCACGTGAGCACCTAAATTGGTCATACCTACAGTGGAGCAAAGTTCTCTTTTCTGATGAGTGTAAAATTATGCTGTATGGTAACGACGGAAGGAACAAGGTCTACAGAAGAGACGGAGAACGCTATGCACAATGCTGCATTGAAGAAAAGGTCAGCTATGGTGGCGGTTCGTGGACGGTTTGGGGAGGAATCAGCGCCGACGGTAAGACAGAGCTTGCTTTCGTGTCTGGGCCACGTCTGCCTGCACTAAACTGTCATCGGTACGTCGAAGAGTGTCTCGAGCCTCATGTCATGCCCTATGCACATTTTATTGGCAACGGCTTCATATTCATGCACGACAATGCTAGGGCTCACACCGCGGGCGTCGTACGAGATTATCTTAACGAAGTCGATATCTCTATTATGGAATGGCCAGCAAGAAGCCCGGACATGAATCCCATTAAACATCTATGGGATGAATTAAAGAGACGAATTCGAGCAAGAGATCCTGCCCCAGAAACACTTAGCCAGCTGCAAGATGCAATCCAAGAGGAATGGGACAATATACCACAGCATGTGATCGTGACTCTCATCCGATCGATGAAGAACCGTATGGAAGCAGTAATTAGAGCTCGGGGAGGGAATACAAGTTATTAAATAAACGTTTTAGCTTTTTTTTTTCATTTACGTGTGTTGTTTTATCCATTTCCTTTATACTCCATACGGAATAAAAATGACTCATTTAACAAAATACGAAACCTATGAAAAATTCATTTAAATTTAGAACATTAACATTAAGATTTGATAAGCTCATATTACTCACTATTAAACGACATTTAACATTTATTCCTAAATGTACACATTTTTCTGATAATCCTGACAAAACGTAAACTTGCAAGGTGTTTCGATTTTTTTGATGAGAAGTGTATAACAAGGTTCAAAATGTATTGGAGAAATCTGACAGATTTGTATAGTCTGATGTGCTACTGACTGTACATTAATTATCTTATTGCAGAGCTTACTTAATTCTAACCCCCAGATTTAATCGTGAAAACAGCTTTCTATTGTCGAACAGGTACCTATTAACCGATAGAGAGACCCTGAACAGGAACTAAGTTTCTACTAATCTGCTAAATTGTTACTAGATCATAATTAATAATAGGTACATTTTACCATTGTTAGCTCAATGTTAACAATTATTAATTAAGGTCTGTTTCAATGCGAATCCTGTAGTTTTCGGTAGGAGCTTTTAACAAAATGGGTGCGGAATTGGCAATTACAAGGTAGGAGCAAGAGGAAGAGGCAAGCGCAACTCGACCCTGATTGACTGGGACTGATATTGTGCAGACAAAATCATCGCATTGAATTTAAGTCAGGGAAAATCAACTCTAAACATAATTTGCATGTACTTTCGTATGCTTCTTGATATTTTCGATAGTGGGGGAAAACATGATGACGCTATCATTTACAATGGATTTAACCTTTTGAATATCGTGATTAGAGACATAATAGAAATGACAATAGGTGTGCGTTTGGACTCAAGGGTATAAGACGTGAAGAAAGATTGTTGTGTTGACTTACTGACAGACTGGACGTTGTATCTACTAATAACGGGTATAGCTCCACCGTACACAGGACATTCGACATAAAACAGCCGGCCAAATCGGGAAAGGATGGAATAAGGCTACTATCCCCTAAACGGCAACCGACTCATTGCGGACTTGAAAAATGGTAAGAGTTTCTTAAGATTTACGATCTAAGACCTCGAAAAACAGCGTTTTGATTTCAAAACACTTGCCATCTAGACACGGACTATACCACTGGAGTTGCTCACCCAATAGACACTTAATGACAGCATCAATTAAGGCATTGCCGTGGCATTTAACTACTTTTGCCTTCGACACGCTAAGAAGAAGTGGGCAATATGTAAATCTTTCGAACTGATTGCGAGGTCAGGTTGACTGGTACAGAAGTATTCTAGCCAAATAGGGTAGCCTTGATTCATCGCAATCCCAGTGTGGAACCCCATCACAGGATATGTGTCACCTTCTATCCTGCTCGGCATGCACAACCACCTGCACCTTCCACGACTGAAACGAGGGCAACAACAGTGCTATCTAGATGGTAAAATATATTAATCAGACTAAATTTGAATCGACGAAAAAATATTAAAAAGAGGTAATATATAATTGGGCAATGAATAAACTTTTAAAATACACAAATTAAAAAAAACATTGAAGATACTACAAAACAAGTCAAACCCAACTTTTTATCAAATCCACGAATTCACATGACAATAATATTTTTAGTGTTATTATAATTTTATTTCATCAACGAAAAAAAAAAAACATTTTAATAACATACAGAACTGCTTATATTGGGCATAATTATAGTAATGGGCTCTCGGTTCGATGGATACAGGGTTCGAACGCCGAGAAGGGTAAATACCATGTCCAAAACAGTTTGGTTATCGGCCGTAGGGTTGGCAAACTATAGGCTGACGTCAAAGTAATAGGTTAACCGGAAAAAATAAAATGACAGAATTGAATTTGCATACAGAATATTAGGGTTAAGTATGAAAATGCGGTTCCAAAACGGTATATATTCCGCAAGGTATTTTAGGATTTTAAATATTGTGTTATTTGGATAGTTTTCCATCACTGAAATCATAGCTAGCCTAGTATTACAACTTCGTCTCTTTAGAACTACACTATAGCACTAGTCGCATAACTCCTTATTATCTATTTCCCTAACACTAGTCTCATATTTTTTTTACCTCTAATTTCTAACAACACGGGATAGTGTGATTGTAGATCGTATTGCCGGTGCGAGTTTGGCAGTCATTAGCTTCTTATAATCAAGTCAAAGACCATTAATTTATTTTCAATCTATACGAATGAAAAGGTTAACAATTCTGGTTTTATCTAATTTTAGTTCTTCTATCACTAAACCCATCCATTTATTTACTTTTTGATATGATCTAACAAATAATTTCTGTTTACTATATTTGTAAGTATTGATTTATACAACACTAGCGACCCGCTCAGCTTCGCACGTGTACTGATATTGAATATATTATGCATGTATTTAGCAAATAAACCTTCCTCTTGAATCACCCTATCTATTAAAAAAAACCGCATCAAAATCCGTTGCATACTTTTAAAGATTTAAGCATACATAGGGAACGGTAACTTTGTTTTATACTATGTAATAATTATTTTTAGTATTTGTAAGTAAAATCTGAAAATAATTTGTTGAAATCAGTAACGCGAAATCCAATCATTGAATCGATTCCTATCATATTTACACCAGGTTAAACAAAAAAAAAACAAGTGACAAGTTAGACACCAGTGTCGGTCACTAAGTGCAACACAGATCACGGCAGGTCATCGCAAGTATTAGGCGCCAGAGCACAATTAAATTAAGAAGCTAAACAACAAAATATTTACCATATATTTTTCTACGGGCAACCAGGTAACACAACAAGCTTACAACTTTGTTTTTCTTGATACAGTTTCGAAACTTTCTACACCGATTTTTTACATAAAAATACTAGATACGTGTTTCAGGTTTCGCATATACTATAAATAAGTTGGCCCAATGTTTTGGCTGATGCGATGTATGAAATATTGGTATGGCATACTGATAGCACATACATATCAGAACAACTGTCCAAAATTACTGCAAAGCCTGTTTCACATCGGACCATGATGACTCCAGAGGCTTCATGGTCCGATGACGAAAAGTCTTTGCGGTAACTTATTCAATTCCGACAAACACTCCACAAAATGCAACTAGTAGAAATGGCCCGAACAGGCTAACAAGTTGTTACAGAACTTTAGAAAATGTAACAATAAAAGGGATGATGAAATCAGGTAACGTAGAAATAATTAAATATTGATAATTGTTCATAGAAAACATTTTGACTTTTACTTATAAAATTGGTAGGTACTACTAATAAAAAAACTTTGGTTATGTAATCCTACGGGATTATTTTCTTACAAACCTATCACAACAATGCGACTTTTCACTAAATGTACAAGTTATTTAATAACTTTAACACACAAAAACGGAGATTAATAGAGATCGGACCGTCGGCATCAGGTTTATAGTTCTGGATTTCTGGAGAAGATATTATCATTATTATCAACTCTATGTTACCTACCCAGGTAGGTTACTATGAACTTTAACGTTACCCCTCATATTAAGTATAACTGTAAATTATACATTTGTGTATCATTATTTATTACGATAATAACACGAGTAACATTCATAAAAAAAATATGAACATATTATTTTAACTTATAATACACACGCAAGCAATTACCATGCTCGCCAAATAACGTATAAGAATACATATTATGATTCTAATTTGAAACCATCAGCGTATCTTTATTATAATATATTATTGTTATAAGATTATTATAGCTACACTACAGTTTTAAGCTCTAAAACCCGATCGGTTTATATAACTTTCAAGTATGGGTTAAGTTTTGCAACTAAGCCTCAAGGACAGTCATTTTGCAAGACTACCGAGAAGAAGTAATTAATTGCCATGTCAAGGGGTAAAACCAGACATTATTGATGCGTTTTTATATACTCATGCGTACATAGAATATAATTGTATCGTATTACCGCTGAAACACTGAAATGGGACATAGCAAGGTATTATTTCCGTGCCACATTACCTACTTGTAGGTAATGTGGCATTGTCTACATGGCTGTGGTTATTTACTAAATTAATAATTTTAGTTAAGTACAGCTACACCAAGCAACTTATATTTTCTGTAATAACCCATTCTAAAGTAGTATTAAAAGGTGGTAAATGACAAATTATATTTATTTTGTAAATAGGTTTCCAAAGAAAACTTTTACGCGTCATTTTTTTTCTTTTGTCAATTTAAATTAGATGAGGCCGGTGTTTCCTAGCTGAATACCCTGAGAAGAACCACTGAAACAAATTCAATGATTAAAATCCATATAGCAAACATGTAATGGTCAAATCATATGAGCACCATGCAGATTAGTGTCTCAAATGGTCTTTTGAAGAAAGAATCACACAGATTTGAGCGGGCATGTCCAATCAGTGCAAGAATGTATCAGTTTTCGTGTAGGTAGCTCAAACTTAGGACTACTAAGGAGCTCAACGACTTTATGAACAATAACAGAAAAGGACATTTGGGTAGGCCGCATCCAATACTTAAAACTGTCAGGCATCATAATTATTAAAATTACAAAAAAGAAAAAATCCACATAGTCCCCACATTCGCATTTTTTTTTAATGTAACACTTTAAAAGGTAATTATAGTAAGTCGGGAAATATAAGACATATAAATAAATTAAAAATGGAATTAATAAACCGGCCGAAAACGTGTCGGGCCACGCTCAGTGTAGGGTTCCGTAATTTCCCGTCTGACACAAATTTATCACAATGTAACAGAACCCAGTAGTCCAAGTATAAATTACTAATCCAATTTTCCGAGAGATGGATTTAATCTTTTTGTATTTTTTTTTTTTTTGCAAGAAGATGCGCTCAGGATAATAAAATATGTAAAAAAGTAACAAAAAGTGCTTGTATATAGGGTACGGTTAGATTATAATTTAAGTTCAGAAATTATTTTTAAAATTTTTCAAAAATCGTTCTATCAAGTTCAAAATAATTTTCCTAGAAAGTTTACTTTAAGTTCTACTTTTTCATATTTTATAAATTTTTGGTTCAAAAGTTAGAGGGAGAGATAGTTTTTTTACTTTTGGAGCGATTATTTCCAAAAATATTAACATTCTCAAAAAATCTTTTAGAGGACCCCCAATCATTTTTAATCCCCTATCCAACAATATACCACACGTTAGGGTAGAAATGAAAAAAAAATCTCTCCTCACTTTACTTGAAGGGGAACCCTAATGAAACACTTTTTTCCACTTTTTGTTTTTGCACTTCGTCGGCGTAATTGATATACATATTGATACCAAATTTCAGCTTTCCAGTTTCAACGGTCGCTGAGATTATCCGCGGACGGACAGAAAAACAGACAGACAGACTTGGCCAAACTATAAGGGTTCCTTGTTGACTACGGAACCCTAAAAAAGATAAAGTGAAATTATAAAATAAGTCACAATAATAGTACTGGAGCAGGTCTATTCCAAGGCGTTTTGTCCTCTAGATACTTTTCCACAGTGTAAAAAGCAATGGCTTTTTTTATTCACACTTAATTACATTGTATAAAACAAAGTCGCCTGTTCCTATGTTTACTTAAATCTTTAAAATTACGAAACGGATTTTGATGCGGTTTTTTTTAATAGATAGAGTGATTGAAGAGGAAGGTTTATGTGCATAATACATGCATACATATATTCAATATCAGTACCTACCCGTGCGAAGATGGGGCGGGTCGCTAGTTATTTACAATTTATTCAGGCTAAGTTCTTGAATAATACTGGGAAGTTTATTTTATAAAAATGTATGCATCTAAATGAGCCCCCTATTTTTTTGAGCCTGGTTGCAGAAACCACAAATTCGTGTTTGTTCCTATTGTATTGACATTATGTGCATCCCTGTATTTTTAAACATATTTTAGTTTTTATGCACATACAAAATATTATCATAGATGTGTTGACAAGGTACAGTCAAGATATTAATGTTTTTAAATTTATCTGTGAGTGAGAAGAGCAAGAAGGTTATTGACATTAAACCAGTAAATACACTACTCAATGCCGTCAGCTAATAAGATGGTAACAGATTGTGGACGTTCACCTAGATTATTGAGGATTATATTAGGTATAGTTTACACAATATATACTCAACGTTACGATTTCTGTGAATGTTCAACGAGCGATTTTCGTCATCCAAATATACAAATCCTGTAACGAGATTACCGTTCGCCTGCTTTTCATAGTACATTTAGTATTAAAACAGTACATCATGCTTTCCTACAATGCCCAATTTACTAATAAAACACGGAATGATATTGCCATTCTAATATATTCTTAAAATATGTATATGAAAATATTTTTTTAATATTTAGACCCATTCCTGTACAATAAATTAAATAGAAAACTAAGAACCTATTTACAAATTAAATAAATATAAGCACTGTAATTCTCCAATATTTCCTAAGCATATCTTATGTAGAGACAGTACATTTTATGAGTGTCCATGTAGGCCTATATAAAAATATGTTCTTCTCTTCTTTTTTTTTCTTCAATATTCTTTTTGTAAGTGTAACCTTAAGATTTAAACCTGAAAAATATCCGCTCCTTATTATCCACGATTTCTTTGTATGCAGACGACAACTGGCGGACTCGGACAGTGGGCGCTTGGTTCGACGTGTGGCAGCGTGGAAGGAATCGCTGGAAAACGGCGGTCTGAAGATTAATGCGGCGAAGACCGAGTACTTGGCCTGTAACACAACAAACGCTGCTCCTGTTCGCATTGGCGAAGACACAGTCGAGCGCACGAACAGGTCAGGTACTTGGGATCGGTGCTCCACGAGTCCGGGGACGTCGATTGCGACGTCGAGTCGGCGGCCTGTACTTGAGCGGCATAAGCAAAGCCTGCGTGTCGTGGAAATGAATATGCTGCGCTGGATGTCGGCAGTTTCGCGGAAAGACCGCATTAAAAACTCCCGCATCCGGGGCAGCCTTCAGATCCGTAACATAGCGGATAAACTGCATGAGGGTCGCTTACGCTGATATGGCCACGTTTTACGAAAACCGGCAGACTACGTGGGTAACAGATGCCTCGCCATGCCGCCTCCGCCGGGACCCGGCAAACGAGGTAAGCCTAAGAGGCGTTGGATCGACGTCGTAAGGGACGACATGCGTGCTAATGGGCTTAAGGCAAGGGACGCAAAAGACCGAGCGAAGTGGAGGCGTCTAGGAAGGAAAGCGGACCCCGGGCACCGAGGTGAAAGCCAAGGCAGCAACCGGGACGGGCGCTAGTTTGATGATGATGAGAGCACAGGAGCGAACCCGCGGAGCATTTCATGTTAAAAAAATCAAAACATAAAAAATTCAAACATCAACACATGGCCCTACTTAAAATTTGTAAGTATGCCAAATAAATATTTTGAATGCACCGATTGTAGGCCATAAGAAGCGTGGTGGCTTTGCTCCATCACGATATATTTCAGAAAGGCCGTAAAGTAAATAATCTGTAGTCAGTCGGTTATTATAAAAACAAAGGGGAAAGGTCCGTGACGACCAAATAAAAAAGGTTTGACTTGCCCATTCGAGTTCTTTAACTAAATATTGTCCCGACTCTACTTTTACATTACATATACCTACTCAAGTTTTCTATGAACATTACAAAATCACTACATAGCTGATTATAATATTTGAAGAGATTCCTGGATTGCTCATGGAACCCATCATAAAAACTAGATTTAAAAAAAAAAGACCAATTTTAAGGAATAAATGACGGGAGTTCTAAAACGGCAAATTGAAAAAAAGCTAATACAACCAAATTGAGAACAACTTCTTTTCAGAAGTCGGAGCTAAAGCCAAACAAGTAGCCAACCCAACGTTTTTATCGAATACATTTATTTCTATTCTATTCATATTCTCTATTCTAGCGTTATTATATTTTACTAGCTACTACTACTTTAGGCTACTACTACTTTCGGTTAGTATTTTTACATTTATCAAAGAAAGTCAATTTTCTGTTTTTAAATTAATGATACTCTAGCCAGGATTCTTTTAGACAACCCACGATATAGTATTTAATACATTACATTTAATCATACTTTTCATCCAATAAACTGATAGGTAAAGGTCGTTCTTAATCGTATCCTCTACGTACTACTAGAAATAGAGATATAGTCTTATATCATCAGGGATTCTGAAAATTTCAAGTGTATTTGCACTACGGAATTGCTAACGTGACATTTGATGAGTAGCGAATGTGAATCCCATACATTTTGTACCTTTTGTCAATCACGATTGCTGGATAGCATATCACTTTGTCTGGGACCCCAGCTTTCTATTTACCACCACCAATCGATATGCAATCTATTCCGTACGGGAATTGGTTCACTAGACTGATTTCCGAAACGTAAGATTGGCAGAATCCTATTCACAGATCTGGATGTCATACGTAATACCAATGAAATGGTCATTTGTCAACTGAGTTCAGTGTGCAATGAAGCGCCAATTGGGCACTGGCTATGTAAAAGTTAGCTAATAGCCCTGCAGATCGGATTAATAAAAATCTTATCGATTGAAGTGTTAGGGCGAACGCTAGAAAGGCGCTTAATGTTGTGCATATAAATAAATGACGCGTGGCCGCAGCACGTTTGCACGTTCTTATATATTATATGGAATAAAAAAGCAGCGCTGCGGCAGTGCTACAACCAAGCTGCTGCCGCGCGGAGCGTTTCGGCTAATTTAAAGATGCACTAAGTGTTAGAAAACATTGGCAAATAGAATTGTGTTGACTTGGTACTGACCCTCTAAATAAACTCAATGGACTTTATCATATTGATGTTACTCCAATTCAAATTTTAGTCAAAAAGATACTCGTAGGTTCCTACTTCTAAGATATCTTGTTCGTCTGCATATCTTGAGCAAACTGGAACAAGCGGAACTGGAGAGATAATCACGCGTAGTTTTGAGGTTCTCGTACTTTGTTCAGCTTAAAAACGATTAAAATTTATTTGAGAATATTGTCGTACGTTTGCTGGTATCACGTCTCACCATCAACAATTGCATCACTGCTAACCATATCGTGGGATCGTAGTTAATGACTGGTTTTTAATTATAATTTAAAAAGAAACCGGCCAAGAGCGAGTTTAGCCATGCTCAGATTAGGGTTCCGTAGTTTCCCGTCCGTCAAAATTTCTCACAATGTAACAGAACCCAGTAGCCAATGTAAAAATTACTAATCCAATTCCACTCCACTCTCCCGAAAGATGGCGCTGTACCCGGTGGTAATTTTGGATTGCTTGAACCAATTTTAATCTTTTTGTATTTTTATTTGAAAGAAGATACGCTCAGGATAATGAAATTTGTAAAAGTTTTAAAAAATTACTTGCATGTACGGTTAAATTACAAAATTAGTTCAGAATGGTTTTTTTTTTTATTTTCAAAAACTATTCATCTTATTGTGTTCAAAATAATTTTCGTAGAAAGTCTTTCTAAAGGTCTACTTTTGAGAATTGTTACATATTTTCTAAACTTATGGTTCAAAAGTTAAGACGGGGACGCATTGTTTTTTGCTTTTGGAGCGATTATTTCCAAAAATATTTACGTTATCAAAAAAATATTTTACGGGACCCTTAACCATTTTTAAATACATATCCAACAACGTTATGGTAGAAATTAAAAACAAATCACTTTCTACTTTACGTGTAGGGGAGGTATCCTAATAATTTTTTTTTCCACTTTTTGTTTAGTTGATATACATAATGATAACAAATTTCAGCTTTCTAGTGCTAACGGTTGCTGAGATTATCCGCGGACGGACAGACAGACAGACATGGCGAAACTATAAGGGTTCCTTGTAGACTATGGAACCCTAAAAAAAACAGTTTACATTGCAAGTAGTTGCCTGTCATAGTTCCTGAAACTATGACAGGTAAGTGCCTAACTTCAGCAAATTGACATTATTAAATTGACATTAGATACTTACCTAGGTTTAATATCATGTGTTATGTCAATTTGCTGAAGTTCGTTTTAATATAAAAAATATTTTATAATTTACCGGGCTTGCGGTACACCACAAACAGCAAAGAAATTGTCGAGATTAAGCTTGTTGGGAATCGACAAGATGGCACTATGCAGAGATGAGATGAAAATTACTTGAATCATTATTGATTACTGTCATTTTTTTATCACCGTATTATTTTTATGATATTATTTAGAAAATAAGAACAATCGCGGAAGAATAAAAGTACTCAATATGTTAGCTACTCTGGTTCCGAGGTATTTAATACTTTAGGTGCGCTTCGTCTGGGTGCGCTTAATTTGGCTGCGCTTTGTGGAATACCTCCTGGTTCCGAAAATAAAAATGCAAATTTGGCATCTTAGATAATAAAATTATTTAGTAATAAATAATGATGAATTTAAATATCCACAATAAAGTAGGTACAACACACGCAGTGCGCACGTGAACACCATGTAACGTATAATTAAATTATCTTACTTATACGTACCTCTTATCTCCTATTATACAAAATACATCTGCTATCATTCCATTCGTAGAAACAAGAAACATAATATACGAAAGAACAATGTTGATTTAATAATCTATTATAAAAATTTAGAGAAGTAAATTTCTGAAAACTGTTCAACAAAAACCGGACCTTATCTCAATGTAATAAAGACGATAATTGTTAAGAGTCTTGGAAATATGGATGTAACAAAACTTATAATTATTAGACATAATGATCGCACGAACGGAAAACATTAAAACAAAATACAATATTATTATTTGTATACGTATAGAATTCATAACATCATTCGCTTTACAATGTACTGGGAACAATAGATATTATTGTAATAATAACATACTGTAGACACTTCGACGTAATAAAAGTTGCATGGAGACGATTATTAATAATATACATTATAATAATAGGTACCTCAGGCAGTTATGGGGGTTAATAGAGGCCATATTGTGAATACATTTACCCTTGTCACTAGTTCCACTCGGAAGTCTGATTGTTACGTTATCGCTACTAAATCTACCTAAAGACTAAAATATCAGGACACTTTTCAACCCGGAAAATAACATTTTATTTTTGGTCCTAGCTCATTTAAAATAAATCTACCTATTTATACATATACGTTTGTCTATATTTTTTATCGTATAAAATAAAAACTAAGACTCGAAGAACAAGTCGTCCCGTCTGCCCTATTTGCAAAATGTTTTGTTTGCAAAAAAACATAAATCCGTTTTTAACAAAACTCCGCCCGGAGCCGCTAACCACCGCCCGTAACGGTTTCATTTCGTAAGTACAATCAATGACAAGTCCAAACTGTTCCCAGGCGCACTAAACTGCACGTCCTTGGTAACAATTCGACACAAATAGCACCTTCATGACGTATTACTGCAGGTGTATTAGCAGTTTTTAAACTCGCTTCCTCGGTTACACTATGTTATAATATACATGATAACAAACATGAATCTCTCGTCGAATCGACGTAAATATCATTAAACCACAAATTTTAGAATTAGGATGATAACATTGACATAAGGTCGACCATACAAAATATGTAATATTTTTTGCAGTCCTTGGTTAAAGCTGTCTCAATCAAAAAACTTTCGCACTTTCTCATACTAAACCCTTTTTCCCTAAACAACAGGTTGTCAACTTAACATGGCATCACCCCAAATAAACGTAAATATTGGTATTTGGTGGCCAAACGAAAAGGAAAAGTGAAAGTTGTTTTTTATTTCTTACGCATTTTGGAGGGTTTGCAAAGGATATACGGTGTTAAAATATGACAACATGATACCACAGGAAGCCAAACATGAAAAGACCTTTTTTTAAGGGTTGATATCATATAATGACTTCTCTTTGCCTAGGCGGAGTGGTTGGGAGGCGTGTCAAACTTTTACCGAATAAAACCGCACCTGTGTCCTTCAATGCCCCTTGCATTCTAAGACTACAGGTTTCCTTTTCACAAATTTTCCTAGCTAGCAGGCATCGGCTCTGTTAGTTCTTACGGCTATCCTATTTGCTGACACCTCTTTAAGGAACGCGTCGATCTACGTGTTTTTAACAATTGGACTCATCAATTATCCCATTCGAAGAGTTACCCATTCTTCGACGTCCGCAAGCCTTGCCGCCTACGGTGGCTAATAGTTGGGCTCGGAATCTCGAAGGCTCGAGCGGAAGTAACGTTCGTTCCCTCACGCGTCACAGTAATTGTCACCATGCCGCGATCACAGCAGCAGAATTTCTTCCCGACGTCTTCATCCAACATGTGCATGGGGGCACAGATCGCGGGAAACCGTGCGGCATCCCCGCACCATCTGAATTGCTATGGCCATCTGGCAAGCTTTCAGCATTGCCGCGGATCGCTTTTACAGCCACAGCCACTACACATGGCACCCCGTAAGGGGCCAAAGACCGAACAATTCCGCGTAAAGCCGCCGGAAGGAGGCGCCAAAACCCCCGAGATTTGGCAGTAGCCGCTTGAGGGTAGCAATCCAGTTTGGGAGTTAGACGCCGGAAATGCTCAACGAGGTTCCAGCGACTGTCGAGGACGAGTGCCAAGTATTTTATCGTCGACCCAATATCAATGCGAACCCCTCCTAACGATATTTTGGAACCCGGTGGTGACGTGTTTCGAGGGCCACAAAAACACATGGTCTCGCGCTTGTGCAGTGCTACCTCAATCCCAACTGCTGCGTCCTCCCCACGACTGCCACATAACCCAACGTAACACTAATTCGGCTGCCACTTGGTGAGACTCTTCCTGCGCCAGGACCAGCATGTCGTCTGCGTAACATAGGATAATTAAAGGAGAGACCTCCTTCATCAACACTGGATGTTCTCCGGTTGCAATAATGATAATGATGATCTGATGACCATGAGTTCAGCATTCTGAGTCATGTCCTCCAATAGACTTGGCCTCAACAAATTGACAGATAAATTATGTCGCCGACGAAAGGGGTTTCATCACTGCTTGCCATCAGGTGGGATCGCCGTCAAGCACTAGTGGATGGGAAATTTAAAAAAATGTATTTTTATATTAAAATTAAATGACGTGAAAATATCATCGCAGAATCAGAATTGGTGGGCACATTGTGGCCCCAGTTAGTGGCAACATTTTTGACTAATTATGCTTTGACAGACTTAAATAAATAACTAAATCGATATATTTCGCGGCATCATCAATGCGTGTATCCTGGTAGGTACATGCACAGGACTGCACCATAATAACAGCTATCATGCTCGGTACGGGAATGAATGACACAGGGTCAGGGCGTCCCGGCTGCCATCGTCACAGTGCCCCGTACGACGCAAGAGGGTGCACTCCTAGATAAAGTACCAATCTATCAGGGATAGCAATTGTCCAAAAGTCAGATATGTATGGGGTTCACAAAAGATTAAGTTAACCTTATCTTCTTATAAATATATATATACTATAACGATAAATGTATTAGTTAATGTAGTTGCTTTTTTCCTATATCGAAAGCTAAATTGAAAGGTTTTTGTAACACGAAGACACATTGTGTTTACAATAAATATTAAAAAGTTCATAGTAGTTATTGATTTTGAGAGAAAGATAGAAAAAGATTTTTTTTATAATTACTATAAATTAGCGTTTGACTGCGATCCCACCTGATCATAAGCAGTGATGCAATCGTTGATGGCGCACTAGTTTATTAAAAGCTACAAAAATAGAAAAGTGGCACCGTGGTACGTCGCACGGGTCATGCGGTCTCGCACCCCATTATAATAATCTGGGAGAGAACGGGACAGAAAGAATATTAGAAAGGAACAATCGTTGCCATTACGTCGAATAAAAAGAAAAGTTATTATATTTTTTATTGGAGAGGGCCCCCGCCCTCCCGGCCGCCAAGAGGGTTATTTTTATTTTATTTGAAAAGTTTATTTTCCATTTGTTTTAACTTGTACATTCGCGACGGCGTGCGAGGGTGGCGGGCGGCGACGGGCGGCACGCACTCGCTCGCGAGTCGCCGCTCAATGACTCACTAATGCGTACAGTATCATTATATTTTTATATTTAAACTTTTGCTTGAACAACATTAAAATGAGAAAAGTTTGCTGAGTGTTATTGTGGTAGAGGCTCTGCGCGCGGGTTCGTCGACGTTTTTGTTATTAATATTTCATAACGTGCTCCCAGAAGTGGTTAAGTGTTTTAGGAAGGCTGCAGGCATGTTTTACGAGGAAGAACTTTTATGTTAATATCACCAAAGTTTAATTACGGCATTTTTGCATTATTCAAGAAGAAAATTTAAATAAATTCAACGTATTAATTAATAGTAAGAAAATAACAGCGAAGATGGACGGACGAATTTATAGATGAGGTTGTTATTTTCTTGTGGAGAGTCGCTGGTGGCGGAGCGCCGCTTGGCCAGATTCACTGGCGTATCGTTTTAAGTGCTCATATTTGTTGGTTTATTCTCTCATGAACTTCACTGGAAATTAATTTTATATAAAAAATCATTTCAGAGCTCTATTTTATGTAACATGCAGTTATATATTTGAACATTGTACCTCAGTATCTACAATGTTCAATCCATGTTCCCTCAGGAAAGAATAAATTGAAAAAGGGCAAAAAGGGAACAAAGGGTAAATACATGACATATTACGTATATTACTATTAATTTACAACTCATGAAACCAGTAAGTATCATGTCATGTTCAAGTTAAAATTAAGTAAGTACCTACGTTAACAGAAACGATATCCGATAAGCAAATTAGAATCAGCTGTTTAGGGTGTAAACGTTGACGATAGCACCCAATAATAATAGTATGAACAGTGTGTACTGTGTTCCAGCAAGTAATTACTGTTGCTAGCAAACTTACCATGTACTCTAATTAGCCGTGGCCACTTTTGAACTTTTGAACAAATAGAGATAAAAACCGATGATCTTCTGCATCCGTAGGTTAACACCGTCTATAATTTCCGACCATTCAGGATTACTTTACGGAAGCCGACACACACAAAACCTATGCAAGTCAAACAAACTTTCAAATCTACCTAACGACTAAGAGGAGCCCTCATCGTAGGTACAGTCGAACACAGCAGGGCGAACAAACGGTCAGCGTGGCGACGGCCGCCCACCACAGAAAACCACGCAGACGTGTTAGCATTACTCTTTACACCACCAAAGGTAGTCTGTTTGCCACCAAAAACGTGGTAGTCTATATTTTTAACGAGTAAACCCGAACAAAAGTAACTACCTCGCAGCCACACATCGTGGAACACTATTGACATTCTACACAAATATTACATAACAATAAGAACGAGTAAAACGCGTCTAATTGTCATAAAAACACGGACCTGCAGGCGCTGTATGACTTCCAAGTGATTATTCTTCATCCATAAAGCAGTTTCACAAGGGCATGTGAAATATTTAACTTAATATTATAAGTAAACATTAAGGCTGCCCGGCCCGAACCCTAACCGTGAACTGTGCATGAATCGTCTTGGTATTTTAAAAGTTACAATTTATTGATCGTATTTGATAATATAAATACAATTGAAAATGCAAGAAAAGAGGATGTTTTTTCTAGAATTGTAATTCTAGAAAAAAACAATGAAGGAGGCACCTATATAAAGCTCACTGTACAGGACGTTCTATCGGTTATAAAATATCTAAGATCCTATGTGTTTCGAATTTAATACATTTTGATTAATTAATTTAAATTAGCACAAAGGTATTCCTTATTTTTCAAGAAATTTCATCCAGCAGACCTACGAAAGAAGAGACTAAAAGAAATGTAGCCAATATTGTACAAAAACAAGAAAATTAGTGTTTATGAATTCTTAAAATGAAGCAACGAATTACACATACATTTAAATAACAACAAATACTTGTATAGAAATACATATACGTTATTTTTATGAACTTCATTACTCAATAACACTGTAAAATAATTATGTGATAAACTTCATTGATCATCATCGGTTCAACTAAATAATTAAAGTGAACGCGTTAAATTTGTAAACGCAATAAAACTCTATAACTATGCAGTAAAAGTTAAAAATCTGGGCGTAAACGTTATCTAATATGTGACGTTTAATAAAATACCTAAACAACGATTTTATTATTCAAACAACAAAGGAAAAGTTTTATATTGCGTAATAAAAGTTTATAAAATATAAATAAAATCTCTTTGATGTGATTTCGCATTAAAAGCTAAAATACCACAGTTTTACAATATTTTTTGTGGGCACAAACTTCTTAAAGATTGAGTAACTACGGCTTAATTTTATTTTGATTTTGTACGTGTTTCTTGCTATAATTTTAAAAACTTATAAGCGTTTCATACACCCAAACTTGAATGAATCAATCAGTTTACACTAATAGATCTTTAATGTTTTCCTTAATCACGAACCTAATTTTGCTTAAATATAAGTATAAAAAATTGTCATGAAATTAGAAGATGTGGTAGGAGAATGTTACCACCTGTAATTCTTCTAGCCAAGCTCATTTTCCGACAATCAATAAATCAAATCGCCGCAACTCCACGAAAACAGCATTTATCAACTCCAAATCTCCAAGTATCAAAGAGTATCGGCCGCACTAAAAAGTGTTTCAATTAGGCACTATGCATAGTAGTAGATACCACGGAGCCCTTTCACACTGTGGGGCCAGTGTGTTCTCCCTTTGTTTGACCACACATTTAAATACTATGCCCAGGACCGATGCGTCCGAGGTAAAAAAAAAAAAACAACCGACCGACTCAAATATTTGGAAGCCAGATAATTTATTAGTCAGGGGTCTATCCTTCGTCGGAAGTTTTTAGTTATAGCCGATAACGCGTCGCTCAAGGCTCCCATTTTCTGACGGTTCCAGATCGACTAGTGGAGTTCAAGATTGATGTGTAGTATTCGCGGGTTGGTATTGTGCCAACCCTTGGAAATACTGCTGCATTAGTCAGCTCTTTTGACGCTGTCTCTTGTGAATTTCGTTGGGGTATTGACGTTTACTCTTATTTAAATAGCAGCAACTTTTTGGTACTCAAACTTTAAAAGCGAATTTACAAAGAATTTACAACGTAATGTGATGGTATAATTAACTATTATTAGGAATGGTTAATACCATCACATTACGTCGTAAATTGTAAGTAGAGGAAGAGGAAGAAAATGTTCCTTTTTATCATCACCATAATTGCAGAGAGTGGAGAGGTAGGCCAAAAAAAATATGGATGTATTATGTGTGAAGTTATATGAAAGGGAACGAAGTTAGTGATAACAATCGAGTAACAGGATAGAATGGAAGAACAAAACGTGTTGTGCCGACCCCAAATAAAACGATACAAGGTCAGAAAGATGATGATGATGCATTGTAATTTGTAACCTATCAGCAGCACTCGAGCAGTCTTTTGGCTTTAAAACTTTCCACTTTGACATCTGGCCACATTTAGGGTTGGGAGGCCGTTATATAGTCCTGTAAGTCTTTATTGAAAGTTGATTAGATTAAAATATATAAAAAATCAACTGCGAGGCTCGTGGTTAACAGCCGCTAGGGTTGAACCACGCTTTCCGAGGTCTGTTAGTCCGTCTTTAGATGAGTAGGTATCTACCATCGGTCTCGATAGGGAGGTATACCCGTGCCGCAGAAAGCAGTCTAAGGACTATCGCTTTAGTTACTACCTTGCCCACATAGCTACTTCCTTTAAAAATGTGTAAATAAAAATCAATAAAGTTAGGTGCTACAAATAAACAATCATTTGAGTACCTATAGTCATTTCTATTCTCAATGTATTGTTTAGTAAACAAACCTATGCCACTTGAACATTATCGTCAGAAACACAAACAACGTCTAAATATTGGTTCAAACTTGAACTCTTCATTTGTCAGGTTGGTCATGGTTTCGATGCTTAACCATACTGGTTAAGCGGCAGATGAATAACCACTTAGCTTGAAACGGAGTTCCTAAGTGGGTAATCTTTGTCGTGATGGAACCGGTACGGTATGACGACCAATTAGATAACAAGCGTGGAAGATTCAATTTTTATTTGTGTATCGAGACAAAACATGCCACCGAGAGAGGCATGAATGTGTACCTTGTCGATGAGGCCGGCAGAAAGTTGAGATCTCTATGCAAAGCCTTGAAGTTTTTATAGTTTTACGGTGTCATTAAGACAATACATAACACACACTTCAAGATGGAAGTTGATTAGAGAATAGCTAATATTTTGATTTCTTTTAAAGGAAGTATATTATCTGACTGAGACTTAAATGCTATTGAATCTCTAAAAATAGTATCAGAAAATTTTGGGACCTCAACAAAGACATATTTTATCAGCGCTAACGATCACCAAAACTGTTCAAAATTGACACGTGACATTTCGATATGAACCCCGCGCTTATGCTCACCGGAATAGCTGAATGCCCCGCCCTCGCTGAGCCCATACCCCGCACTGTCTCAAACTTCACAGTTAAATTCAAACTGTGCAAACAAAAGCCCGACTAAATCATTCGTAGACAAAACATTCATCTTTTTTATGTTCCTTAGAATTCTTTAAATGTAATGTAGAATGGAATTCAAAATCCTTGATACGTTAAATTAAAATTGATGTTTTATTTTTTAATTCGCATTTGTTTTAGAATTATTTTAATGTAGTATCGAGGTTAGAGCGCGTGCCAAAACAATGTCGCATGATGAATGGCGCAGTGACGAACCCAATGACTAAATCTTCTGTCTCTACTAGAGGTGCGCCCGGGCCGATCGAACACATCGCTTCCGATTTCGGCACACGAGATGATAAAATTTCGGCATATCTTCTAACAATATATGTGTTTGTTTTTGGCAAAAAAAATATCAGCATTTTTTACATAGGTCCACGTATCTTATGGTGGTGCGGCCGGTTTGGCCATCAGATTACTTAATTATTTGTAAAAAAAAACGATTATACCTAAAAATAATAAATATTAAAGTTCTAAGAGACTTATTAATTCAATTTATGACCTATCTATAAATTCACACACCAATAAAAATAAAAAGATATCATCACAACTATATATTATAGTTATTATCTACTATATTTAGTGTACCTTGGTTTAATCGCAATTTTTAATAAAAAAATTATTTTGATATGATATATATATTAATATGATATGAACTCTAAACGCTAACCAGTAAGTTAGAACATAAAATACCTCTAATTAAATAAGTTACTAAAAATAATAGTAGGTACTTGCGTGCGGCCAAACATTCGGCGAAATCGCAGAACAGCTCAACTAAAACCATATATGGGGACCTGATAGCATATTGTTTTATTAATTGTTGTGCAAACAACATTAAAAACAATACTGGTGACACATGTTTGCCATTTCTAAAGCTCATAATATTATTGCATATAGTTAAATTATTATTGGAGAAAGATTTTTTTAACTCGAGAAATATTGACGTGGAGAGACAGCCTCTAAATAGATCACAAGGTAAGTAGGTCATTTAAAGAATATGAAAACACTTGACTTCGCCCGCATGAAAGTAAAAAAAAATATAAAGGCTTAGCACGTGGTTAGTACATTTACATACATATTAGTAAAACAATTTTCAGAATCTGTTCAGTAGTTTCAGACTTTATTCTAAATTACGAAAGCTCTATCATCTTATAATCGATGTTCGACGTGACACCGCGACCAAAAAAAAACGACCTTTTGTGGATTACCACAACAAAATCAAATTATTTCATAAAAGCTTTTGCCCGCGGCTTCGCCCGCGTGGTAATGGGGTTGGGGTTTCCGGGATAAAAAGTAGCCTATGTCCTATTCCGGAGTGTATTCTATGCCCGTGCCAAATTTCATCCAGATCCGTCCAGACATTTTGGCATGATTGAGTAACAAACATCCAAACATCGTAATATCGCATTTATAATATTAAGTAAGATTTAAACCAGGTTCAGTGCGCGTGTATTAACTTTTTTAATAATTCATTTCCTACATTCCATTCCATTCTTTTGAATGATATGTCCAAATCGGATTATTCAAAAAGTCTCTACATTTATATCCGATTTAACCAGTCATAGTTATCAACTGTCTATTAATCCTCATGAAAATAAGCAGGTTTATTAGAACTTTTTTTTTTGCTTTTTCCAGCATTCATTGGACGAATGGAGATTATACGAAAATCATAAGCGCACGCACGGGGATACAAACGCTTCGTCTAGCACTCTAGCCGAATTGAATACGCGATTGTAGCAGCTGAACGAACAGATGAGCCATTTAATTTTAAAAAGACGTCAATCTTGACTTATTCCACTTAGGAACGGATCCTTGAAATGGTTCAGGTGTAAACTTTAATACCATGAATTTCGTGATCTCTATTTATGTCATGGTCATAAAATCTGTTCTTGACTGGGGAGCCTCAAGTAAGTGCCTAAGTAAAACTGTCCGGGCGAAACCACGGAGAATAGCTAGTTTCTATAGTATAAAGCATTTACAAATAGAAGCCGTGTGTGCTCTACCTACCGTGAATTGTCAAAGTCTTATTAAAGTCAATAATTGAGAGCAAACAGACAAAATAAGTAGGAGCGGAAATTAGTAGCCGTGCATTTAAGTGTGTGTACTTATGTGTACATGACTCGTCAGCCTCGACAGAAGCGATACTCGGCTAGTTTGAAACAATAAAAAAAAAAAACGAATGTCAATCAATCAAACCTTCCCAGGTTTCAGAGTAACGAACAATATAGAAATTCCAATTGAATTGTGTGTATTGAATTCTCGACACGTTTGTTACATTTAAAAAAGGAAGTTGTTAGGGAACCTAAAATTGAATATTTCATAAAAACCGATACGAAATACCAACCCATGATATCAAAATAGCAGTAACAAGCTGAAAATGGAAACACAACCACTCACTGTTACAAGGGTAAAAAAAGGGTAAAAATTGTTTCGATTTAGAAACAATTTTTCGTTCGTTTCGAAATCTGATTTTGGAAGCTAAAATTTCAATTTTTTGCCAGTATTAATAAAAGGGGAAACTAAGTGACTGACATAATATATCAACGCACAGCCGAAACTGCTGGGATTAAAAATGTAAAACTTTGGACAAGACTTCCATTTATGACGTAGGCTGGCTACTACTAATTTTGTACGGAGGAACCTACTTTCACGCGACCAAAGCCAAAGCTAGTACCTACTTGTATAATTGTTAAAAATGTTTCTTGGCTAAAAGTAGGTACTTAACCCATATTTAAAAAACTCACTAACAGCAATAGTGAATAGGGTAAGCACCAGATTCATTTTATTAGTTATTAAACAAATTGGGTTAGCTATTATTTATTTAGGTATTTTACTTATGGTAGAAGGCTTGCAGACTACAGTGACTACAGTGATATAATGATTGTAATAAATCTCTAGACAAACAGAAGAAACTAGTTTATGAGATCAATTATTATTTCCGAATATAAATCGTTTTGTCATAAAGCTTTAAAATGAGAGGAAAATCTTTACATGAAAATATAACTGATTTGTACCTAGTAAATATTTTTAAAATTATTTACCTATTCATATATTATGTTTGTCATTTCTAGTTTACCACAAAAAATATTTTAAGACACCAATTTTTTCTCTCAGTCTTTAGTTTTCAGAAGATGGCTATATATATATATATTATTTGCTGATAGATTAGTTTGCCGCCGGGATTCCGATCCCGATTTCCGGCCACCGTAGGCGTGGGCTTGCGGATGGTGTGCAATGGGCAGCTCGCCGTCCGGTCGTCTGGTAATCGCCCAGAGCAAGCCTTGTCGTCAACGGCGGAGCACTGTTCCCGCGCGCCTCAAGGAGTGGTCAGCAAACCGTGGGGATCCTGCAGAAAGGTCGAAGTCAACTGGGACCAAGGGTTCGTGTCTGAAAGGACGGCTTTAGCCCTGGTATAGATAGCGATGTAGGAACGGGGTAGGTTGTTTAGTCAGTAAGAGTCTGACACTGTTTCCCGCTCCATCCAAGGGCGGGATTCGTCATTGGACGATTTTTACCTACCATAAAAAAACAGATTAGTTTCTCTGTGTGAAATTATATAATTAAATAGTACCTATTGCTTGCTACATTTAATAAAATCATAACAAAATTACAGATCACACAATTCTTTCCGAAAGAACTTTCTAAGTAATTTATGCGAAAATGTAAATAAAAGAAGAACCAAGAATTGCATCATTCATCTTTCTTATAATTTCAGCTAAAAGAAGTCGATGTTGTATAAACTTATCAAAGCCACGTTTTCCGATACGTAGTCAGCACTCCAGAACGGACGGACGGAGAGGGAGTGGGAGACCAAAGAAAATATGGATAGATTGTGTGAGAAGTGATATGAAAGAAAGAGAAGTTAGTGATAGCGTGACGGGTGACAGGACAGAATAGAAGAAAAAAACATATTGCGCCGACCCCAAATAAAACGAGACAAGGGCACGAAGATGATGATGACAGCAATTTAAGAACATTCAAATATGGTGAATAACTCCAAGAAGCTCACGCCTTTGGAGTGTTTATTGGTGGCGGTCCGGCCGTCCGTTCCGAATCCAAGTCAGTCACAGCATGTAGTGTTCCAAGCGCGCCCCAAAAAGATGTCAGCAAAACCGTATAGGCCTAGCACGGTCGAACCTATCAGGGCCTGGGCATTGACTTCTGTAGCGAAAACCTGTGATTCTGCAAGCAAGAAACATACGAGTAGGTTTTAGTCAGTAAAAATCGTACGCGCCCTCTTACTCAGCCCTAGAGCGAAATTTCTCTCGCACAATCACTTCAGAGTAATAGTTGGTATGACTTCCTACCTAAAAAAACAACAAATTATTATTCTTAGAAGAGTCGGAATTATTAATTCCGACTCTTCTTACCAACTACGTATTAGCAACCTGACAAACACACCAACAATACAACATGTATCGACATTTAAAAAAAACGGGAGCGATGTACATTTTTATTATAGTACGCTCTTTTAACTGTTATAATTAATGTACGGTGTAATAAACGGAGAATATAAAAAACGAATAATGTATAGACGGCAGTTAAAAATATGTTTAGCGTTACATACTAGCGTTTAAGTGCTGACTAAACAATGGCGTATCGCAGTCCCATCTAGTCGGATGTAAATTTTATTATAGAAACAATTGTTGCACTAATTATATTAAAAATGTTAATAAAAATATTCTCGGTAGTAAAAACTGGAAGCATTTTCCAGTATTATAGTTATTTTCAAAGAATCATCATGGCTAGAATAATTACAACGACACGGGACTTTTCAGGTTAAACGACGCTCGCCGAGGTTGGTCCATGGATGTGTGAACACAACCTCAGGATGTACGTTGAGACGTTGATCGCGGCTGTCAGTTGAATATCTTTGACAGTCGTTACTGATAGTCAGAATTCGGAAGCCAGGTAATCTAACACCAGTCTTATCATGTTACCAATTCACCCAATTACCAGGTTGTGGAGATCAGTTGGGTGTCGTTGCATGGCATCTAGCAACGTCCCGTTTAACTAGGAGCCGACCCCAATGTAGTTAGAGAAAAGCTGGTCAAATGATGACCACAATGCAACTAATGCACACGGTGCAACGTTTATTTGTAGGCAGATTTTGAAAAGTTTTGAAAAGCACCTTCATTGTTCCTGCGTTGGGCAACTGCAGCTAGCTAAGCTTAATGCTTGCCGTTTGCTGTCAACTATTTTAGACTCCGAATTTAGAGTTAGAAACTTCGAAATTTTCGCAATTGAATTGTTTGGTGCCTTTCGCTTTATAGGAATTAGTTAAATGTTTCAAAACTATTCAAATTTTGATCACTTTGGTCATCAGTTGAAATTTGATATGAACATGTTTATGAAGGAACCAGCCAATTCATACATTAAAATATTAAACGATTAATGAAAACTAAACCTAAAACCGTTTTAAAAACACAAGAGGTAAATGAATTCAAACCAGGTGGATTAGTACAAGTATGTACTTAATTCAGAGATCCTTACTTCATCAATACGTTAATATTCAATACAAGCCAGTATTTCCAAGAGGAATAGCAATTTGGCAAAATGATCACGACTTTCAAAGGTTCAAAATCAAAATAATGGGGGATGGATATTATTATGTAATATATTATCCATCACCCATAGGTCGATCTAGATATTTGGCCTATTCGGCTCGACGGGTTTAAACTAACAACGATATTAGATTGATCGCGACAGGTGAAGTGTCATACTAAGTTCATAATATTAATTTTGAAAATAAAATAAAACAGCGGCCGACATTCGGTAAGTGAAACAACTTAATTATTGTCTAGCCCTAGTCAATAAGCAAACATGTAAGTAATTGAACCTTGTTATAGCGATTATTTAATAACAGAAACTAAAAATAAATATCTATGGATTTCCACAAATAGTGGGGGTCAGCTCATAGCGGCCGTAGGGGTATATAGTATATGTAATGGCAGAGCGATGATACCCTGATGAACTCTGGCCCATAAGTATCCCGCCGCACCCCGCACACTAATGCGATGCAGTCGATGAAACCATGTAGTTGTAGCGACATTAATATTTTTATTGCAAGTATTGTTAAAAAAACGCCAAGGGAAGTTCATCTGTAGTGATTCGTTTTCTAAAATATTTAATATTGTACCGGTGTGGATACTTATTTATTTAGATTTGTCTGTGTAATATTAATTCTAGATTATGATAAAAAAAAAAAACAAGGAAATAGTGTAATAAGTAAACATCACGTGAATTTATTACTGTGTATAAAACTACAAATAAAATTACCTACAAATATAATAAAGAACATTTTAAAGATCACATTAGTTATTCATGTTTAGATGAACGTTAACCAGGGTCATAGGACGAGACTACGATGGCACGAGCTAGTAAAGATGTTCTGGAAAATGCTGTTCAGTTTTTTAATAACTACAAATGTATGTAGTTTATTTACATAAATACTGGTTATGAGTTAAAATGAAACATGAATACAAAAATATAAATATATTTGAATGAGTCCTCTAGTTTGTATCTAGGCGTTTTTAAGTTATGTCAATTTGAAAATTGAGACATAGTTCACACCAATCGCTATTTTAATTAATATGTTTTTTAAACTAATATTATAATATTTTCATTTCACCAAACACGATATCATATGCCACTAAAACTACACGTTTCGCGTAAATGTTGGTCTTCTTACCCGAGAGCCTGTCTAAAACGTCCGGGGTCCTGGGTTAAAATCTGCGGTTTTTTAAAAAGTTGGGCTATTGCTTACTCAAGCTTGGGCTATTTCTTATTATAGTCACAGAACTTATGCGAATTCAATTTATACATAATAAAAGGTTAAGGTATAATTTATTACGCTTTTTTGACAAGGTCCGCTATATTTAATATCACTATTAATAATAAAACTGTCCTTTATCTAGAAACGAGTTTTAATATTTGTGGTATAAGTAAGTCTATAAATAAAAACCTGAATACAACTCCCACAGATTTATCGCCAATGAACACTGTTACAGTAAAAATGTCGTCTCCATTTCACGGTACATAGTGCGGTGCCACTTTGTATGAAATTTTGATCCAACTATAGATAAAGTGTTATTACAAGCAGCGCGCCGTATACATATACATATATATGCATAATAAAATGGGGATTAAAAGGTTTTTGTACAACTTAATAAATTCTGTAATACGGTACAAAGTATAATAGAATAATTAAGCTAATATGTATAAGCGAATGCTAAAGTCTTTTCTGCAATTGTTGATTATTAGTTTCGCGTCCGCTAATAATTTTATTTCAAGCATTATTGTCTGGTCAAATGTTTTAAGAGGAATTTTACTATTTTCCCTGAGTCCGTCTCTACTCTTTTTCCCAGGGGGTTTCGGAACACTGAGCTTTGATTTCTGGGATTGACTCTGATCAATAGCACCCTGCGCTCTGATTTCGTATTTCCTCCTGTATAATGATCCGTTTAGTTATTTGTAAAATAGGTGCCCACCTGTAGCGCTTTAGGTGTGGCCTCGCTTGGACATCCTCCGGACAGGTGTTAGCATTACACGCGAGTGTGAGGGTACAACATTAATAATATGTAAGATTAGGATGTCAAGTCATCAAGGTCCTTAAAAGACCCTTCTGTAATAAGTAAAGTACACCTTTATGACACTTTCGTTCCTTCTTACATTTAATACAAGAGTTGGGAGGATTCCAAAGTGTTGCTTCTGTTTAGGCCGTATTTAACGATAACCTTCTTACGTCAGAGTTACTTTTTAAAATATCAAAATATTTAACACACTAACGTACTTGTTTGACATTCCTCCTGGAGCTGAGGGTTAGTGTGAAAGCGGTTCACCAGGGCTCTGGGAATATGGCAAGGAAGGTACAGGGTAGGTTTTTTAGTCAGTAAGAGTTTCTGTTTCCCGCTCCGCCCAAGAGTGGGAAACAGTGTTCGTCATTCGATGATTTTTACCTACCATAAAAAAATCTTGTTTGACATACATACATGCTTAGTTTTCATTGCTTTATTAAAAGTGAAGGCAGGCTCCATAAACAGTCAGTTGTATGGCAGCGGAGATTGTAAAAGAACTTTACGCTAACACTTTTGCGGTCGTTTGTACATTAAGGAAAAAACATACCTTGCCTTTTGTGTCCGATTCAGGTCCAAAACTAGCATTTTGTCAGTAAATTTTTCAATTATACGTACCTGTAAAGAGAAATATAACAACTGTAGAAACATTCTTACAAGGATCTGTTTAAATACTACAGAATTAAGGAAAACGAACTTAGTTTTACTTATGCATTTAATAACGGTCTTACGGGGTGAATAACATATTATTATGACATAATTAAAAAAATTCTAATATTTAATATCTTATATAACAACTGAATCTATAATTTTATTTGATATAAAAATCAGTTAGTATTTACTACTTTATCAAGAAAGTACCGGGAAAAGATCAATAATACACAAAATTTTTGTTATTTATCCAAATTTATTTTATCACCTTTAAAGTATGCCCCTCAGAAACAATACACTTACGCCTACGAATAAACCAATCATCAAAACATTTTTTAAACGCTGTTTCCGAAATTGAGTTCCATCCTCGACGTCAATTCTCCTTTATGTCTTCTACAGATTGAAAACGGGTGCCACGAAGTGATAATTTATGTTTAGGAAAAAGCTAGAAGTTGGCTAGAGCCATATCTGGCGAATATGGTGGCTGCTCGATTGTTGTTGTTGTTTAGTGTTTGGTCAAAAATTCGTTTACAATGATGGCCTTGTGCGAAGGCGCAATATCGTTGTGCTAAATCCAAGAATTTTCTTTCCACTAATCTGGCTTTTTTCGTCGAATTTGCTCTCTTAAAAGCCGCATAACGCTCAAATAATATTCTTTATTTACCGTGTGACCTTCCAGTAAGAATTCTGAGTACACAACAACAAACTTTGACTTTTGATCGACCTTCTTGGCTTGGTTTTTTCGGTTTTGGTTCAGTTGGACGGCACCACTCCGAAGCTTGTAGACTTTTTTTGCATATCAAATTCGTAAACCCACGTCTCGTCGCCAGTAACAATGCGTTTCATGAATGTTGGGTCGGAATTGACTCGTTCTAGCATGTCCTCAGCAATTGTCATGAGATTGAGTTTTTGGAGAAAAACCGGGTCTTTTGGGACTAGCCGAGCGGCAACATGTTTCGTACCCAAATGATTAGTTAGGTATAATGGTACGGATCAACTCATGAGATACAGAAAGTTCGGCGGCTATCTCTCTCAAACTTGAATGAGGATTTTCAGTCACTATTTCTTTCACTTTTGTGATGTTAACTTCAGTTGCAAAGTTTGTTGGCCTACAAGAGCGAGGCAAATATTTCATCATATCTCGACCGCTTTTGAATACTTTGTACAACATTAATAATATGTAAGATTAGGATGTCAAGTCATCAAGGTCCTTAAAAGACCCTTCTGTAATAAGTAAAGTACACCTTTATGACACTTTCGTTCCTTCTTACATTTAATACAAGAGTTGGGAGGATTCCAAAGTGTTGCTTCTGTTTAGGCCGTATTTAACGGTTTTTGTACCACTCATAAGCACGTATTTTTGATAAAGTTGATGCACCGTAAGCCTTCTGTAACATTTTCAGTGACTTCGAACACGAAATTCCATTGGCGATGCAAAATTTTAGAAAAACACCATGTTCGATGTTTTTGTCCATTATGACATTCGCAATTCACACTAGATAACTATAACTAAAAACAGCACTGTATTTAATATAAACTGGCGACCCGCCCCAGCTTCGCACAGGTGCAAAGGTGATACATTATAGCTATAAACCTTCCTTTTGAATCACTCTATCTATTAAAAAAAACCGCATCAAAATCCGTTGCGTACTTTTAAAGATCTAAGCATACACAGGATCTATACAACTTTGTTTTATACTTTGTAACGATGATAACAGATGCAACTCAAACTCCGCGCCAAATTTGATCCGTCGCGTTTTTTTTTTTTAATTTTTCAAAAACTGTTCATCCTATCAAGTTCAAAATAATTTTCCTAGAAAGTTTACTTAGTTCTACTTTTGAGATTTTTTCATATTTTGTAAACTTGTGGTTCAAAAGTTAGAGGAAGCCCCATTTTTTTCTTTTGGATCGTTTATTTCCGAAAATAATTATCAAAAAATTATTTTACGGAACCCCTAATCATTTTTAAATACCTATCCAACAACACAGGTTATGGTAGAAAAAAAATACTTCCCACTTAACGTGTAGGGGAGGTACCCTAATAAAACATTTTTTACTGTTTTTTGTTTGTGCACTTTGTCGGCGTAGTTAATATACATACATATTGATAACAAATTTCAGCTTTCTAGTGTTAGCACTCGGTCGCTGTCGCTGAGATTATCCGTGGACGAACAGACAGACATACATGGCGAAACTATAAGGGTTCCTCGTTGACTATGGAACCCTAAAAACGTTTGTCAATTCAGAAATTTAAATATATACGTAAGTTAGTTTATTAGGAACCCTCAGTGTGCGAGTCCGACGCGCCTTAGGCATTAAGTCCGCCTTTGTACTGTTATGTGCATGAAGTGTTATATAAATAAATAAATCAATATAATACGCAATATTAGAATACGTAAAGCGAGGTGCAGTGTAAAAAACGATTGAGACGTAAACGTAACCTAAGGCCTAGGGTATCAATCAATCAGTGTCCATACTGTGCATCGGTACTTCGATTCTATACATATAACATCAATTTGAACTACAATTGCAATACACGTATGTTTACAATAAAACTGATTAAATATAATGCATTATTGTATATATAAATGGCGGCACAAATCGCGACGTTGCAAATTGAATGATAAGACGCAGTATCGACCAATAGAAGAGCGACGTCAAATTATTTTGACTAATCGATTTTTTATTGTTTTTATTGCACGTGTGTTATATTTTATGATTCAATTTGATAAGCTGCGATGTATAACTGCTTATTACTTCGATCTACTTTCATTTAGAGCGAAATGCATTTTTATTATTTGTTCATGTAGCATTTCTGGCATTTAGATATTTTTATTCGCCGTATCTGTTTACTTTAAAATATTATCCTTAAGTAGATAAAAAATGTAAAATTCATTATATGCATTTGTGATTTAATAACAATCTGTCTGTAGTTAAAACATAAAAGTAGAGGTAAATCTACCTACATAGCTAATTACATATTTTACTCAACTCATGAAATAATTTTATATGCAAATAAAAAGCCAAGTACCAATCCAAATTATATTTTTGTAAAACACAGGGCAACATTTCTATTTATTTAATATAGATTATCAAATTTTATATTGCGTTTTTAAGTATACATTAAAACTCATATCGGCAATAAAATGTCCGAATTACTCGTAACATAACGTTATAGTTTACATGAAAATAAAACGATAAAAAATACAAAACAGAATAACTGGAGAAACGAATTACACATACACATTTAATAAAGGCAGGCAGATTTCGTAAAATCTAACAAACAAAGAATGGGTGTTATTTTTAGATAAAATTAACGTACATTATGATCGTACGCGCAGCTACCGAACGTGAATCATTTTTATGTGTGGCCCCATTGCGAGCGAGGAAACATTCATACCACTCGGCACTCATAAGTACCTATTTATGTATTTTTAATTAGGACATTAGGTACTTATATCATTCTTTGTTAAAGTAACAGCGCGATTTTTTTGCTTTCATAGGCACTAAAAATAAATAGAGCTAGGTACAAGAACTACGGAGCGCTCTACATAGCTCATTGCCAACACTGGGACCCCACACCAAGACCAAGGTCCACGTCATCGCAATAACAGATATTTTCCACTGATTATATTGGATATTGTTGGCTTTTCCTATTAAAACATTAGTTTCTTTTAACCTACTTCCAGAGATAATGGTTCCGTATGTACTGTTCAAATGTTTATACATTACAATAATTAAACCAGCGGCTTCGTCTGAGGGAAAGTCGGAAATTATACGAAGGTAACGTACTTCCAGAACATAAACTATCGTGTGTGTAAGGTTCAATCTACATATATCCACATCTAAATTCATCAAAGCTGGTTCAGCAGTACTGGCGTGACGTAACGTAAACGTTACAAACCAACATATACCTAAACAAGATTTTTTCCTTTTTTAAGTATAATACATATTAGTATGGGTACTACGAAGTGTGGATTGTTAGTACAACTACTGTATATCAAGCGGCGTAAAAATTGCCTAATTTGGCTTTTTGCCAACAGAATGACGTCATTGATGCTTGTATCTTTATTAAATGATTTAATGGTACTTGTGTATGAACCGGTGTTCCGCTTGGGGCACGGGTACGTTGATCTGTTGAGATCAACTGAGAATATTATTGTACTTCAATTTCTTCGAATGTGTTTGATTATGCATGAGTATTGGACTGCAATGTATTTATTTTGTTTTTGTAGTTGAAAGTTTGTAACTAACTACTGTATATTATGTAAAAGTAAAATTAAAAATACCGTTAGACCACAATCTATCTCGAGAGACTGCAAAGTATCGAAAGATTGTGAACCTTGACTTAACCAACAGCTCATGATTTTACGCAATATTTTTCGGTAGATTGTAATATATCGAACCTGAACTGTTAAGTTGTCAAATGGCTTAAAAAGGGACCATCTCGCGCGCTGATTGGTTGAATTTCATGTGATCCGCCATATTTGTTTGTTAATTCGCTTGATATCGAATGTAAACAAACAATATTTTAGTTATTTTAAATCAAGCTGTGAGTTCAACACGAAAGTGTGAACTCATCATAGCTTTATAATGAGTTATTATATGTAATTGTTGTGGAAGTATAATTGAACGTGTGGTGAACCTAACAAGTGCAGGTTAAAGTCAAATAAACTAGTTTTAGTCTTTGAAAGTAGCCTAAATTACAAACATTTACCGCGTTTTTTTTATGCATGTGAACCTCCTTTGATTATATCTAAAATGTCGGATAAACGTGTGTCAACAAAACTCAGGATTATACATCGTGGCCTGTTTGTGAAGGTTCACAACTTTCGATAGTTTGCAATCTCTCGAGATAAATTTAATACAAAAGGATAAGCTGAGTAACGTTATATGTCAGAATATTATTATCGCACAGCCGAAACTAATAGGAGTAGTAACGTGAAATTTTACATAAGCCTGCCTGCATCAGGCTGACAAGATTTACCAAAATTCACTCCGTAAGGAGATGATGAAGTGAGGTTCACAGTTTGTATGGAGAACACTAATTTCGCGTGAGCGAAGCCGCTGGCTGCAGCTAGTTTACTGTAGTATCATCTGGTTTCATGTTCATTAAAATTCAACTAATAAATAATTTGCATTCATCGTTCTTTTGAACATGCAACCAGACACTGTCTTGCACTTCTGTTGGAAAAAGCAAGTAAAGTCAGAAAAGAACATTTAATTCAGTCAATCTTATCTCCGATCAGTACAACATTACTTTCTAAACATAGACTCAAACGCCCTTATGGAAAAGGGGTTATGCAGAGAAACGACGAGATATGCAAAACAACCGGTACCTCCGTAGACTAACCGACTGGACAACATTTGGTATACTAGTACAACTATGTAATAACTGTCGCGTAATTATAATATTATAAATAATAAACGATTTGCATTCGGTTTCCTTCAATTATGTGCTGGTTTGAATTCCTGACGCGAAGCTGGTCTGATGGGTGAAATCTATACGAGGTACTGCTTAGATAGTGATTTGATAAGTAAGAGGCAAAGCTACCAATAGAGAAACAGTTAAGTTTACAAAATTGACGAACGAAGCTTAGTAGTAAATTTGTCACCAGAACTGTTAAAGACGAAATAAACAACATTTACAAGAAATTTAATTTCAGTTTTTCAATTTTCTAAAGGTCGCTCATACTCATTACTGAAAATTTTAATTTTTTCGCATTGCAGTTTCCAACACCACAATATCGACACTTGAAAGGAAAAATATCTAAGCGACATTAATTTTAACGTATCGAAAAAAAATCGATGTTTTAATTTGTTAAAATTAAGTCAATCTCTAATCTTAAAACTGCATAAATATACACAAAAATTAAAAATGAAAAAACCAATTGGATTCAACTAAAAACACCTAATCTAATAAAGCGACAAAAAACTATTCCGCATAGCTGTCAACTGGTACAGTGCCCAAAAGGCTGGCAGCATTGCCACGCTGTATGGCAATGTTTATTCTCTGCCCAATAGATGTTTGTTACTGTTTCACGTTCAACGGCTGAGAGGATTTTCATAAAAGGAAACGTTTAATAAAGGTATGGAGCTTGGGCCAAAAAAAATAGAACAGCAATTCGACTTTTTAAGGCTGGAAAAGCGTACCTAACTATCTTGATTATTTTGATATATCTGGACGTAATAATTCGATCTCTCTTCAAATCTGCGACAACGCAGAATTGAAGAAAGTGATCGAATCATTGCTATGAGTTATTAGGTCTGTACACGATCCCTTTGAAAACACTACACAAATAAAGCCGCGGGAAAAGGTAGTTCTGATAAGTATTTCCGTTCAAAACCAGTAGTATTTAGTCAAGTAGCCGGCAATCACTTCAAAGACACTGATGATGCGCGCTCCAACTGCAACTAAATAAAAGACGTCACAGTAGTAATATAATTAGCTAACTATCATTCCGTGAAGACCTATCATGTCAGTCACCGAAGCGCGAAGCTCCCGGACGGACCCAGCGCAAAAAGTAGAGTAGTGGATGAAACCACGCCTGCAAAGTTAACAGATATTTTCTATTTAATCGAATGTCAATCGTTTGTGTTGTTTGGAATTAGACGTGGGCAATGGCGGGTCAAGTTCAGGTGGGAATACAGTCAAGCACTGGTTTATAATCTACACTTCTACACTAATATAATAAAGAGGTAAAGTTTGTTTTTTTGTTTTTATGTTTTTTTGTTTGTAGGGGGTAATCTCTGGAACTACTGGTCCGATTGGAAAAATTTTAGCAACAATAGAAAGCTACTTTACTCCTAAGTGACATAGGCTATATTTTATGTACGCGGGCGAAGCCGCTGACAAAAGCTAGTATTCTAAAAAAAGAAAAACTGGAAAAGCGCGTAAAAACTTATGTAAATAATTCAATTCCCAAATCGAGTCTTATGAATCGAAAAAAGTATTTTTTGTGACTACAAATTCACAGTTTTCAGATTTTTCCTATATTTGAGCTTTGAGACCTTACTTACAAAAAAAAACCGGTTTTTTATATTATTATTATTAAAAAATCCCTTGTTATAAATGTACGTTTCTTACGACATAAATTTCAACTCGATTCGTTCTCGAGATAAAGGGCCTAGCCACACAGACAGAGAACAAATAGATCGTATAGGGGTCCCGTTTTTTTCCGAAGCCCAAAAAATGGAACAGGGAAAGTTACAAGACTTGTAGGTTTGTCTAATTTGGAGATGAGCTGACTTGGACTTTGTTGTGTGAACCCTTTCAGTAACAACACGACCATTATATGGCGTAAGAACTTCTTCATCAATTTTAAAAGCGGTAACAATAAAAATATACCTATCTAAGGTTGACCAGTAATAATGTCAATACGGTTAATTTCTTACAATTTGAATTCAAACGTGACATTCTCGTTTTTCGAGGCATGATTTTACTATTTGCAGAAAAAAATACAGCTGGTCCATAACTAAGCATTTTAATGAAATTCATTCCAAAGTACAATCCAAGTACCTATAGCTTGAATAAATAAAATAGACAAATTATAGATATAGATAAATACATAAATCTTGGAATAATAAAGAACTAGTCCAGAGGTGGGTAAACTTTCTTAACGGGGGGTCAGAAAATTTAAGAAATTTCAGATGAGAGAGGAGAAAAAATGCATAAATATTGAAACTTGCGTATGCGTATGCGCAACACAATCATGAATAACGCGGCTAGTCTAACTGGTTCTTACACCTATGCGTCTATTATTCTATTACGTAGAATCTACTTTACACTTATGGACCGACAAAATATAATTATCACGGGTGATATACTATTCATGCCGAAAGACTGTCAGCGGGCCGGATTAAACGCTTTCGCGAGCCGGAGTTGGCCCGCACTTTGCCCATCATTGATTAGTCGATGGTAGAGCACGCTTGCCTAGAAGTAACTTATTCCATTCTTGAAGATAACACGTTTTCTACATATAGGTGGAATGTTCACCTGTTCTGCGATACACCAGTACAATTAGTGGTCCTATAACGGAATTAAGTTATACATATGTAGTTCGTAACGTAACTTTTAACTTATTAGGAATTTCCTGTATGTCGTGCGTCATCATTTACATTAAATTATATAATTATTTTATTTTCAGTCTCACGGAAACAAATGTAAATGAATACGATTTACTCTACTATACCTGCCTAGCCTATCCTTAATTATTATGCGTGTTTGAGTCGACTTCTAGACACTGGGCAACACCTTATAAAACTGGAGTGTTCAGATTTTCTCGTTTTTGGCTACTTTACTGTACGACTAATAAATTGATTAAAATTCATAATGACACCTACAGTGTTTAAGCTCTCTTAATTATTGTTATTTTTTTTAGCGTACAGTAACGAACTTAAATATGTGACTAAAAATAAATGGGCACAATCCGCCCTGTTCTTAGTAACAAAACATTATTGCTTATTGTTTCGAAGCCAGTAAGTTATTATTGGCCGTCTAAAGGCCATCGATACGTATTCACATATCACTTACTGACCGTGACTCCAACGCTATTTTTTGTTTTTAAAAAACACCATAATTGTTTCAATAATAGCTTCTTATAATTTGCGAGGTCTTTATGACACATTAGCACGATCAACACTGATACAATGCGGTTAGAAAGCTTTATAATTGCAATACATTTTTGCTCCACTCGACCATAATAAAGTATTATAGGCGAGATAGTTTTTGTATACAAATACTTTTTGTTTGTGTTGTGCGCAAGTTTACCGATGCGAGTGTACATAGTACAGGCCGGGAAGATATTTTTAAATTTGCAAATTTGCATGGAAATAATGATAGGGTAATTTTTTTATTTGTATTGGTAGTTTTTTTTTTTCTAAGTTATTATTCATTCAAACAGTCGGACCGTTTGTAACAGCGGAAAATAAAATATGTACCATTTCTACTTGAGAATTGCATAGCATATCTAGTTTAAAAGATGGGGTTGATTAGCAACTGTAGGCTTCTAGTTCAACGGGAAGTGCCCTATGAATTTTGATTTACTTGTGTCAGAATGTACCTACATTATTGCGATATAAATGGCCGTATCTTTTTTTGGTTAATTTCGAAGTTTAATATTTGTTTAGACTCGATACATTTACGTATTTCCGAGATAAAGGGACAAACAGAAGAACAAAAAACTGTTCTTCTAAGGATTCTGTTTTTTTTTCACTTCAGGTACGGAATCCTAAAAATGTGTAAAATACTTTCGTATCCCTCAGGCAACTGTATAGTGAAGTTATATTTTTTCTACGTAAAAAACTACTACGGTGTATTTAAAAAACCGTAAAAGTTTGCGTAACACTATGAACGTAACCTACGGTAGCTACCTATGCTTATCTCGAACACAGATGACTGCATTGAAGCGGCACTTTTCGTGAAGTGGCAAAATATTCGGCCACCTGGCCACAGGGTAAAAAAAACGGGGCAAGTGCGAGTTGCACTGGCACACTCCTTGAGGGTTCCTTACAAACTAAGGAATAGAGTCGCGAATAGAGTCACGAACATTTTTCCGAATCCAAAAAAAAGATGTGACGTAACTTTAAGCTTTCACATTTGTTCCTATACTTGTGCTATAAGAATTGGGAAACCGTCCAATGACTGCACCCGCTAGAGAACGTGTCAGATTTTTACTGACTAATAAGTTAAAGTTGATTTTTGTATACCGCGGTATTCATTTATTGAGATACTTCAAGATGCAAAAGTTCAATTGACAACTTTACATTCAGGGCATTTAATAATAATTCAGCAGACTGGCACATAATATTAATTTGCCAATTTGACTTTAGGTAGGTGTAGTATAGGTAATTGTATTTTGGTAAAATTCTTTAAAAAAAAACTTTCATTTTAAACTACTACATAGTTAGCGGATCTCAAATCGCGTTCCCTATCATTGAAACAGCAACCATAATTGCTAGCGTTCTATCATTAACTTCATTTTGCTAACAAGGGTCTGATCATGCATTATACTCGTAGCATACTTTGTCATTTAATTATATTTAATTTATATGTATGTCGTGGCATAATTACTGTGTTTTTAACTCTTGTTCAATGAGCCAGCTGCTATGAAGGACGGGTCGTGTATGTTGTTAGGATTGTAATGTGCCTAATCGGTACAATTGTACGTTCACGTTCTAGGCAAGGTTGCAGAGACGGGGAAATAACATATAAGAAGATTTAATATCATTTGTTTCCATTGTTATGCGAATTAGCGGATACGATTTCTTTGTAATAACTAACGCACGGCCGTTTCTTAGATCACTAGACTGACAGACATTGCATGTCACAACCAACAAACAATGTCTAAACAAAAAGTAACATTTATACTGTGAGTCATTATAAAAATATGTATATTAAATGAAAACAACACGGCTCCCACATAACAATTACACGGCCTTATCGTTCAATCTACACTGTATCTATTATACCCGAAAGTGTCCAAACTAAGAATCTATTGTAGAGGTAATTAACAATATTATAAGATACGGTAGCGATGGGCCCGCGAGCCCGTGAAGCGATAAAGAAGGTAGAACCATAGACTAAGGAATTCGTTCAGCAGCGCCACTTAAACACTGATGGTGCCACCGTTATCAAAATTAGTTACTTAAAAGTATTTATTGCAATTGATGCATTAACAGTTACTTTTGACCGACTGGCCAATCAAACAGATTACTCTGCAGCAGACTGACCACTTACTATTACATAGTATAAAACAAAGTCGCTTCCTCCCTATGTATGCTTAAATCTTTAAAAGTACGCAACGGATTTTGATGCGGTTTTTTTAATAGATAGAGTGATTCAAGAGGAAGGTTTATGGGTATAATACATACATAATATATTCAATATCAGTACCCGTGCGAAGCTGGGGCGGGTCGCTAGTTTTGTTACATATGTATTCCACACAAGTTTGAGGAAACAAATGAATATCTTGTCTTTTGTATGTTTGTAAGGAGAAGAAACTCCACTGATACCTTCTCTTATAAATCATATACCTACCAATATACTCTACCCGATTGTTAGATACTTATGGTTTGGGTCGTCAGTTTTGACCATGAGCAAACGCGGAGTAAAAAAGTATTATTCATAAAAATCTCCGAATTGTTTAGCACCTGCTCTGTAGAATCTTAACATAAATTCTCTACAGAGAAATTTGTTAATCAGTTTCTTAACATGTGCAAAATAGCGCAGAGGTTTTTATGAATAAGACTGAAAGTGCGCAAGCGGTAAATTAATCACGCAGTGCCCACTGTGATCAACAGAGTGCGCACCTAAGTGCGCCGTTGCAAACACAATCTGTGCAAAATGGGACAGGCTCCTCCGACACCCCGTGCAAGAGTTCCTGACTCATAGCCATATTTTATAGTGACCTAACTCTACACTTTGAAAGATCTAAGAAAGGTCATTAAAGCCGCTATAAACTAAGCCCAAATATTAAAAAATAATACCATCCATCTTGAAAGAAGAAGAACATTAATAGTGGCATGTCAACGAGCATTTTGTTATTTCCCTTTCTGTACATTCCCAGTCTATGACAGATCTTAATCTGGGGTCCCGTCGCGCCCGCGCCGCCTCAAACACGTGTAGAACAAGCTAACTCACCGCTGGCGATCACTGATACTGCCCGAGTGCCCGCTGTCAACACTCAATACCGATCTGACACCTGTTACGTCACTCGAAGATTAATGCGCAGGAGCAGTGTTAAGTTGTTACTGTTTTTATGTTCAACATGTGAAGAAAAGAGATAGGTAGTTTGATTCAACAGTGTACCTACTTGGCGTAACAAATTAAACGCTTTAGGCTATTTTTTAAATAAAGTTATATAATATATGAGATAATAATGAGTAAAAAGGAAAAAAGAAATTCAGCTAGTTAAATATAAAATATGTGTCATCACGAATTTTCACATAAAAAGATATGGTTTTGCCGAATTTGTCTGTTTTATTTTCGGTACACAAACAAACAGTAAGAAAAGTAAGGTACCTATATATTTTATACCGATCTTTACGATTATCTATAGTTTCAAATAAATTGAAATACCTAGTTAGATTGCATTCTGTATTTCTTTCCTGATTTTTGGAGCCAGGCAATCCTGCTTGGTAGATTTTTAAGATTTTATCAAAACATTATTTAAAGGATAAAGCGGATTACTACTCTATTCTGAATAATATACTCTATATAAGAATTACTACTGACATTTAGCTGCAGCGCGAGTAGGTAAGTCGAGTTGATAATGAATTTCCGTAAGAGCTTTCATTGAACTTTGTATAAAATACCAACAAGTATAATAAATAATTTAAAGTAAATGTTAAAACGGGAATATAGTTGTCATATCGAGCTTCAATTTTGTTTGTTTATCCGCTAGTTAATAACTAGGTACCTAGTTGTTGGATATAGCTCCTGTTTTAATGATAAATATTTCATTCATCTTCTATATGAAAACTATGATGAAAACGGAGCGTTTAAAGTGAGCAGTTTTATTCTTGACTTGTGGTCAAACAATAGCCTGTGATGAATTATTAAATGTTCGCTTAGTCTTAATTTTCTTCGACAGCTGAAAGCGTTATAAAATTGTATCCAAAAATAAAAAAATCGGCCAAATTCGTGTCGGGCTACGCTCAGTGTAGGGTACCGTAGTTTCCCGTCCGTTACAAATTTCCCACAATGTAACTGAACCCATGTCAAAATTAGTAACCCAATTTCCCGAGAGATGGCGTGTAACCGGTGGTAATTTTGGATTACGTGAACCGATTTTAATTTGAAAGAAGATACGCTCAGGATAATGAAATATCTAAAAAAGTAAAAAAAAATGCTTCCATATACGGTTAAATTACAAAATTAGTTCAGAACGTTTTTTTTTTTTAATTTTTCAAAAATTGTTTATTCCATCAAGTTAGACTACGGAACCCTAAAAAGATAAGAAGTTAAGCTTGAGGTAAGCTTCTTCGCTAATTATTGATCTTAATAAACTCAAGCTATTTAGGGTTTTTCGTAATTTTAAAGGCACAGGTGCTTCACCTGCTCCTCTCGTCCGATAAGATTTTAAGTTATAATTACTTTTGCAAAATATCAACTGAGCCAACGTTCCATACCTACGTTTCTATTTTTCCTAATTATCACTTCTAAAAACAAATAAGAAATATGTAAATTGTTCATGTTAGGATATTCTTACATAGTAATAAATCTTGGTATATAGAACCCAAGTGTTTTTTAAACCAAACGCGTAAACTAAGCACTCCATTCTAATTTGTAACACCCACATAATGTCTATTATTAAACTTATTAGAAGTGTTATTTATGACACTTTAAAACCAACAAGTCGATATGCTGATGACTTGAGTGATTCGTATACTCAAATATGAAATATAGATGAGTACGGAGTATGATCTGTAGGTTATTCACGATATTATTATATTACCATAACTTACGACCATGACGTAACAATTTTTTTTTAATCTCGAACCGTCGACGACTCCGATACATGATCCTATAACGTTTTAAATGTAAATTTTAACTTTAAAAAACTTAAAATATTTGCCCGTCCCGACGAGGATAATGCAAAAAATATTCATAAGGGATATTTTAATTATAATTTCACATGTATTCAAGTTATTTAATCCTACCGGAGTTGGATCAATCGACACCGGTCCAGCAGTAATATATTGGCAATATGAATAATTTTAATATTAAAATGTAATTCGATTGACTCGATGAGATATCGATATACGGGACATGTCGATTGCGTTAGCGATTTAAATATCCCGGAGTGTACGTTGGCAAGAGGTGCTTTTTGAAATAATATGATTATCGATTTATACTATCTGGACTACGTTGACGATAATGTGACTCCAGCTGCTGTGTACTGGATCACTGCAAGCGTAATGTCAGCATGTTCTCATATAAGTTGAACTGCTTTTAATAATATTCACTGTGACTAATAATATAGAAAACCAGTATCCTTTAACCATATAAAAAAAAAAACAAAGAAATAGGGAGAAGTTCTTTGTTCGTCGGTACTCAACAAGAAACCCTTATAGTTTCGCCAAGTCTGTCTGTCTGTTTGCCCGTCCGCTGACTGTCTCAGCGACTGTTAACACTAGAAACCAAAAATTTGGTACCAATATTTATTGTACCAATATTTATTAATCAAGCCGACAAAGTGCTGAAATAACAAGTAATAAAAATGTTTTAATTGGGGAGGCACCCCAATTAAAACATTTTTAACATTAAGTGGAGTGTTTTTTTTTTTCACTTCTACCTTAACATATGACATATTTTTGAATAGGTATTTAAAAATGATTACGGATCCCGTAAAATATGTTTTTGATAATATTAATATTTTCGGAAATAATCGCTCTAAAAGTAGAAAAACAATGCGTCTCCCCTCTTTAACTTTAGAACCATAGTTAGTTTAGAAGATATGAAAAAATCTTAAAAGTAGAACTTTATAAAGCCTTTCTAGGAAAGTTATTTTGAACTTGATATGATAAACAGTTTTTTAGTTAGATAAAAGTTTAAAAATTAAAAAAAAAATCTAAACTAAGTTTGCAATTTAACCGGACATGCAAGCATTTTTTTTTACTTTTTGACGTATTTCATTATCCTGAGCGTATCTTCTTTCAAATAAAAATATTAAAATAGGTTTACGCAATCCAAAATTACCACCTTACAGCGCCATCTCTCGGGAAAATTGGTTACAAATTTTTACATGGGCTACTGGGTTCTGTTACGTTGTGAGAAATTTGTGACGAACGGGGAACTACGGAACTCTACACTGAGCGTGGCCCGACACGCTCTTGGCCGTTTTATTTTAACTTAGTTTACATATTTTATTATCCTGAATGTATCTTCTTTCAAACAAATATTAAAACTGCTCACGCAATCCAAAATTACAACTGGGTACAGCACCATCTCTCGGGAAATTGAGCTACTAATTCATGGGCTACTTCACGCTGTTAAATCGTAGTTAAATTGTGAGAAGTTTGTGACGGAAGGGAAACTACGGAACCCGACACTAGGCGTGGTCCGACACGCTCTTGGCCGGATTTAATTTTTTAATAAAACAAAACAAAGCAATCACACTAATGCTATAGTTGAAAGTTGGTATATAGTTAATATCTGTCCTTTACGTCCTAACTAATAGTCCAGTGCAAATAGCATCGTTAACGATAAAAAGTGGACTTAAATAGTAGTAGAATGAAACCTTTTGGAAAAGGAAGAAAATATGGCAAAAATTTAAGGAAAAATAAATTACGGTCGATCTGAGGTCGGGAAGTGGATGGGTGTGCGGTTTTAAGGGTAAAAAATGGTTTATCTCTAATTCCGGCAAAACTACCGGTTCTATGGAAACAAGTCTAATGGCAAACTTGTAGGTTATAAAAAGATCTACGACTTTTATATTTTAACTTTTATACATAACCTCAAAATCTATGTGAAAAGTCCAAAAAACCGAGTTTTTGAATTTAATTTTTATCTCCTTTAAAAATTACTTTTTTTTCACAAAATTTGGTGAAAAGTTTCCTTTTCATGTCCCAAACTTTTTATAATTTTTTTGATTTAAAATATTCACAGTTACTCTTTATTTCGACTTAACATCGAAAAAACAGCCTCTTTTTCAATCGAAAAATCTCACGTAAAAATATGTGATTTTTTTAAAACGTTTGTTGGCTTCTTATTCGTCGAAATTTTTACTTTTTGATGGTGTAAAAAAATACATACATTAGTATAGTAAATTTTTTCAGAAAATGCGAAAAACTAAAAAAACTCGAATTAGAAATTTCTTTTGTTTAATCATTATTAGCGACCCGCTCCAGCTTCGCAGGGGTGCAAAGGTGATATATTATACCTATAACCCTTCCTCTGGAATCATTCTATCTATTTAAAAAAACCGCATCAAAATCCGTTGCGAACTTTTAAAGATCTAAGCATACACAGGGATAAGCAACTTTGTTTTATACTATGTAATAATGTACTGAGGAGTTTATTAAATTTTTTATAAGATTTAAAGGGGATTTCATGTTGGAAATATGGCTGCTGCAATTGCGTATGCTTACATAATGCTCCAATGTGGAAGAACAAACCTACGAGGAAGTTAATGATTCAGATGATGAATTTCATCATCTGAATCATAAGTAAGTAAGTTTTTCGAATTTAACCATGAAGAAATGCTATCAAAGAGACAGAAACTAATGGTAAAAACTAATAAATGATTAGAATGTAAGATAAAATATATGAGGCAAGATTATATTATTTAAACATATGTAATGAATATAAATAACGTTGACTGATTAATCGAAGCTAAAATTTAATAAGACAACGTTTTTACTGCATAAAATTGCAGCAATCACATTTCCTACATGAAATACCCTTTAAATCTTTTATAAAAAATGTAATAAATACCTCAGTACATCATTGCATAGTATATAACAAAGTTACTTATCCATGTGTATGCTTAGATCTTTAAAAGTAAAAAAATTCGCAACGGATTTTGATGCGGTTTTTTTTAATTGATAGAATGATTCCAGAGGAAGGGTTATAGGTATAATATATCACCTTTGCACCCGCGCGAAGCTGGAGCGGGTCGCTAATAATGATTAAACAAAAGTAGTTTCTGATTCGAGATTTTTTAGTTTTTTGCATTCTCTGAAAAAACTTACTATAGTAATGTATATGTCGGAAACGGCTTCGATTTGTTAACAAGACAAGGCACGCCATCTAGCGGCAACTAGAAGAACTAAATAAAGATGGCGCGCCTGACAGTCAGTGACGTATCCGCTTTGCTACGAGCTTGTGGTGGGGTGAACCGACCCGCACGGGGAGCGGGCACACTTTGAGCGAAGCCGTCGCAGAGTCAAGACGTTCTGAAACTGTCCGAGTTGTTGTAATTTGTGATAACAGTGCACTGTACCGAAATGTATTGAGAAGTAAACTGATTCAACTGCTAGCCGTTGTTATTCATTGCACGATACCCACATACGCCCACATGATAGATCTGATAGACCAGAGCTCGAACACCATCCTGGACACGAGCCGACATCAGAAGTGGGATTCAATCGTGCAAATGAATTGACAAGCTATGTGAGCAATAATTACGCAACACTGAAGAAAATGGCGAGAACAAAGATAGTTGGCGGTTATTATTCGAAATTCAAAAATTCGAAAATGAAGACCCGGATCGAAGCATAGACTTGAACGGTCTGATTAGGTTTTTTCTGGGGTTTTTCCCTAATCCTGAGCAACGAATGTTGGACCATGGTGACGTTGTGCCCCCAGAGCGCAAACTACAACGTCCTACCCGGATTGTGAATCTACCCAAATTCGACCCCGAGAAACAAAAGCAAATCGGAAATCACTACGAGAAAATTGGACATACGCAAACTGAAAACAAGAATATTCAAGCCTCAAGACCACCGGCAACAAGGTAGCAAGCCAATCCAGGTCGGCTTTGGAGAGCAGAGTTCTTGATGGAGATCTGGATCCCTGAGAGAAGTGGCGCGGTGGTAACCGTGACGGTGCCGTTGTGACAGCGAGCGATGGATTGACGTCGTAGTCGCCGATCTTTCATCAGAAAAAGGTCAGGTATTCTCATTCCATTTTTATTCTGAAGCTGAGTTTATGGTGGGTGAAAATCATCTAATGACGAAACCCGCTCTTGGTCGGAGCGGGAGACAGTGTAGGTTGTCAGTAAATTTTGGGGTAGATTTAAAGTAAAATGTTACATTGACAAGTGTAGGTGACATATTATGACGGTACTCGGTACAGATCATTACTTGTGTCGTTGAAATTGATAATAGGGACTAAATCGCGATTTTATTACGTGAACCAACATCTATTTGCGAAATTAAATCTTAGGCCGTGATTAGTGAATTAATGACCGTGAAACATTTTTTTGAAAATAGCTTAGGTTCATGGCGTAAATAATTGTAATTACAAAGTACCCTCAGTACATCCGAGAATTAAGGTTCGATTTTTTTATGACGGTGACAGTTCTCCGAAATAATGTTGACGTTGACACCGACGTGTCCTTGAACATAAACTTGCGATTATTTCTGTGTCGTTTCGTTAATAATCGGACTATTTTACTATCGGTATCCTACAAACGCGTGCAATAAAAAGTGATCTATATCGTTCGATTAATTTTGACTGTATAAAGACGACAGTAATAGTTTGGCAAGGATGAATTAAAAATAATTCGTAAGCGGGTAAATGAATTATGGTGCGACCGTGTAATTCAATGATTGCAAAAAAAAAAAAAGACCTGAACTAGTCTTTTAGTTAAGAAATACGACGCGTTAAATTAAATGTGCAGAGACTATCGAAGACTAAATAACAATACCCTACCGAATCGTTATTCGTTGCTATTTATCTCGGATCAAATATCTCAGTTACACGACCTAGGGTAGTGATTGTTGTATTTTCCCAATGTTTGATATAATTAGAGTATTGGTTTAATGATACAATAGTTTTGAGAGCGTCGACTAAAGCCGGAATAACGTTACATTTGAAACAGTGATCCGTTTTTCGATAATTAAATTCAAGTGGTGAGGCTCTTCATCCGTGGTGGATAGTGTCATTCGATATGGTTTGATCCTAGGCGGGTGATGAACAGTAAGGATGCTAGATCCAAAGCGGATGATGCCCTGTAATAATGCCAATATCTCGACACGAAATGATTTCTGATCGATTTAAGTCGTGCGTTATCTGCCGTTAATGACAAAAGATGACGTAATTCCCTAGATTGATTTAAATGTCGTGAAAGATTATGCGTTACGCAATAAATACTGTGTAGTACCATATTAAAGGTGTACGAGGAGATAAAACCAACCTACCCACAAACAATATAAAAAAAAAAAGAAAGACAATAAAAAAACCGTTTGAAGTAATAGAGAAGGAAATTCAGAGCTCATAAAGTAGACGTACGATGAAGTAGTTGAGATAATTAAGTTTACAATATGATCGGACACTAGGAGATTAGATTTATAGGCGTAGCTTAATAGAAAACAATATCTAGTGGCGACAGTAGACCGTCAGTACCTTAAATTAGGGACGTATTTTGTAGGAGACCATTAAGTAGTTAGAGACTTGGCGATCCTGGAGGGATGCGCAGGTGTGGATGACCTAGAGGTTACTGGGCTATGTGTAGCCAGAGATCATATGTAGAGCTCAATTATTGGTGTTTTGGATTAGTTTGATTAATTGTGTGTACTGTAAAGGTATCACAATAGGTTTAGAAAGAAGCACTTGTACACCAACCGAGTTAGGGAAGTATTTGAAAAAAAAAAAAAGGAATAAATAAAAAGAGAGAAAAAAAAGATGAAAAAAAGGAGAAAAAAAAATGAGAAAAAAAAATGAGAAAAAAAAAGAGAAAAAAAAAAAGAAAGTAACAAAAAAATGTAGGAAAGAGTCATTGAAGGGAAAATCCGGTCCAATGACTCAGCTAAAGGGGTTGCGATCCGACCTAGCCCTCCGACTATAAGGATTGCAATCCGGTCTAGCACGTTTAGCTAAAGGGACTGATGTCCGGTCTAGCATTCGCTAAAGGGACGGATGTCCGGTCTAGCATTCGCTAAAGGGACTGATGTCCGGTCTAGCATTCGCTAAAGGGACTGATGTCCGGTCTAGCATTCGCTAAAGGGATATTTATCCGGTCTAGCATTCGCTAAAGGGATATTTATCCGGTCTAGCACAATCGTCTCCAGTTCTAATACTGATGAGATAACGTAGTACTTGTGGTAAGCTGAAGGGTTAACCGGACCAAGAAGCTAATCTTGTAGGGTCAGTGGTTGACCGGACCAAGAAGTAAGCCTTGTAGAGTCATGACTGACTGGACCAAGTGCTTAAAATTCTGAAGGGCCTAAGTAGACCGGACCAGAAATAGTAACAGTATGACAATTTTTATTACCCAAAATTTGTATTTGGTTTATTGAGTAAAGATTTGTTGTCACATTAAGCGATTGACTGCGTGTTGCGAGTTCAATTCCCGCACTAAGCAGATATTTGTGTAAATGGTCGCTCATGGCCAAGATGTGAATTTTTAATCTTGTGTGTGTGACACGTAATCTCAAACTTGCGTGTTTGGGACTGCACTCGCGATGCGAGATTAATTCCTAGTGTTTGTCAGGAGTGACCGAGCTATATGATACTGCGAGATGTGTTTTGTTTCAGAGTAACACACAGCGCTGGATGACTAGTTGGAACATTTCATCAGTGGACATCTTCCAGCTGAGGTGGCGATGACGACTAACACACGAGGACGTGTGTCTTTCAGGATGGCCGTGTCGGAAACGGCTTCGATTTGTTAACAAGACAAGGCACGCCATCTAGCGGCAACTAGAAGAACTAAATAAAGATGGCGCGCCTGACAGTCAGTGACGTATCCGCTTTGCTACGAGCTTGTGGTGGGGTGAACCGACCCGCACGGGGAGCGGGCACACTTTGAGCGAAGCCGTCGCAGAGTCAAGACGTTCTGAAACTGTCCGAGTTGTTGTAATTTGTGATAACAGTGCACTGTACCGAAATGTATTGAGAAGTAAACTGATTCAACTGCTAGCCGTTGTTATTCATTGCACGATACCCACATACGCCCACATGATAGATCTGATAGACCAGAGCTCGAACACCATCCTGGACACGAGCCGACATATATATTTTTTTACACCATCAAAAAGTAAAAATTTCGCCGAATAAGAAGCCAACAAACGTTTTAAAAAAATCACATATTTTTACGTGAGAATTTTCGATTGAAAAATAGGCTGTTTTTTTGATGTTAAGTCAAAATAATGAGCAACTGTGAATATTTTTAATCAAAAAAATTATAGCAAGTTTAGGACATGAAAAGGAAACTTCTCACCAAAGTTTGTGAAAAAAAAAGTATTTTTTAAAGGAGATAAAAATTAAATTCAAAAACTCGGTTTTTTGTATTTTTCACATAGATTTTGAGGCTATGTGAAAAAGTGTAAATACAAAAGTGGTAGATCTTTCTATGACCTACAAATTTGCTATTAGACATTTTTCCATAAAACCAGTAGTTTTGCCGGAATTAGACATAAACCATTTTTTCCCCTTAAAAGCGCACACCCATCCACTTCCCGACCTCAGACCGACCGTAATTTATTTTTCCTTAAATTTTTGCTATATTATCTTCCTTTTCCAATGGGTTTCATTCTACTACTATTTAAGTCCCTTTCAAAAGCTATTTGCACTGGTCTATAACGGTTGCACTTGAACAGGAAAAAATACAAGGGAAAACCACGTTACATTATTTGTCTTTAAAAGAAAATTAGAAATCGATTACTAATGTGGAAGAAACCGTTGTGATGCATCGCAGCCCGTCCCATTATTAGTTAGAAAGCCCGTAAACCTAATTGGTATACGATTTGGTTAAGGCAATTAGTTACAAAATAACGTGCTGAACCTACTTTCTCATCAATTTGCGATAATAGCGGGATAGTTGACGGTTACTATGGTTCACTGCCTCAAGACTAACAGACAAGCGCGACTTGATAATGAAGTGACGGTTATTTTTATGGCAATTGTTCTACAGGTATAGCGAATGTTACAGCACCGCTGTCACATTGTCGCTTCACGTCAGTCTCTGGAAGGTTTAAATCTTATTGAAATCGTTACGGAAGCTTGTTGTTCGATTCACGTCACTATTACAGCGCTTTACAAGTTAAGGGAGGTGCTCAAAGGTAGACTACGAAATAAAAAAATTTATATTGCAGGTTACGTTGTAAATTTATTAAAATAGATTGATTTATTAAAATCATCAACACTATCCTCTCAGTTCGTCTTACCCTATTTAATTTAGTCAAAGTGTTTTCAAAACTTAATAAAATTTGCTTTCGTGAGTTATTAGTTCTAGCGTTTTCATCGTAGTATAACTACAAGTATTAAGTTTTTACAACTAATATTGTAAACTAAAGAATTTGTTCGAACGGCCCTAATCCCAGGAACTCCTACTATAGGTTTAGGTACAGGTTGTAAAAAATATTTTTCATTACTCATACTCTAAAAGTAGGTGTAAAGTTGCCTGCGGAAAGAGTTGAAAGTAGCACTTTTCCTCCTTAGGGAATTTTACTTTCAAGTAACAGTTGTCTAAATATTTAAAAAAAAACTAGTTTTATTTTGACATTTCTATTGAACCGTGACCCGAATTTCTAATAAGGAATAATTTAAGAATACTTTTTTTAAAGTCTTTATTTTAATTTATTTACAACGATTTCTTTATAACTGATATATGTTTGAGAAAAATGTTGACCCATTTTTACACTGATAAAATGAAAAATATTGACTGAATAGCCAGACGACGACTAAAAAAAAAATTGGCGGGTAAATGGTAGTCTCTCTATAATCTGTGGCCGATTTGATCTTTCATGTATTTTTCGAGTAGTAGAGTTTTGTTCATACTTTGATAACGATAAGTTCATCAGCTTCAGTTATGGATTTACGCAAGATTCTTAAGAGGAGAAACCCTTCTACCGCTTAAATCAAAATAAATATACCTACCTAAAAACATACGAAGACCTTTGACGACGACTCAGGTTTTTATTATAGGTATTTATTTTCGTCATATTCGTAATGAAAAGCACAGTGTTCACCTCGAGTTAAAGAGTTATTTAGTCACTTTCACCCCTGGTATAACAATGTACTATTTTAACACAGCCGATTTATCGAGAAAGGTTAGCAAAGTATATAACATCACACTACGATCCACAGGAGCGGGGCAATAGCTAGAGACTGTGATTAGTTATTATTAAAATGATAACTAACTGCGTGTTGGAAAAATCTGATCCAAAAAAAAACAAAGTAATATTTCAAAAAACTTCATTTGGAGTTATCCGTGCAAAATGGGAGTTTATTTTTCAGTAACTGTGTTCTAGTTAAAGTTTTTAATTTTCCGGGGCCGAAGAGTTTTGCATTTTTTAGCAGCTTGAATTTCGGGAAAATTATGTCAAGCAAATTAACACTACTAAATCGCATTATAAAGAACATAGGGTTTCAGCTAGTCTCTCATATTTAGACAAATAGTATAAACTCGTACATATTATATATATCTAGATAACGTTTAGATATAGTTGTTCCATGTCATTCATGACGGTCTTCGATAAATGCATCTACATTATTTGTTCGTGCACATACTACACGTAGAAAACATAGATCTTACTAAAAACTGGCCAAAGGGTTAAATTCATTCAAGTAGTATATTTAAGTAGTAACGCGAAGATATTATTTCAAAATGCTAATAGCAATCTTATTTGACTCTTCTGTCATAAGTGTAAATTTCAGGCGCTCCCAATTTTATTTTGAGAAATGCATTAAAGAACGTAGGCGTCGAAGCGAAGTTTAAGTTTTATCAAATCAAGCTAATGGTCAATTTTGCAAAAATATCATCACAATCGGAAACGTACCGTACCAAATAATCATGACTTAGTTTTTTAGGGTTCCGTAGTCAACAAGGAACCCTTATAGTTTCGCCATGTCTGTCTGTCTGTCTGTCCGTCCGCAAATAATCTCAGCAACTGTTAGCACTAGAAAGCTGAAATTTGGTATCAATATGTATATAAACCATGCCCACAAAGTGCACAAACAAAAACTTTAAAAAAATCTACACTAATATAATAAAGAGGTAAAGTTTGTTTTTTTGTTTTTTTGTTTGTAGGGGGTAATCTCTGGAACTACTGGTCCGATTGGAAAAATTTAAGCAACAATAGAAAGCTGCTTTACTCCTGAGTGATATAGGCTATATTTTATGTACGCGGGCGAAGCTGCGGGCAAAAGCTAGTGTTTAATAAAGGTAACTCCCCCTACACGTAACGTGGAAAGTGATTTTTTTTTAATTTCTACCATAACATGTGATCAACGCCGTGCCCTCGTGGGGGTGATCGGCGGCGGCGACCTCTCGCGCCGGGCCTTGGTTCAGGCCATGGTCCGCAGCGAGGAGGAGTGGCAGGCGGTCGTCTCCTTCTGCGAGGCAGTAATGCTCGTAAAGGAGGAGGCTGACCGCATAAGGCAAAGGCAACGGCACACTCGCCGTAGCCGTCGCCGCCGCGATCCTGCCGATATCCGGCCACCGTAGACACTGGCTTGCGGACGGTGAGCAATGGGTAGCCCGCCGTCCGGTCGTCTGGTAGCAGTCCGGACCGAGCCCAAGTCGTCGACGGCGCGTTCCGTTCCCGCGCGTCTCAAGGAGTTGTCAGCACACCGTAGGGGCCCAACAGGGTCGAAGGCTCCCGGAGCTGAGGGTTGATGCGAAAGCGTTACACCGGGGCTCTGGGAATAAGGCAAGGAAGGCACGGGGTAGGTTCTTTAGTCAGTAAGAGTCTGACACTGTTTGCCGCTCCGCCCAAGAGTGGGATTCGTCATTCGATGATTTTTACCTACCATAAAAAAAAAAACCATAACATATGATATATTATTGGATAGGTATTTAAAAATGATTAAGGGTCGGGTAAACTAAGTTTTTGTTACTTAATATAAATGTTTTCGGAAATAACCGCTCCGAAAGTAAAAAATGAGGCGTGGGGGGGACGCCTCATTTTTTCCTCTAACTTTTGAACCATAAGTTTAAAAAACATGAAAAAAATCTCAAAAGTAGAACTTTAAGTAAACTTTCTAGGAAAATTATTTTGAACTTGATAGGATGAACAGTTTTTGAAAAATTAAAAAAAAAACGTTTTGAACTAATTTTCTAATTTAACCGTACATGCAACATTTTTTTTTACTTTTTTAAATATTTCATTATCCTGAGCGTATCTTCTTTCAAATAAAAATACAAAAAGAAAAAAATCGGTTCACGCAATCCAAAATTACCACCGGGTACAGCGCCATCTCTCGGGAAATTGGGTTACTAATTTTTACATGGGCTACTGAGTTCTGTTACATTGTGAGAAATTTGTGGCGGACGGGAAACTACGGAACCCTACACTGAGCGTGGCCCGACATGCTCTTGGCGGATTTTTATTATTGCTAGCTTCACTTTATTTGACTTGTAATGAACTTGTCTCAGTATAAGACAAGAAGTATCGCGTTATTTTATTTAGTTGTACTTTCTAACTAAGTAATCTATTAACAGATAATTTAAGACTGATTTTCAATGTTTGTGCTAGAAGTTCATGTCGAATATCTTGCCTTACATTTATTTTTTATTGAAACTTTTAGACGATTGTTAGTTTGGTCATTTTGGTACACTAAAATCTACGAGGAGATTTTCTAAATAGATAATAAACGCTAGGTTGATTTCGAAATAAACATACGACCTTAACTTCACCACATATCTGATTATTACTCTAATATTTAACGTCATCAACACAACATAACAAACGCTTAAATTGTGCACTATATCTTCAGTAAACACCAAAACAAACAAGCCTTTTTTTATTTTAGTATTTACCTACGTATGTGTCAAAATTAAATATGTATACATTAATACTCAAGTTATCGATACAAAAGCAATAAAAAATTCAAATATTAATAATCGTAACGAGATATTTTATAATGTTCAATTAATATTTATTTGCCCGTGAAATTAAAAAAAAAATATCGTTTGATATTAAAATTCACGCTACATGCAATTCATTATTATTCCAACATTAATAAAACTGTGTTTTATTACTTTTTGTTAGGGTAAAGAGCACGTTTGTTTGGAAAAGCTGGGAATGTACTTACCAGTTGGATTTCCCTAACAGGTTAACGTCAAAGGGAACACAAACGCTTTCAGGTCGCATCTAATTGCATGTCTGAGACGATTGTCTCCGACAGCGATCCCACTTATTCGCATCTGACCATGATTTCTTACAGGGCCAAGTTCTGGTCATTCAGATACAATGCATTTTGCAGTATCATTCTCAGCATAATCGTACGCGTGCACAGTAATCATGAATGTTTAATATTGTAACGGATGGGCCTGCTTGTAAAGTCAGTGTTGCATCGGGCAAAAAATTCGCCAAAATATTAATATTTCATTACGATAAAGGTCTAATTCAAGATAACGGCGTCATACGCATCGATGATCGAATAAATGAATGTCCGACGAGTTATTCTAGGGCGTTCGATTCGAAATTTAAATTTGACTGAATGTCATGCGCGGTCGTCGATCCGCTCTACTCGATTCTTCAAATCATATTATGCGCAATGTGATCAGTTGATTTCAATATTGTTTCATGCATGTCCGCTTGAGGTTTACGGCCGAGGTGAAAGGATTCCGTACCTGACCTGAAAAGGGTTCATGCTAATCTTTACGTATTATTTTTAACTACTTATTTCCTGATTTTATGTTTCTAGGTGCTAGTAATATCAAATAAGCTTCTCAAAGTAGTTCAGCAAAACCTGTTTTCTACATCTTCTTCTACTGCGGAGCATGCACGCCTGCTGGTTGTGGAGAACTGTGAGTCGGGTCTCTGGCTTCACGCAGTACTTATCGTCGAGCATAGGCACCTTGTTCGACGATATAACTTTCCGGCTCGCTGCTTCTCTACGTCTAGGCGCGGCTTCTCCTCATCGCCGCCACCGTGGCGAAGTTATAACAGCCTCGGGCACCACGGGCTGTCATGCAGCCAAAGTGCGGGTCGCATAGCGCGGCATGTGAATATCAACGACATCATGCGACTAGCTCTTGTTTCCGTCGGAGTTCCGGCTGTATTGGAACCTCATGGCCTGGCACGCGACTATGGCAAGAGACCGGACGGTATGTCTTTATTTCCATGGAAGATGGATATGTCTTTAGTGTGGGACGCAACTTGTGTCGACACTCTTGCTCATCTCATCTTCCTAGCTCGTCATGCTGTGCCGGTGCTGCCGCTGCGGTTGCGGAGAACCTCAAGCGCCAGAAATATACTAATTTTGTTGGTATTTATATTTTCGAGCCGTTTAGGGTTGAAATTCTCGGATCGTGGGGTCCGAGTGCCCACAAGTTGTTTAATGAACTTTTTAAACGACTTGTTGACACTTCGCGTGACCCTTGAAATGGCTTTTACCTTGGGCAAAGAATAAGCATTTCCATACAGCGTGGCAATGCTGCCAGTCTTTTGGGCACTTTACCAGCCGACAGCGATGCGGAAGAGTTTTTTGACGCTTTATTAGATTAGGTATTTTTAGTAAGTTCATTAGGCTATGTAGTTTTAAGGTTACAGATATCTAATTAATTATATTAATAAAAATTATACTCATACATAATAAGCTTCGTGTGAATCAATTATTTACCACTTATCAAATTGTGGAACTATACCTACTTATAAACCTACCTAGGAGAAAAGTACACATATCTATCAACTAAGTAGGTAATATACTTATATCCTAAAAGATCCGTTGTTTTGACTACGACAAAAAGATTGTTTTGTCGATCCAATATAATAGCTACCCACTCATTGATGATGTAAACGGACCCTGAATGTATTCAACGATATAGATAGTCTCAACAAAACATACCTCTTGGGTGAGAAATCATTCACTTAATTATTCCCAATCTAATACGGCCCAATCGTAATGAAAATCGATTGACGACGAAGAAAAAAAGCTATCTATATTAAGATTATTTTATCACAGTGAAAACCATACAGAATAACAGTAGGTGGTCACATCAGAAACATTTATTTAATTTAGATTATAAAAATTATACACATACAAAATTCATAAGAGGATGAGATTCCTACTCATTTTAATAGAATCGATTAGAATAACTTCCTACATATGTGCGTAGTAAAACATATACGAGTACATACTAATGTTTCATTTGTAGGGAAATTATTCATGTTTGAGTCTCAACAAAATCATGGTTAAGGAAAATGTTGTTTATTAACTTCAGATCTCTTTATTGTAAAATTGACACCATAGGTGTGATTTTATCTTTACTGGAAATTAATAGTACATTGTTATCCTAGGGGTGAAAGTTAGTTATTTAGTGCCGAGACGTTGTTTGGCGTCCGAGCGTTTCGCGTTCATTACGATTACGAGGAAAATAAAAATAATAAATATACCTTAAAACATACGAAGGTATGTGCTTAAGTAGGTATAATTCTTTTGATTTAGGCGGTAAAAACTTTTCTCCTCTTAAGAATGTGGCGTTAAATCCATAACTGAAGCTGATGAACTTATCGTGTTAATACAAATACCTTACAAGAGACATTTAGTAAAGTATGAACAAAACTCTAATATTCGAAAAAAAACAAGAAAGTAAAACTCCTTAGGGAGAAAAAGTACTACTTTCAACCCTATCAGCAGGCAACTTTACACCTACTTTCAAAGTTTGAGGAAACATAATAAACACAACTCAATCAGCTCTATAACGTTCCCAATGCTAAAACGGTTAAAAAAGTTTTATTTCAAGGGAGAAAGAATAGTTTCTCGCAAGCCTATCGAAGATTGATGGAAGTTATCGATTTTTTAGTTCTACTATATACGATGTTTTATTGTGGTTTCGAGAGTTCATAAATTATGCTATAAACTATAAAAATATGCACCTGGTTTGGTATAAAGTTACCACTGTACCTCTACTGCTCAATGTATCTTATAATTTAATTCTTCCAAAAGTACTCTTTAACCTTTGCCGTAGGTAATTTATTTAGTTAAAACAAACAAGACGCCCTTTGTTTTAATGTTTGCATTACAAAAGGTTTTCTTTAAGAATATTATCATAAGACCATTACTCAATGCAAATGATATCTTTTTACGTTATCACCATACATACAATGATACAACATGCCTTACACAATTTGTCTAGAACAAACTTGGGCGGTACTTTAACTCATTAAGCCTGAGCAAACATCGGATATCTCTATAATTAAAAAAAAACACGGATAACATAAAAAAGTGTCAGTTCCTATGAATTAAGGTTAAGTTTTTATTGACATGTCGATTCTTGTGACCGCTGGTGTGCCAACAACTTTACGGTGCCCGTGGAAGAGCGACGTTTGTCAAAAAAAAAAATATTGACACTTACAGCTTGAAGTTCTTTTGTTTTTGACGAATTTGTCTGGTCGTGCTTGTCAACTCCTTTTTTGTAGCAATTTTAAACAACAAAGTTATTAAAAATTTTTGAAAAGTAATCTTTTTTATAGTATATAATAAATTCTTCGGTTTTAATAAGTAAACACATAATTCCAAACAAGATATTTTAATAAGTTTCAAATGTTGAACAACTATTGCGGCACTAACAACGATATTTACGCATACCGGTTTAAGTCCAATCTAAAGATTATATCTTAGTTTAAACAATAGATAATACACGTTGTAATTACTTTATCTTATCGTTCTGTAATATTTAACCGCGTGAACGAAAAGTCGGCTTTGTTTGGCACTTTTAAACGGTAGAGACAGCAATAGAGAGCAACTTGCCATACCAAAATGCCACTGGTATTACACGCATTTAACCTCGTATGGCATGTGTGCCAAATAAATGTGCTTTTCTTTATTTAAGGCCAAACGACCTAATTTAAAAAACAATCCAGCATCAGATCAGAATCATAAAATTAGAAGCCCAGTCACCTAAAAATATGACATATTAATTAAATGTATTTTTATTATTAATAATAATAATTAAGTAATTGCTTGTTACAGATTACAATTGTTTGTTATTTTCGCAGACGTTACTGCGAAAATAACAAACAATTGTAACCTGTACCATTACAATATTTATATATCGAGAATTTCAAAGTAATCCCTTCATTGGTTACCATAATCACGAGCAGTTCGCTATCCGACCGTCCAGACTCCGGACTTATCCCAAGTCGTCGACAGCGCGTACTGTACCACGCGTGCCTCAATAAGTTATCAGCAAAGCTGGGCCCTTACTAGCAGGACCGAAGCCTATGGTCTACTTCTTGAAAGGAAGGCCCAGACCTGATATGAAATTATATCAATCACGCCGACAAAGTGGTAAAATAAAAAGTAGATTTTTTTTTTATTAAGGAACATATACTTACGTCATGTGGGAATATTTTTATCATTTCAACCCTAACGTGATATATTGGTCGTAGGTAGGATTTCAAAATATCGCTCCAAAAGTAAAAAAAATAATAAATGTTAGTGTTCCTCTTTTTTGATCTTCCTACTTTTCTCCAACTTTTTTGAAAAATTGTACAAAATAATTTCTGACCTAAGTTTGTAATTTAACCGTAAGTTAGTTTTTAGGGTTCCGTAGTCAACTAGGGACCCTTATAATTTCGCCAAGTCTGTCCGTCTGTCTGTCCGTCCGCGGAAAATCTTAGCGACCGTTAGCACTTGAAATTCGGTATCAATATGTATATCAATCACGCCATAGTGCAAAAACAAAATGCGGTAAAAAATGTTTTATTAGGGTACCTCCCCTACACGGAGAGTGATTTTTTTTTCTATTTCTACCATAACTTTTGAACCACAAGTTTAAAAAAATTGAAAAAATTTCAAAAGTAGAACTTTTTACAAAATTTCTTAGAAAAATATTAAACTTGATAGGATGAACAGATTTTGAAAAATTAAAAAAAAAGGTTCTGAATTAATTTTATAACTTAACCGTGTATGCAAGCATTTTTTCTTCAAGTCTACATATTTATTATCCTGAGCGTATCTTCTTTCAATTAAAATACAAAAAAAAATGTTAAACACGTGGCCCGATACGCTCTTGACCGATTATTTAATACATTGGGTCAGTCGTAATGTATATCGACCTAAATTAAGGATGGGCTTTACGAGGTTAAATGATACGGGTAATGCTACGAACAACTGTATTTGCGTAAATAAATTAAGGGGTAACCAGACCTTAACTTGTCCCCAAATGATCAAAAATATATATTTTTTTATAATTATTTTTCAAATACGTGAGCAAGATATGCATACAATAGCTTTCTCTTCACTTTTTTTGGAAGTACTATATTGTTACAATGATGCAGATCGTTCGATATCATTGATAACAAGTAACAATATATATATATCATGTCATTCAGTCAAATATGTATCGGGAATGAATGATTTGTTTATATATACTTTTTTCTTTGTTGTTGCTAGATTGGCACAGTCATTTTCCATTTTGGCGCGGAGTTGGAGTTGCGTCTGTTTTTACATTAAATACAATGCTGTTTTTAGTTATATCTAGTGCGGTTTTAGGGTGTGAAAAAAAGTTACTTATTAAACTTTTGAATACCGTAATTAGAGACATGATAGCAAGGCAATAGGTAAGCCAACGCCGGCGTTACTTAGGACTCAAGAGTTTAAAGCCTTCAATCAGCATAAAGGTTTTCTTGCAACCAGATTGATGCGCACCCTCAGCATGCTCAGATATAAAATGTATAGAGCATAGATACATTCTAGTGTATAGTTGTCTGTAAATTATATAGTCAAGTGAGCAGCCAGTCATTTGGCAAAAATGTCCCCTAGGGTCGACGACCCCGTGACCTTTATACCCCTCTTGCACACATTCGAACCCTTTACAGATACATTACATCTACCTAACTAGTCATTATTTATACTATCAGAAAGACTAAGAGACTGTTTTACATACTAATTATGTACATTGTTTAGCGTATTCATAGATTTATTTTTTTAATTTAAATTTATGCGTATGGATTTTTATAATTATATTAGCTGTTGTCATAATTTAATTTACGAATGAAGAGAGAATACATTGGTAATTTATGAATAAGAATATCTTAATTAATGTAAAAAAAATAAATACTTAAAAAAAAAGTAAAAACGTTTAAAAACTATACCAACCGGTAAGCAACTTAGAAACTGCGAATATATATATTACAACTTAATCTAAGTATTTGTTAAGTTGCATTTCGGTAGATGGTATTCGTTCGTTTTAATTTATTGTATATTAAAAAAGAAAGTATCAGTGGCCTACTTCTTCGACTCACACCACGACACATAATAAATACTAATAGGTAGAAGTACCCAAGAGCAATAATGTAAATATTATTTTTTACGACTACCTAGCTCTATTATTTATTTTTGCACTGACGTTTTAGTCGTATTGAGAATTTTATGAAATACTATTTCTACCGGGTTATTTGTAAAACAAGCGTATCCTTTCAGTATTTTGGTAGGCACTGAAATCATAAATAGGTAAGCAGGTATGGCTTTACAGATAAAACAATGAAAAAGTATTTACCAAGTCACAGAATAAATAATAGTAGCAAAAAAGCAAGCAACATACAAGCGTCAAACGTCGTCGCTTCTTTGTCGCATGTTCGCGTGATCGCGTCGCGTCTGTTGCGGGACCCATGTTACGGACTAAGTTCAAAACTCGCACAATAAGAACGTGAAAATACGTTAAACTGTTTACAAATCAAAGGTTTTTTTGTAAATACAATTGATTAAAAACCAAGTCAACATAATCAAGGCTAAACAAAAATGACTTAACAGTCTAAGTACTGTTTGCGCCGGGTGTAACTTCGTTTAGTTCACGGCTCAATTATTGTGGTATAGGTTGACTCGCTTCAAAGGCCGTTAAACGGCTGTGGTAGGATGCTTTTATTCAACTTTAGTTAGTTATTGAGATAGTGAGCTGATAACGATGAGAGAGCTTTAGAGAGAAATACCTATGACTATATACAATCGCGGTCATTTTTGCTTTATCACTTAAAAAAAGCGTTTAAATCCTGCAGCGCGGTGTCAAACCAAACCCTTTGAAGTTTTCGTTTCGAGTGCAAGCAAAAATGAACTTAACGGTGGTTAGCCGGAAGTGTCTTTGTTAGTTGATAATATTAGTTTTCATAGAGTCATTAAGATTAGATCGCTGTCTGCAACAGATCATTCTACCCTAATCTAGCCTACTTTGCCCTAATCTACCCTACTCTACCTTACACCACCCTACTCTACCCTATTTTTTTTTCGTGAGAATATTTTGCTGGCTACTTATAACAAACACAACAAAAAACAGAATTAGCGAAATCAGTTCAGCTGTTCTCGAGTTTTGCGCTTACCAACACATTTTGTGATTCATTTCTACATTTTCTACGGTTCCGTAGTCAACAAGGAACTCTTATAGTTTCGCTATGTCTGTCTGTCTATCCGTCCGCGTATAATCTCAGCAGCCGTTAGTACTACAAAGCTGAAATTTTGTATCAATGTGTATATCAACTAAACCGACAAAGTGCAAACATAAAAAGTAGTAAAAAGTGATTTTTTTTTTCTCATTTCTACCATAACGTGTGATATATTGTTGGACAAGTAGTAAGTAAAATAAGTTTAAAAAATATGAAAAAAAATTTGAAAAGTAGAACTTAAAATAAACTTTCAAGGAAAATTATTTTGAACCTGATAGAATGAACAGTTTTAAAAAATTAAAAAAGTACGTTCTGAACTAATTTTGTAATTTAAAAGTACATGCAAACATTTTTTTTTACTTTTTTACACATTTTATTATCCTGAACGTGTCTTTTTTCAAATAAAAACACAAAAAGATAAAAAAAGGTTCACGCAAATTAAAATTACCACCGGGTACAGCGCCGTCTCTCGGGGAATCGGGTTACTAGTTTTTACATGGGGTATCTGTTACATTGTGAAAAATTTGTGACGGACGGGAAACTACGGAACCCTCCTCTGAGCGTGGCCCTACACGCTCTTGGCCGATTTATTTTGTGAATATGTTGTTATATTTCTTTTGTTAGGATAGCAAAGTAGGTACTTAAGAAACAGAGGCGCTTGTTGTAACTGGGGTAAGTAGTAACAACTTAATAACTCAACGTGCTGTTTAAGATAGGGCCTATGACAACAGCACAGTCAGAACAACATCGGAAGGCGCTGTGACCGACTAACAGCAGGTGTACTGTTCTTGCCAGAAAATCTAAATATATTGGATATTTAAATTTGATTTAAGGATCATCCTATGACAAATTGAAAAATGTTTTTATAATTTTCTGTGATTCATTCATAAAATTATTTGTTCACATACTGAATGCAAGGCAATAATTTCCTTTTAGAACAAATCCGTAAGTAATTTCGGTTTGGAGTTAGTTATAATAAAAGTAATGGCCAGGATATGACCGAAGACGTGGGAAAGATTGTTATTTAATTATTTATACTAAAAATCTCAATAATTACTAGAATGCATTGTTAAAAGTATATTAGGTCGATTAAAGTTGGCATAAATAATTTTAAATAATAAGGTTTCTGCAACGATTTTGATATTTTTTTATTTCTTGCCCATGAATACAAAATCCATCAGTCGGATTAATAGAGATTATATAGAATTTTCGATAATAAGGGAACTGAATGGAACAGAATATAATACATATATACCGAGGCGACTGGTTCGTGGAGAAGAAGGTTTTTAAGGACTTAGGAGAGGCCTTCGCCCAGCAGTGAGACAGTTAGGGTTTTAAAAAAATGTATTTAGTTAATCGAAAAACAAGTTCAAGAACCACTACTGTTTTACTTCTAAAAAAATGCGTGTTTAATTAAAATAGTCCAGTGTTTTGGCGGGATTTTTAGTGAAGTTCAAGTATTTTAATTCGTATTTTTATTTTAAGTGGTTATTGTGATGTAATAGTACATTGTTATACGAGGGGTGAACGGTGAAGGAAAACATCGTGAGGAAACCGGCATGTTCTAGAACCAAAAATTCGAAGACATGTGACATTCACCAATCCGCACCGGGCCCGCGTGGTGGATTACGCCCATTCCCTCTCTTAGAGAGAGGAGGCCTGTGTCCCTGCAGTGGGAACATTAAGAGGCTAATGATGATACGAGGGGAGAAAGTGAGTTATTTAGTCCCGAGAAATGTTGTGGCGACCGAGCAGAGCGCGGTTTATCAGTGTAAAAAAGGGTCAGGTCAACATTTTCCTCAAATATGTATTAGTTATAAAGAAATAGTTGACAGACAGCTGTCAAGTAAAACTACCTAAGGAGGAAAAGTGCTACTTTCAGGGCAGCAACTTTACACCTACTTTCACAGTACCTATGAGTATGAGTGAATAATACAATAAGTATATACATATTTTTCAATAGTTTAGCCATTAAAATAAGTAAGAAAGAATAAACAAGTGACCCGTCTCCCAAAGACAGGAGCGACGTAACAATGACAGTATTGTTGCGAGTATCAAGAGGTGTTCTCGTACCCCAACCGACTGACGCGGCGCGCGTCTGAGCCTTTACGCAGCTGACTATTAACATTAAACTATTTTTATTTTTTTATCAATCCTTCACCTTTTGAAACACTCTTTGTTCTGAATACTTAAGTTAACTTCGATGACACATAGGTCTAGTAACATGAAGCTATAGAAAAAGTAGGTCGAACAGTCACCACCATAAAACTGCACAACTTTATCACATATCGGCTAAAATAATGGTCGAAAGCTGAATCACGATCATTAAGAACGTAATTACCATTTTATCTTTATGAGCAATGAACGCTAAACTATTGTTACAGCTATACAATATTTACATTAAAAATAGTTGTTAAAAATTTATTGGCAGGCGGTTACGCGTGGAAAAACTAAGTAGGTACTTTTCTTGATTTTCACGGTCACTTAGAAATAAGCTTACGGTTTCAGCCGTTCGCTTATGTATTTAGGTACCTAGATAGTATAAAATTCTGGCTCTACTGAAGCAAAGTTCAAAGAAACCAAGTCATCTACTGAATCAAAATTGACGACGTGGTTTAGTAGTGTTTATTAGTACCAGTAACGTACTAATAAAGGGCAAGTTACGTATACACGTACGGTTAAATGAGGGTAGTATTTGTCCGACTGTCAGTGAGTGCACACGGGTCTATGGCATTTGGTAAAACTATTGTCACTTTTCAGTGCTTCGAGTTTCATTTACCCTGAATCCCTGCAGTGGGTTAACTATAAGGCTGATTATGCCATTATAATATCGTTACTTAATTCTCTAGTCTATGATAATTTCAGTTTTTATGTAGCCCTTGGTTGAGATAAGAACAATACTTACTTATTTCGAAAAAAAAAAATGTTTTGAAAACGAATATTTTTTAATTTGAAATTAAACAATGAATGATCTTAGCTATCGTAGTTATATTACACATGTTAGAAAAAATATGCTTTTTTTGTTACCCATTATTTGAAATCAAATATAATATAAACCAAGTACAGATAATACAATAAAAGAATCTCCACTACCACTACACAATTTCGATCGCTAGGAGCTTGATGAATAGAAATAAAATCAAAACATACATTAGAAATCATCCTTCACTAGCCGGGTTACACTCGATCAAGTCCTCATAAACATTTTATCAGTTTGTTTGACAAATTAATTAAATATTGAATAATTATTAATTAAACATTGCACTAGGCAATAATTGCCTTGCAAGATTGTTGCAAAGTCATCGCGGCCTTCAAATACAAGTGACATCTAAAGGTACACAAATATATATTTGGCCTTAAAATACCTACGTCAAACTCACCTGCTCACCCCGTCCAGAGGTAGGAGTAATTTGACGATTCCATAAAAATAACTCATTGCCGTTACTACGTACTAATACCTACGTTCACTTTTTCTCTCATCTTTACTAGTACATAATTTCATATGCCTAAAAGATTACGCACTTTTTTCCACTCATTAGCATCAACCCTATGACTATTTTTCACCCTCCGGCTTTAATCCCCAATCTATTTGGGGTCAGCGCTGCTTGTCCTCTTCATTCATGCATCCCCATTTTGCACTTTACAAAAATATTTGCAACATTAAAACTAGAACAAATTCGATCAAACATTCCATCATCACAAACTAGCTGATTCGATAGACGTTGAGCTGTCTTAGCTGTTAGCTGACAAACGTGTAAACTGTCAAATAAAAGCGTCAACGTTTTAGGGCCAAATGCACCGATAAACTAATCGCGATTATTTAAAACAAAACACAGTTTTATTTAGTGCCAACACGCACTTGAAGCTTTAACGGTTTCAGGTTTTACTACAAAACAATTTTCAAATTTATTCTTAGGTAAACTTGTGCTATGATACCTTGCTTCATGCCAAATTTTAAAGTTCTCGGTTACCGAAAATTACCCTAAGAATTTTGATTCCCTTGAGAGTGTGGAAATGTACGTTTTTTGAGACGTAAACGGCCTTATCTTCTTTTGCTGTCAACTTACAAGTTTTTTTTTCTTCACAGCTTCAAGGGACGGCAGACCAGAGTTTATTATTATGGTATTAATTTCATCTCGATACATATAGGTAAAGGGTTTTGACAGACAGACAACAAAGTGATCATATAAGGGATCCGTTTTTTTCCTTTTGAGATACGGAACCCTAAATATCCGTTATTCTAACGGTAACATAATATGAACAATTAATTTTAAAATACATTTACAGTATTCTGTTATCTGGCATTTACCTACCTACAAAATAGTTGAAGTGTAAAGTTTGAAGGTATAAACCACGCGTCTGCACTCGGAACTATAGATGTGCTAGCCTTCTCTATATCGTACATCGTATTCAGTAATACGATATCTTACGAGAAGACTAATAACTAGCTTTTAGTGGTTTAAAAGCTTGGATTTAAACATAGGAGTTTCATTGCCGTACCAATCTTGTAATATCTGTTCCACGAATTAAAGTTTGGCTACTAATATGCTTGGTCCGTAGAGTATGGAACCTATGCACTTAGAGACGCCGTTATTATTATTAATATATTATTCTTGTGCGCTAAGCGTTGAGAAATAAATATGTATGGTTTGGCAATATAGGCCAAGGTTTTTCACGCAAGCAATAAATAAAGGGGTTTGTTTAATTACGCTTCCTGCTTTTTTCACAGAAGTGACGTAACAGGGTGGTAATACTGAACTTCAATGCATTTTATTTTTTCAGCTTGTATTTGATAAAGGAATAAATAGTTCATCCATAGTAGAACATCCAGTATTTTTGACTGAACATTGCCTTTGTAAATACAGGTTTATACTAGTTTTAGAGACTGAGCTCACATTTTATGTTTACACACTTCAACAGCACAATTACCATTTTATTAAAAACTATACTGAATTACAGAGGGACCTGTGTTCTTCTGTTCTGTGGGCTTGTACCGTATAGCAAATGTAGTAAGTATTAGCAACAGAGTAAAACGCAGATAGGCCTAGAGACCTATCGGTATCTATTGACGTGACGGCTGGTGGTTAAATATTCTAGATTTTGACAACCTCGACTTAATCATTTATTTTCATACTAGGTGATAGGTAGTAGTAGCTACGCTCGCGAGAAAGTAGAAATATATAGGTAGCCTATGTTACTTAGTGAAGATATCTGTGTGATGTCCTTTCTTACCATAAAAGGATTCTTATGATCGGTCCAGTAGTTTTTGAAACAAACATATAAAAAATCAAATATTTCCTCTTTATAATTTTAGTTTAGAACTAATAAATTGAAAATAAAGCATAGGTAGGTAGGGCTTATTCGTAGATATCAAAACAAAGAAGCAATTCAAATAAAAAAAAATCATATTTTGGAGTACGATAAAACAGTTCTTTTGAAATATTGTAACGGTTCATAATACCACAAATTACCTTATCATTGTATTGGCATATTGTGAAAATTAGCAGATTCCTGACGAATAACTGTCAAAGATTTATTTGTAGCATTACAAGACAATTCGACGAACTTGTAGTGAGAAAAATGTTAATTGTATAGATAAACTTTACTTGTACAGGCAATTTCAAAATATCATCACGCTTTAATTTCCTGTATGTTCAGACAGAAGTGTAGTCTACTTTTAGAGGTACAAAGGTATGCAGACCCTCAGTTCCCACACACAGTTAACATTCATGTTAAGTCCCGCAAACCTCCCGTCGATTCCAAACTGTTTTAGGTAAGTACCCATATGTTCTAAAGTGAAGAATTCCAATACCCTGATGCAGGATCTTTTATTTTAATTCATGGCATCATACCTTTTGTATCTACAGTACCAATGTACATGTTTTTTATTCAAAACCAGGAAGAGTCTAATGCTATCATCCAACCAACACAAGGCCGCTACCTACTTAAAAAATCCAGATGTAAGTCGAACAAACATAACCGCGCTCCGTCCCACAACATGAACCAAGAATCACACACTCAGTAGGTACTAACGCGATCAAATGACAGTTTTTTTTTTTGTGGCTATCCTAATTACCGCATGTGAATATTAAAGTTAACAAGAAAAAAATAAAACCTTTTGTATTACCGCGGTTTTATTCGCATCTCTAGTTAATGTTCCGATTCCGTGGGGTCGCAGTGTGTCGTTATGAACCAGGTAATCTCTTACAGATTCTTTTTCATCATCGTCACCAAACATCATCATTTATAGCTATACCAAAATTTAAAAATGGAAAAGCTTCTTTTAAAAATTTCATCAATGGATTGCAAATTTATCAGTGATTGGCATAGGGACGCGGGCGAAGCCAATGGTAGAAGCTCGTTACCTCTATTTTTGTAGGCTGTATTTTACTAGGCAGGCTGTATGCAGATCATGACGTTAATTTTATAGGACCATTATTTTTATGAAGTATTCCTTAATGCCAAAGAAAAGTGACAAAACTGTCAGTGCAGCCATATCAATTAGTCGTTCTAACCGCTATTGTACGGGCCAACTGAAATGTGTCCAGTATACCGAAAGTCCTGAATAACTAATAAAGCCGCCAACCTTATCAAACTTACTTCGGCCATTGGATATTAACAGAATTAATCGTACAGCAACTATAATAAATAGGCTTATCAACCGGCATAAATTAATCTACTACTTAATACTATATTTTTTTTATTCTCTCTACTTACATTTTTAATTACGAACGTTAATTGAAATCTGCATGCTCGTGCTGGTGATTTCATATGCGGAATTAATGTTAACTAGGTACCTAGTTTGTTCTAGAAATAAAAATCAACAGACTAATGCTAGGACACGATACTTCTGAATTCTGATTGGGATCACTAATCGAAAAAGAATAATCGATAATTAGATTTGATGCTTTTTAATTAAAAATCTTAATTAAAAATTATTAATTTCATTAAGTTCTAATTTCTAAGATTTCTAATTTGCAGGTCTGGAATGAGTTTGATTGTTGGAATTTTACATAGCGAAATTATTCTTATTTTCTGATAAAGATATATAGCTAACTCTAAGCTAGGTCAGCAGTAATATTCATTAAAATGATACTGTAATCTAATTTATAATCACCAGTTCAACTAACAGGTTTGGTTTTATCAAAGAATCGTCATGAAAATTTATTTCAGCACTCAATAAATTCTTATATTTATGTTTGATGTACAAAAAGCCGTGAAGGCAAGTAGGCATCACTTATTTAAGCTTTGTAAGGAGCTTAGTTGCATTGTCCTCTAACATAACTTTGGATGGAACGAATTTGTAAAGTACTCCTATTGATTATTGAAAATCGGTAAAGTAAATAACAACTCAAACAATACTGTCTTACAATCTACCTGCACTGAATGCTCGATCTGTTACAAAAGTACTGAAAAATTAAACACCCCACGTTTACGAAAATACAAGGAGAAGCAGGTAGTGACATTCGTTTCTAAGTATTTTTCTAAGACGATTGCTGATTACGGGAGAAAACATTTTTTAGCTCGGCAATAAAGTGTCACTTTCAAAGTTGAAATGTTTCGAAATATCGTCGGTAAAAAAGTCAAGCTGGTAGTTATTTTTTCTATTGTTGCGAAAAGCTTTATCCTAAGGCCCTGTACGTTTACATACCAAACGGATGTAGAAACTATTTATTTGTAGTAGGTATTTTCGTGTGCCTAAGTGGTACACAATAGAATGTAAGGCTAAACTTAGGCGTAGTTAGCAACCTGGGTTACAGGAAACTCCTTGAAAATACTGCTATTACTCAATTAAGTCATAGATGACAAAATAATATTGGTGCTTTTGTCTACATGACTATAATTATCATCATCATCATCAGCCTTTTAATGTTCCCACTGATAGAACACAGACATCCTCTCTAGGAGAGGGAATGGGCCATAATCCACCACGCGGTCCTAGTGCGGATTGGTGGATGTCACATGTCTTCGAATTTTTGGTTCTAGGACATGCCGGTTTCCTCACGATGTTTTCCGTCACCGTTTTGAGAGCAATAGTGATGAAATAAATTACACAAAGTAATGCGCCTGGCTGGGTTTGAACCCGCGACCTACAACTCGTAAATGGGGGCCTTTACCACTCGGCCACCACTGCTCAACACAACCACATGACTATATACTGCCAGCCTTTTCGGCACATTACCAGTCGGTACCGATGCGGAAGAGTTATTTTGAAGCCTTATAAGATTTGGTATGTTAGTTAGTTTTTATTGTTTTTTTTTTTAAATTTATGTTTATATATGTAGTTTTAAGCTTACTTCATAATATCATTGTTACTTTAAAAAAAAAAAGACTATTTATATTACCATTTCGAGAAAATTACTTATTTACGTAAACTAAAGTATTGCCGGCTTTGCTCCTCTAATAAAAACTTAATCATTAAGTCAACGACAAAAAAGTTGCATCGAAAACCATTACATAGAATGTCAGTTACAAACAGAGACATATACCTATATCAAATAAAGACAGACAGGTGATCACAGAACTAAGTAGCTCGCGGCCAATTGATTCACCCGCGTATAAACTAGTAGTCGTAACCAATCGAGTCACTATTTGTTCAAAGTTAAGTTCAAATTATCAACGCTTCGGGTTATACCACTTGAGAGGGAGGAACCTCCCGCTACGAAAGGGGTGAGGTACAAACTCTTAAGTGGACGCGGTTCGCGTTTGGGGAAAGAGGAGAGGTGCAATTCAGCCTCAAATATTTTGCTGTTACCGTCGAATAATATTCGATTTAAACTGTAATGTAGTGATAATGTGTTTGGTTTTGTACAATTAGTTCATTAAGCCCCAAGCGAGCGCCGGCGCTCCAGAACTATTGTTCTTTAATTGTGTCTGTAATGAAGGTAGTCAAAAGGTTACATCTATTATATGTATAAAAGAAAGTCGTGTTAGTTACACTTATACTCAAGAACGGCTGAACCAATTTGGCTGAAAATTAGTAGGGAGGTAATTAACAACCAGAAGAAGGACATACGATAGGATGAGGGTACCCCTCAATGAATTTCTGTCCCATTATTCGGTATTGACGTGTCCATAAGTCGACCCCTCATTTTCCAACTATAGGTAAAGCACTAACAAACACTGCTAAATAATCGTAACACTTTTTAACCAAACTAGGCAGTGGAATAACGCAAACATTTACTTATCTATGTTGATTGCATTGCTAATTGTACTGAAACAATATCCTTTTGTTACAAGAAAGACCTAGTTTTGGTCGCGAAATGCTAAAATTATACAACTTTGCACTAACAATGGACGGTTAGTATTTATATTTTCAACAAAAAATATGTTTCTACAAGTGCTGGTGGTTTTGTGAACGTTTTTTAGTAGGTATTGCTGGGTGATTGTTATAAAGTTTATTATTCAAATGTTAGTTAGATTCAAGGAACATACGGCACTTGTAGCTAATAAATTGATTAGTTGGCAATATTGCAAAATGCCGTTCCTTATGCTTGGTTTATTGGAAATGGAATATTTTGAAACTATTTTTAATTCGCTTTATCGGTACCGTTATCACCGCCCGATTTACCGGACGATATTTAATATTCTGACTCTGAATGGTTAAATCGGGCGTTTTAGCTGGCAAGTCGTCTTGCATAGAGCATCGGAAACTGATATGTACACGTATTTAGTTTCTGTCTGATGCTCTAAAATTAACTTGCCTTCGACAGTTAGGTACGATAAATATTGCACTAGTGCTATGGTCAATAAGTCTCTAAACTTCATTTTGCTACGGCAACGTATGTAGGTAACAGCATGGTTGATTTATGTGATTTTCTTTTCAATTTGATAGACTGTAGGTTAATATTTAAAGAATTTTAGACAGGAAGTAATTAGAAGGCAGGTTGGTACAGCTAGGATATAGCTAGACTAAACTTGATCAAAACTAAGTAGTTCTAATAATGCTTATTTAAAATTAATTGCGTCTCAACACGATGTTAGGAAATAAGCTACATATTATAAGATTAATTTTTTATACTGATAAATTTAATTAGATATTAACAAAAAAAAAACATTTAAGTAAGTAGGTACTATCTGTGGAGCTTTAAACAGTTTAAAACAAGTTAAAAAAAAATCAATAAGTAAACAAGGGTTGTATAAAATAAAAAATAATCAAAATAAGTAATGGTGTCAGCGATAAGACCGCCATTGTACCCATAGTTTTAAGTTTCGTATAAGTAAGTTATGTTACTTCTTGGTGTACAATAAAGTTTAATTTATCTATCTATCTATCTAAACGTCAAATTCTACCAAGTTATCAGTTTCGCATGTCTGTTAACGCTTAGAATAACATCTTAATGAGCTGAGCTTTTCCTATCGATGTAAAATCCAATAACAACTCTTGGAATTCTATGCTTTATTATATTGTGTTGCGCTTTTCTATTTCGAAGGCATTTTTATCATTTTTATTTAATTAAAGTTTATTTTAGGAATTAAGTCTTAAAAACAGTATTGAATTAAGTTAAATTGTTACAGCATAATATTAAATATATTTTTGAATTCCATTGAAAGATAAAATAATTTAAATTGATTCCTTCGATATGACCTTTAAGTTACTGAAAAGTTGACTTTCCAATAAATGTTGCCGGGAGCGAAGTCGCGGGCAAAAGCTAGTTTGCCCGCGACTTCGCTCCCGGCAACAGAAAAATGTGATAGATGAAGAACCACTCGACAGATTTTGTGCAAACTTCAAATAAACCGTCTACTAAATAGTCCGAACAAAGCCTAAACATTTGGTTTGGATAGGAGAGTCCGTTCATGAGTTATAAAATAACAACGAAAAGTGGCATTGATTTTTATACATTAGATAGACACTAACTTTATTCATTCTACCACAGATACGATTCCATTAGTTACCTGTTTAATGATCTATTAATTTGCTCATAGTATATATATATATCATGATATCTAAAGTTAATACGCCAAGAAAGTTGCCGAGATCCCGGAGAGTTTTGCAACTTTTAATGAGTTGCAAATTAATTGTGCAGCTGTGTCAGTTACAAATTGCACATAACGGAGGCCTATATCGATCGGAACTAGGAAGAAACACTAGTATAACTTTCACATTAGCATTACAGAGTGCCCAGTAAAGTTAAATAATATAGGTAAATTAATTACGTAATGCGCTACTGTGTGGAAAGTTTGAGGCAGCGGGGGTGCGGTGCCGGGAGGGGGCCCGGACGGCGGGAAAACTTTGGAGGCGTGCAGGCCTCGTGTGGACACTCACCCTCTCCTCCTCGCGGATCATCTCGGCGATGCCGGGGCGGATGTCGACGTCGTCGGGGTGCAGCGGCGGCAGCGGCGCGGCGGGCTCGGCCGGCGGCAGGTCGGCGGCGGGCGCGGGGCTGGGGGTCGCCGGCGCGGGCTCCTCCGACACGCGGCGCCGCGCCTTGGGCGGCGAGTGCTCGCGCGCGCTCTCCGCGCGCTTGGCGCCGCGCGCTCCCTGCACCACGGCGTGCTCGCCGCTCACGTCCGTCAGCCCGCGGATCTTCAGCGACTCCGCCACCTTCAGCAGCGCCGGGATCTGCTCCTGCGACACGTTGATCTCTCCGCGGTACATAAAGTCCACGGCGGCTTTCAGGTCGCAATATTTGGTATCACGCATTATTATGATCGGGTGCTGGCAGGGATTGTCCATAAACAACGACTGGAAGTAGGGGCTGCACGCCGACAGAACCACTTTGTGAGCTTTTAAACTTTGTCCATCGCAAGATAGAGTCACATCCACGAAAGATTGAGTTTGCAAAAGTTGGTCGAAACTGCTGGTCAAGTTGCTCTGGTAGTTGTTCCACCGCAAACAGAACTGCTGCGGTGAATCGACCGGCTCCCGACACTCCATCGCCGCGGGGTCCTCCTCGGCCGGCATCACTTCAACGACAACGGGATCGCATCTGCAGCGGAAGGCGCGAGTTAGATACACGACGCATGCGACACAGACGACGGACCGCGAGGCACTGAGCGGCGCGGCTAGCGGCAGAGCGGCGAGGCGCGGGGCGGGGGCGCGCGGGGGCGGGCCCGCCTCTGCAGCCGGCCAATGGGCGCGCCGCCGCCGCCCCCGGCCACGCCCAGCCCCGCGCCGCGCGCCCCCGCGCCCCGGCCGGCGCCCGCGCAGCACACACATCTCACTACAATGTTCGCGTTACATTTGGCGATAAATTACAATTAAATGGCAATTCAAATACTAAGTCCAGTAAGTAGCGCAATAAATACGACTTTTCAAATTGTTAATTCTATCATTAGACGAGTGCCGTTCGCAGGTAGACGTCGGGGTGGTAAACAACGTTAATTAGTTAGAATCGAATACAATTATCGAGGCACTCACTGCACATGATCTTGTATCTGGGTAAAAAAAGGTGGGAAATTATAATAAATTGCTTCAGGACTAATTCATTACACATATTTTTTCCAATTCATTGACGTATTGATGTAATGTGGGTGCCACGCTGTCATCAACAACTGTCTACTGCTGCCATACCCACGCCATCAACTATTTATCTCGCATAATGTCCCAGTTGTCCCATTACCTTTCTTACAATTAAGTAACTCATGCAAATCTACCAAGCAATCAAAATACTGTTGTGATCATCTTCGATCACAAACGGCCTTAGGGTGACTTAATGTTAATTTACCTACTAGTAGGTACTTAGTATACCTACCTACCTATTTTTATAAAAAAACTGACTTCTTTGAAAAATAAACATAACAACCATAGCTAAGTACCAATGCTGTTTTAATTTCCATACTTAATTACATCTAAAAGTACTTACCTACCTAATTACGTGACTACCTAGCGACTTGCCCTTTTTTAATGCAGGTAGGGTAGCTAAGCATTTCATATTATTTCCAAAGTTTTTGTAGCATTTCTTAGTAAACACTGACAAAAAACATAGTACCTACCTAATTATAAATAGGTACTTAGTACTGCCCGTGTGTAAAGTCATTTAAATATTGCGATCTCGGCTTACACTGCCGTGTTTAGTTCTTCAGTTTAGTTATCTACCTAAGTATAGCTAATTTGACAAGTATAAGTTAGTACAATGTCTCAAAAAATGGGTATTAACTAGGTAGGTATTCATATTATGTGAACTGTAACTAAAACATATTTTTCTTTTTTTGAAATTGGTTAAAATGATCTATCTTCAATTTTTTAAGTCAATAGGTACCTACTAAGAATATATCAGGGCTACTTATAAAGACAACGTAGGAACGGGGTGGGTTGTTTCGTCAGTAAGAGTCTGGGCGTGAATCGTCATTGGATGATTTTTATGTAAAAATACAATATAAAAAAATTATATTTTGGTGAGATGGTCAGTATTTACCTACTAACCCTGCAGTTGTTTCTTACACTAGGTTCTCTGGGACACCCAAACAACTCGAAGCAAGAGTTTGTTTTACGTGAACACGATTGATTTATGTCGTCCGGCGCTCCGATTGGCTCGCTGCAATCTCTTAACCAATCAGAGAGCCGACTGCTGCGCTTTGGCCGCTTTAATGTGAAAACAGATTTGGTGTTCAAAGCTCATGGCGTGTTTTAAAGTTCATACAACATGCATAGGGACCCCAGTCAAATTATTCAAGAAACATGCAATTTTCGATGAAACATTTTGCATAAGGAGTTTGAAAGCCGAGGTAGCAACCGGGACGGGCGCTAGGTTGATGATGATGATGATTTTGCATAAGGAGTTTGTATCATGCTGTAGGTAAATGTAGTAGACGATGAGGTTTGCGGACAGTTGTTCCCATGGCCACTATTCGACACCATCATCAGACCATTTCCATGGTCTCATGTTGATCTATGTTATTAAAGCTACATAGTGTATCTAAAGCGTCGATTGGTTAGGGGGAAAATGGTTTTTTTTTTTAATTGATCTAAACCAGTGCTTGACACCGGTTAGTAAAATAAATCGGATGGGAATACCGCAGCAGGCAAATACATACTAATATTAAAAGTTAGACTTAACTTTGTAAAAACTGACCGCTTACTTAAAGCCCATATTCCAAATCGATTTGAAGGGCCTTTACTCGGCTCAATCATGACTCATGACTAGTACACTGACAATCTACCGAAAATGGTTCTTGGAACTATTCCGCCTGTCAAACTATCATGTTTGCTATTGGCACAAAGCGAAATGAAGTTTTCATCAAGTACCTATCTTTGCACACACGGCAGGCTACGCTGAAACGGTTTCCGAGAATCATAATCAATAAAGTCTCAAAGGACGAGATAGGATTTACCAACTGTGATAGAACCAATCCCCGTTGATAGCGATACGTTTTCTATCTTACAAAGGGGATTGACCAACTTGTATGGGGGCCATTTATAAACAAACAATTCAGCTATGTTATATATGTGTGATTTAATAGTTCAAATCAGTAAGAATTAAGATACAAACTTAGTTTTGTATCAAGATTTAATGTTTAGATATTTTTTAACATTTTATTAAAATTGGTTATGCATGAAATAAAACTCGCTTTTCATTTTGCAATGTATTACAATTAACGCAGCGCTGCGTTGTCATGTCACTGGTCAACATGTCACCGTAAGCAAACACGGGATTCAAGTTCACGAACTCCACATTAATGTCGGTGTTATCGTTTGGGTGAGGTACAGTGTCCGTAGACGTGCCAGGTTCATCATCAATATAAGGTTCAGTGTCCAAGGAAGTGCCAGGGTCGTCAAGAAGGGAAAATTCAGAATCCATAACGAAAAGCCAAAGTAATCGCAATAAAACTTAGAAAAACAACACTCACGATGCAAAGAAACAAGGCGAGTAAACATGTCATTGTGACAATACGCAACATTTTGTAAAGTTCAGTTTTGCCAATTATAGATATAATTATATCAATAAAAAAGGAATTGATAAAAGATTTTTTTAAATCAATAAACTCTTATATTTGTATAATAAACTCTTTGATTTATTATTCTAAGGTCCCTTAGTTTTAATGATCATATGAAAAGTGCGTTAAATATAGTGGAGAGATTTCCCTGCCAAATCGATTTAAAATAAATCGATTTGAATTTCTGTTTGTGCAGTTTTTGTTTGGCAACAAGTCAAATCCAAAACCGGTCACATCAAAATAAATACCAAAAAAATAAGATTTTTTACAGTGCTAATTCGCACAAAGTTATTAGCATCAGACATTTACTAAAATATAAATAAAGTTATTGATAAGTACCTATATTAGATATTTGTTGAGCAGCGTGTTTAAAAATGGACAATTTCCTTTGCAGTTCTTTTCAGTTTAGTTCACGCAACATTTTTTTGGTTCGACCTTAGATTATAAAACAAAATGCAGATAGACCGCGCGGAACACGAAAGTGAAGCCACGCTTGCAGACATGTGTGCGTGACAGCACTGTAAACATACGTTTCCTCGGTGTGTGTTACGGTTGCCCGGATAATAACAAAATTACCCATATTATTTCATTACCTATCTATCAGGTGTTAAAAAATTAACTGCAAGAAAGGTAAGTACTTACTTAGAATTATAAATAAAATGTATTTGCAAAAAAAATAATATAAAAGTGATTAAATTTTTTTTTTAACGTGTTTGTTTTGCGATAGTGGGTAAGTGGACGAAGTTCTTGCAGTTAATTTTTAACACATTGTATATTAATAAAAATCAATTTCCAAAATGTATGTACGCACATAACTTAAGAACGCTGCACCTATTTAAGTGAATGTTTATTGTTGTGTTTGTAATATTTTCAGGACAAGGTTTGTATGAAAGTGTTTGAAAAAAAAATTGCAAATAAAATGAAAATGGTGTTATTTATTCAGTTGGTAATTTTTTTTTTAGGTGGGTAGATATCGAACGACTGCCATTAGATGTTCGTATGGCAACCGGGATTCGCGATGCGATTCTTCGAGCTATGTCGCACTTTAGTTCTCTTGCGGATATCTTCATTTTTGATTCGATCACGCAAAGAAACTCCGAGCAAAGCCCTTTCCATTGACCTTTGGCCTTTCCTCGGATTCATGCATACAAATATTTGCATTGAGTGGGGATCGAACCCACCTCCTGCGCAGCGGTCGCGTTCACTACCTAGCCGCCACGGAGGCTGTCATAATTACTATGTTTCAATATTATTACATAATTATTATTAGAGACAAAAAATTCAATAGTTTTAGTAATTAAGGCAAAACAAACAAAACACTTTTATCGAAATAAATATTTTTAAATTGATAATCTTGTTTCCAATACAAATTTCCCAACTTAAGGGTAAATGTTTCAAAATAAACTAACAACACTGGGAGATTTTGTTGACGTTTTGTGTTCCAAGATTTCACTAAAAGAAATTACGTAAAATAATGTCTAAATAAACAAATAATTAATATTTGCATATAAAAAGATATTCCATCTTGTTTTTTTTTTGTTTTTGGGAACATTTTTTGCAATGTTTGAACACGCAAGGCGGCATTATTCTCGAAAATATGAATATTGTCTGTGACCTTCAGTGACGTACTTACGATGCGACGCTTCGTGCCGTACTGACGCGAGAGTGTATTCGTTTTTCTATTTGTATTTACTTTGTTGGCTTCACTTTCGTGTTCCGTGCGGTCTATCTGCATTTTGTTTTATAATCTAAGGGTTCGACAAACAATTCTGTCAAAAGTTGTTATGATAGATTCGATTGTAAGTAGTCATAGATAGGTATAGGTAAGAATTTTTATATTTCTATGGATGTAGTCTTAGGTAACGAATAAGCTACGTAAAAGTCGTCGTCTTCGTAGTATTCTAACCACGACGCAGACGTAGAGTTTGTATTGGATGTGTTGACTCACAATGTGAAGTTAATTAAAAAATCGGTTAGTATACCTACTCCTGCCAATTTGTCTCTCCTCATAGTCACTGCTTTGCACAAAAGGAATAGAGGTATTTAGGTACATACGATATTTCGGATCTGTGTCATAGTCATAGGGTTGGCTGTTGTTTTTAGGTATCTACAGAGATTTTGGAGATATGCGGAACAGAATGTCTGTTGGGCAACTGCCTGATTGTTGATTTCGGGCTGTTGTATGTTCAAATCGCTCGGAGAACTTTGTTTGCGCAATGCAGGATTTCGTATTATTTATGTCGTTAAATGATTTTCCCAAATAAAAAAAAAATGTCGCTGAAAGAAGATCATTGATATTAAGATTTTGCCTGTAAGTACCTGCCTACTAAGTTCCATGGTAGCTTCCTAGTGTCATCCGTAAGAATAAAGTCTCTAGCTGAAAGTTTACCTAAGTAGATATCAAATTCGTTCTGAGCTCGTGCGGTGGATCTCAGATCTTTCCCAGGTCTGCGTTTTAGCAGCGAGAAAATAAAATAAATCTCACTGTAAGGTTCCGTAATTTCCTGTCCGTCACAAATTTCTCACAATGTAACAGAATTCTTGAACTATAACTTAAGCGCGAAGTAGTATAAATTAGTAACCCAATTTCCCGAGAGATGGCGCTGTATCCGGTGGTAATTTCGGATTGCGTGAACCGATTTTAATATTTGTTTTTTTTTTTATTGGAAAGAAGACACGTTCAGGATAATGAAATATGAAAAAAGTTTAAAAAAATGCTTATGCTTACGGTTAAATTACAATTTTAGTTCAAAAATTACTTTTAAAACTTTTTTTTTATTGCAATAAACTAGTGCTTGACTGCGATTCCACCTGATGGTAAGCAGTGATGCAATCGTTGATGGTAAGGCGCACAAGTTTATTAAGAGCCTATTCACTCTAGCCTTGAAGACACCTAAATTATATTCGGACGTAAAGACTGCAGCCGGCAAACTGTTCCAGTCCCTCGATGTACGCGGTATAAATGACGAGGCAAAACGCCTAGTCCGGGCCGCAGGTGTCTCAACAACGTAAGGGTGGATATTTGCCGTATGCCGGGATGTCGGAAGGTAAAATTGGGATGGCGGAATCAAGTCGTGCTATTCTTGCGCACACTGTCCAAAATGCATCCTGTAAAAAACCGCAAGGCTGGCTACTCTGCGCCTGTGCTCGAGACTTTGAAGATTGGACCCAACCAAATCTGGATCACCAATCAGCCTCTTTGCACGCCTTTCCACTGAATCCAAAGCCGCTAGGTGGCATTTTGCAGCACCAGCCCATATGTGGCTGCAGTACTCCATACACGATCGGACTTGTACTTTGTACAACATTAGGAGATGACTCGGTGTGAAGTACCGTCGGACTTTTGCAAGAACGCCGAGTTTTCTAAGTTCTATAAGACAATCACAAAACATTATTTTCTACGTTCTTTATACAATATTGAAGTCTAGGTTAGCACAATTATAATACTCAGAAACAGTAGGTAGCGTTGTGAGCACCAGTGTCGCCAATTTAGTTATTGCCAGTGAATGAGTACTCGAGTTAGAAAAAAAAGGTCGTTCCATTTTTCTACGCTAATGGAAACTTTCAATAGAGACAATGCATGGTGCGTCATACAATTTCTTTGATACTCTTATAAAAGCTTATTAATGCCGTGTGTGATATGAACTACTTGCGGCTTAGCTGTTTTAATATGGACGCCATTACTGTGTTATGTTATTAGGTAGACAGGTAATACTTTTCTACTATATCATCGGTGTAATAACTCAGCTGAGCATCTAGAAAATTTACAAAATAATATCGAATAAAGTTTAAAAACTAACACCCGACTACTTAAAAACACGCTCTAAAAAGTACGAAACAAGAAAACAAGAAAGCCGTGGTCGTATACCACTTTTTTTAATTTATTATTCTTATGGCATACGACCACGGCTTTCTTGTTTTCTTGTTTCGTACTTTTTAGAGCGTGTTTTTAAGTAGTCGGGTGTTAGTTTTTAAACTTTATTTTTATTTAACATATTTTGGAGTTCTAAATAGGTTAATCTTGGGTTCATTGATTTCTCAGCCCATGAATACAGGTAAAGTCACAAGCAAATGTTAGTAATATATATATATTCAAAATGTACAAGTAAAGCGCTTTCAAATGATACCAAACACGGCATATTTATCTTAACTTTATTTTTTTACTTCGTATGTTTTGTCCGCTAGAGGGCACCACATTAGATTTTGTGAAATCCCATATAGCCTATAACCAGCGGACAATTAAGACGCTTCTAATGATATGTCATTTGTCGAATTCTGATAAGTAGTTTAGAAGTTACGAGGGAACAGATGAACATCCATACCCACATACATACATACATACAGGTCAAAATCATAACCCTCCTTTTGCTTCGCCGTAGTCGGGTAAAAATGAACGTTAATCACGTAAATTTTTCGACCATTTTCGAAATTTTAGTTTAAACACCCGGAGCCGATCAACGTAAAAATTAATTATTAACTGTCTAATGTCATGTGGTATCAATTGAGTTGCTCAAAGCAGAATCAGCTACTTACATAGATTTGATTTTTTTTTTTTTTTTTTTTTTTTTTATTATCTTTTTAGTTGACCATGCTGTCTAATCTTGGTTAAGATAGAGTAGATATTAGTAGAATTAATACGACAAATGCCATTTTGGACCTGCATCGGATTCGTGTGGAAGAGACGCCCTGGTGTCGCCACTGTATGGACCACCCGGAGGACGTGGCGGAGCACACGGTCAAAGTGTGCCCCTCTTGGGCAGAGAATCGCCGTGTTCTCGTGGGAGCGATCGGTGGCGGTAATCTCGCATGCCGGGTCTTGGTAGAAGCCATGGTACGGAGCGAGGAGGAGTGGCAGGCGGTCGCCTCCTTCTGCGACGGCGAGCAATGGGTAGCTCGCCGTCCGATCGTCTGTTAATTGTCCGGACCAAGCCTAGTCGCGCGGGAGGAGTTGTCAGCAAACCGTAGGTACCCTACAACAGGGTCAAAGCCAACTGGGGTCAAGGGTTCGTGTCCAAATGAAAGGCTCTGGCCCTGGTATAATAATATGTGGCAACATAGGAACGGTAGGTTGTTTAGTCAATAAGAGTCTGACACTGTTTCCCTCTCCGCTCAAGGTTGGGATTCGTCATTCGATGATTTTTACCTACCATAAAAAATGCTATTTTGAGTTTCTGTATTTAATAAATTTCAAAACCTTTATTAAGTAATCGGTGCATGTTAGCAAATTAACCAATATATGATACTTATTGTTTATTTACGTGGATCTAGTGGTTTCTTGACAGATTATTTTTTTACGGTAAATAATACGGACAACGTTTTAAATGTGTTTTTATAAAAAACAATTTTATTTGATGACTTTTTTTTAATGTCTTTCTCTGATATTAGTATTCCAAACAGTAACGAAGAAGTAGATCAAAGTTAACGTATTCACAAAAAACGTTTATTTCGCACCTACGAGTAGGTAATACAATGTGAGAGAATTTAAGAAAAGGTAACAGTAACGAATGAGTAAGGCCATTCAGTTACTGATACTGTACAAACTTTATTCAGGTTTCACATATTATATACTAAAAATAGTGTTGTAAAACTGTAAGTACGACGTTGCGTTCATATTAATTAGCACCTGAAAAGTAGTAGTTATTATTAGGGTCAGGACCAAATTTTTGACGTTATCGCACAACGGAAATCACAACAAAATGTGTCACACTGGAAAATAAATGTAGCGCAACAATTCTATTGTGCTACATTTATTTTCCAGTGTGACACATTTCGTCGCGTCAAAAATTTGGTCCTGACCCATTAGTAGAACCAAACTAAATAAAAGTGAACCAAAGACGAAATTAAAAAAACGCTATTAGAAAAAAATATTTCTTTGAAAAAAAAACCAATCAAGTACGTGTCAAACTCACGCGCTAAGGGTTCCATAGGTGAACCTATCTATGAAATTAATTCAATTCCCGAATCCAGTTTCAAAGATTTTTCCAAAACACAAAAAAAGGTTTCCATTTCATTTAAAAAAGAAAGCAGGTGTGTAGTGCCTGCGAAGAGGGTTGAAAGTAACACTTTTCATTCCTAGGGATAATTACTTTGATAATTACTAGTTCTATTTGACATTTCTAAACAGCCAGCCATTTACACAGCCAGTACAATTGAAATAACATAAAGATAGGAATTTAAGGATTTAAGAATATTTTTTTAATGACTTGATTTTAATTTACATTCTTTACTACAGACTTTTTCTTTAAAACAATATAATATTAGGGAAAATGTCCACCTGACCTATTTTTACATTGATAAAATGAAAAATATTGGCTGAATGACTATTCAGCCAATATTCAAAAGTCTACCATTTACCCGCCAATTCTTTTTTTCAGCGTTCGGCTCCCAGGCTTTTCAGTCAACATTTTTCATTTTGTCATTGTAAAAATGGGTCAGGTCAACATTTTTCTCAAAAATATATTAGTTTTAATGAAATAATTGAAAGTAAATTAAAATAAAGTCATTAAAAAAAAGTATTCTTAAATTATTTCTATCTTTATGTCATTTTAATTCGGTATAAAGTTTCGGGTCACGGTTCAATAGAAATGTCAAAATAGAACTAGTTTTTTTTAAATATTTGCTGTCTAAATATTAAAAAAACAACTGTCAGTTGTAAAGTAAAACTCCCTAGGGAGTAAAAGTACTTCTTCCAACCCTGACCGCAGGCAACTTTACACCTACTTTCAGAGTATGAGTAATGAAAACCAATATTTTAATATTTGTTTCATGTGACAACATTAACACAATACGATTCTGCAAGGAAATAACATTAGTATGATTCTGATTTTGTGTAACCATTACGAAATAAGCATTATCTACTTCTAATAGATAATTTGTATGAAAGGAATTCAGGAGATGAATTGCGTTTAGAGGAATTGCTAAATGTTACCATTTTAGGCCCCCTGAGCATGCGATTTTTATTTCAACTGGAGGCCTCCAAGTTCTCGAGATGATGGTCTTGACCATGTCTTGACCGACAGACGGGCAACGCCGTAATCCTATAAGAATTCCGTTTTTTACCTTTGCCTAACTTAGTGTACCAGTGGTTCTTCTCCCGCTTTGGGTGTAGCGAGGAGTGCTATACTTTTACAAATTCAATCGTGTTCTTTCAGTTGCTATTTAATTTCCAGTGCAAATATTTAATTCATAGATGCGCAATGTTCGAAACTAATCTCGTGGACTTAGATACCTTTAACCTTAGGACCAGTTTTACTATTATCACAAAGGTACGAGTAAATACTTTCTAAAAAAACACCATAGAACTTGTATCCATAATGTAAGAGAAAATCAATTTGTTTGTAATTGAACCTAGCGACTTTTTTCAGCATCGAAAAGGCATGGTATAACGCCTTTTCGCTAACAAAACGATCCTGTAGCCACGGCAGTTAATGTAGCCATCGTCTCACATCTCTCTCAAGTCGACCAAGTATCTTTGAGACAGCCAGCACCCACTCAAAAGCGCTAACCCTTCGCGGCACAGATAACAAACAAAGTGCAAGCTATCAAAGACAAAACAGTTACACAAGCCCAACATAAAGTCATTCTAGGAACCCAGTCGCCCGTGTTTGGACAGGGGCAATATAAAATATACAAGGGCCCTCCGTGGACTGCAAACAAATAGAGTACGCATGCTGACGTAGATCTAATTCTTGCTAGACTCGCCAAACGCCCCTCAAACAGAACTATTTACGTAACGTAAACTAATTAAGAAAAAAATCAAAGTAACACAAAAATCACAATTTATTTTCAGAATTGTCTCCAGATAGCACTGCTAGTTTTTATATACGCTGCCTTATTGTAAATTACTTTTATGTCGCGTTATTTTAATATCATATAAATATTAATTTATAATTTTAAACTCATTGGACAAACAAAAAAAAATTAATTTACTTTCCTATTTTTGTAAAACACATAAAAAAAATTATTTACTTTCCTATTTTTGTAAAAAACATCAAGTTAAATAGAGTGGGTTCCCTATTTGATTTCGAAGCATGATAATTCAATTTTCATTATTCGATATAATGAAAATTGAATTGAACACAGCAATTGTATGAAGTGTTTTATTCGATCGATGCAGTATGGTGCAATGTAAAGTTAGTGCGAAAAATCCTGTTGCGAAAAACCCTACAGTAATGGCTCATTAAATTGGCAAATTAAAACTTTGATAGTTCTTCTTTTTTAAAAATAATATGGCTCCATCGACGGACGTCTATGATATTGCCAATGTCAAGTATAGTATGTCGGTTTGAAAAGCATTACTATTCCATGACACAAATGTCAAAATGTGACGTTTATTTGATATCGAATCTTTTCGAAATCAAACAGGGGATCCCCAAACAGTAACACATAAGTGAGACGTGGCCAATTTTTCAAAGGTTTTATAATCGTAGGTACATCTGCCAAATATTTTTTTGTACCTGTCACTTAGATAATAAAAATATCTACAATAGGTCATAATATCTAACCGATTGACATAACCTTCGTCACAATCAACACAGTCGGGAAAACACAACAGTGAAAAAACGTAAATTAAAATAGCATACTAAGAAGCTTTGTCTTTGATAGACAACATATTTTCCAAACTTTTTACCTGATTTTGACCACAATTTTCCAGCAACATGCTGAGAACGGCTTTCATACTTCTAGGATTAGGAAGAGCATATAGGTCAGTAGGTAATTACGAATTTTAGGTGGTTAAAAGATAAAGTTTTTTTTTTTTTTTGGTTATTACAAGTGCGATGGACACACCGTAACGACCAGTATATATTACTGGTCGTTACGGTGTGATACACTTTTAGATATATCTGTACTGCCAACTAGGCATTATACCTTACAGTCAGTTAAAAAAACTGTCTTCTCATGATGTTGAAAAATGTATAAATCTACATAATTATTGATTCAAGAAACCGATTAATAGTGGGTATAGAAAGTTTTAAAGCAAACTTTCATTAATGAGTTTTTTTTTTATTTCAATAACATTTATAATTGTCGCACAATTTTATTCACCTCTCTACCTTTTTGTATCTATGGACAGGGTGGAAAAATTCATGGTGTAAGTATATAGTACAAATATTATAATAGTTTTGGCTCTGTACAAATAGTTAATAATAGAATTGTGTGAAGGGCTGCTCGGACCACCGGCCGCGAAGGCTGTTTGTGCGACTACCTACACGCTCACACACGAGTGAGGAAACATTCAAGTGTGTGTTTTATTATAAAACGTTTTATTGTTTTTGGAATAAAGCATAGATCCTATTTTAACAGTGAATATCAAAATAATGTACGTTTTCACAAACGCTAAAAGAAAGCTCATTTAGCTTTCTTTAATAACATAAATAAAAATAGTTTTGTCGATCTTGTTCTTGCAACCCTCCAATAATATCTAGGTATTTCTGTGATATTTTGTAATTGAGAAATAGGACATAAGCCTTACACTAGACTAAATAATAGAATACACAATAGAATTGAGATTGGATAGATTTTCATTAATTCAAAGAAAAGTATATTAAGGTGCACTTAGTGCTAAGGGCTCGAATCCACGACCTGCAATTGCAACTATTGAACTAGCATTAGTCTTAGATTTTAACGAAGATATCACAAATATACTGCAGTTACGTATGTAATAACATACGAAAAAAAAACAACATACGTAGTTTTATGGCCCATGCATACATGTATAAAATAAAGTAGCTTCCAGCTGTCGCTGTACTTAGATCTTTACCATTTTTAATATCACCTTTGCCTATTGCACCCCGTGCGAATCTCGAGCGGGTCGCTAGTTAACAAATAGAATTAAGTCATTTGTATATTATAAGTCTGGCCTCAATATCCCACGAGTAGCCAATAGGATTTCAAATTATTAACTATCATTTTAGTACAGCTAACTTGCTCAATATATTTATAATTAAGAACAAAACAATCTATTCTATTTGAAAAGCATATGTAATGAAGACCGATAGAAGATTGGTCGATAAAACACCTGATTAACGAATCCCTACCACTTTCCATTTAATGAAAACTCATGAACAAGATGCGTAGCGCAAGACGTGGTCATTATGGAACCGTCAAAATTTCGATCTAGTGGCCAGTCAGCTATAGAATGAAGCATCATCATGAACCTTATTATTTTCCCACTGCTGGGTCACAGGTTCTAGGAGAGGGAATTGCGCCACGCGGGGATCGGTGAATGTCCCCGAATTTTTGGTCCTAGGACATGCGGAACACTTGTTCGGCATGTCCTAGGACCTAAAGTTCGGACCAAAAATAACGGAAAAAAGATACGCCTGTTTATGTCGCAATAAATGTATACGACGTTCAAGAGAAGCATTCCAGTACCAGGTACCCTATTATGTATATGGGTTTTCGCAAATGTGCTTAAATGAGAGTTGCAGAGGGGAGTTCTGCCAATTTCCTAGATAATCTGCAGACTAACGGCAAAAACAGGTTCTTTGCTTGAATAAAACATTCGAAATCATCGTAATTGTGTAATTAATTTCTAATAATAAATTTCAAGTTTTGATTACATTTTACGCATGAATTAGGTACTAATATATCTTAGGGCACCCCAACCCCACCACGGAAAGGTTAGATTAGAAGACCTTAATCTTCATGGTTCATTTTTTTACATCCGTCACGAAATAGAAGCCCGTTCTGCGGGGCTCCTTCAAGCTAAAATAAGAGAAAAGTGTTCCGCTCAATAACGACAAAAACTTCGCCACAGTGGCAGCGATGAGGTGAGCAAAGCTTTTGTAAAAAAAGAATGATACTTATTGACAGCTATTGTACGCGAAGTACACACAAGCAAGCAAGACAACAGATAAGAGACGAACATGATTTGGTCTGTCTCTTGTGTGTCCGGTAATTATAATCGAGAATTTTATGTAATTCCCAGCACCTGCTCTGTCGTATTTTGTGTTGACATCACAGAGATTGCTCGACCACCTATTCACTGCTTAATTACTATCTATAATTAAACAGTAGATAGGTGCTGAAATTCACAGCAGCTAAATTACAACACCATGTTCCCTTGATCAATATTTTGAAAAAGACAGGTTAAATATTGAAAGCTCAACGTGACTAAGTGTGGGCGCAAACAGCGTTAGTCGTATATCTTAACACTCAGACTAGCCCCCTAGCCCACAAACGTTTCGTTATCGTCGAACGCTTTGAGTAGGCCACGTACCCAATTCCTTTGTTCTGATGTTATTTCAATGCCCAGTGACGTGATCAAAACAAAAGAATTAGAGGCGTGGCCTATACTAAGCTTTGCACGTTAATGAAAGATTGCAACTTGGCTAGGGGAACTTAGTTGCTATTCTTTAAGAAAACAGTCTTGAGCGCAACGCTGGCCCATTGAAGAAATCCAAATAGTGTACCTATTTATTTTTAACAATATATTAAAAACATAAGTATACCAGTATTTCGATTAAACACATAATTATACTCCTTGAGTACACAGCCGTTAGCGACATAAGAAAAATGAACAGACTCTTCAGCTTCTGAAATTTGGTGAGCTGGTTGATTGAAATAAAAGCCAAGAGCCTCGACCAACATATGAGAAAGCTCTCGTTATGCAGTCAAGGGCTTGATTCAGAAGGCAGTACTTCTTTCTGGACACGGCGCGTATTTTTAGGAGGTTCCTCTCTCAGGAGCCCAGACCACCGGTAGCTTGGATCCTGTCTCGATGCTGGTGGACTACTATTTTTTATATTTTTAAATGCTTTTTTTTTTTCTTTTAAGAAAATATTTAAAAATGTGCTTTAATGAACTTTGTAAAAGACACTTCGCATGACCCAAGGGCTGGCTTTTACCTTGGGCAAAGAATAAGCATTGCCATACAGCGTGGCAATGTTGCCAGCCTTTTAGGCACATTACCAGCCGACAGCGAAGCGGAAGAGTGTTTTTGACGCTTTATTAGATTAGGTATTTTTAGTTAAGTTCATTAGGGTTTTTTTTCTTTTTTATTTATGTGTATATTTATGAAATTTTAAGGTGAGTATTTATATCGAGGGACTGGAACAGTTTGCCGGTTGCAGTCTTTCCGTCCGTTTACAACTTAGGTGTCTTCAAGGCCAAAGTGAATAGCCTCTTAATAAATTAGTGCGCCTTACCATCAAAGATTGCATCACTGCTTACCATTAGGTGGGATCGCAGTCAAGCACTAGTTTATTAAAATAAAATAAAATAAATATTTTCGTGAAATAAATAATCTGATTTTTAAAGGTAAATAAATGGTATATAAAAAAAAATAAATGCCCCCAGATAAAAAATAGTACGGCCATGCCGCTCGAGACTTGGCTGGTGTGATGGTCGAATATCGGCATCGAATATCCTGAAACGCAGTTGGTCCTTGACAAGTGTTTACTCTGTATACGTACAATATGTCCCGCTGTGGAACTGATGAAGAAGACAAGAAATGGCCAATGAAACTTCATACTTACATAGATATCACAATAAAATTACAATACAAATATGTATTTGGTTTTGAATAGTTAGGTTGATGAAAATGCAATGAAATGGTATCATCGAAATGACCTGATGATAATGATGTTGATGGAGCCGGAAGCCGTGTTTGGGCTCATTAAAATTGTCATGAGATGCACTTTGACTTTAGGGTAGGTACTATCGAACTGATTTGATGATGGAGCCGGAAGGCGGAAGGGATACACAGAAACTTCACGTATCCTATACCTACGTCGTTTTATTATGAAGTTTCAGTGTATCCCTTCCACCTTCCGGGATTTGGTTTCATTGAAATTGTCATGAGAAATAGGCACTCTGGTTAAGTATAAGTGTATCGCAACCAAAAAGGGTGAAATAAAAAAACTTTTTACAAAAAAATATACTGACTTCACTAAAAACATAAAAATAACTTTAATTTCGGAAGTCGATGTTAAATAAGAAACAAATAATACCGAGAAACACCGAGTTTTGAAATTAAAGTTACTTTTTATATTTTTAGTGAAGTCGGTATATTTTTGCCCTTTTCATTTTTTTAGACAGCATGATATCGATGCCGATTTTTCACATCTGTACACACGCTGTAAAGGTTTTTGGAAATAAGTGTAGTATAAAATATTAAGTAGATATATAATAAGCGACCAATTGAATACCATTTCATAAATGATCAATCGCTCGCCACACGATGTACGGTCGGTTACCTGAAATAATTGCACAAAACTATCAACGTAATTTAATTTATTGCGTTCAACAATCATAAGCAGGATCATCACGTGTCCACAGCACACATTCATTACCCATCCATTATGATTACAATTTCACTTATAACCGACATCCATAAACATTCAGTACTAAATCAAACAGGGTATAAAAGAGTCTTGGTATTTTTCATTATTTAACATCAGTCGTAAACTGTATGTGACGACAATCCCTGGCACGCGAGGTACCCGAACATCAATTAAATTGTACCACATAAAATGTTCTAAATCATAATCTCGACTACGGCCGTCAGGCAAACACGTTATTAATTAAGTTATAAAAAAGTCATGGCTGTATTAGCATATTTATGGATCTATAAAGTCGGGGGCGGGTCGCTACTGGTAGTCAGCACCATCTAGCGGGATTGGTCGGAACTTGTTTGTGTCGATGTCAGTTTATACACACAAACCCCACATATGCGGCGGTTAGTCCCCTCTTTGAGAAGTGGTTAAAGAGGTACTACGGCGTCCTCACTTTCCGCCTGAGCTCCGCCGTATTTTCGTGAGGTGATCAGCGGCGGCGATTCGCATCTGGCTCTGGTTTGACATATCATAGCCGGGAGCCAGACCCTATAGGGTGAGAGTAAACAGTCACCTCTTTCTGCGGAGCAGTAGTGAAAGCAAAGGGGTCCTGACCTTCTCTCTCATCCTGACTCAGACCCGTTGGGACACTACCGGCCACCGTTGGTCGGAACAGTTTACCGCGGCTTTGGAATGTAACTTGCAACTAGTGGAACACATGTGAGTTTTAGTCAGTAAAAGTTTTTTATATAATAAACCTGTAGCCAAACGTAATTATGATTAATATATATATATATATATTACTAGCTTTTGCCCGCGGCTTCGCTCCCGGCAACAGATTATTCTACCCTACTCTACCCTGCTCTACCCTGCTCTACCCTCCTCTACCCTGCTCTACCCTGCTCTACCCTGCTCTACCCTGCTCTACCCTACTCTATCCTGCTCTACCCTGCTCTACCCTGCTCTACCCTGCTCTACCCTACTCTACCCTGCTCTACCCTACTCTACCCTACTCTACCCTACTCTACCCTACTCTACCCTACTCTACCCTACTCTACCCTTTTCATTGTTTTTAAGATGTATTCTGCTATACGGGACGGAAACAAATCCAACAAATCAAAAACCATGGCAATCGGTCCAGCCGTTCTCGAGTTATAAGTGTTGTAACAAACCCGACTTTCTTTTATATATATAGATAATACAGAAAAGTTAAAAGAAAATTCTGCTACAGCGCTTCATTGGCATTATGTCGTATAATAAAACTTTTAGAACAGCGCTCTCACTGCGTTAATAAAACTGCACTAATGTCATCAGTAGTACGTGAAGTAAAAACATCAAGTCCAAAAAATCAGACTTCGAAACTCAAATTATTTAATAACGCGCCCACCCAGAACAGTCAATTACGGAAAAAGAAATATTGAGTATGAGGGTGTTAACATGTACAATAAAATACCAATGACGATAAAAGAACAGAAAAGTATGTCTGCATTTAAAAAACAATTAAAATCGTACATAATGGATAAATGATAATTAAAAAAAAAAATTACAAACTATTCAAAAACCATACAAATAAAAATAATTCAAATTAATAAACTAATTAAATAATCAAAAAATTAATTTAAACTATAAAATTGGTTTGTACGCTCACTGCCCACTATGCCACATCTAGTATGTTGTAACTTTTTGTATCCGTGTCGGCGCGGTTGGTGATAATAAGTTGTATATGTATCTACCCACTATTTCTCTTTTTTTTATTCTCTGTACGTTTGCTATTTTGTTATTTAAACTTTTATTCTAGTTTCTCAGTAAGTGAATTATTGTTAATTCTTTTGAGAAAATAAAGTTCTTAAACCATAAAGTGACAGTACGGTACGCCTAATCTAGTGCATAGTACATACTACATATAATTTAAACGTAATGGTGTGCAACAGCCCTCTTATTGAGTTGGCGATCGTTAGATCGGACGTACAATTTATCTATAGCATTATTATAGCGACAAAAAATCTGTAACTAAGAAAAATTTGCTATTAACTATATTCATGGAGTTGCTTGCACATTTTTCTCCATAGCGATCTAAGCTTTGGAATGTGCATTTAGCATCGTTTTTAGGGTTTCGTTGTCAACAAGGAACCCTTATAGTTTAGCCAAGTCTGTTTGTCCATCCGCCGATGTTAGCACTAGAAAGCTGAAATTTGGTACCAATTAACGTATTGGTAAACCACTTTGTCGGCGTGATTGATAAACATATCAATAACGCCGACAAAGCGGTAAAATAAAAAGTAGTAAAAAATGTTTTATTAGAGTTCCTCCCCCACATATAAAGTGGGGAGTGATTTTTTTTCCATTTTTGCCCTAACGTGTGATATATTGTTGGATGGGTTTTTTATGGTAGGTAAAAATCATCCAATGACGAGTCCCGCTCTTGGGTGGAGCGGAAAACAAGTGTCAGACTCTTACTGACTAAAAAACCTACCCCGTTCCTACCTCGCCATAGAAATGATTAGGGGTCCCGTAACATATTTTATTGATAACTTAACTAATTCAACTAACGAGGAGAGCCTCGTTTTGAAAAAGGATTTGAAAAAGGGGGTTTGGACAGAGGTCCAAACCCCCTTTTTCAAATCTTTATATATCTAAAGTTTTTCTAGGAAATTTATTTTCAACTTGATAGATGGAACAGTTTTCGAAAAAATTTTAAAAACAATTTCTGAACTACTTAAGTTTTAGTCCAGTGCAAATAGCACCGTTAACGATAAAAAGTGGACCTAAATAGTAGTAGAATGAAACCCATTGGAAAAGGAAGATAATAAAAGAGACATTGACCCCTGAGTTTTTTTCGGTGTTTCTTCTCAGGGTAGTCAGCTAGGAAACACCGGACTCATCTAGTTTAAACTGACAAAAAAAAAATGACGTGTAAAAGTGTTGTGAAAAACCTATTTACAAAAATAAATATCATTTATCATATCAATCTTAAGCGTTTACAGTAAAAAAGAAACGTTTGATAGAGTCGAACTGATGAAGAAGACCAGAACTGGCCAATGGAACTTCATACTTACATAGATATCATAATAAAATTACAATTACATTGGTTGATGAAAATGGTATCATCGAAATGACCTGATGATGATGTTGATGGAGCCGGATCATAGGTAACGGAACTCCGTAATTAATCAATGTATCCTAGCCGTGTTTGGGCTCATTAAAATTGTCATGAGATGCACTTTGGCTTTAGGGTACTATCGAACTGATCTGATGATGGAGCCGGAAGGTGGAAGGGAGACACAGGAACTTCATAATAAAATGACGTATCGGAACGGGGTTTGGGTTCATTTAAATTGTCATGAGAAATAGGCACTCTGGTTATAAGTGTATCGCAACCAAAAAGGGTGAAATAAAAAAAAATTACAAAAAGATATACCGACTTCACTAAAAATATAAAAATAACTTTAATTTCGGAAGTCGGTGTTAAATAAGAAACAAATAATACCGAAAAACACCGATTTCCGAAATTAAAGTTATTTTTATATTTTTAGTGAAGTCAGTATATTTTTTGTAAAAAGTTTTTTTTTTTATTTTAATGTTTGTCGTCGACTGCGTAAATGTACTTCCTAAAGATTTATTACCAATACGTAAACCAAAGCATATTAGGTTACATGACCAAGATTTATATAGTGAGAACATTAAAAGTTCGATTTTGCCAAAAGTTATTCTTTACACAATATTTTTGAAATGTGAAGCCCTTTCTAATGATAACATTTTTTAACACATTATTTTTGTCCGCTAGAGGGCGCCATGTCGAGTTTTCTGAGACGAGACAGACGGTTCTAACGATAGCTCATATATCGAGTTCCAATAAGTAGACTAGGAGCAATGAGGGTACAAATGAACATAGACACAAACATACTATGAAAATAGGTACAAAATGGTAGTTTTGGTCTGATAAGAATGCGTTTATTTATTAAAAACAAGGTGAACAAAACGACCCTAACATTTATCCAATGAGTTTGAATAGCTATCTAATTACAATGGTACAACGTGGTTCAATTATTTCCTAGAATGAGCTTAGCGTCAAATTAAAATTTGTTAAAATTATTTCGGGAAAAGTTGTGATATAAACTGGAGCACTTTGAAATACGATTACACTTAAATTTTCTATTACTAAAAATGCACCGAAACTTTGCGGACAGAATCACGTAACTCCGTTCTTATTTGGAGTAAGCCGTAAACATTTGTGCCTATAGCTAAACAAGCTCTTATCTTTGTAGAATAACCAGTCAGCAGAAGTAGCATCACAAATGAAAAAAAAAAGACCGGAGACCAATAAACATTTATTACAACAATTATAATCTCGAGAAATAATTCTCAAATATAATGAAATATTTTTTACAACAACTATAATTTCAAGTTTTAAAACGCTCGGGAACTGAGAAAATCTAAAGACGCGCGGTCACATAGCTTGCGAATGGAAAAGAGGTTGCTTCTAGTGTAATGCAATGGAACATGAACGTGTTACCCCAACCCAAGAAGATGGAACGAGGGTTCAAGATGAGGTGGGGTTTTTTTTTTTTTTTTTATGGTAACCTGAAAATCATCCAATGACGAAACCCGCTCTTGGGCGGAGCGGGAGACTAGTGTCAGACTCTTACTGACTAAAAAACCTACCCCGTACCTTCCTTGCCCTATTCCTGGAGTCGAGGTAACAGTTTCCCACCACCCTCTAGACTCCAGGAGGCTTCGACCCTGAAGGGCCCCTGCAGTTTGCTGACAACTCCTTGAGGCGCGCGGGAACGGTGCGCGCCGTTGACGACTAGGACTCGGTCTTACAGACTACCGGACGGCGAGCTACCCATTGCTCACCGTCCGCGAGCTAGTGTCTACGGTGGCCGGATATCGGCAGGATCGCGGCGGCGACGGCTACGGCGAGTACGCCGTTGCCTTTGCCTTATGCGGTCGGCCTCCTCCTTTACGAGCATTACTGCTTCGCAGAAGGAGGCGACCGCCTGCCATTCCTCTTCGCTGCGGACCATGGCCTGAACCAGGGCCCGGCGCGAGAGGTCGCCGCCGCCGATCACCCCCACGAGGACACGGCGATGCTCTTCCCAAGCAGGGCACACCTCCACCGTGTGCTCCACCGTGTCCTCCGGGCTCGCCTCACAGTGGCGACACCCGGACGTCTCTTCCGCACGAATCCGGTGCAGGAATCTCCCGAACTTCCCATGTCCGGTGAGAACCTGCGTCATGCGGAAGGTGAGGACGCCGTGAGGTCTATCCAGCCACGCCTCAAAGAGGGGCACTACCGCTGAGATTACGGTGTGCCCAGCGCTGGGTTGCGACAGTCGCTGTTTCCACTTCACCATGAGATCTCGCCGGAGCTCCTTCCGCCACGCCTCGACATGTTCGGGCAGCGGATCTTCGCCCCGGCGTTGCACCTCCACGCGCTGGTCGTGCATGCGTGCAAGGACTGTTGCCTCCAGATCCCATGGCGGTAGGCCAGCAAGGAGGCTCGCCGCCTCGCGGGACACCGTGCGGTATCCCCGCACCATCCGGATGGCCATGACCCTCTGGCAGGCGTTCAGCTGGGCCGCCGGGCGTTTACGCAGCGTCGGCGCCCACACTGGTGCCCCATAAAGGGCCATGGACCGAACGATGCCGGCGTAGAGCCTCCGGCAGAAGGCGTCTGGACCCCCAAGGTTCGGCAGGAGCCGCTTGAGAGCAGCCCCCGTCCGATTGAGTTTGGGGGCCAGACGTCGGAAGTGCTCCTCGAAATTCCATCGGCTGTCGAGGACAAGTCCTAGGTACTTCATCGTCGACCCGACGCCGATGTGAACTCCTTCTACCGTTAGTTGGGAACCCGTTGGTGGCGCGTTCCGAGGGCCGTGAAAGCACATGGCCTCGGACTTGTGCAGTGCCACCCTGAGTCCCAACTGCTGGATCCTCTCAACGACTGTCGCAACCCCACGTGTCGCTAGTTCGACCGCCGCCTGGTACGACCTTCCCTGCGCTAGGACCAGCGTGTCGTCTGCGTAGCAGACCACGCTGACCCCTACGGGGAGGTCGGCGCGCAGCACGTAGTCGTACCCGATGTTCCACAAGGGCGGTCCTAGTACCGATCCCTGTGGGACACCGCACGACATCTCTCGCCGTTTCCAATCTCCTTGGTGACCGGGGTAGACTATGTACCTGTCGGACAGGTAGGCCTCGATTGTACGACAGAGGTAGTCGGGCACCCGGTGATACCGGAGTGCCGTCCTAATGCAACTCCAGGGCAGGGAATTGAAGGCGTTGGCAATGTCCAACGACACCGCCAAGACACACCTGCCCCGGGACACCGCATCCCCCGTCGTGAGGGCTCGCACGCGCATGATGGCGTCTACCGTGGAGCGCCTCCTGCGAAACCCGAACTGGTCGTCCGCGAGATCGGGCCCCTTCAGTGTTAGGTGCTTGACGAGGCGGTCTGCAATGACTCTTTCAAAGAGCTTGCCCACCTCGTCAAGCAGCACAATGGGCCGATACGCGGACGGAGAGTCCGCAGGGCGCCCTGGCTTCGCGACGAGGACCAGTTTTCCCGTCTTCCAGGGAAGTGGGAACTGGCCCCTCTCCAAGCATGCGCTAAAGAGCCCCCCCAATCGAGACCCGAGAGCCTCCATGGCCAGGACCCAAGCCTTTCCAGGCAAGCCGTCGGGTCCTGGGGCGGTATTCTTCGCACCCATCCTGCGTACCGCCACTCTCATCTCTACCTCGGTCACTTCCGGAGCATTGGTACCGTCGTCGCTGACGTGGTCCGCGTCAGACACCGCTGGTGGCGGAGCCATGGGCGGGGGGGAGTGGTCCCCCCGCGCAGGGAACAGAGCGCTCACCACACCCTCCACGATCTGTGGCCGGAGACTCTGCGTCAACGGGGGAGCCCATGGGCGGAGTTTCTCCCGCACCAACTTGTATGGGCGTCCCCACGGATCCGCGTTGAGCGTCCCCAGCCACGCTTTGCAGGCCTCGTCTTTGGCCCGCTTTATCTCCGATCGGAGGGTGCGCTTTGCCACCCTGTATCCCTCGTACAGCTCCGCCTCTACGGCCTCCGCATCCGGCGGGCGGAAGCGGCGCCTGCGGTGTCTGGTATACCGGTGTCGCGCAGCATTGCATGCGGCGCGCAGCGTCGCAAGCTCTGGCGACCACCAGTACACCTGGCGTCGGGCGCGTCCTGGGCGGAGACGGGGCATTGCCGCGTCGCAAATTTGCGACAAGGCCTCCCGGAACCACTCCGCCTCGACGTCGATGTCGGCAGGCCTGACCGGTGCTTGCACCCAGGCCTGCACCGCCGCGGCTTCCAGGAAGAGCTCCTTTTCCAGCTGCCTCAGCGCCCAACGCGGACCACATGGGGTCTGTCGGACCGGCGCGGTCGAGGTCTGGGCGGAGACGTCAAACCGGATATACCGGTGGTCCGAGTATGTCTCCACCCCCTCCATGACGCGCCAGTCAACTACACGCGGTGTCAGAGCGGGGCTGGCGAACGAAATGTCCACCACGGACTCACCCTGCACCCGCACACACGTGGGGACAGAACCCCGGTTTAGGACGACCAGGTCTGTTTCCAGAGCCCAGTCCTCCACCAACCGACCCCGCTGGTTCGTGAGCCGGGAACCCCAAGCCATGTTCCAGGCGTTGAAGTCCCCGCAAACGACCACGGGGAGGGTACCATACCCAGCGACGACGGTCTTCAGCTCCCTGAGGGAGTCGTGAAGATCGGCGAGAGTTCTGTTCGGGGACAGGTAGACGCCTACCACTGCAATGTCCCCGAACCGTGCTGCCACGCAACCCCGACCCTTCGTGACGGCCTCGAGGGTCGGGGTACCAGCGGCGGCCGACGAGATAAGGGTCACCGAGCCGCTCAGGTCCTGAACCCAGTCAGCTCTGGGCAAGACAAAGTGCGGCTCGGAGACCACGGCGACGTTTATCGACCACTGCGCCATGCTCTGGAGCAACAGATCCTGAGCTGGGGCGCAGTGGTTGATATTCGCCTGGAGGAGACGTAATGGAGCCGTTATTGGCAGTCCATAGTCTCCTCCCTAGCCCTCTGAGAGGGTGCCGCCACAGTGGTTGCGGCGGCGACGGCAGCAACAGCGGCGGCGGCAGAAGAAGCGGCTGCGGTTGCGGCGGTGTTGCTGCTGGCGGGGGCCGACGAAGTTTTGCCTTCACGTTGGCCGGGGGGTCGCAGGACCTGCACCCAGCCCGGTGGTCGGCCTGCTTGCCTGCCGCCGCACATGCGTAACAATGCGAAGATGAGGTGGGGTGGAACGACAATGATATTTGTTTTGAAGAATTTCTTCCTAGAAATACCTTTTATTTGTAGAGTGTACAAACACCCTCACCCGGTAACGTTATCTGTTGGCCATACAAATACTTGTTCAGTGCAGGAATCGAACCCGCAACATATAGCGCAGAAGCTTTTGCAGGCATCTAGAATAAACTCTACATAACTTGAATAAACAACGGTTATTCGTCTTTCTATATAAAACACAACAAAAAGCTAGTTGCACACGTAATAAATTAAAAGATACACACGACAGATAGTGTTTTATAGTGTACAAATGACTCACGATATCATATGACCGAGGTGCTTAATTAAAATACAAAATAATACCTTTATATTGCTAATTGCTAGCGTAGAAAAGCTAAGAGTAGATTGTATCGCTAATGTAATAGAAAAAAAAGATTTTTCAATGAATTATAAAATATTAAGAGTTAAGATTTCATTATTGATTTCACATTGACGATTGGGAAGAAGCTTTCGGTTTGATTCATGGATTGGACAATGGTGCCTAAATTTTGGGTTTTCCATCAGAAATTTTCAGCAGAACCCAGTAATTCAAGACGAACGAGCACTTATTCCTAGGAATTAGCATTTCTTAAAATTCGTGTTTAGAATGAGAATCGATCATTATTTTAACGATGGAATGATTTTCCAAGTCCCATAGCAGCTAACCCAGCTCCTCCTTATCCATTAAAATACAACACCTGACTCAATTTTTTTGCAATTATACTAATAAAAACCGAGCAAGAGCGTGTCGAGCCACATTCACTGTGGCGTTACGTAATTTCCTGTCCGTCACAAATATCTCACAATGTAACAGAACTCTTAAACTACGACTACAGCGCGAAGTAACCAGTGTATATAATTTTGGATTACGTGAACCGATTTGAATATTTTTTATTTGAAAGAAGATACGTTTAAGATAATAAAATGTGTAAACTAAGTTTAAAAAAATTCTTGCATGTACGGTTACATAACAAAATTAGTTTCGCCATGTCTGTCTGTCTGTTCGTCCGCTGATAATCTCAGCGACCTTTAGCACTAGAAAGCTGAAATTTGGTATCAAAATGTATATCAACTACGCCGACAAAGTGCAAAAACAAAAAGTAGTAAACAATGTTTTATTAGGGTACCTCCCCTACACGTAAAGTGGGATGTGATTTTTTTTTTAATTTCTACCATAACGTGTGATATATTGTTGGATAGGTATTTAAAAATGATTAGGGGTTCTCGTAAAATATTTTTTTGATAATGTAAATATTTTCGGGAATAATCGCTCCAAAAGTAAATAAATCGGCCAAGAGCGTGTTAACATTATCAAAAAATATTTTAGGGGATCCCTAATCATTTTTAAATACTTATCCAACAATAAATCACACGTTATAGTAGAAATGAAAAAGAAATCACACCACACTTAGTCGCTGTGATTGATACACATGTTGTTACTAAATCCCAGCTTTCTAGTGCTAACGGACGCTGAGATTATCCGCGGATGGACAGACAGACAGACAGACCGACTTGGCGAACCTATAAGGGTTTCTAGTTATATATATAATAGGATACTATATAATATAAACTAGTACCTCTAAAATCGCAACAACTGAACAAGAAATACTTAATCAGACATTAGACAAGTGCATTTAATTCGAAGCCTACATTAGCAGTTTTGTTAGTAGGATGGCTTAAACACATTTTTTATTCATCCATACTTCCGATTTGTGAGTGTTGTCGTACTGACGCGCGGTTAATTGGAAAAGGGTTGTCGGACAGACAGCAGTCGCACGATGTCGCGACACGTCGATATGCGTGAACAAAGAGCTTTGTGCTAGACTTTTTTGCGTTTTCACGACTATTTTTGCAAGACATTAATTGAAATCACCAACGTCCATATCTATGAATATCGCGGTGTGTATGTTTTTTTTGGGTTCCAAGTGTATATTGGAGAGTTAAACGATTTCCGATCAGAACACTACTATAGTTTGAAGTTTGGTCATATTGGTTCGATACCAAGTCGAGCTTATGAAGGTAGTGTTTACTTCTTAAGCCTTAAGAAGTAAACACTAGCTTCATACTTGACTGACTCAGCCTAGTCTAGAGTTAAATGCAAATCTTAGAATAAATTTTCAAAATACAACTATTGAAAAATACGAGAAAATGCCTTCTGAAACTGACCAAGGTACATCACATCTCATAAACAATTTACAGATAGGTAATTTTGTTTTTTTTTCTTTAAGGTAGGAGAAAGCATTCATCATCGAAACCCACCCTTGGGCGGAGCGGGAAATAGTGTCGGACTCTTACTGACTAAACGCTGCCCGTTCCTTCTTTGCCTTCACCGAGATGTAGGTAATTTACAAAAATGGTGATGTTATTTGCCACATTTCAATACTTAGATGTAGAATGTAGTTTCTATGAAGGGATGTGCAAGAAACTCAAAGGACTTAAAACCATAATTATTTACAAAATTATGGTTAAATCGTTTTTTTTTTTATAGTAGGAAAAATTATCCAATGACGAATCCCGCCCAGATTCTCTCCCGCGCAAAGCAGTGGTGGCCGAGTGGTAACGGCCCCGACTTACGAGTTGTAGGTCCTGGGTTCAAACTCAGCCAGGTGCATTACTTTGTGTAATGTAATGTAGCTTTGGCTCCACCACCATAATTCGCTTTCCAAGGCGTTCAACCAATGCGGTCTCCAACCTGAAGCCTGTACAATACGTTCAGTACCTTTTCAGTTCGATAATGCTGTATAGTTAGCTTCAGAACAATTAATTAAAGGGGCGGCTGAACGTCTTTGATTTAGGGCGAGTACACATCGACCGAAAGCTTTGTAACGAATATAATGTATTGTGCTTACCTGTTGCCTTGCTGCAGGCAACTGGGCATTGAGAAACAGCTTTGATGGAAATAAAGCTGTGCTGGTGTATGCGCTGATGTATATATTTGTAGGTCCAGGCAAGATTTAAAAAAAAAATAATGTACACTAGGCAGTTACATCATTACATAGTATAAAACAAATCACTATAACTGTTGTAATTTCATTTTTTATGTTCTAAACTGCCCTTTCCACTTTTTTTTGGTTTTATTCATTTTCCAAATAATTATGAGATTGTCTATGTTTTTATTATTTATTTTATGACGATATCGTTTATTTTTACAATTTGACATTGACAATTATTTTAGACATTTTTTTTTACAATTTGTAATATTTACTCTGTGAAATATAATATTTCATAATATTGGTAATGAAAGATATATATTTTTTATTATAGTTTTATTATTTTTTAAGGTTATGTACAAAGTATTTTAAGATCTCTGTAAAGTTACATTTCTGTACTTTTTTTATTGTGAATGTGGGGCCTATACTAATGTCAGTCAGTTATGAGTACTTTTTACGGCCTATCCAAATATCCTTTCTATCCTTTCTTTGGTATTGTTCGTCAAGTCGTTGAGCTTCTAAGTAGCCCTGAGTTTGAGCTACATGAATACTGACAAATGCTTGCACTGACTGGACATCGGACATGTCCACTCTGAACTGTGTGATTCTCTCTTCAAAAGATCAACTCAAACTCCAATACGCATAGTTCTCATACATTTTGACCATTGAGTTTGTTTCAGTGTTTCTTCTATTTTTAATTGACAATCATTTATTATATCTTTTCATTACTCATACTCTGAAAATAGGTGTAAAGTTGCCTGCGGACAGGGTTGGAAGAAGTACTTTTACTCCCTAGGGAGTTTTACTTTACAACTGACAGTTGTTTTTTTAATATTCAGACAGCAAATATTAAAAAAAAAAACTAGTTCTATTTTGACATTTCTATTGAACCGTGACCCGAATTTTTATACTGGCAGTACAATTAAAATGACAGAGAGATAGAAATAATTTAAGAATACTGTTTTTAATGACTTTATTTTAATTTACTTTCAACTATTTCATTAAAACTAATATTATATTTGAGAAAATTGTTGACCTGACCCATTTTTACAATGATAAAATGAAAAATATTGACTAAATAGCCAGACGTCGACTAGACTAGTGGTAATGTCTCTCTAAAATCTGTGGCCGATTTGGTCTTACTTGATTTTTTTTCGAGGTGTAGAGTTTTGTTTACATTTTGCTAAATCTCTGATATAAGAAATTTATATTAACACAATAAGTTAATAAGTAGCTGAGAACATACTAGAACGAGTCAGTTCTGACCATGAAAGGCATTGTCACTTTCGACGTGGGTAGTTTAACATGTAAACAAGTCAACAAACTTCGGAATGGCGCCTTCTAACTGAACCATCACCGAAAAAACACGCCAATGTCGATCAAAACTCAAAATCATGTTGACTCGGTGTTGTGCATTCGGAATTCTTACTGGAAGGTCAAACGGTAAATAAAGGGTAATAAATTATTTTCTTGAAATACGCTATTAGGCATTTAAGACAGCAAATTCTACGAAAAAGACACAAATTATTGGTAAATAAATCTTGAATTTTGCGCCACGATAATACATCATCGTACAAGGCCATCATTGTGAACAAATTTTTGACAAAACACTCAACAAATACCATCGAGCAGCCACCATATTCGCCAGATATGGCTTCAGCTGACTTCTATCATCTTCCTAATTTCAAATTACCACTTCGTGGCACCCGTTTTCAATCTGTAGAAGACATAAAGGAGAATTCGCGGCGAGAACTGAAATCAATTTCGGAAATAGCGTTTAAAAAATCTTTTGTGATTGAATTATTCGTTGGCGTAATAAATAACATTTCTGACGGGGCATACTTGGAAGGTGATAAAATAAATTTGGAAGAATACCAAAAATTTTCTGTATTATTGATATTTTCCCGGTACTTTCTTGAGCGTTTTCATTCGCGTAGAAATTGAAAATAATATTTTTCTTTAAGTACATATAAATAAATAAAAATGTTATAATATAATAAAATAATATAATATAATAATGTAATAATAATAAAATGTCTTTATTTTCTATCTTGACAGAATTTCTAGGTTTATTCTTCAAGGCTGGTAACTTGGTTACTTAAATCACGAGCAATATCGAAATAAGTACCTACGAATGGCGGTATTAATTTTTTACAAATAATCGTCTTCTACGATGACCCTCACACCGGTCTGGGCATATCCGTTCCTCCTTTTTTGTATAGGCGAATCATCTAGAGGCGCATCCCAAATATCACTCTGGGATGCTCTCCCTCTGATTTTCTTTTAAGGGGAAAGCACGTGAGTACATGCGTTAGAAGTTGGCAGAATCGTCTCACTATCTACAACATCTTACGCATGCATTGGTTTTGAAAATTGATTATTTATTTGTATGTATCTAAGTATGTATTTACTTTTTTGTTTGTCTGTTTTATTATAAGCAAAAAGTTTTTGTAAACAAAGAAATGTCCATATTTTTCATGCGCGACATCCCAATGTCAGCTCTAGTTAGCACCCGCCGTAGCCGTCGCCGCCGCGATCCTGCCGATATCCGGCCACCGTAGACACTGGCTCGCGGACGGTGAGCAATGGGTAGCTCGCCGTCCGATCGTCTGGTAAGACCGAGTCCAAGTCGTCAACGGCGCGCACCGTTCCCGCGCGCCTCAAGGAGTTGTCAGCAAACTGCAGGGGCCCTTCAGGGTCGAAGCCTCCTGGAGCCTAGAGGGTATGTGAAAATTGTAACCTCGACTCCAGAAATAAGGCAAGGAAGGTACGGGGTAGGTTTTTTAGTCAGTAAGAGTCTGACACTGGTCTCCCGCTCCGCCCAAGAGCGGGTTTCGTCATTGGATGATTTTCACCTACCATAAAAAAAAAAAAAAGCTCTAGTTAGCACCTAACTATCACTGGCAATGTTTGGTGAAAATCGCCAGCAAAAACGAAAGCGATTCTACCCATGAATTTATTACATTTTCTTATGTATCTAAGGGTCCTGGAACTATACAGTTTTATCCCAAGTAATATGAGGGGCAGGAAGAAGAGTGAAGTCATTTTTGATATCTTACAAAATGTTTCCCAAAAGGCCATTTTTACGAATCGAGCACACATCCCACTATTGGTACGATAGTAAGTTTATTTATTTCCCATTGACGTTTATCAACTCTGATCTAATTTTTAGGGTTTCATAGTCAACAAGGAACTTATAGTTTCACAGGCTCTCTGTCCGTCCGCGGATAATCTCACGTATGAAATATTGTTGGATAGGTATTGTGATGACTGACCTATATGGTCACATATCATTCTAACTGGCACAATATATTTACTTTTAAACTTATTGGACAAGAATATAGATTGATAGATTTTTTGTCTTAGAATGTCAAAAAAGAAAATTATTATAAAATATTACCTATACACCGTTAAATCTTGATCGTTTTAATCCCTTGGAGGATCGATTCAGTACATGAAACACTATCGATTGGTAAAGTTAGAATAAAAAACAAAGTACTTTTTTTAAAAGTCGAATTAATTTACGCATGTTCTAAATTGATTTCTTTAAGTAAACGTCAGCTGGGCGAATTCAATGACCTGTAGCTAGTTAGTACGCAACGACCGACAACTACCTACAAGGTCAATGACTCGTTTACTTAAAGAAATTAATTTCGTAAATGTGTATATCAATAAGAGATTAAGAAAAAAATACGTTATTTTTTTATTTTATCTACACAAATCGATAGTGTTTCATGTACTGGATCGACCCTCTTCGGGATTAAAATGACTAAAATTTAACGGTGTATAAGTTAAGAGCTTCTTTAATAACGTATAAAATAAAGAAGCCTCTATGATTGTAACGGGGCTACGCTACAATACACAGTACAGTATTTAATAATGATTGAGGGTCCCCTAAAATATTTTTTTGATAATGTAAATATTATTATTACTATTATTTTTTTTTATATTATTATTTTTATTTTTTTTATAAGTTTTTCTTTCAATCTTATGTCTTGGTGTACAATAAAGTATATAATAAATAAATAAATAATATTTTCGGATATAATCGCTACACAAGTAAAAAAAACAATGCGTCGCCCCCCCTAACTTTTGAATCATAAGTTTAGAAAATATGAAAAAAATCGTAAAAATAGAACTTTATAAAACCTTTTTAGGAAAATTATTTCGAACTTGATAGGATAAACAGTTTTTCAAAAATTAAAAAAAAACTTTCTGAACCAATTTTGTAATTTAACATTCAAGTATTTTTTTAACTTAACTTACGTATTTTATTATCCTGAGTGTATCTACTTTAAAAAAAAATACATAAAGATTAAAATCGGTACACGTAATCCAAAATTACCAAAGGGTACAGCGCCATCTCTCGGGAAATTGGGTTACTAATTTATTCATGGTTCTGTTACAATGTGAGAAATTCGTGACGGACAGGAAACTACGGAACTCTACACTGAGCGTGGCCCGACACGCTCGTGACCGGTTTTTTAGAAGAAGTTTATTTTTATGCCATACAAAATATGAAAGCAAGCTTGACATTTGACTTTTCAAACATGAGTTAAAATAAAATTTAATTTTAAATGAAAAACACAAACAAAAACTTTGAAGCAAATACCCCCAAAATAACTTTCTACCCCTTTAGGGGATGAATTTCAATTTAATGCATAACTTATCTTCCATAAATTATGTTAAAGAATGTTCAAGCAAAATTTGAATTAGCTTGGATTTAGGAATCACATTGACCCCCTATTTTGCCCCTTATGAGTCGAATTTCGAAAAATCTGCTTATCAGATGCCTACGTCATTCAAAGAACATACTCTCCTTTAATCAATGGTTTAGGCTGTACATTGACCCGTCAGTACCTAATTCAGGACAAAGGATTTTATATAGGTAAGTAGATTAGTAAGAATTAAAAACAAACCAGATTTAAATCAAATTGTTCTGAAACTTTTTATTTAAATATTTTAGCCCTTAAAATGCAGAAGTGCCTCCAAATATACAGGAAAACTTTGTCGCCCTAAAAAAGTAGCAATTTATCGGCGGCATACTGAGTGCTTGCCTAGTGCACCTCTACTCTCGCCCTTTGGGGATCAGCGCTATGCCGGCGGGACGTGTCCATTCATCATTAATGAGTCCACAACAGTTGCTTGCCACACCGCCTAATGTAATCCGCACTTAAACCCGAGAAAGTACCACCAGACCCCTCCCACACTTTTACATTCCATAAACCATTTTAATGGAAAATCGATGATATAATTCAATTACTGGTTGGCACTGCCACGCCACAAATCTACTCAAGTTTTTCCCTAGACTTTTTTTCTTCCAAAACCAAACAATGTCGCGATGAAAGAAAAAGACGCCTGAAAAAAAGACTATAATCAGATTCAACGAGTCATTTGCTAAATGGGTTAAGTGTTAGCGACTTTGCAACAGAAGAAGGGATTTGTTTGTCTCCCCATTATAAGAATAAAAAAGGAATCTGTCGACCGGAACCGATATTTTCATTGAGGTTCTGAATTATTCTCTGGAGTAATCAGTTTATGGACGATTAATGGGCTTTCTATTGAGTTTTCACGGGCTGGAATAAGAAAATAAGTTCGCAAGGTTCCTAGAGTGTAAAGGTTTTGGAATAGCTAAAAATGTTATGGACGAAGACATAACAAGAAACTAATCTACTTTACACCCTGAACCACCCAGAGTAACTGGGCCCTATTTTTAAAGTATTTCTACACCACTAATTTACAAAATATAACTTGCACTAAGCTATTCAAGCGATAGTAAGTATTATTTTTCTTAAAAATTAGGTACACTATGATTGAAGTAAGGAAAATGATAGAAAAGGTTGCAAAAGATCTGTACAGAACAATTTTCAAAATTTATACATGATTATTATAACACTAATATTACAAATTCGAAAGCTTGAACGTGTATTATATAAATTTCTATGTTTGACACTTCTCAAAGCTCGGATGGTTGAAAGAATTTCGATAAAACTTAGTATACGAGTAGTCCGTATACTCGAACAGTACACTCATCGAAACACTCTTTAGTGATAATTAAAATTGTTGTTATGAAATGTTTTATTATATATACCAATTTAGTACCCAAATTAATAGAGACAAGTTACCAAAATAGTACATCAGTTTAAATAGTTGCAGGAACGTTTGAAAGTTAGGTTATAATCACAAAAAGCGCAGAGGGATGAAAACGTACGAATGTTAATATCGCGACCACGGCCCGCTCCAGTGGGACTGCGAATAGAGCCGCCGCATACATGTAGGAAACTTTCTGGTTTGGACACGATATTATCCCCGATTTCTGATTAAAAATATTCTAAGTTGAGTATTTTTCACTCTTCTTTAGCCTAAAAACAAGGAGAAAACACTAGCCATTGCGTAAAATCTTGTCAAAATTTGACTTCAATAGGTAGGTACCTATTCAATTAAAAAACCCTCTCAAGCCGATACCACTCGGCCACCACTGCTCTCAATTAATATCTAATACTAATTATTTTTTTAAATTTTGAAGAAATCTCTTGTGTAACGCCTTGCTTCTCTTGATTTTTAGGATTCCGTAGTCAACAAGGAACCCTTATACTTTCGCCAAGTCTGTCTGCCCGTCCGCGAATAATCTCAATGACCTATGTGCTAACGCACTAGAATGCTAAAATTTAGTATCAATATGTATATCAATCACGCCGACTAAGTGCAAAAACAAAAAGTGGTAAAAAAAGGTTTTATTAAAGTTTCTACCTCAACGTGTGATATATTGTTGGATAGGTATTTAAAAATGATTAAGGGTCCCGTAAAATAGTTTTTTGATAATATAAATATTTTCAAAAGCAAAAAAATGCGTCCCTCTAACTTTTGGCCCATAAGTTTAGAAAATATAAATAACATCTGAAAAGTAGAACTTTAAGTAAACTTTATAGGAAAATTATTTTGAACTTGATAAAATGTAATTTTTGAAAAATTAAAAAAAAATCTGAACTAATTTTGTAATTCAAAATTTAAAAAATGCTTGCATGTACAACCGTACATGCAAGCATTTTTCATTTTGTTTTTTTAGATATTTCATTATCCTCAGCATAACTTCTTGCAAATAAAAATACAAAAATATTACAATAGGGTCACGATATCCAAAATTACCATCGGGTACAGCGCCATATTATTATCTTTCTTTCTTTTTTGGGTGGGGGGTGGAGAAATTTGTGACGGACGGGAAACTACGGAACCCTAGACTGAGCGTGACCCGACACGTTCTCGGCCGATTTATTTAAATTATAAAGAAAAATTGTTCGTCAAATTTTGCATTTGAGGAGTTGTTCTAAGACTTCATTTGACAGGTCCATGTGGTCGCTAGTGAGCCACTTCACTCCTCTTGGAGTGAAAAGGTCCTAGAAGTCTCTTCCTATGTTAGATACGGATCTAACACAGGAAGACTTCGAAAATTTCACACCGTATCACCATCCACATTACAAGTAAGTAGATGCGTAGTCACGGTTACTTATGCCGCATCTAGGTAATCGTACTAGTCTGTGGAACCGCCACGGCGCACCGCCGACTTTTATTCTCTTTGTTACGGGTTCACGTTATTATTAAAAACAATAAATCGCTGAGGGCGCCACCTACCACTATTGCTTCGCTTTCACTTCGCAATACACCCCCTTTCACCCCCAGCAGGCCCCCAACACCCCCTCAGTAATTACTGGAGTGAAACACGCAGTCTTTATTTGAAAATAGCACCTCAATTGTTGATTAGTTCAAAATTTTTAATGTTATATCGAAAGCCATTGGCATTTCAGCGTGTACGAAAGGGGGTGTAAAGCGCAGCCATGCCTTACTACCGGAAAGGAAAGTTGCAAACTTCAGTTAAACTGCTAATGAGGTGGAATCAGTTTCGCTAAACCTGATTAGGAGTGAAATCGTTATGCGTGTAAGTAATTATTTGAAGGAGGCCAATTGATACGACAGTCCGGATCAAGCATGTCATTATATTTCATTTGTCAGGTAAACTAGATTCTTGTAACTGTACGGAAAGTCTAAAACATATGTGTGATATAGGTATAGGCAAGCGATTATGCTACTTTCCGAATTGATGTGGCCCTTTTACTCGGTCAAGAAAGTACCGGGAAAATATCATAAATTTTTGATATTCATCCAAATTTATTTTATCACCTTCCAAGTATGCCCCGTCAGAAACGTTATTTATTACGCCAACGAATAATTCAATCACAAAAGATTTTTTAAACGCTATTTCCGAAATTGATTTCAGTTCTCGCCGCGAATTTTCCTTTATGTCTTCTACAGATTGAAAACGGGTGCCACGAAGTGGTAATTTGAAATTAGGAAGATGATAGAAGTCGGCTAAAGCCATATCTGGCGAATATGGTGGCTGCTCGATGGTATTTGTTGAGTGTTTTGTCAAAAATTTGTTCACAATGATGGCCTTGTACGATGATGTATTATCGTGGCGCAAAATTCAAGATTTATTTACCAATAATCTGTGTCTTTTTCGTAGAATTTGCTCTCGTAAATGCCTAATAGCGTACTTCAAGAAAATAATTTATTACTCTTTATTTACCGTTTGACCTTCCAGTAAGAATTCCGAGTGCACAACACCGCGGTAGTCAAAGAAAACAGTCAACATGATTTTGAGTTTTGATCGACTTATACGTTTTTTTTTCGGTGATGATTCATGCAATTCAATGCGTTTCATGAATATGGGGTCGGAATTGACTCGTTCTAGCATGTCTGCAGCGACTTTCATGCGATTGAGTTTATGGAGAAAATTTAGGTCTTTTGGGACTAACCGAACGGCAACACGTTTGATACCCAAACTGAAGGTAAAAATCATTCAATGACGAATCCCGTCCTTAAACGGAGCGGGAAACAGTGTCAGACTCTTACTACTACTACTACTTACTACTCTTACTGCCCCACCCCTTCCTTGCCTTAGTCCCAGAGCCCCGGTGTAACGCTTTCGCATCAACCCTCGGTTCGAAGAGGCTTCGACCTAGTTTACAGTTTGCTGACAATTCGTTGAGGCGCACGGCAACAGTGCGCGCCGTCGATGATTCGGTTTGGACTGTTATCAGACGACCAGACGGCGAGCTACCCATTGGTCACCGTCCGCAATATATCAGCGGGATCGCGGCGGCAACGGCTATGGGTGCGGGCGGCTACCAACGGCTATGGCCTGAACCAAGACCAGGCGCGAGAGGTCGCCGCCACCGATAACTCCCACGAGGGCACGGCGATGCTTTTCCTAAGCGGGCCTACCGTGTTCTCCACTGTGTCTTCCGGACTGGCCTCATAGTAGCGACACTCGGGCGTCTCTTCCGCACGAATCGGGTACAGGAACCTCCCAAAATTGCCATGTCCGTTAAGAATCTGCGTTATGCGAAAGGTGAGAACGCCGTGACTCAAAGAATGGACTTACCGCACGAGATTATGGCGTGCCCAGCACTGGTTTGCGACAGTCGCTGTCACTATTTCGCTATGAGATCCCGCCGGAGCTCTGACCACCATGCCTCGACTTTTCGAGGCAGCGGTGTTTTGCTCCGGCGTTGCATCTCCACGCGCGGATCTTGCATGTATGCAAGGACTGTTGCCTCCAGACCCCATGGTGGCAGGGCAGCAAGGAGGCTCGCCACTTCGCGGGACACCGTACGGTATCCCCGTAACATCCGAATGGCCATGACCCTCTGGCAGGCGATCAGCTGGGCCACGGGTCGCCATTGCAACGTCGGCGCCCACACCGACGCTCCATAAAGGGCCATGGACCGAACGATGCCGGCGTAGAGCCTCCGGCAGGCCCCTTGAGGGCAGCCCCAGTCTGATTGTTTTTTGGAGCCAGACATCGGAAATGCTCCTCAAAATCCCACCGGCTGTCGAGGACAAGTCCCAGGTACTTCATCTTGTTAAATGCAAATAAAACTAAGTATATAAAGTTTTAATTACCGAATGTCCCTCATGTTGGTGTCAGTCTGATTCATGACGGTAAAAAACTTGATGTTATTATGGAAACTGTGTTCTTAGGAATTACAATTGAATCTAATTTGCAGTGGCGAGCCCATATTAGAACTATCTTGGGTAGACTAAGCTCAGCTGCATATGCAGTAAGAAAAAATAGGCAGTTAACAGATGTTGACATATTATGTAGCTAGGTTAGTTTATTATGCTTATTTCCACAGTATTATGTATTATGGCATTCTACTGTGGGGATCTGCAGCTGATGTAGACTCAATTTTTATATTGCAAAAGAGAGCAATTCGGGCTATTTATAAAATGAGTCCTCGCGAGTTTCTCAGAACAGTACATCGATTTCTTTAAATAGCTCCTTATATTTTAGAATGTATTTTAATGTTCGTAAAAACTTGGAATTTTTTAAAATTAGAAGCGATGTTCATAACAATAATACTCAACATGAAATCCTTTTACCTTTTGCACACCGCCAGGCAGACGATCGATTATTTGGCGAAATCAGATGTTCCTACATCTGAGGTCGCCAAAGGTCGAGAGGTCGGTCAAGGCTATAAGGCGGATGACCTAGTACTCCTGTACTGGGTCATCCGCCTTATAGCCTCAACCTCACACCTTGCAAGTTTTATGTATTCCGATAAATATAAGAAAAACTTCAATGAAAACGTTTTATGGACGCCGAGGAAGCAGTGGCTACGTTTCTGAAGGCGGTCGACGAGATCCCTAAGGACGAGTGGACAAAGTGCTTCTTTCAGTGGTTCGATTGGATGCAGCGATGTATTGACGTGAGTGGACACTATATTGAAGAGATAAAATAAAGGTCAGGTAAAAACTTGCTAATTTAATCAGTTTTTATTTTCTAAGAACTTTCAGTTTGACCCTCCTATCATTAAATTATCAATTGGCACATTATTTATCACAATAACAAGAATCCACCGAATCCAATAGTCCACCGCTATGATTCATGCCGGCGCGCAACTCCGCTGCCTGAACATGTCGAGGTGTGGCGGAAAGAGCTCCGGCGGGATCTCATAGTGAAGTGGAAACAGCAACTGTCGCAACCCAGCGCTGGGTACGCCATAATCTCGGCGGTAATGCCCCTCTTTGAGGCATGGCTGGTTAGACTTCACGGCGTCCTCACCTTCCGCATGACGCAGGTTCTCACCGGACATGGGAAGTTCGGGAGATTCCTGCACCGAATTCGTGCGGAAGTGACGTCCGGGTGTCACCACTGTGTGGCAAGGACGGAGGACTCGGTGGAGCACACAGTGGAGGTGTGCCCTGCTTGGGAAGAGCATCGCCGTGTCCTCGTGGGGGTGATCGGCGGCGGCGAACTCTCGCGCCGGGCCTTGGTTTAGGCCATGGTCCACAGCGAAGAGGAATGGCAGGCGGTCGCCTCCTCCTGCGCAGCAGTAATGCTCGTAAAGGAGGAGGCCGACCGCATGAGGCAAAGGCAACAGCGCCCTCGCCGTAGCCATCCACCACGATCCTGCCGATATCCGGCCACCGTAGACACTGGCTCGCGGACGGTGAGCAATGGGTAGCATGCCGTCCGGTCGTCTGGTAACTGTCCAGACCGAGTCCAAGTCGTCAACGGCGCGCACCGTTCACGCGCGCCTCAAGGAGTTGTCAGCAAACTGTACGGGCCCTTCAGGGTCGAAGCCTTCTGGAGCCGCCGGTTTGTGTGAAAGTGTTACCGCGGCTCTAGGAATAAGGCAAGGAAGGAATGGGGTAAGTTTTTTAGTCCGTAAGAGTCTGACACTGGTCTCCCGCTCCGAGCGGAGTTCGTCATTCGATGATTTTCACCTATCATAAAAAAAAACGGTTATGATTCAAAACAAAAAATTAACAACAGCGTCTCTAACGGTGGATAATGTAACTATTTTACGATATGATCAGCCATGTTTGTCCATATCATGAAATAATTATGCGTTTAGCTGTTCATATCGTTAAACACAGTGTTCATTGATTTGGCTTGCCTCTATCATGATGTAGCAAGCGGACGAGGTTCTACATCATAAAATGCCATCATTTCATGACATGCCCCGTCAAATCATGAAGTGATCAATTCTATGATCTGGCCACGACATACATACATAATTATATGTAAGTAATTAAGCATAATGCAGAGGTCCTCTGTTATAAAAAAAAAAAACTCTTTCGATACGTCTAATCGAGTTCTTTGTAATGAATCGTTTTTTTTTTGTTAATTTTAGAAGACATTCTTTAAGGCAAGTTCTACAAACATCATATATTTATAACATTAGTTTCATCTATCCCGATGATTATGACCAAATCTTGATCTTCATTAAACAATTCATGCCAACTTACCAAAGGTGGGATCACAAACAACACATCAATAAAAAAATGCAAAATGAAATTTTAGTAGTTTTACGATTTATAATTACGTTTTGTTATGATTTTTTTTGACATTAAAGGAGATTTGCTGATACAAAATACAAAAGTTGAAAGTCTTATTATAGCTAAAAAATACAGTATAAAAGTCCGTGGCCGTCGTTCATAAGTCCTATAGCGTTTTATGTTAGTACTACAAAAGTGAAACAAAATTTACGTATATAACTTCCAATCGAATAAATCGCGTTTTAACATTACAAAATCGTCATATAGTTCGAAAATTTCCTAATTAAAAATCATTTTTAATTAGCCATTAAGTTGATCATGCAAATTAATCGCACTACGTTCGAGACTGGCCTCCCTTGGCCCTTGATGCCAATATTACTAATAGGTACTCTATGATATGTGAAATATTGACGTTACCGACATGGAAAGTCTAGTTAAATAGATTACGTTAATTATGGCGTGATTTTTTTATCGGTTATACATTCAGCCAATAATTAAAAATAGTGACTAATGATTCATTTCGATAGAATATCTTTTTACTAAAAGTACTACTATTTATCAAAAAATCTGCTTTTAAAATTCCATATCTCAGAAGAAAATAAACTGAATAAAAAACTTAAAAAAAAGCTTTAATTAAATGCGCTAAAAGGAAGAAAATAAATTTTATCCTTATGGTTTTTTTATTAAACTTTAACGCCATTACATAATTTATATGATATAAAATCTTGTCTTAGATACGAATATCAGCCCATACCATAATAGTGCCGCCTTAAGACGATACCTTGTTGCGAAAATGACAAAAAGTGTGAAAGTGATAGAACTATGCGATAGCAACGTAAATAGATAGAGAGAGGAAACATGCAACCTGCTCGAAAAAAATAACGTAAGCGCTATAACTAAATAAAAATGTATTAAAAATTCAATTTCATGTTTCTTTAAAAACTGATTTCTGATTAATGTTTAATAAGATATTATCTATATTTTTCATTATTTTAATGTGACAGAAAGTACATGACTACGGTATAAAATTCATAAAATGTTATTTTTAGAGGTAAGTTCGGATTTTTTTTCTATCGAGGAAAGTTACTTGTTTTATGTTTTTGTCTTCGGATTAATGAAGGTAATATAGTCAACAAACACATATAAAAAAAAATAATTATTCAAACAAATATTCTTAAATTAAAATTAACGTAAAAAAATTGTTTAAATACGAGGACTCATCTTAATATGAATGGACTTCTTGTGGATGCTGGAGACGGCTTCGTCTACCAGAAACTGACCAAACCCTTGATTATCGTGAATCCGGCTGAAATCCGAACTGAGACTCATCAGAAAAAAGCACCATAGACCATTGCTCGCCACTCCATGCGAAATGTTCTCGAGCCCACAATAGTCTCCGCCCGCGATTGCCACGCCACGAAGCTGAAACCTGAAGTGGTCTGCGAAAATGAAGACCAGCTTCATGAAATCTTCTTTTTACAAAGAGTCTTCTTCTTTTTCTTAACAATTAGTGGTCGGATTGTAGCCTTTGAACCATTTGCATAGCCGTAATATTGGGTTGTCTCCGCGGAGCGATATTTTGAAGAAAGCGGTCCTGTCTAGGGGTTGTGATACGATTTCTGCCTGAATGCCGTTCAGCGACATCGCCTGTAGCACGATATCGTGACCATAATGATGAATATGTAATCCAAAATGATGTCCACAAGGAGCAACCGACTTTTAACTTGTGCTCATGGCCAAGTCACTATTATTATAATGCAAACAAAACTATTAATATAGTTATAAATTATTGATTTATTATTGCAAATCAAGTTGAACAGGACTTGGCTTCTATGCAATCTCAAAACTTTTTACGATGGAAGAATTGCGTAGGGAGACTTGGCTTTTTTACATTTCATGTTTTTGGTGGGATCTCATTTATTTTTTGTAGGTCTCTTTCTTATCTTTTTTGGTGTTGTTATTATGTCCTATGCTTCAGCTGCTTCTTTGCTTAGTGCCTATTCTCTATCTCGTACTCTTTTGCTTTTCCTCTGAGGTTTCGTTACTTCCAAGGTACACAAGTCAGAATAGTATATAATTCTCGAGTCGATTATATTAGAACGAAATATATAACCATCGAAACACAACTAAACTAACTTACACGCAAACAACTAAATTGTTTAAAAAACTAAACGAATGAACACGTAATCGTATAGATTATATTAATTTAAAGCTATTTTTTTAAATTGATTATATGGTTGCGCTTGACCGCTATCTCACCCGATCCTGACCTGATGACGACCATAAAACTATTTCAGATAAAACACATTAGTGTTTTATCTGAAATAGTATTATAGCTTGATGTTATAATTATTAAATTATAATATCAAGCTAACACGGCCAAAAAATTACGTTTCGTATTCGTCAAATATAGTTAGGCAATAATTATTTGTTTTAGATTCAAGGAGGTTATTTCAAAGATGACGCTAACACATGAAATTATTCGAAATATTTTAAAGTACTACTTATACTAAGTTATGTAAGGAAAGATTTTAGTTTTATTCATTCATTTAAACCTAACTTTAGTTAATAATATGTATGTATATGTATATTTAAAACATAACCATTTATTGATAATATAAACCAATTTATTATTTTTTTTACATAAATAAAGAACTAAGTTAACAATGCAGTCAAAATTCATACACAATATTCTTGTAAAACCGCAAATATAAATTTGTTTTCTAAGGTATATAATTTATTAACGTTTTTATAATTTTTCTTTATATGTAGCTAAAAACCTATCTTGGTGCCAAATTTGAGTTGATTAAGTTTGCTATTAGTACCTCAGATTTTTGATAATCGGTCAGTGAGTGACAAAATGGTGTAACTTTGATCGCCCATAACTTGTAAACTGTTGGTTCAAATGTCATGTCATTTTGAGGCTGAGCTTGTTCTAATACTTACTCTTGATCATCGAAAACCTAAACCCCTAGCTTTGTCTACATCAATAATAAGTATAGGGGGGTGTAATAGCCGTGAAACGCTTCGAGAAAAAGATGGTACGGCCGTGCCCGCTTTGATCGAGACTTGGCGGGGCACTGCCGTGCTCCCAGATATACATTTAGTCAAAAAAGTATCGGGAATCGATGATTTGTTTACGGTTCCAAATTCAATTTTTAGATTATTCTGTTGTTGCTAGGTTGGCACAACTGTTTTCCATTTTGGCGCGGAGTTTGAGTTGCATCTGTTATTTATTTAAAACAATGCTATTTTGAGTTAAAGTGTGTATCGCGAATTTCATAATGGATAAATGAGTATTGTGTTTTTGTATTATATGTACATATGTAGTTAGGTTTGGTGTAAATATTTATTTTAGTTAAGTTTATATTTAAAATAGAATGTAATATTATATAAAAACCTACAACTTGTAATGTAATAAAGGTTAAAAATAAGTAATGGATAAAAACATCTAAATTTTGCATCTCATGGAATTACGCATTTGGAGGCACTGTAATTGTTACAGAAGACTTATGGTGAATTAACTTTATCAAAAACACGTACCTACTTATGAGTGAAACAAATAATTCAAAAGCGGTCAAGATGTGATGGAAGATTTGCCTCGCTCTGGTAGGCCATCAATCTGTGCAACTGAAGTCAACCTCGCAAAAATGAAGGAAATAGTGACTGAAAATCCTCACTCAAGTTTTAGATAGCCGCCGAACTTTCTGTATCTCATGAGTCGATCCGTATCATTTAACTAATCATTTGGGTATGAAATATGTTGCCGCTCGGCTGGTCAGCCGAGCTGCAACATGTTTATATTTGTTGTATATTTTTGGAGACATTTCAAGCCTTTTGGGAAAAAGACCTGAAATTTCTCCAAAAATATCAATCGCATGGAAGTCGCTGAGGACATGCTAGAACGAGTCATTTCCGACCAAACATTCATGAAACGCATTGTTACTGGCGACGAGACCTGGGTTTACGAATTTGACATGCAAACAAGTCTACAAGCTTCGGAGTAACGCCTTCCAACTGAACCGAAACTGAAAAAACCACGCCAAAATCGATCTAAACTCAAAGTATTTAGTATTTCAATTTTAAACTATTGTATAGATATAGTTTAAAATTGAAGTACTAAAAATCACCAATAAATTAAACCAACAAAAATTTAAAACGTTTTATCCTCCGTACCACAGAAGATGATTCAAAAATGTTATGCCGGTAAACCGCAGCCCTGAGCACACTCTAGTTACTCGGAAAATGATTGAGAAATGCAAAATAATAAAATACGATTGATTGCACACGCACGAAACTTCGGGTGTACTACGCCAAATCGAATAACAAATACTCGAATATCAATTGATCGACCACTATAAATCGAACGTCTAAATACTCGAACGTTCATAATATCGAATGGTTATTAAATCGAACATTCAATACATCGCACACTCAATACATCGAGTGTTCAAAAATCGAATGTTTGTTTGATCGAGCGTTCAACGCATCGCATATTCATTCTATCGAAAGATCAATATATTTAAAAGAATACAAGAAAACACAAAATCTATACTAATATTATAAAGCTGAAGAGTTTGTTTGTTTGTTTGTTTGTTTGTTTGAACGCGCTAATCTCAGGAACTACTGGTTCGAATTGAAAAATTCTTTTTGTGTTGAATAGATCATTTATCGAGGAAGGCTTTAGGCTATATAACATCACGCTGTGACTTATAGGAGCGAAGAAACAATGGAAAATGTGGAAAAAACGGGGAAAAATATTCATCTTTGAACGCTTCCGTTGCGTGCGCTGCGAAAACGGTAGAAGATACTAAAAAAATATGTACCAAAGAATTATTCCTCTTGAAATGATCTAAAAAAATGTCCGCGACAGTATATGTCTATCTTTTAAGGTTAACTCACTAGAACCGTTTTTATGGAAATCAAATTTGGCTGAAATTAATGCATTATTACCAATTATTTGTTAGAGTTGTATCAACATAGTAATATTAAACTTTATCCAAATAAATGTGTTGTTGTTTAAGAGTATGTAATTGTGAACAAAATTGTCTTTGTAATCACTTATTTTCAATGAACATCTTAGAAGATATTACAATTTTAAAATACTCCGATATAAAATTCACACGCGCCACATGATGTGCAAAATATGACGCTGCGCCTGGCCGGCGGGTGAGGAGAGGGGTTGCTTGCGGGCACCGCGGATGGGTTTTTTTATGGTAGGTAAAAATCATCCAATGACGAATCCCGCTCTTGGGCGGAGCGGGAAACAGTGTCAGACTTTTACTGACTAAACAACCTACCCCGTTCCTCCCTTGCCTTATTCCCAGAGCCCCGGTATAACGCTTTCGCATCAACCCTCGGCTGCAGGAGGCTTCGACCCTGAAGAGCCCCACAGTTTGCTGACAACACCTTGAGGCGCGCGGGAGCAGTGCAGGCCGTCGACGACTTGGTCTCGGTCTGGACTGTTACCAGACAACCGGACGGCGAGCTACCCATTGCTCACCGTCCGCAAGCCAGCGTCTATGGTGGCCGGATATAGGCGGGATCGCGGCGGCGACGGCTACGGCGAGGGTGCTCTTGCCCTTGCCTTATGCGGTTGGCCTCCTCCTTTACGAGCATTACTGCTTCGCAGAAGGAGGCGACCGCTTGCCATTCTTCTTCGCTGCGGGCCATGGCCTGAACCAAGGCCCGGCGCGAGAGGCCACCGCCGCCGATCACCCCCACGAGGACACTGCGATTCTCTTCTCATGCGGGGCACACCTCCACCGTGTCCTCCGTGCTGGCCACACAGTGGCGACACCCGGGCGTCTCTTCCGCACGAATCCGGCGCAGGAATCTCCTGAACTTCCCATGTCCGGTGAGAACATGCGTAATGTCTATCCAACCACGCCTCAAAAAGAGGGCACTTACCGCCGAGATTATGGCGTGCCCAAGTGGAGGGTGTAGTTCTATGAAAAACTTTTAGATAATTATGTACTTTTAAAAACTAAATTGTCTAAATTAATAACAGAAATTAACACGGGCAAAGTCGTGGGTAACAGCTATAATTTATAAAGCTGAGGTTGTTTGCAAAAATAAATATGATGCCCAAAATAACTATTCCACGCGGACGAAGTCGCGGGCACAGCTAGTTTACTAATAAATCACATTTTAATCTTTTGTGTAAATTGCAAGGAGAAACTCTAATAAATCCGTGTTGTTTTTATTATTAAATATTTTTTCAATCGCATTTTCATCCCTTTTGCCTCTTTTTCTTTTTTGCCGTATTTCTTATTCTTTTTTTGTGATTAGGTATATTGCAAATTAATTAATTTTGTGTTTTCTTGTATTCTTTTATATGTACAGATCTTTCGATAGAATGAATATGCGATGCGTTGAACGCTCGATCAAACAAACATTCGATATTTTGAACACTCGATGTATTGAGTGTGCGATGTATTGAATGTTCGATTTAATAACCATTCGATATTATGAACGTTCGAGTATTTAGACGTTCGATTTATAGTGGTCGATCAATTGATATTCGAGTATTTGTTATTCGATTTGGCGTAGTACACCCCGAAACTTCATGCCAAAGTAAGTTGAACAAGAGTCTGGTGGCTCTTGTTTAATTATGAGTTGAGATAATCATGAGTTTTGAAATTTTCTGATATGGTTTAATCGATTTTAGATAACGTGTCTTTTACATCATAATCCAATGAAATTTTTTATTTTTATTCTGCTTTAAATTGTTAGGTTGATAAATGCAATTACATCATAAAATGAAAATTTGACAAGCCATCTAAAGGTGGATCCACACATTGCGAGCATGCGCTCCGCACGGCGCACAACGCATGCCTCGCCAAGTGCGGACCTGTATATTCGTGGCGAGGCATGCGCTCCGCATGCGCGAGTGCGAGCCAACGTATGTCCGCAAAAGCTTCAAGATCAAAGTGCCTCAGTGCGAGCATTACGTTAAGTGTGGACGTAGCCGCGCATGCACGTTCGAGGCGTGCGCTGCGTACAATATCAACGCACGCCTCGACTGCGAAAATGAAATTGCGTTTGCTCGGGCCAAACAGCGCGCAGCGCATGCTCGGGCAGATCCAACCCACACAGCAGCAGTCAAGATGGCGCCTTTGCATCGCGTGCGCGTATCCGCTGCTGCTTTTATAATTATTAATTCAATTATTGAAAAGAAAAGAAAAGAAAAAAGTCGTCGTCGTTGGTGGGTTAAAAAGTTCTTCCGCCTGCGTTATGAACACGGAAATAAGCTTTTCGATGATCTCTCATTTGAAGAAAATAACTCCAATTTTATACACATATAGGATCCTTAACTTAAATTTTAAAGCGATCTATTTTCTCTACGTTCTACGTTAAAATGTGACCCTATAGGACCAAGTTACGTAGATCACTATTTAAAAAAAAAGAACAATCCTATTATTTAACACCACGATTATCAGCGTGGACATGTAAAATTATCCGCTGGAATATTCACCAAAATGTTTATCAGTAATAATGACTCATGAAAGTCCGAAATGTATGCTATTAAATATATACGCTTCCTTTGAGTTATCTTTGGGAAATCATCAAATATCTACTCTCACTTTACGAGCAGCGAGAGGGTCTGTGAAACTATTAATGTCTCAATCCTAAACGTGATTTGTCATTGGCGTTCCAGGGATTCAGTATATTTGTCATGCACTACGCAGAAATGTGACGTAATCAATGTTTTAAATCTATACATGTAGGCGTTTCGACAATAGTTGACTTTTCAAAAGTAATTAAGGAAATCCACGGAAGGCGAAATAATTGAGTAAGTCTTCTTGTAAATCAATTATATTTCCCTAATCATGCAACCGTGAGACTAGAGACAAGTGATATATAATCAAAACAATAGTAGCAAAGTATATAGTACGGTACTGATTAAAGGACAGTCGTCACCGACCGGACAGAGGTACCTACTTGCGAGACAATTATACTGTGACGGAAAGAAGTTCCAATACAATTGTATGTAATTTTATATGATATGGGTATATGTATCTAGAAAAAACTGAGCAAGTGAGGGTCGGACTCGCACACTCAGGGGTCTTTGTCAATTGCGGTTTACGATTTATGAGGTATTAAAAAAACTACTAACTTGATCTCGTTCAAACTAATTTTCGGTGGAACTTTACATGCTAATGTATATCATATTTTTTTTAGTTTCATATTTCTATTAGTTTAGAAGTGGGGAGGACGGTAACGCATTTTACCACTTTGGAAGTATCTCTTGCGCAAATTATTTAGTTTAGAAAAAAAAAATATTAGAAACCTCAATATCATTTTTGAAAACCTATCCATAGATACCCCGCATCTACAAGTTTGAAGAAAAAAAAAAAAATTTACTAGCTGCTATACTTTGTACCACCGTTTGTTTTCGTTCTCACCGTTTAAACCTTCCCTGAGCTACTACAAATATTTTAAGACTAAAATGAACCGAAACGGCCCAGTTGTTTCTGAGTTTTAACGAGATTAACGAACACCTAATTATTTTTATATATAAGATTTCAATGTATGGAAAACCTCAAAATGTATTGTTTTTTTTTTTTATGCAAATCTTAAATCAGTTCAAAGAATACATCTACTAACCAAATTTCAACAGTATAGTTCTTACAGTTTTGGAAAAAAATGCCTGTAAAATACGGACAGACAGACATGACGAATCCATAAGGTTTCCGTTTTTTTGTCATTTAGCATTGTCATTGTTCATTTAGCCTCTAGGTTGAGGGCAGCTCCAGTTCGATCCAGTTTGAGAGCCTGAAGTTGGAACTGCTCCTCGAAATTACCAGATAGGTATTTTATTTACGACTCGAATGATGATGAATTTCTCCTACCGTTATTTGGAAATGGTGGTTCGTTTCGAGGGCCATGAAAACACATGGCCACAGACTTGTGCAGTTCCACCTCGAGTCCCAACTGCTGGATACTCTCTCCACGATTGTCGTAACAAAAACACTGTCCAACACGGTCCTGTGCCACGTCGTACTACTTACTATACACGACACCGCTTTGACCTGTTCAACGTTGCATCCTTAATTGCGATCAGTCTTCAAATAAAGATTTTAAAACATTGACAACAAGACGTTTTTAAATTTGACCTCCGCGCGGCATAGCTCGTTACCGTATACCTACACAAAGCAGCATACATTCTGGTGCTAAAGAAACTTTACTAGATATAATATAATAGAAGTCTAACAGGTATTAAAACTTTCAGGTACTGTGAAATTTGAAGTTTCATAAAGAGCACCTAATACCCATCCTTATCATTGCACAATTGTAAGTATATGCAAGCAGAAATATCAAATAACTAAAACATATACTTAAAGCTGCAAACACTTATATTTATTACCGGCAAAAGCGTATTATTTTATAAAACAGACTAAACAACATAAAGCAAATAAGGAGTACCGGCAGTTAGTAAACAACTGACTAAGGCGACGAGCACTGCCACAATTCCCTTGCCTACAAATGAGAGCATTGAAGTTTTTACCCGAGTTCAAATCCCCTCCACAAACAAAATCTCTCACCGACGACTCCCCTGTCCCCTCCAGATAAAGGTACTTTCACATTGCCTGCTCTATATTGTCCTTCGCTACTATAACAACTGAACAGCGCACTACAAACCGTTCCGAGACCATGTCAAATTTAATCAAAAAGTTCGCAAGGATTTTCTTGTCTCGACGACCTTGCGCTATCGCATCTTCTGAGTACCGGTTGTGCGCTGCAAGCGCAGAAAACTTGGGCCAACAAAATGGGGTCCGAGCGCTCATAATGTTATCCGTGGCATCAGCAAATAGCTGGTCGACTCTTCCGGCCGGGCTTTTCTTCGGTCAACGAATCAGCATTGCCATCCAACACGATATGTTTGTGTTTATAATCTCCTAGCGCAAATATTTCTAGTTCCGTTACCGATTTAATACTGATCGGCAAATTGCAAAAAAAAGTACGACTATTTGAATTTTGCGAGTTCCACTGCAGCATTCCCCTTATGGCACCTTCCTGATATTTTTTTATTCTTTTCTGACATAGTTCTAACAGTAGGTACCTGGTTACATAATCGTGTGCTTTTGTTAAGACAGACCGTCTGTTCTGTCATATTATGACAGAACTGTCAACCTGCCTTAACACTTCTGTCTCCCCCTGTACAAGGTGGTCTGTTATTAATAATGGTGGCGACTAATTAAAGTTAACCTGTAGTTATGTGACGGACGGATTATAATTTCTCTTTAGTTCATCGGTAACATGTTTAGGGTTGTAACGTGTGTCGTAACTCCGTGTTTCCCTGCTTTATGCTAACTATGATGCACTTGGTCATTTGGTGCAGTTAATTACCATTTTGACGGTAGTCAGGTGGTTATTAATCGCATTATTATTACACCGCTTTAGCTGAGAGCTACTTTAAATGACTCGCATTAATGTCATAGGTTACCGTGGTTTTTGAAAACTTATTTTCAGAGGGATCTCAGAACAGAAGCTTTGAAAGAGAGAGAAGAATTTATATTTTATTGTTAATATGATCTACGATCTCATATTAACAATAAAATCTTAATCCTTCACCTACTGATGCCGGATCTCTGCTGAAAGAAAATATATATGCTGAGGTGGTGGTCACCCTTTCGGTTCAGGCACGCTCAGCGTACTTTTTATTTTTGATATTTTTTACGTGTGTTTTGTAACTATTGTGCTGTCTGTATCGAATAAAATTATTTCTATTCTTATTCTTTTCTATTCTATCAAAGTTTGAGAATTTTATTGTAATTTAAATTAACATCAATTGAAATATAAAACCTTTAATTAAACGCCTTGAATGTCAAAAAAACTGCAGATTTGTAGGATAATCCATGAATATTGCTAAATCCACATTATACTCGTAATTCCTACTTTAGCTTTTATTTTTAATAATTATATCAATCGCGGTAATTTTTCTGAAATAATAAGATAATACCATTATTCAAAGCGGGTAAGTATATTTACAAAACGAGAATACGGAACTCTTATAGGATCACTCTGGTATCCGTTTGTCTGCCAAGGCCGGAACGCGTAGAGGTATTGAGTTGAAATTTAAACTTAAGTCTGAGGACCCTTTGAACTTTGAACTGTGAAAAAAATCTGTTTTTAAGGTTATATTTATAAATTAATAAAAAGAAGTAACGGCATTTATGTCGCAAAAACTCAAATTGCGTCACTCTCAAGGGAATAAAAATTCATAATCCTAATTACCGGTGATCTAGATCCTGAAATTTAGTAGGAAGCAAGGTCTCATAGCAAGTGTAGGAAAAGCCTGAAAGTTGTTACGTCACAATAGTACATTTTGATACAAGTGCAGAAAGTTTGTCACTGCCTCCGAGGCGAAATTCGCACGAGCCGTAGGCGAGTGTGTTATGGAGCCGAGAACTGCAATGACAAATCTGAACGTGTCTCAAACGACGTTTTTCAATACACTTACGACTTGTGAAATAAAGAAATAAATTAAAATCCTTTAATTATATCTCAAAAATACAGTACAAATATAAAAATAATAGCATTCAAATCTGCTCTGGTCAGTTTCTAATTTCGTGGGGTCACCCAGCGCCTCGTGGCGGACAACTCGCACTTGATTTTATAAACTAAGTAAAAAACAATAGTCACCCTTAACCATGACGATAAGGAGGGAATAAAAAAGCACTTGGATGATAAACATGCTATATTGATTCTAATAGTAATGTGATAAGAGGCAGTTTTCGAGATAGTGTATTGAAAAAAAATTGCGATACGGATAAAATTTCGTAACTGTTTTCATAGACAAGTTTGTACGGAACCTTCAATGCGCTTTACTGTTTTTTTTTGTCATTTGGCTTTTTTAAAACTAGGTACTTTATTGCATTAGATAGTACATTGTTATACGAGGGGTGAAAGTTAGTTTATTTATATATTTAGGATCTCCAACGTAGAATACACAGTTACATTTTCTTACCTTTACAACAAGAACATTTTTTGTGTGCTTCTCCAATTATGGGAGACTACAGCATTTGCAGAAAAAACTAGATTACAAACAAGTTTGACATAAATTTATACAAGCAAGAAAAAATAATAAAGTGTGCGTTACAAAACAAAAATGCCAAAATGAAAATAAAACAATGTGTGAACAAATAAACACAGACAGCAAGTAGTTATTACTTAATGAAACCGAGAAATTTCTTGGCGACCGAGCAGAGCGAGGTCGCAAATAGTCCGAGGGACTAAATAACTCTTGAACCCGAGGTAAACACTGCTTTTCATTACGAATACGACGAAAATAAATACCTATAATAAAAACCTCAGTCGTCGTCAAAGGTCTTCGTATGGTTTTAGGTAGACATATTTCTTTTGGTTTAGGCGGTAAAGGTTTTCACCTCTTAAGAATCTTGCGTTAAATCCATAACTGAAGCTGTTGAACTTATCGTGTTAAAACAAATTTTCTTATAACAAGAGATTTCGCAAAGTATAAACAAAACTCTACTACTCGAAAAAAACAAGAAAGATCACATCGGCCGCAGATTATAGAGAAACTGCCATTTATCAGCCATTTTTTTTTTCAATGGTTGGCTGGCTATTGATTGGCATCAAAATGTTGCCTATTAAAGTCATTATTTTGCGTTTCCTGCGAAAATTATTAACAATTATAATGTAGTACTACTCTGTATATCTATAGAAAGTCTCCCAGCAACATAAATCTAACTATTGTTGTTATGTCACAATAACTGTTATTTGTTTATGTAAAAAGAGATTTTGAGCACGGCTAAGGCACTTTGTTTCGTGGTATCCATACTTATCAAAACAAATAACATTTAACAAGTATATTAAATAGTTCGATAGATGGAGTTAAATAGTAGTAGAATAGTAGTAAAGTAGTAAAGTAAAGAAGAAGAATAGTAAAGTAAAGAAGAAGAATAGTAGTAAAGTAGTGCAATTCAGGTCGGGGTATACCCCGAACTGAATTGCACTACGATTTTGTACTCAGCGCAGTAACTAAGCTCAGGATGATCTGTACAGGGTAAAAAAAATAGGTCACTTGTTATAGTTGTAATCCCTTTACGAACATGGAGGTTTCATTATTTTTTAAAGGATCGTAGAAAGCCCATAAGTACATGTATACATATAGTAGAAATATTATTATATTTCTACTATATTTAATCTTTAAATTTTCTTCTACATGACATGTCGTCAGCCATTCAATAGTCTTTCACTTATAAGAATGACTGACATGTGAAGTCAAGTATGTTTTTGATTACAAGCGCGTCGCAAAAGTTACATGCGTCCTCTGTAGTTAAACTATTTCTAAAGGGCTCTAGGAAATAACTGCTTTTTTTTCATTCTTAACTGTCAGGGACAAGCGGTCGATTATAGCAAGGTAATTGAAAACCACACATATCCTTTGATAATTTTAGTCAAAACTTGTAAGCTGTACCTAAGTACCAATTTTTTTTAATATGCGTTTCCGCGTTGTCAATAAAAAAGTATTATTACGCTGAAAACGGAATGTTCAACAATATGTACATATGTATATATTTTTTTCTAAACTGAATAGTTTGCGCGAGAGACACTTTCAAAGTGATAAAATATAAGCACAACACACATTTTATTACTAGTTTTAGTTACTTACCTGTAACTTCTAAAATAAGAGAATAATAAAACTAAAAAAACTATACCGTATAATTATGATACAAACTTCCACCGAAAATGTATTCAACGAGATCTAGTAAATTTTTTTTCGAGGTAAAAATTAATAAATAATCCTCCCATTCTCCGTTCACCTTTTTGAATTTATATAAATCTATAATTAAACCGCAATTAGAGTTATGCAGTACCTATTTGGGACCCTTTTTACAAAAAATACTGTGATAAATTAGAACTAGGTAGTACAACGTACCTAAATATCTTCGTGCTATGAATTTTAGATGTCACAATGTAATACAACATGATCTTCTAACCTTACAGTCAAGACGGAAACTTCTGGAAGTCATGACTCTTTTCAATGTATGTCGCAATCATTTTGATAGTCCTGATTTAGTTAAAACTTTGTGCTACCTGGTTCCTCAAACAGTTCATGTTCGTGAAGTACGCTCGCGTCGTTTATTCGCTACTAGTCTTTTTAAAACCAACGCTGGCTCACGTTCACCACTTCACCGTTTGGTTGAAACATATAATAATGATTTTAATTCTATAGACATTCTTTTCCTTGGTAAAAATGTCTTTAAGAAGCAAGTTCAAACAATGCTTAAATCCTTAAATGCGTAATAGTTTATTCATTACTCATACTCTGAAAGTAGGTGTAAAGTTGCCTGCGGAGAGGGCTGAAAAACTACTTTTAGTCCCTGGGGAGTTTCACTTTTCAACTGACAGCTGTCTAAATATTTAAAAAAAACTAGTTCTATTTTGACATTTCTATTGACCCGTGACCCGAATTTCTATACTGCCAGTACAATTAAAATAACATAGACATAGAAATAATTTAAAAATACTTTTTTTTAATGACTTTATTTTAATTTACTTTCAACTATTTCAAACTAATATTATATTTGAGAAAAATATTGACCTGACCCATTTTTACAATGATAAAATGAAAAATATTGACTGAATAGCCAGACGACCACTGAAACTGTGGCCGATTTTTCTTGATTTTTTTTTCGAGGTGTAGAGTTTTGTTTACATTTCGCTAAATCTCTGTTATAAGAAATTTGTATTAACACGATAAGTTCATCAGCTTCAGTTATAAATTTAACGCAAGATTCTTAAGAGGAGAAAACCGCTTACCGCCTAAATCAAAAGAAATATACCTTCCTAAAAACACGAAGACCTTTGACGACGACTCAGGTTTTTATTATTATTTTTATTTTCCTCGTATTCGTAATGAAAAGCACAGTGTTTACCTCGGGTTCAAGAGTTATTTAGTCCCTCGAACTATTAGCGACCTCGCTCTCGCTTGGTCGCCAAGAAATTTCTCGGGACTAAATAACTAACTTTCATCCCTCGTACAACAATGTACTATTGCGTGCCACCGTATTGTGGGTAACCGCGTAATGTTTATTGCGTTGTGTTCAGCTGTATTGTACACAAAAAGTCGATTATACATAATTACATATTTAAATATTATATTTAATTATCTTAGTAATGATTAGTTGTATATGAAAAATGTAGTGGGTAGCATGATATTATCATACTTTAATATATAAGATCTTATATGTATCCCTTTGTTTTTCCTATGATAAAAAAAATCTAGAGTTGGGCAAGAAGGCATGAGTCCTGCATATGTGCAAGGACGGTTGGCTCTAAACCTCACAGTAGCAGGTTGGAAAGGAAGGAGGCTCGCCTCGCCGCTTCACATTATTACGCTTCACATTTTATCACATTATTATTAGTATTACGGTATCACCGCACCATCTAGATGACGCCTAGAAATAGGACCTTAGTACTGGTAAGCATAACATAGCATCAGCCTTATATAATGTTCCCATTGCTTTGACTTCGGCCTGTTCTCTCGGAAAAGAAATGAACGGTACTAGACAACTGATAAACATACAATATATAATTTCTAAATACCCAGACTCAGAACAAATGATCATGCTTACCACACAAACATTTGTCCTGGGTGGGAATCGAACCCACGATCTCCGCACAGCATAACTGTCAGGGTCACTAACCACTAGACTGACAAGCCAGTCATTAGTACTTGGAAGCCGAAGTCGTAGATGTAATATATTTGCATAAATATTCTGGTCCTATTTCTGTCCTCGCGTTTAAAGCGAAAAAAAAATAACTACGAAGAATTGTAACCTAACTTGTCTGCATTAGGGTGCTCTATAAATTACGAGAATTCCTTCCCTGTGATTCTTTCCGATGTAATTTTTTGAATTTTAAGTAATGACATTTTATAGGTGAGGTTAGTGTTTATGGCGGTTAAAAAATAAAATTTAAAATATTGCCGGTGGACCAACAGCGAACAGGGACGTACTCTATACAATCCCTACGAATTGTATATAGTACCAGGTAAAGTATATACTGGACAATACCATAACAAATGCATACAATGTCAGGACGCCCCAGGTATTATAAATATTGCCTGGCTATTGTATAAAATATCCGAATTATACAGATTTCCGGTATCATACATAAAGAATAAAGTACAACTATCGCAATTAATATCATCAATTGAAGAGTAGCAACGGTTGCCGGACGATCTGAAATCTCTGATTCATATGCGCGAACGTACGCTAGCACAGTTAGAATTAATAATGAACCGGCACGGCCCTGAGGCAGAGGCATAAGAACCAGTGGACATGGCCGCACATGAGTATTGAAAACTGTCAGGAAAATGAAAGTAGACAAAGTTTATATACGAAGTCAGCCAAAACTATAAAAAACTTCAAAATGAATGACAGAGAGAATTGATACCTCTTCTTCTTTCTTTATTCTCACCTTAAATCGTAAGGAGTCACAGGTCAACTTTCCTCATCAAGCGGCTCCATGTAAATTCTAAACTCAACAAGACGGTTAACAAGAGAAAATATATTGCTTTTGAAGGCAGGAAAAATATGGTGATTTGTGGTGTGGAAGTCTAGAAATGCCGAAGTGTGACATAATGAATTAACAAACACGAAAAATTTGTTGGACTGGACCATAGACTGGACACACAGAAGGCGAGTTAACGAATTAACTTTTTGTATGCCGTAATTAGAGACACAATTAAAAAGCGATTGTGTCTCGCGTAGATCTGCGCAACAGCATACGAGAGGTTAAAGAAGAAAACATTGGTCTGGTATATTTTCCTCTTCCTCATGCTTAACATATGTTACTGGGTGTATAGAAGAATAACAAAAACCCATTTGATTTCTGTCATCTTGACGGCGAATAAAATTCTACAAGAAATATTTTGAAACTAAAACGAGTAAGAAAACTTGGAGTATAATAGTACGCGACAAATAAGTTGAATCAGGTGCTATGGTTACGAGCAGTCTCCACTTCGTTTAAGACTCAAAAACGGTTACTACGTCTTCTAGGTCGGCCGCCATAATGGTTAAACTTGTAAGCGGAGGAATTTAAACATATTTTCTATGATCAGGTACAAGTTTCTGTTGTTACAAAAACGTGAACTTCCAAGATTACTCGTAAGAGACTGTCCATATTTGTCCACTTCTTCTTCTTCCCATCATTGTGAGGCGATTTAGTTTAGTAGTAAACCAAAGTAATATCAAGCAAATTGTAGTTGAATATAAACAGCCTCTTTCAATTTAATTTAATTTAATTGTTATATGTAAAAAAACGTATTGTAAACGAAATACCACTCGATTAATTGATAATGAATCATTACAAACCGGACACACATCATAAAAGTCTGGTAGGCAACTATAGTGTTATTCTAAAAAAGAAAAACAACCAACCCTTTAAAAAGGCGATCTATAAAAATGAACTTTTCATCTCAACAAAGTAATATTCATGTTCGTGTGTGAATAACTTTAAAAACAAGTAATTATACTTAAAATAACTTTGTAGGAAAACAAGTCTTGTATATAAAGATTGTACGATTGCAAACATTGTATCCAATATTAAAATAATAAAAAAGTTGTTGGAACATGACGTACCGGATCGGTCACGTATGAATAACAAGACATTTAAATGCTCTAATAATGCAGAATATCTAACATATAAAGATGCGAAAGTCTCTCTATTATGTTTGTTTGTAAGTTGATGTTTATTAGCGTCGGAGAAAGTGCATATGTACACAGCTTAATATAGCCGGTTAGAGTAGGTTTATAACAGAGACTGACGTCTCTGTTATAAAGGTCCAATTTCGATTATGAAAGTTCCGGACTCTTTTTTGACTTTGTAGTTCCGATTCTGATATCGATTCCGACAAATTTTAATCGGAATTTATACCGGAGAAGTATTTTTAGTTTTTTTATAGCGTAGTAGTTGGTCGCGCAAGGATCCTCTCTAAACAGCGCTTTCTGTCCATTATTGTTATTTTGTTTCAAGTTTTTGAGTTAGTGCTTTGTTGTATATCTAGTTTACCGAGTTTTTTATTAATTTTAGTATGGTTTCATTCTAATAATTTAGATAGAAGTCTTATTATATGTTCCTATCGTAGCTTACAATTCCCTGAAAGGTTGTCAGACGAAAGAAAAAAATTAACATTTTCCTTTCACGACGCGCGAGGTATTCATAAAGTCAAAAAGAAATAAATGTGACTAGGTACCTGCAAATGATGCGATTGATTGCGTATGAACCAAGCATAATGTTCATTCTTAATCTCATTAATACATCATCAGCTGAATACACCATTATTTATTTATTATTTTTAACATTATTCAATACATTACCTAAGTATTTTAAAGAATATCTGTACAACAGATTTGATAACATTAATTTTGATTTGGCATTAAACCCGCCTTTGTACTTATTAAGTGCATAAAGATTTTATAAATAAATAAATAACAATTTGTGCCAAATAAAAACCGCAAGTCGCAAAACTGGTTTCTCATCTCCCGGAAAACTAAGCAAACAGAACTTTAAAACCTCGTTTTGTAAATTGACTGAAATCACAGTGAAAAAGATTCAAAGCATTATTTACACATAAGCCATTCACAGGAAATTTAAAAAAATCACGAAGCAGTCAGAATTTTTTTATGGTAGTTAAAAATCGTCCAATGACGTATCCCGCCCTTGGGCGGAGCGGGAAACAATGCCTGACTCTTACTGACTGAACAACCTACCCCATTCCTACGTTTGCCATAACTATATACCAGGGCCAGAGCGTTCCTTTCAGAAGTGAACCCTTGGCCGCAGTTGGCTTCGACCCTTCTACAGGTCTTCTACGGTTTGCCGACAACAGCTCCTTGAGGCGCGCGGGAACAGTGCGCGCCGTTGACGACTAGGTTTGGTCCAGACGGTTACCATACGATTAGACGGCGAGCTACCCATTGCTCACCATCCACAACCCCGCGCCAACGGTGGCTGGAAATCGGGATCGGAATCCCGGCGGCGTCTAGAGCGTGAGCGCCGTTGACTAATGCGGTCGGCCTCCTCTTTTGCTAGTATTACTGCTTCGCAAAAGGTGGCGACCGCCTGCCACTCCTCCTCGCTCCGGACCATGGCCTCAATATACACCTCGATCGTGTGTTCCACCACCCGGGCATCTCTTCCGCGAATCCGATGGCAAGTACCTCCCGAACTTACCATGTCCGGTGAGAACCAGCGTCGTGCGGAAAGTGAGGTCTTTCCAGCCACACGTCAAAGAGGGGACCATAATTATGGCATGCCCATCAGAAACCAGTATTCAATGAAAATATTTTTTTTTATAAAAAGCTCTAGTAACGCGGTATATACCTACTACACAATTTTTAAATTACTATATCTACACTAATATAATAAAGAGGTAAAGTTTGTTTTTTTATTTTTTTGTTTGTAGGGGTAATCTCTGGAACTACTGGTCCGATTGGAAAAAAAATTGCAACAATAGAAAGCTGCTTTATTCCTGAGTGACATAGGCTATATTTTATGTATGCGGGCGAAGCCGCTGACAAAAGCTAGTAGTTAATAATTTTATACCCATCAAATCTATTCCGCATCACCGAGTTTCTATGCCGATGTTCTAGCTCCAGATCAGATCTATTTACTATTTAGCATCAAAGTATTTGTCAAGATGAATCATACGAGTCCAAATTCAATGGGACTATGTCGTTTAATTACTGAGTTCGTATAAGCATCTTCCAGCTCCGTCATCAGACCCCGGTTTCCAAATAGGATCAAAGTACTCGTCAATATGAAACTCACGACCTCAAACTCGATGTGTTTGTGTCGCTTTATTACGAAATTCCTATGGCCATCTTCCAACTCCTTCATCAGACCCTGACAACCATATAGGATACTCGTTAATAAAATTCAGACGAGCCCAAACTCGAAGGGTTTTTATTGTTTTATTCCCAAGTTTCTATAGCCACTTTCCAGCTGCCTCATCAGATTAGCTACATGTCATCATAATATTGCATTGTCACGCGATTTACACATGCATGCAAAATTTCAGCTCAATCGGTAACCAGAAAGTGGATCAAATTTAATTTACAAGATTTGATCACAAAAAACAACGGTCAGGTTAAAACTATTAAAATTCTTTAGGTTCCAATTGCGGAAGTATCACTAAAGCACGAAGAATCACTAAAGTGCCAATGGGCAGGACACATAGATCGTAAAACCGATGGCCGTTGGGGCCAATAGGTTCTGGAGTGGCCACCATGCACAAAAAGTCGCAGCCTTGGACAATTTGGCAACAGGTGGACCGACGACCTAGTTCCGGGAATCCGATGAATGCGAGACACACAGGACCGCTCTTTGTGGAGACATTTGGAGAAGGTCTCTGTCCATCGGTAGATGTCTTTTGGCTGAAACGGTGATAATGATGAGTACCACTTCACGTCGTTCATCATCATCATCATTTCAGCCCAAAGACGTCCACTGCTGGACATAGGCCTCCCCCAAGCGCCGCCACAAATACCGGTCCTGTGCGTCTTGCATCCATCGGCTTCCAGCAATCCTGACCAGGTCATCGGTCCACCTTGTGGGAGGCCTTCCAACGCTACGTCTTCCGGTACGCGGTCGCCACTCCAGAACCTTTCGACCCCAGCGGCCATCCGTTCTGCGTGCAATGTGCCCTGCCCATTGCCACTTAAGTTTGGCGATTCTTTTCGCTATGTCGGCAACCTTGGTTCTCTTGCGGATATCCTCATTTCTGATTCTATCACGCAAGGATAATCCGAGCATAGCCCTTTCCATTGCCCTTTGAGTGACCTTGAGTCTTTTTATAAGGCCCATTGTAAGCGACCACGTTTCAGAGCCATACGTCATCACTGGCAACACGCACTGATTATAGACTTTCGTTTTGAGGCATTGTGGGATATTAGACGAGAAGACACCGCGTAGCTTCCCAAACGCTGCCCAGCCGAGTCGGATTCGACGATTGACCTCTTTCTCAAAGTTAGACCTACCCAACTGGATTGTCTGTCCAAGGTAGACGTAGTCGTCTACTACTTCGAGTGTAGAGTCTCCGATCTTGATAGGAGTGGGCGCTACATGGATGTTAGCCATGACTTTGGTTTTGTCCATGTTCATTTTAAGACCCACTCTTTCGGAGGCTCTACTGAGGTCATCGAGCATTGTACTGAGCTTCAGTGACTGAGTGCAGTCTCAGCCATGACCACGATGTCGTCGGCAAACCGAAGGTGAGTGATGTACTCGCCATTGACATTAATGCCTAGACCACTCCAGTCCAGAACCTTGAAGACATCCTCCATTGCAGCCGTGAACAGTTTCGGAGAAATGACGTCTCCCTGCCTCACACCTCGCTGCAAGAGGATAGGTTTCGAGGTCTGGTCCAGAAGTCGGACTGACATGGTGGCGTTGCTGTACAAACACTTCAACACCTTAATGTACCGATAATCGATCTGGCACCGCTGGAGAGACTGCAGTACAGCCCAGGTCTCGATCGAATCGAAGGCTTTCTCGTAGTCCACAAACGCTAAGCAGAGAGGCTGATTATACTCCTCAGTCTTCTGTATAACCTGCCGCAGCGTATGTATGTGGTCCACGGTGCTAAAGCCTTTTCGGAATCCAGCTTGTTCGGGAGGCTGGAAGTCGTCGAACCATACACGTCGTTAAACCCCATGAAATAAGAATTCAGTTCAATTTAGCCAATCTGAAATCTGGTTAAAGTAATTGGTCTCTATTTCTTGTAACATTATATTATATCAATACATTTTATTAAACAGCTGAAGATTATTTCTGTAGTATAAAAATTGGGTCGATATCTGCAACTCGTCCTCATAGTAAAATACCGTATGACATGATACTAAACACTTATAAAACCAATATAAAAACGAACTATACGATGCGCTTCCAAAGTCGAATTAAATTAGTTATCTAAGAAAAGTTGGCAGACGTAATGCAGGCAAAATAAGAAGACGACACAAAAGTAATTAAGAATGCAAGATTTTTCTAACGTTACAACATTTGGCTCTCTGATTCCAATTGTTTCAGAACTTGGAGCGGGCCAATGGGGGCGCCGCGAACGTCATAAATGGTAAATAAACCGGCACCAGGCACTCTGGACTCTTTTCAAGTAAGGTTGGTAACGTCATAAGATATCGACCACCGACCACATCTGGCAATATTTTGCCCTCTATCAAACCTATCGGCCACATTGAATATCCTTACGTCAGATCAATCGGTTCCTAGTTCTAGTGTTCATGTAGGTAGGTAATATTAGCACAATACCCTGTCCACCGGCTGCGCCCGTCACGAATTAACGCGTGCATCGAACAGACATCACTCAGATGCTAGTAAAGAATCAGATTGACAACGTCACTACATTGACAATATCACAATTATTTTTATGAGACTTACGCAGTGATATGGTAATTAAATAGTAAGGTTGGCCTATTAAATCTACTTTACTACAACAAACTTGATATGATTGAAACATAACAGACACTTGCTAATAAATAACACCTTTTTTTTCCGTCGGGGTTTAAAAATGGTACACTGAAAATTTTATTTAAATGATGATAATTTGATTAATATAGGTATATACAATTTATTCTTAGATAAGTCTAAAGTTGTGTCAACAAGATATTGGCGTTTGGCTTATATTATAGGTTGTAGAAAAATAAAAATATTTATATTTGATTCGTTAAGTAGATGAGAAACATTTTAATTTAATATTAATATGTACGAAAAATGACCAGCTTTTAGATGAATTGATATGAAACTAATCGCATCTTAATAATATTTATAAACGAAAGTTTGTGTAAGTACACTAAACTGCTCAAGTTCTTAGGTAGTTCAGAATAAAAATCGTGTGAAGCGCGAAATGAAGCCATCTAGCGTAAAATCAGGTCAAAATATTGTTATCGATAACATTACATTTTATTGTTACTAGATGGCGTTGCTGTGCCTTAATTGCTTTGTTAATACTTATTTTTATAGTTTATTTTTGTTTCTTCAAAGATTGAAATATAGTTTAGAAATGAATATATTAAAATTGAATATTATTTTACAAATATCTGATTATCTACGAGTATGTGTTAATTTTCAAACTTGAGAGGGTAGTTGAATATGAATTTATAAATAATAATTAGTTATAGTTTCAACAATACTTAGACCTAAGACTTGTGACTAAGCACAATTGATTGTTTGCTAAGTTAATTTCGATTAACTCGTTCGAGTTCTTTTTGTTAAATTTTATTTTTAATCAGATTATTATAATAATGAGTATGAATTTGCAATAAATATATACCTATAGTGACAAGAGCTCAAATAATAGCTTTGCATAAACAAGGTAAAAACTTGTCTGAAATAGCCAGAGGGACCGGTGTCAATGTAAGTAGTTTTATTTTACGCACCGTTAAGAGACGTTGAGTTAAGAAACGTGGCCGTTGCAGAGTCAAATCATGGTAAGGGAGTACGAAGAAAATAGATTTCTGCCGAGAAAACAATATGCTAGTTTATTCAATACAAGCGTTGACACTGTCCGTCGTATTCTTCATAGTGAAGGACAAAATAAGCATGCTCCAGATGCGTTTGAGGCTCATTGTTTACAAATAAAAGAGAGTATTCGTGGTTCAGATTTGTGTAAAAATTTAAATAATTCAATGCGTGTCCGAATGCAATTTGTCATTGAACAAAATGGTGATTACATGATTTGCTTACTTAATATTATTTACTCAGTACTTATTCTCTGTAGGTCGTGTGTTCATAACTCGAAGTGTTCATAACTTAAAAACAGTTATGAACACTTCAAATAAAACAACATATTTTTTTTATGTCGCCGACTAAACATTTAATATGTTTTTCCTTTAATCCTTTTGACCTTTGTGATAAAATTATTTGGTTTCTTATTTGGTTTTGTTAAGGATAATTAAGCTTCAATCCTCTTTCCAATTATGGAAATGGCCTCAATAAATGTAATGTCAATTAAAATAAATATTATTATTATTTAAATAAATATAATAAATTGTATATAATGTTATTTGATAATCAATAAAATGACTGATAAATTTAAATAATAAATTGTAAGAAATAAACATTTTAGTCAGTTTATCTGCTTTTTTCTCTGTATAGTACTAACTTAAATTGTAAATTACAAATAATTACTTTTCTTTGTTAGTCTTGATCCAATATTCCTACGGCTTACTCACAAAAAGTCGTATTAAGTGAGGTTTGAAAACACAGGCTCACTGATTCACACATCGGCACTGCTAAACCATTAGGCCATCATGAAACTAATTTTTATAACGAAATTATGAACAATATACTACTCTATCTCTAATCAGTTGTTGACGACATTAATGACTCATGGCATGTGTCTATTTTTCGTCAAATTAAACGTCAATTTTATGCTTTGTGAGATTGCCTCAGGTCGCCACTTAGCTGTGAAAATACCAACGCGCAACGTCATTTAGTTTAATATTAGAAAACTTGAGCTCTTCGGTGCTTTGAGGAATATAGGTACTAAGGTAGGTATCCACTCAGGCACTTTTGCAGCTGATCGTACCATCCATGTGTTTGTAGGGGATCCGGGGAAACGCGGGATTCTTTTTTTTGTTAAATTCAGACGATGCGCCGTTCTGATTTTGACTATTTATTAAACCCAGCATAGCGATGTACCTACTCGTAACAACTTTTGCATTCGTGACTTTTCTATAGAATTCGGATGCAAAATAGTTTGGTTTTCAATTTTTTTCCCTTACAGCAAAATTTTGTGAATTTCGTCAGTCCTTTTGTCGTAAGTTGAACGGACACCACGATACCAGTTTAGGTAGGCAACCTACCATACGATTTTTTGTTTAGGTTGGAGATCATACAATGATTTTTCACGCTCTAGGGAGAAGCGGGATAACCACGGGCTTGTAAGTCATAAGTCTGAAACATTGCGCGTCCGTATGAGACTTTTACTGACTATAACTACACTGTGTTCTTTAGTTACTCTTGCGGTCTGACACGGCAGGTTTCCTTTTCAGAAATTCCGAAGAGGAAAAGAAAACCCGAGTCAGAGTATACAGTGGTGGTGGCTGAAGCGTGCAGATTTACATTTACTCGCTCGTAGAGCCGTCTCCTTCGTTACCATTAGTGCTTTGCAGAAGTACAGTACAGTCGTCAGATCTTGGTGAGTCTGAAGTTAGGTTCTGCGAATTTTAACGCTTGAAAACTCGTACAACAACAACCTTAGGAAAGATTATAGAAAAGATACATAAATCTAGTGGTCCGAACAGACTTGGTGGAATTAAATAGTGAAATTTCAACGCACACTTCCCGAACTGTAAATGAGAGAAAACCCACTGGCAATTTAAGTAATTATAAATCTTAGGTGTCTTCACAACACACTTGAAAAGGCTCTTAATAAACGGGGCGCTCTAGCCCCACCATCAACGATTGCGACACTGTTTACCATCAGGTGGGTTTGCAGTCAAGCACTAGTTTATATCAATTAAAAATATATACTAGGTGTGATAAAAAAAAGTAAGATGACTTAACAAATTTCACGGGATTTGTTCATTCTAATTTCAAATTTATATCCTTTTTTTTTGTATTATTTGTATATTTTCATAGTTGGAACTTTACAATATTATGTGGTTTTTTTCTGTGAGAGGCATAAAGGCAGACACATGTTTGTTTTTTCGGCGATTTTATATTACTGAAAATAATGGAGCAGAGAGTTTATTTTAATTTTTGTGTAAAAAATGGTTTTAATGCTCATGGAAAATTCTTGAAATATTGACGACGGAAAGACAATACTCAGTAAGAAAAAATTTAAAAGAAGTAAGTATAAATTAATCTACAGGATTAAGAAATGTTTAGGATGATGCTCGCACGGGAGGCCCCAGCCCTTCAAAAACTGATGGAAATGTTCAGAAAGTGAACGAAAATATGATGGAAAATCGTCGAAATAAATAAAAGCAGCTGGTGATCTTAACATATAATTTGGATCATGTCAATCAATTTTGACGGATGGTATGGTTATGGTACGTGTACTAACGAAATTCGCTCTAAAACTGCTTAATTTTGTTCAGAAGCAGAATTGCATCCCAGTGCCGAAAAAATTACTGCCAACATGCCCCATCCACTATTTTCATCAAACTTGAGCCCTCTGCGACTTTTTCATCTTCCTAAAATTGACAAAGCCCATGAAAGGATGGAGATTTGCAACGATTGGGGAGATTAGGTTGCATCAACATAAAAGAGCATTTTAAAGTTTTTTGATCACTAAAAAAACGCTGACGCATGTATATTGTCTCAGACAGGGATTACTTTGAAAGGGGCAAAATAATTTTGGATGCATAAAGGAATATTTTTTTATAAAAATGAAAGTCATATTATTTCTTGATCATTCTGTATTATAGATTTAGGAATATATTCATCATATCCAACTTCAGATGAACTTCAGGCATGCGACAAATACTAAACGTGGGTTACGTTTAGTATGATTACACATCACAATTTATGTGTACATATGATCAAAGCATCATAGCAGCCTCAGACTTATAGTGTATTTGTGTAGATACTCTCTCGTGTTAGCGGTCCACAAACACAACACGGCGACACTCACGCCACATATACAGGGTTTATGCTGTGAAATCAAAACTCTTGACGTTAACGCAGCATGATAGAGTTTATTACCAAAACTCTACTTTGTCAAGAAAGTACCGGGAAAAGATCAATAATACACAAATTTTTTCTTATTCATCCTTCAAAGAATGGCCCTCAGAAACGATACACTTACGCCAACGAATAATCCAATCATCAAAACATTTTTTAAACGCTATTTCCTAAATTGAGTTCAGTTCTCGCCGCGAATTCTCCTTTGTCTTCTACTGATTGAAAACGGGTGCCACGAAGTGGTAAGTTTTGAGTTTAGAAGAAAGATAGAAGACGGCTGGAGCCATATCTGGCGAATATGGTGATTGCTCGATGGTATTTGTCGAGTGTTTGGTCAAATATTCATTAACAATGATGGCCTTATGCGAAGGTGTATTATCGTGGAACTGTCACTTTACTAGCCGAACAAAATGTGATCATCATTTATTCATTATAGTATTCATTCTGAGTTACTAAATAATCAATTCCTGAATCCCCTCGACTGACGGCGGACATTGGCCTTTCTTAAAACAAAGAAATAAATTAACAAAACAAATTATAAAAAAAGAACTACCTATCACTAAATTTTTCTAGGGCACATAGTTGATTTTGAAATTTGTAAATAAATGACGACCAAAATCATGAGTTATTATGCACATGTGTGTTTTTGCATTCGATAGAGCTTCAAAATATTAAAAAAATGACTTGAAATAGTACATTGTTATTGGTGAAAGTAAATTATTTAGTTACGAGAAATGACGACCGAGCAGAGCGAGGTCACTAATAGTCCGAGGAACTAAATAACTCTGAAGAGTTATTTAGTTAGTTTAGAGTTGTTTAGTTAGTGAGTTTTAGTGTTGTAAATACAGTGCATCTCATTACGAATACAAACAAAATAAAAATAATAAAAACCTGAGTCATCGTCAAAAATCTTCATTATATGTTTTTATGTAGGTATTTTTTGATTTAGGCGGAAACAGGTTTACTCCTCTTAAGAACCTGACATTAAATCCATAACTGAAACTAATAAACTTGTCGTGTTAATAGAAATTTCTTATAGCAGAGATCATCTATATCTTTAAATCTCTTTGGCAGAGATATAGAAAGATGCTACCATTTTCCCGCCTACTTGAACTTAGTTGAACGGACACCACGATACCAGTTTAGGTAGGCAACCTACCATACGATTTTTTGTTTAGGTTGGAGATCATACAATGATTTTTCACGCTCTAGGGAGAAGCGGGATAACCACGGGCTTGTAAGTCATAAGTCTGAAACATTGCGCGTCCGTATGAGACTTTTACTGACTATAACTACACTGTGTTCTTTAGTTACTCTTGCGGTCTGACACGGCAGGTTTCCTTTTCAGAAATTCCGAAGAGGAAAAGAAAACCCGAGTCAGAGTATACAGTGGTGGTGGCTGAAGCGTGCAGATTTACATTTACTCGCTCGTAGAGCCGTCTCCTTCGTTACCATTAGTGCTTTGCAGAAGTACAGTACAGTCGTCAGATCTTGGTGAGTCTGAAGTTAGGTTCTGCGAATTTTAACGCTTGAAAACTCGTACAACAACAACCTTAGGAAAGATTATAGAAAAGATACATAAGTCTAGTGGTCCGAACAGACTTGGTGGAATTAAATAGTGAAATTTCAACGCACACTTCCCGAACTGTAAATGAGAGAAAACCCACTGGCAATTTGAGTAATTATAAATCTTAGGTGTCTTCACAACACACTTGAAAAGGCTCTTAATAAACGGGGCGCTCTAGCCCCACCATCAACGATTGCGACACTGTTTACCATCAGGTGGGTTTGCAGTCAAGCACTAGTTTATATCAATTAAAAATATATACTAGGTGTGATAAAAAAAAGTAAGATGACTTAACAAATTTCACGGGATTTGTTCATTCTAATTTCAAATTTATATCCTTTTTTTTTGTATTATTTGTATATTTTCATAGTTGGAACTTTACAATATTATGTGGTTTTTTTCTGTGAGAGGCATAAAGGCAGACACATGTTTGTTTTTTCGGCGATTTTATATTACTGAAAATAATGGAGCAGAGAGTTTATTTTAATTTTTGTGTAAAAAATGGTTTTAATGCTCATGGAAAATTCTTGAAATATTGACGACGGAAAGACAATACTCAGTAAGAAAAAATTTAAAAGAAGTAAGTATAAATTAATCTACAGGATTAAGAAATGTTTAGGATGATGCTCGCACGGGAGGCCCCAGCCCTTCAAAAACTGATGGAAATGTTCAGAAAGTGAACGAAAATATGATGGAAAATCGTCGAAATAAATAAAAGCAGCTGGTGATCTTAACATATAATTTGGATCATGTCAATCAATTTTGACGGATGGTATGGTTATGGTACGTGTACTAACGAAATTCGCTCTAAAACTGCTTAATTTTGTTCAAAAGCAGAATTGCATCCCAGTGCCGAAAAAATTACTGCCAACATGCCCCATCCACTATTTTCATCAAACTTGAGCCCTCTGCGACTTTTTCATCTTCCTAAAATTGACAAAGCCCATGAAAGGATGGAGATTTGCAACGATTGGGGAGATTAGGTTGCATCAACATAAAAGAGCATTTTAAAGTTTTTTGATCACTAAAAAAACGCTGACGCATGTATATTGTCTCAGACAGGGATTACTTTGAAAGGGGCAAAATAATTTTGGATGCATAAAGGAATATTTTTTTATAAAAATGAAAGTCATATTATTTCTTGATCATTCTGTATTATAGATTTAGGAATATATTCATCATATCCAACTTCAGATGAACTTCAGGCATGCGACAAATACTAAACGTGGGTTACGTTTAGTATGATTACACATCACAATTTATGTGTACATATGATCAAAGCATCATAGCAGCCTCAGACTTATAGTGTATTTGTGTAGATACTCTCTCGTGTTAGCGGTCCACAAACACAACACGGCGACACTCACGCCACATATACAGGGTTTATGCTGTGAAATCAAAACTCTTGACGTTAACGCAGCATGATAGAGTTTATTACCAAAACTCTACTTTGTCAAGAAAGTACCGGGAAAAGATCAATAATACACAAATTTTTTCTTATTCATCCTTCAAAGAATGGCCCTCAGAAACGATACACTTACGCCAACGAATAATCCAATCATCAAAACATTTTTTAAACGCTATTTCCTAAATTGAGTTCAGTTCTCGCCGCGAATTCTCCTTTGTCTTCTACTGATTGAAAACGGGTGCCACGAAGTGGTAAGTTTTGAGTTTAGAAGAAAGATAGAAGACGGCTGGAGCCATATCTGGCGAATATGGTGATTGCTCGATGGTATTTGTCGAGTGTTTGGTCAAATATTCATTAACAATGATGGCCTTATGCGAAGGTGTATTATCGTGGAACTGTCACTTTACTAGCCGAACAAAATGTGATCATCATTTATTCATTATAGTATTCATTCTGAGTTACTAAATAATCAATTCCTGAATCCCCTCGACTGACGGCGGACATTGGCCTTTCTTAAAACAAAGAAATAAATTAACAAAACAAATTATAAAAAAAGAACTACCTATCACTAAATTTTTCTAGGGCACATAGTTGATTTTGAAATTTGTAAATAAATGACGACCAAAATCATGAGTTATTATGCACATGTGTGTTTTTGCATTCGATAGAGCTTCAAAATATTAAAAAAATGACTTGAAATAGTACATTGTTATTGGTGAAAGTAAATTATTTAGTTACGAGAAATGACGACCGAGCAGAGCGAGGTCACTAATAGTCCGAGGAACTAAATAACTCTGAAGAGTTATTTAGTTAGTTTAGAGTTGTTTAGTTAGTGAGTTTTAGTGTTGTAAATACAGTGCATCTCATTACGAATACAAACAAAATAAAAATAATAAAAACCTGAGTCATCGTCAAAAATCTTCATTATATGTTTTTATGTAGGTATTTTTTGATTTAGGCGGAAACAGGTTTACTCCTCTTAAGAACCTGACATTAAATCCATAACTGAAACTAATAAACTTGTCGTGTTAATAGAAATTTCTTATAGCAGAGATCATCTATATCTTTAAATCTCTTTGGCAGAGATATAGAAAGATGCTACCATTTTCCCGCCTACTTTGTTTTTTTTTTTCAGCGGTCGGCCGTCTATTCAGCCAATGTTTTTCATTTTATCAGTGTAAAAATGGGTCAGGTCAACATTTTTCTCAAATATCTATTAGTTTTAAAGACATATTGCGCCGACCCCAAATAAAACGGGACAAGGGCAGGAAAATGATGATATATTAGTTTTAAAGAAATAGTAAATCAAGAAATAGTTATTTAAAACAAGTATTCTTAAATTAATCCTATCTATATGTGATTTCAATTGTACTGGCTGTAATGCAATAAATATTTTAAATAAAAAAATACAGTGTGTTCGGGACATAAAAAGGTAACTTTAAAAAAAAAAACTGAAAAATAAGGAATTTTTAAACAAGATAAAAGTTAAAAACTAAAAAATCTGTTTTTTTAATTTTTCACATAGATTTTGAGAAAAAAAAATGAATAACAACTTCACTGATGTGCCAACAGTTTCACCGCGAAATATTATTTTTCAATACACTTACTCGAAAACTGCCACTTATCGCACAATAATTAGGTTTGACATGACATGTATATCACCCGCGTGCTTTTGTTACATTTATACCAAGGGCTTTTTTTCCTCCTTATCGTCACGGTCAAGGGTGATTGTTTTTATTTTTAAGCAAAAAGGTGCAGATTTTTAAGGTTTTAATACTTAATGAAAATTTAAATCGTGTTTTTAGAATATAATAAATAATATCATGATTTTTATGCAATAGTTTGTTATTACATGGTTATTACCAATAAATTAACATTTATCTGTGATCTAAATTCAAAAATATTCGAATTTCTATTTTTAATACTAAAGTAGGATGTATAACTGTTTGATGCCTTTGCTTCTTTTTCATCCTGCAAAGGTTAAGCGCGGGAAAGTCTATTAAATAATAGTTTTATTAATTAAATTATTTATTGGCGTCAGTTGTAAAAAGGAATTTGAATGTAATTTTAGATATAAGAGAATTTTTTTTTTGACGTTAAGTCGCCGCCGCCAGATATGGTGCTTTACCATATTCTGCCGCAATCTAAATCAGAATGTTATATTTGTAATTGGGCTTGCAAATAATACACGTTTTCAGCTCGTTTAATCACAACTCGAAAAAAAAACCCATATTATCTCGTTTGTTATTTTCCGTTGCCATGGCAACTATCCACATAACACTAAACTAAAATGTACGGCAACTTTTCTTTAGTAGGTAACATTTTTTACTGAAGAAAATTTTCCAAAGTTGCCGTAACAATAATGCGTCGTAATTTTCAAAGAAAGGATTTGTTAGTAAGTGTATTGAAAAACGTCGTTTGATACACGTACGAATTTGTCACTGCAGCCCTCGGCTCCATAACACACTCGCCTACGGCTCGTGCGAATTCTGCCTCGGTCGCAATGACAAACTTCCTGCACTTGTATAAAAATGTACTATTGCAAACCTATCATTAATTTCAAGAAAAAGTTGTTCAAATTTCATTGTTCGAAAGTACGTACCTACACCCAAAGGTTCTGTTGAATACCTGCGTCAGGCAACTGCTACGTAGTTGTCTGGCGTTATGCTTAACTGGACCTGTTTGGCACACCCGTGAGACATATTATTATTGTTAATTTTATTGTTCAAGCTTCATGGAGTTCTAAATATACATGCTTTCTTTGTTTCAAAAGAACCGCTAAATCGATATTTTTTATTTGCAGAATTTACTAAATTATAAACATTTTTTAAATTATTTTTCTCGAAACTAAGGAAAGGTTTGCTAATATTTCAACGTGAAACGGTTGGCACATCTATTTCATAAGTTCTTTTTTTTAGCAGTGCCGTGTATTTAAAAAGAACAAAAATTGCCTATTAAGTGGTTTTTAGGGACACCCCTCTTAAATTATGATGACTCTATCCCTCTCAGTTTAGCTACTCCTATTAATGAAATTGAAAGGGTTTTTGGCGACGCTACCCTGACGCTTCCCTCTTAACTTAAATTTGAGGGTACTAACCTACAAGTTGCAGCGAAGTTAAAGCAAACAAGCAGACAGTTAGTATACTAACAAAAACCAAAACCTTAATGACGTGCAAACACTCACCAAAATATATGCTTCTAATTCCGGTTGTAGTGCGTGAAGGTAAGCCGATGTCGGTGTAACACGTACGTGGCACGGTAGCTGGTGTTGCTATGTGAACTGCTCGCCGTACTGCTCGCCGAACTGCTCGCCGAACTGCCCGATGATCCGTTCGCCGTAACCCCCGCAGTACCAGCCTCCCTCGAAGACTCCTCCGTGCTCCACCGTGATCAGCTAACCTTTCATTCAGTTTTACCTGTACAAAAAATATTGATCCATAATTACATATTATGCATATGAGAGAGCAGTAGTGGCCGAGTGAGAGCAGTGGTGGCCGAGAGGTAAAGGCCCCGACTTACGAGTTGTAGGCCGCAGGTCCGAATCCAGCCAGGCGCATTATTGTGTGCAAATTATTTTATCACTTCTGCTCTCAAAACGGTGAAGGAAAACATCGTGAGGAAACTGTCCGAGTAGGAAATGTCCTATTCGAAGACCTGTGCTGTGACATACACCAACACGCACTGGGTCCGCGAGGTGGATTACGGGCCATTCCGTTCTAAAAAGGAGGCATGAATTAGCAGTGGGAATTAAATAAACCGGTCAAGAGCTCTATCGGGGCTCATTGTAGGGTTCGTAGTTTCCAGTTCGTCACAAGTCCCGGGAAATTTTGTTACTAATTTATACGAACTAGACGGGTTATGTATGTTAGACTTAGCTCAAAGTAGCCCATGTATAAATTAGTAACCCGATTTCCCGAGAGACGGCGCTGTGGCCGGCAGTAATTTTGGATTGCGTGAATCTATTTTAATAATTCTTTTTTTATTTGAAAGAATATAAGTTTAGGATGATAAAATGTTTAAAGTTAAAAATTTTCAAAAACTGTTCTTCCTATCAAGTTAAAAATAATTTTCCTAGAAAGTCTTTATAAAGTTCTACTCCTGAATTTTTTTCATATTTTCTAAATTGGTGTAACATGGTTCAAAACTTAGAGGGTCAATCAGTGTTTTTTTTTAGTTTTGGAGCGTTTATTTCTGAAAATATTAACATTATGAAAAAATATTTTACAGGACCTTCATTCATTTTTAAACACGTACCCAATAATATATAACACATTAGGGTTGAATGAAAAAAAAATCATTCCCCACTTTACGTGTAGGGGAGGTATTTACTCTAATAAAACATTTTTTTTTACTTTTTATCTTAACCGATTAAGATTATCCGCGGTTATACGCGGATAATTTCGCCAAATCTGTCTGTCTGTCTATCCACAGACTAACAGGCTTGGCGAAGCTATAAGGGTTCCTAGTTGATTCATCATCATCAGCCTTTTTAATGTTCCCACTGCTGGGACCCAGGCCTCCTCTCTAGGAGAGGGAACTGGCCATTATCCTACACGCGGGCCCAGTGCGGATTGGTGGATATCGATAGTGGACTTCATCCTCATAAACTGAATCTTCTTATAAATTCTTAGTAAAATATGTTAAACTATCTGACCCGTGCGTGACACCCTCATTTATAAAGAAGTAATTATACACAACAACATTGCCTATATTTCATGTTTACCTTATTATATGAAATTCTGTAAATATTTTGTTCAAACCATTATATATGAAATTAAGTTTATATTATGGTTTATACTTGCAATACATAAAAAGATATGCATCAAATATTTTTAATTATTTTTTTTGTGATTTTATTTTTGGTGAAATTGTTACGTTGTACAAATGGATTTTATGTAGGAAATTATGAAAATGAAAGTAATGAAATAACAAAAAAATCGGCCAAGAGCGTGTCGGGCCACGCTCAGTAACCCTACACTGAGCGTGGCGTAGTTTCCCATCCGCCACAAATTTTTCACAATGTAACAGAACCCAGTAGCCGATGTAAAAATTAGTAATCCAATTTCCCGAGAAATGGCGCTGTACCCGGTGGTAATTTTAGATTGCGTGAACCGATTTTTTCATTTTGTATTTTTATTTGAAAGAAGATACGCTCAGGATAATTAAATATATAAAAAAGTTAAAATAAATGCTTGTATGTACGGTTAAATTAGAAAATTAGTTCAGAACTTTTTTTTTAAGTTTTCAAAAACCGTTCATCCTATCAAGTTCAAAATAATTTTCCCAGAAAGTTTATTTAAAGTTCTACTTTTGAGATTTTTTTCATATTTTATAAATTTGTGGTTCAAAATTTAGAGAGTTGAACACTTTGTTTTTAATTTTAGAGCGATTATTTCCGAAAATATTTTTTTTTATTAGCCCTTACTGTCCCACTGCTGGGCAAAGGCCTCCCCTAAGTCCTTCCAAGTCTTCTTTACATAAAAATTATCAAAAAAATATTTTACGGGAGCCTTAATTATTTTTGAATACCTATCCAACCATATACACGTTACGGTAAAAATGAAAAAAAAATCACTTTCTACTTTACGTGTAGGGGAGGTACCCTAATAAAACATTTTTATCACTTTTTGTTTGTGCACTTTGTCGGCATGGTTGATATACATATTGATACCAAATTTCAGCTTTCTAGTGCTAACGGTCGCTGAGATCCGCGGACGGACAGACAGACAGACAGACATGGCGAAACCATAAGGGTTCCTTGTTGACTACGGAGCCCTAAAAAGGCATTTAACTAAAGTTAGTTAATCAGTTTATCTTGACCAAGATAATAACTCATCGTGATCCAGAGTGATGACCACGACCACTCTGACAAGAGTGTACCGACTGAGAAGAAGAGAAGAAGTTAATCAGTATTTCCTCCCCTAACATTAATTAGAGTTCGGCATCGGTTATTCATGTTCAAAATTAAGTTATCCAAATCTGCAGAGAGCTGTGGTATCAGGTCCTAGGTTCTTTTCAAGTGTATAAGTAGTTCTTCTGTTAACAAATTTGGAGATAAATTAACCATAGCTCTTCGTTACAACATGTCCCATGAGTGTTCAATGGGATTCATGTCGGGGGACTGAGCAGGCCAGTCCATAACCCTGATTTCATGTTCCCTACGCACAGTTGATACCAGCTCAGCCGTATGGACACGGGCATTTTCGTGCATGAGTTGGAACTCCTGACTCTTTTGTACCCTGTGTGGGATAATCACAGGTTTTACTCATTGCGGTAATTCAGTGCATTCATGTTCCCTCTTATCCAAATGAGATCGGTTCGCGCACCGATACGAATACCAGCCCACACCATAATAGTGCCGCCTTGATACGATTGGACTTCTTGTGGATGCTGGAGACGGCTTCGTCTATCACGAACTCGCCAAACCCTTGATTTTCGTGAATCCGGATAAAATCTAAATCGAGACTCATCAGAAAAAAACCACCATGGATCATTGCTCGCCACTCCATACGAAATGTTCTCGAGCCCACAATAGTCTCCGCCCGCGATTGCCACGCCGCAAAGCTGGAACCCAAAATGGTCTACGAAAATGAAGACCAGCTTCGTGCAATCTTCTTCTAACAGTTTGGTCAATAACCAACAATTGGTGGTCAGATTGTAGCCTTTGAACCATTTGCATAGCCGTGATATTGGGTTGTCTCCTAGCGATATTTTAAAGAAAACGGTCCTGTTTTTTTTTTACTGATTATAGGTTTGCGCTTGACCGCTATCTTACCTGATGGAAAGCGACGATGCGGTCGACGATGTCTAGGTGTGGTGATACGATTTCTGCCTCAATGCCGTTGAGCGACATCGCCTGTAGCACGAAATCGTGACCATAACCGAGAGATTACATTTTGGCCGGTTTGTAGAGTTTCAGCAACCACGCGTTTTATAGCGCCCGCTTCCAACATGCCTACAGCTCTAATCTGCTCTCCCCTTGTCAAATGTCGACGTGACATAACAATAAATGTAACGCACGTTGAAATTAGGATAAAGAAAATGTGTAAACGCTTTTAATTTTTCAAAACTTCTCTGTTTATTGTAACATGAACTAACTTTTCGACCGCCAAATTCGAACAATCGATGTTCTTTTGTTTCAAAATGAGTTTGTTTTTTATTTTTTTGAATTTCGAAAGAAGAAGAAAAAATTTTGTAAACAAACTTTTTTATACAGTAAATAGTTTTAAGGTAAGAAGTCTTTCATGTAATATCCCTAGACATTGTTGATGTATTTACTTGTTGCTAAGTCGTTACTTGAGGTTTGAAATCTTAATTTTCAATTTTTCGTAACCATAAGATACAAACCGTTATTTAAATAGTTACTTTTACTCAAGTAATTAGTTTTAATTGTTTATTTTTTTCTTTTTTTTTCATATGTTTAGTTTATTTCAAAAAAGTACCTAATTCACAATACAATGTAAAAAAAACTTAAATATAAACTAGATAATTTTCCACTATACCTAACTATGTACATATAATACAAATTACACTCAGGCGTTGAAATACTCCTTCACATAGCTGTCATCTGGAAAAGTGCTCAAAAGACTGGCAGCATTGTCATGTTGAATGGCAATGCTAATTCTTTGGCCTAAAAAGAGCCAGCCCTCTAAGCACTTGTTTATAAATACGGGAGTAAAATAGTTACCTGATAGAATAGGACGTCATTAGTCCATTCGAAGTTTTAAAAAAGAGATTGAGCTAAAATAAAGCGTTTTATATAATTTAGTGAAGTACATTTATTTAAAAACATACACATGTAAAACACATTAGGAACTCGTCTGTTTTCTAAAATATGGTATAGCGGGTCACTCGATCTGTATAATATTTACTGAACCTCTTGCTTTAGTAAACTAACCCAGCGCACTCCTCACGTAGACGTGGCAAACATAATCAAATCAACTCCCCAAACTGCGTCAATCTAAGCTCGTAAGGGAAAAGACGATGATCGATACACATACAGGCATTTAAGGCTTTCCTATACGTAGCTGCTAGTTTAGTCCTTAGTATGTTAGAACGTTCCATTGGGAAGTAGGATGTTGGTGGGTACCGGGTACCCCAATTACGTTCCTACGCAACCTAATCGAATTCCCGTGTCCGACAGTCAAGACGGCCGGTGGGGTAGCCGCCATGATTAGTAGTGGCTGTCAATCCGGATGATCACTTTGTAATCCGATTAAAATAGCGCTGTAAGGTCCTGTGAGTTGCTTTAAGGTACTTTGTAGATATTATTTTTTCAATTTCGTACTTATCGAATGTATTGAATTGAATAACGAGATTTTTTTTTGTGAACTCCCATTTTCTGATTTGTTCCTTTCTTAACCATAGCTTACCATCAGGTGAGATTCGAAAACAAGCTTATTTTATTTTTGAGGTAAGTAAACATTAAATGGATGGAACATCATTAGGGAGTGTCAGACTTATACTGACTAAAAGGTTTTTAGCTTTTGTAGGTAGCGCCCCTAGCTAAACCACCGATAGTGCTGATTTCTCTTAGCAGCGCGTATAAAACATGCCAATATTTTATTTAACTGTTATCATTTGATTTAGTTAATTTCAATATAGTTTAATCATATTTTATTAATTTCATGAGCAGTGGTGGCCGAGTGGTAACGGCCCCGATTTACAATACAAATACTCAAAACGGTGAAGGAAAACAACGTGAGGAAACCGGCTTGTCCTAGAACCAAAAAATCGAAGACATAGGACTTCAGCAAACTGCACTGGAAACGCGTGGTAGATTACGGCCCATGCCCTCTACTAAAGAGGAGGCCTGTGTCCCTGCAGTGAGAACATTAATAAAAGGATGATGATCAATTCAATTTGATTTTTTGATTAATTTAGTTAGTGATCCGATTTTGGTTTGTTTTATTTATAATTATGTAATTTCTTAACATTCGGTAGATATTAAGCGGATTGTTATTAATAAGCACTGTCTGAAATAAAATTAAAATAATGTATTATTATTAAAGCACAACGCGCCGCACACGCGGGCCTGTTCCTTATGGGACGTTAATTTAACCATTGCTCACCTTCTGCAAGCCCGCGCCCTAAGTGACCGAGAATCATCAGATTAGATATAATTAAAAACCGGCCACGGGCGTGTTAGGTTACGCTCACTGTAGGGTTCTGTAGTTTTCTGTCCGTCACAAATTTCTCACAATGCAACAAAACTACGACTTCAGCGCGAAGTAGCCCATGTATAAATTAGTAACCCAATTTCCCGTGAGATGGGGCTGTACCCGGTGGTAATTTTGGATTGCGTGAAACGTTTTTAATTTATTTGAAAGAAAATACGTTCAGGATACTAAAACAAGGAAAAAAGTAAAAAAATAAATTAGGTTAGCAGAGTTTAAATTACAATTTTACTTCAGAAATTATTTTTTTAATTTTTTCATAACCTGTTCATCTGTCAAGTTCACAATAATTTTCCTAGAAAGGCCATTATAAAGTAGTACTTTTTAGTTTTTTTTCGTATTTCCTAAACTTACGGTTCAAAAGTTAGAGGGGGGACGCATTGTTTTTTACTTTTAGAGTAGTTATTTCCGAAAATATTAACATTATCAAAAAAATATTTTAAGGACCCCTAGTAGTAGTATATATAGTATGATATAGTATATCGGGCTAGTATCGGCAAGTCCACGTCTAAAGCGCGTATTTTGCGTACGAGACCCCTAATCATTTTTAAATATAGGTATTTAAAAATGATCATCCAAAAATAAATCACATGTTACAATAGAAATTAAAAAAAAATCACTCACCTTTTCACGTGTAGGGGAGGTAACCCTAACATTTTTTTTTCCACTTTTTAACTTAGCACTTTGTCGGCGTGATTGATTAAACATATTGATACCAAATTTCAGGTATCTAGTGCTAACGATCGCTGAGATTACCCGCAGACGGACAGACAGACTTGGCGAAACTATAAGGGTTCCTTGTTGACTACGGAACCCGAAAAAGCCACCCGGTAAATAGAAAAAGACAATACCTCGATCAACTTTTAATATTTCAACCCCAACCGTCAATATAGGTGGCTAACATTCTCTGATATTTGCCCACACACCAGTGGTCTATATAGGGCATAGTAATCTAGCCCCAGCTTCACTTGAGAGCCTACCGACCGTACCCCTCTAGAACAATATCTATCATCTATATATTGCGGTGATAGGCAAACTGGAGAAACAGACGATTTAGGAAATTACTAGATTATTGATACATACATACTTTATTCCTCTTTAGATAAAAAATGGTGCAGTGGTGAAGGCCCCGACTTACGAGTTGTAGGTCGCGGGTTCAAACCCAGCCAGCCGCAACACTTTGTGTAATTTATTTCATCACCACTGCTCTCAAAATGGTGAAGGAAAACATCGTGAGGAAACCGGCATGTCCTAGAACCTAAAATTCGAAGACATGTGACATCCACCAATTCGCACTGGGCCCGCGTGGTGGATTATGGCCTATTCTAGAAAGGAGGCCTGTGCCCCAGGCCCCAGCAGTGGGGACACTAATAAGGCTGATGAGGCTGATACAATTATACAAAAAAAAGCATTATTCTACAATTTTTTATCTCATGATGAGATAAAAAATTGTAGAATAATGCTTTCTTGGGTAGGTACTAAGAAAAATAGAGTGTCTTTATGATAATGGATTCAATCACATCAAAGGACATCCACCCGCGGTCCACACATTTTTGGTCCAAATTTGAAAGTGCCGAGTGTCAAGAAAACAAAATATGATACAGATTATCATATCAGTTAGAGCCTTGACCCCTTGAACATTTTTTTATTATGGCACCAAAACTGTAGGATCATTGCCCATGGTTTTATTTAAGTTGCATGCGTGCATGTTTGGTAACACAAATTGTAAAAACAAAAAGTTTGAAAATAGAAACATCCGGGTAGCTGCCGTTTACTACCTCGCTTTATGGAGACCTCCCATTCCTTAGCGAGGGTCTTCATGAATCGGACATTGTCTATAAATGAGTCAAATGCTGCTGTCGTGTCAGTAACTGAGACTCATTTAAACGAGGACGGAATCGAACTAAGGCAACATGGTAGACTTTGTTCTTCTAGACCGTGATCAATAGGGGCGGGAGTGATACACTATCACATGCGATTTTTTTGGTACAAGATTTTTAAGGTGATGTTAGGTTTATTATTATTATTAAGGTGGGGCGAGCGTTCAGTGGCTAGGAAAGGGGAAGTCAACACACTGTGGGGTGGTAAACGGCAGCTACCCGAAGGTTCTTTACATTATCTAACTCTTTGTTTTGCACGGTTCAAGCTATCATAATGCCAAGCTACCGGTGGTCAGGGCTCCTGAGAGGGGACCCTCCTAACAATATGCGCCGTGTCCAGGAGTACTGCCTTCTGAATCAAGCCCCTGATCCAGCTGCCTTATTATTAATCCCTGTATTTATTGTATATACATATAATTTTACATTTTTAAATATTTTCTTAAAAAAACATTTAAAAATATTAAAAAAATAGTAGCCCGCCGGCGTCGGGAGCAGGGCCCAAATTACCGATGGTTAGGGCTCCAGAGACAGGAACCTCTTCACATTACGAGCCGCGTCGAGGAGTACTACCTTCTGTATCAGGCCCTTGATCCAACCGCACAACGACAGCTTCGACAGATGGTCGTCGAAGCTTTTGGCTATAAGGCTATTGGCAGTCACGACAATCGGCATAAAGACAGGCGAGTCCACATTCCATATGTCGATAACCTCGTGTGCAAAGTCGAGATACTTGATTAGTTTCTCTTTCTCAGCTTTCACGAGATTCTCGTCATGCGGGACAGTGACATCGACAATCATTGCGCGGCGCACTAATCGGTCTATCACCACTATGTATGATATTGATATTGGCTACAACAGTCCGGTCAGTAACGATAGACCGACCCCAGTACAACGTGACATGATTCTTCTCGAGAACTGGATCGAGCATATACCTGTAGCCGTACTACTACCTCAGAATCCACTAGGTTGTATTTTAAAGCAAGTTGCTGGTGAATAATCCTGGCTACTTGGTTATGTCTGTGCAAATACTCGCCATTGGCCAGATGAGAACAACCAGAGATAATATGTCTGATGGACTCACCCGGACGATGGCATGCCTGACACACGTCAACCGTCCCGTCCTTCATAATATGTCTTCGGAGACATATTATGAAGGACGGGACGGTTGACGTGTTGACGAAGTTTGGAATTATGGACGAAGTTATCTTAACGATCAACTATCGGTAGTTGATCGTTAAGATAACTTCGTCCATAATTGCACAAACAAAACCTTCAGTTTCTCCGAAGAGGTCGCTGAAACATAACCAGGCCATGGACGCTGGGAAATCTACATCAGGCTCATGAAAAGCCCGATAAAAGCACCCGTGAAGCTCCTTGCTTTTCCATACTTCCTTGCGGTCATCAGTAGTCAGTACCACAGGTTTGCGCCAGTGACGAGGTCAGTCCCTTGTCCACTGCGACCACATCGCAGTGTATACCCACGTCAGCTTTGAGAAAGTATTCTCTGAGGCTGCACACCTCGGGGTCGCGTAGAGTCTTTGCGTCCAAAAAGCCCCGACCTCCACACTTCCGCGGGATGTACAGTCTCATCACCAACGACCGTGGGTGATGCATCCGATTTGCGGTCAGCAGTGTACGGACCCGCCTATCCAGAGCGTCTAACTCGGTTTGAGTATGCCGAAAGAGTACATTAAAACCGTCATGACCCAACCATTGAAGGCTTACTATTATTATTATTGATGGAGTTTTGTTGTATTAGGGTTATTATTACAATTTTATTTTATTTTTTTCGGGGTAAAATGTACTTAATACACCGTGTTTCCATTTCATATCCTTAAATGGGTAAAATCGTGGTAAAATGCATTAAATTACAGTATTTTAAGGAATTTTATACTTGACCACATGAGTTTCGGTTTCGGCCGGAAAACCGGTTTCAGTCGGACTCTACAAAACATGAAAATTAATGAGCAAAAAAAATTGGTTAGAGAATGATAGGATACCCACCTAGGTAGCTTCGTAGGTTGGTAGGTACCTATCTTCCTACCTAGGTAGATAGTTACGTAGGATAGGTATTTAGGTAGGTTAATAGGGTAGATAGATAGAATTTTGCATATAATATATTATTTATTTATGTATTTATTTATTTTATAATATATATATAGTATAAACCTTTCCATAACCGATAGGCAGTAAAGTCGTAAAGCCTGAATGATGTCAACGCGCACGATTATTGAAAAACCAAAAATAGAAAATCTTGAAAATCCCTATCTTGAAATTTGCTCAGTAACTATGCAATTAGTGCATGATTTCTGTAGATACACAAGTACAAGTCCATCGGGTATGTCTACAATACTGCCTGGATATGGTTATCAAAAAGAGACCATGTTGATTCTGATTCACTGTGCAATTAATCACAACGCTCTTACTAATATTATAAATCGGAAAGAGAGTTTGTTTGTTTGTTTGTTAGGCTTTCACGCCGTAACTACTGAACCGTTTGCTTTGAAATTTTGCAGGCATAAAGTTATAGTAAAAAAATAGTAGGCTACTTTTTATCCCGGAAATGTTCCCGATGGAAAACGAAAATATTGTTAGCTTCGTATGAAGCTGTCAGTATCAGTTTGGTGACACGGGGCTCTGTGTCGTTTAAAACAAAGCTTTATGATACGATAAATTATCCCCGGAAATGAGGAATTCCCGAGGGATGACGTACAATTTGGTTTATCGCCTAAAATGATTTTTACATCTGCTTATCCTGTGTACTTAGTATTATTTTTACGTAGCTAAGCAAAAACTTCTGTACTTTTTTACCTACTATTTATCCTAGTAGGTATAATAAACTGTTCCAGAAGGTTAACAATGTTTATGAATAATCAAAACAGGTTATAACATGCACATATAACAAATACTGAAATAACTATGAGTCACCGAAATTACTAATTGGTGTATGTAGGTATTTAGTATAATTAGTAGTCTTTACGCTAACTAATTCTTTATGTAAGCGATAGATGGCGCTGAGTGTATTTTAAAACGTGGTAACGTTGTGTTTTTTAAGATAAGTACGCAAAATACGCGCTTTAGTCGTGGAGTTACGGACACCAGCCCGATATACAAGTAGTGATAAGATATGTTAGTAGTGGTATGATACCTCGCCTATAGCTCATACGCTACCTATACTTATTCAGTGCACTTTTCGACTTTATTATTTGCCGTTTTGTTTTATCATAGCTTAGCTTAATTCGATTTACTAGGTATAGATTATTTAAAGGTAATTACGTCGCTTTGTTCGTCATTTAGATTGTTATAGTTTAGGACATTGAACTAACATTACTATAGGATTATACTTTAGTTTAGGTTTATAGTTTTTAGTTTACTTACTCATTATTTCACAATGCCTCGCAAACGTAAATCTACTTTGTCGATCACCTCATCGAAAACCTCATCTCATTCTTGAGCTCGGGCAATGAAAATTGCCCGATCTCAAGAATCGTCTCTCCATGCCGGATTAAGAAGGCGCGATCAAGCAGAGTGTCAGGCTGCTTTTAGAGCTGCTGAGCTACCATTTCAGCGCCAGCAAAGATTTGAGGAGCAAGCCGCTCGCCAAGCTTCTTTGAGGGCTTCTGAGAATGATATTCGTACTCAAGTCCGTTTATCGCAACAGGCTCAACGTCAGACAGCACTAAGGGCGTTAGAGTCACCTCTTCAAACGTAGCTACGTTTGGAAGGGGAAGCTGAAAGACTAGCTATTTTGAGAGCTAATGAGACGCCTCTTCAAACGCAGCTACGTTTGGAAGAGCAAGCTGAAAGACTAGCTATTTTGAGAGCTAATGAGAGGGCTCTTCAAACGCAGCTAGGTTTGGAAGAGCAAGCTAAAAGACCATCTATTTTGAGAGCTAATGAAACGCCTCTTCAAACGCAGCTACGTTTGGAAGAGCAAGCTGAAAGACTAGCTATTTTGAGAGCTAATGAGACGTCTCTTCAAACGCAGCTATGTTTGGAAGAGCAAGCTGAAAGACAAGCTATTTTGAGAGCTAATGAGACGCCTCTTCAAACGCAGCTTCAAAATTAAAAGTAGGGGTTCCGGTGATGCTGATGCGTAATCTCGATGCCCCACGACTGTGTTATGGTACCAGGCTGCGTGTCACTCAGCTTGGACGGAATGTTATTACCGCAACTAATTTGACTGGCGCAGCAAAAGGTGAAAGTGTACTCATTCCTCGGATCCCGATTATTCCAACAGGCCTCCCATTTCAATTTAAAAGACTTCAGTTTCCTATAAGTGTCTCATTTGCAATGACCATTAATAAAGCACAAGGCCAAAATCTAAGGGTTGCTGGAGTACACCTGGAAAAACATTGTTTTTCGCATGGTCAGCTCTATATAGCGTGTTCTCGGGTTTCCAGTGCCCAAAATCTGCATGTTTTTGCTCCCCAAAGTAAAACATATAATATAGTTTACCACTCAGTTTTCGTTTAACAACTTAACGACTTAAACGCCTGAACGGATTTTGATAAAATTTGGTATAGAGGTAGTTTGAGTCCTGGATAAGCAATGGTTTGCCGTGGTAGAACTTCTCATTCCCACGGGAAAATCTAAAAAGTGCGATATTACCGATTTCCACGCGGGCGAAGCCGCAGGCGAAAAGCTAGTCAAATATATATTCACAGTATTTTGTTCTATTTTGTGATTGTTCTGGTAGAGTGTACGTAAAGCACCAGTACGCGTTCTTTGATTTTCAGTCATTTCAAATATGCAACTGTAAACCTTTTAATATTCAAGCAAGGTTTTTAAGATTACCAAGGAGGACGTTAAAGAAAAATATCAGATAGGTAAAATTGTATGTTAATCTTATTGGTAATTACAGTTTTGAGCCGTTTGGGGACGAAACCTTTGGGTCATGGGTTCCAAGTTTGCGTTTCTTCTTTAAGAAAAGTTCACTACGACTGATCGACACTTTGCGTAATCAGATGGCTTGTTTTTCGCCCAAAGAATCAGCATGGCCATTCAACGTGGAAATGCTGCCAGTCTTCTGGGTATATTTGTGATGTGAAGGTGTACTTCGACGCCTGAGTGTACCGTATTTTTGTATTATACTTACATAACTAAAAATTAAAAAAAAATATTTATACCAAAATATAAATATTTTTATTATTTTTTTAAGGTTGTAATGTACCTTATTAATATGTTATGTCCTAATGAAGTTTGCAAGCATATACTACGTTAAACATTAAAGTCGCTTATTTCACATTATAGATTCAAAGCTTTAAAATAACATCAAAATTACAAATTATGACATGCAAAGAAAAACGCGGCGGTCGGCTACCCTGCAAACTTGCTTTGCTGCACTCGTTCACTATATAATAGATGATGTAGTATTGATTTTTATTGTTCGTTGAAAACAATTACGTACTTGATTATAAATAGAAAATCATCTACACTAATATAATAAAGAGGTAAAGTTTGTTTTTTTGTTTGTAGAAGGGAATCTCTGGAACTATTGGTCCGATTGGAATAATTTTAGCAACAATAGAAATCTGCTTTACTCCTGAGTGATATAGGCTATATTTTATGTACGCGGGCGAAGCCGCTGACAAAAGCTAGTATTCAATAGATTTTGTTGTTAATTGAATGCATCGTTGATGAAGTGGTCTAAAACGAGTAGTCGGTTCAATGGGTGGTCTTAGGTTCGCCAGACATGTACAAATCTCAGGTTTCTAACTAGGGGCGATTCTACTGTCATATTTTTTTTTCTTTATTCAGGGCAACTACAGACGGAAAGACAAAGTCTTGCCTGAATTGTGGAACAAACCCACGATCTTACACGCAGCAGTCCTATTCGTCATTTTGGCACTATCGGTGCCCTTGTTCAGAAAAATGACCGATAAACCAATAGGTTACCAATAGGTCTTTAGGTTAAAGAGACCATTAGTTCACACTATGTCACAACAAACAGGGCAACACTTTCTTCACACATGTCACATTAAAATAATGACAAATACGTGAAAACCTAGACAATCGACGTACGGAATCAATTCGTGCGGTTATGGTCACCCCATTGTTATTCGTTACACGGAGCGTCGTGATTTGCTCCACGACTCGTGAGAGGCAAACGTGTGCGGGCCCTGCTACCTGTCTTGTCAATAAAACCACGATACCTCTGCACATTTGATCGTTCTTATGATTCTACTGTTGTAGTTCACATTCCTTTGCTCGCAAATGTAGCTAAATTGGCTGGAGTGCTCACAGCGGCACGCGTGACGTAGACGACAATAGTACAATGCATTTGAGGTAGCGAAGACTGTAATAAATTAGTTCAGACGTCGTCACTGATTGGTGCCTATAATGGCCTGCTTTTAGTTCTGCAAAGTTGGGTTTAAACTTAGAACTGCATTAAAACAGATCGATAGGACATATTTTTGGTTGTTGGTGGCTAAAACAGTTTGAAAAGCGAACTCATTTGTTTTATATTGCTTTATAATCGCGTTTATTATTGTTGCGTATGTCATTATTTAGATAATAAAAAATAATTAATTATCGAAGATACAAAATTTTAATGAACTTAAGTACGTGAATAAAATATTTGGTAATAAACTATTGTACTATTTATTATAAAGAATAATCATGAAAATAAATAAATCAGACAGGTCCATATCAATGTCGGTGGAACTTAATCCTTCACTTTCGACGGAGTCATCATCGGATTCATCAGAGTCGCCCTGAGTGTTAATAATAAAATCAAGAGCATCATGCCGAATTCCATGTTTGCAGTACTCATCCTCGATATCAATAACATGATTAACACAGTTCTCCCATTTCTGTACGGAATATTCAGCAAATAATCCCTCTAACGTAGTTTTTTTTTTGGTCTAAATTAGAGCCCACACTTTTTAATGCTAATTGTCCCTTAATGTCACCCCAGACCAACTGAATAGGGTTCAGGTCTGGGTGGTATGGAGGAAAACACAACATTTCATGTCCGTTTCTTTTCAATAACTCGTTAATTTTGTAAATATTTTCAGTGTCTGTTCCTTATACCAATTTAAATAAATCGTCCTTTGTAGAAGCCATAGTCGTCTTTTTTCTTCTCGAACCGAGTGGTAAGCTGCGTTATCCATCCCGATGATGGAATTTGGTGGTATATTGGGCATTAGCTTTTTGTTAATTCATTTACTAAAATTCTCGAAATTCATAGAATCGTGATAATCACCCGTCTTACATTTGGATTTAAATATCACAAGTGCTCCGTCTACAGATCCAATTTGACATCCACAATGAACGATGATCAAACGGTTCCATTTTCCGATGTGAGATAGCACGCCATGTACATCCTTGGATTGCCAGCATTTTGAAACATTATGAAACTCATTTACATAGGTTTCGTCAAGATATAAAATATCCTTTTCTACGATATTTTTTTAAAGTCATTAAATATTTCCACCTCCACGATGTTATATTTGGCTGTTCAATAAGGAGTTTCCTTTTAGAACCACATTTCGAAACTGAGCGACCTTTCTTCTTACCAATCCTTTTGTGAAATCGTCTATTTCCACTCTTTTTTTTCGGTGATTTAAAGTTTTCGTTGTCTTTCAATAATTTCCCTTGATTTACGATTCTAGATACTTACAGTCTTTTCCGATAGTCCAGTAGCTTGTCCTATTATTTGGAACAATTCTTGTCAAATCTTTCATCTGTATAATCACCAAGATACTTCCTATCGGGTTACAACTTGTTTGACATTACGAGCATGGCGGCTGAGAGTTTCTCATGCTCACTCAAATGTCTCGTTGATGGTGGCACGTGTTATTGGCTCAGCCAGTTTCCATCAAAATGGTTAACATAAGTAGGGGCTGAGGCACGCGTCACTCTCGCCTTGGGACTGATCATCTCTTAGATGCCAGTGGCTTAATTCAATTTCTATTTTTTTTATTAATTTATTTTATTTCTTATCTACATTGTGCTCACATAATAGAAGAGACAAGAAATATGTAAGTAACTAAGATTTATGCAACTCATAATGTGATTTAAAAAGCGTATCTTAGATACTCTCTCTTTCCATAGATACATTGTATCTATGGAATTTTTTCGTGCAATTTAGATTCTCTCGCTTTTGGTCGGCGCGGGAGATAGTGTCAGACTGTTACTGATTAAAAACCCGTTCCTTCATTGGTCTAGTTCCAGGGCCTTAGTGTTACAACATGGTTATAACGATGGTCTTGTAACTAAAGCTTGAAGCATGCAGCATCTGCTGAAACAGCTTCGCAGTTATCTTACAAGTAAACCTACATAGTAAATTACGCATAGAGTTCAGTACCCTACTACCAAGTAGTCTTAGCATGCCCAACGCGTAGGAACGTAGGCTTGTTAGTAAATCATTCAAAGCGCTTGCCTCAGTGTGTCAGACAATTCATGATATCACATATATACTTACCACTGGTTTTCCAAATCTTAATAATATGTAGTAACAAGTAACCACCATCCCGGGCGGGGCAACGTAAGAAGTTAGCTCGGGAAATGAGATTGAGGTATGCAAGTTGGAATGTAGGGACTATGACTGGAAGGGCCAGAGAGTTAGCGGATGTATTAAAAAGAAGACGAATAAACATAGCGTGCTTACAAGAGACTAAATGGAGAGGAACAAAAGCGAGAGAAATTGGTGAAGGATACAAGTTCTACTACTGTGGAAGTGACGGCAAAAGAAATGGTGTGGGAGTAGTGTTAGACAGCAAATTGAAAGAAAGCGTGATGGAAGTACATAGGATGAATGATAGAATTATAGTTGTGAAAGTTATGTTAGAGAATGTTATGTTGAATGTAGTTAGTGTGTATGCTCCACAAGTAGGATGTAATGAAACGGTGAAAGAGAAGTTTTGGGAGGATTTTGACACGGCCTTAATGAACATTCCTGTACATGAGGAGTTGATAGTGGGAGGTGATTTTAATGGACATGTGGGAAGAATGAGAGGTATGTATGAAAGAGTACATGGCGGATGTGGTTTTGGAAATCCAAACAATGAAGGAGAGTCACTGTTGCAATCCGCTACTGCATTTGATCTAGCAGTAGCCAACACGTGGTTTCAGAAAAAAGATGAACACCTGGCCACGTATAAAAGTGGTAATCATAAGACACAAATAGATTACTTTCTAGTTCGGCGCAACAACTTAAAGTATATAATGGATTGCAAAGTGCTGCCAGGAGAGGACCTAGTGTCACAACACAGACTCCTGGTTATGACATCAGTGGTTCAAATTCATTGTAGAAAAAACAAAGAGCGCCCGCCCCCTAGAATAAAATGGCATAGGTTAGAGAGGAATGACTGCGCGAAGAAGTTCAGAGAGCGAGTGGTGGACAGAATGATAGAGATGGGAGACATGAATGATCGAAGTATAAATGAAAGCTGGAATGAGATGGCTGGGTGTATAATGCAAGCAGCGAAAGATATTTTGGGAGAGACGAGAGGAAAGGGCACAATAGACAGAGATACATGGTGGTGGTCGACAGAAGTTCAGAATGTATTGAAAGAGAAGAAGAAAAAATTCAAGGAATGGCAGTGTGTACAGTACAGGTTCAAAAGTCCATAGGAAAACCCACAAAGTATTTGCTTGACGCTTAGTTTGACTTACGATTTTTTACTTTTAACAAAGTAGGCTCATGCACAAACAAATGATTCTAGTTCATAATTTCAACGTAATAGTTACTGTCAATATGGCTTAGTGGTTAGCGTATCCAGAAAACTGCGTGGATCAACGAGCCATGAGTTCTATTCTCACTGAGGCGTAAACTTTTTGTAAGTTTTTATTTGTGTTTAAATAAGTTTATCTAGTTATATCATAATTTGTAATGTTTTTTTTTTTATATTTCTGTAAGATTTTATTTATGTGTAACAAAAATAAATGGTTTACTCGATTGGCAGTAATGAGTAAAAAATATCCTTTATCTTGTTCGCTTTGTTCACACATTTCATAAAGTTTGTAGGGTAGATAATAATAAACTAAATCGAGGAATTATATTACTGTGAGGTAGACATGAGTTTTATGAATATAACTAGATCGAAATGAACGTTGTCGTTCGGTTGAAGTTGTTGGTTAGTGACGCAGTGTGGTTTTTTCGTTTTTTGTGTTGTTTCGGTTTGTATTACTCATTCTCGAAATGCAAGCAAATATTAATATTGAGACGAGGGCGACTATTGTTGCGCTGTATAAAAGTGGTCTTAATAGAACACAAATATCTGAAGAAACAGGACTGAATGTGAGTGTAACCTAATTATATAACTAACTACACAGTGTAATATTACACTGTGTAGTTACATGTTTATTGCGCTCCCTATGCAAATGCCTACGTTAAAGATTTCTCCCTCGCCGGCCTGACTTAATATTGCAGCGTCCGACATAGCGTACATACCGGATAATTGAACTGGACACAAATCAACTGCTCTCTGTGAATAGTCTTTAATATTGTGAACATTGATGCCACTGCTGGATTCAAGGATTAAATATGTAGACGAAGAGTACACGGTTTACGAGTGAGGAACTGTAGTAGACTAAATTTTGAACTAATATCATTAAATTCGCCCACTATTGTATACGTGTTTGATGGTACGGTTAGCGCAATACTTGAGCGATGGCTGCTGCGCTGTGTGTTGCAAGATCGATTCCCGCACGTAACAAAAGTATAGCCTAAATGAGAATAAATAAATAAATGAGTGATTTGTAACTGTGAATTCACATGTTCATGAACGCACTCACGACATAGGAGTAATTCCTAGTGTAAGGTAAACTAGAAGAAAAATTTGAAAAAATAATAATAATTGGGTTTCCTTTTAGCGTCTATTTAACGAATACGAATTGACGACTACATGACGCTTTGGCAAAATCCTCGCAAATGACAGTTGTATAAAGGTACTGTTTGAAAGCTATTAATAATCTGGTAATACCTAGATAAAACTCGTAAATTAAAGATTAATCGGAACCAAGTTATTAATAAAATAAGCAAAAGAAAAACCAGGTAAAGGTAGGGAGTGGCAGTGACGCACGTAGAGGCAAGTAGTGCCTATTACGAATTAATTTATTGTACCGCCGCCCTATCATTGGGATGGCTAAACATTTGCTTGTCCCGCACTTTACGGCTTTAACTGCGAGTGGCGCCATCGCCAGCTTAATTTGTTATTATTAGTAGCTACTTTGTTTTTCAAAAAGTTGTCTTAGTTACGAATGAGGTACATACAACCACGTTCAAGAATTTTATATTGAAAAAAATAAATAAAATAAGAATTAAAAAATAGATTTTCATTTAAGAAATTTATCGAAGGTAATGTGCAAACATTTACCTAGGAACGAAGGTTAAAACCAGGAGTCACGCTATCAGTATAAGTATGAACAGTCTATAGAGTACATACTTACCTACAAAAAATTTGACTATTATATTTTAAACTAGGTCCAGTAAGCGGCTTAGCCCCCGTGCTTATAGTGCTTCCCCCATTATAATTTATATCCTGTGGTATTAGGTTATAGGTATTAGGTACTGTTAAGTTTCATCCAAATTCGTTCGGCCGTTTCAGGTGGTTTCAGCGTGCAACAAACATTCTTACATACTTATACTAGCGACCCGCCCCAGCTTAGCACAGGTGCAATGTTGATATTAAGCATGTATTATACATATAAACCTTGCTCTCGAATCACTCTATCTAATAAAAAAAAAACCGCATCGAAATCCGTTGCTTAGTTTTATAGATCTAAGCATACATACGGACAGGGTGACTTTGTTTTATACTATGTAATGAGAGATGATGATACATATACAAACTTATACCTTTAAGATATAGTATGGTTAAACAGCTCTAAATTTGATCATATTTGCCCTGGAAGGTAAACGCGTAGATACTCGAAAAAATATAAAATAATGAATAAGTAGGCTGCCAAGTAAATATTCAATATTCATTCTATTTTCACCCGCAAAACTTATTGGGAATTGTTAAATCGTCAAACCCAGAAACTATTTTGCAAAAATCTAATATATACAGGTACATACATGCTTATTTGCACCTATGGAAATAAATATATGATTTGCGCACCTCTGAGCACATGCAAGCAATCAGACGCAAAATATAACCAGACGGGAGAAATATATCTGTCTCATTCTTATACTTAAAGGTAAAAGAGAGATAGATATAAAGGAAGTAAGGAGATGAGAAAGTAATTCATGTAACTCAATATTATAAAGGAAGATATGTACGTTAACGGAAATCGAAAAGTCCTCTTGGTTCTAAGGCTCGCGCTGTTGGCATGTCGAGGTACCTGCCCTGCCCATTTAGGGGAAGGAGGGATGAACGATCGGAAGGCAAACGAATGAGCATTATAATGGCATTTTTTATTTATTTGATTGCTTTCACGGGGACGTCTAATAGAAATGCAATTTTTAAACGTGGCAAGCACGATGTGACTTCCGTTTAGCAATAAACTTGTGCCTACTGAAAGAAAGTTGAATACGAGTATCAGTACAAAAATCTCGGCTTGAGAGCATCCAACCCGAGATACATTTTCATACATCCGCTCTAAGGTAATTATGACGATTTTGGAAACAGATATCTGGTGGATATTATCTGAGTTTCTGTTGAAATCAAACCATTATTTTGTGTAAAACTAATCCAGTAAAAACCTCTGCAAATCAGCTATTTTGCATTAACTTTGGCGCGGGCCAAAGTTTAAATTTTAAAGTACACTATGGAGGCATAGTGTACTTTAAAATTTAAACAGTCAAAAATATATTTTGTAGAAACTGGTAAAAGAACGTGCCTCAAAAACTCGAAACTACTAAACGATCTAAAGACTTATAGACCAATAAAAAATCTAGAGGAGTGTAGACTTTTGCAAGAAGATTTAGATCGTTTCACTGATTTATTATTTTTTAAACTACCACTCAGCATATCCAAGTGTTGATGTCATGAGCGTACCCAGGTTCTGGGTTCTAATTCAACATTCAATTAAAATTTCAACTCGACACCTCCACGCGTTTTCGAGATAAAGGGCTGCTTACTAACATTATCAAAAAAAAATTTTAGCGGGACCCCTAATCATTTTTAAAAACCTATTCAACAATATATCACACGTTAAATGATAAATGATTTTTATTTACACGTCAATTTTTTTTTTTTTCGTCTTTTGATACTAGATGAGGCCGGTGTTTCCTAGCTGACTACCCTGAGAAGAAACACCGAAACAAACTCAGGAGTCAAAGTCTGTTTTAAAGTCCATACACAAATATGTAATGGTCAAATCATATGAGAACCATGCAGATTGGAGTCTGAGATGGTCTTTTGAAGAAAGAACCACACAGTTCTGAGTGGACCTGTCCAGTCAGTGTAAGCATTTGTCAGTTCTCGTGTAGCTCAACTCAGGACTACTAAGGAGCTCGACGATTTGACGAACAATACCAAAGAAAGGACATTTGGGTAGGCCGCAAAAAGTACCTATTCATAACTGCCAGACATTATAAAATTAAAAGTTAAAATTAAGGAAAAACGAAAAGTAATCCACATAGACCCCACATTCACAATAATAAAAATTTACAAAAATGTAATTTTACCAATTAATATTGCAAATTTTAAAAACGATACAATTGTCAATTTCAAATTTAAATTATCAATTAAATTTAACAGTTGCAAAAAAAAGAGAAATATGTAAAATAACAATAATCGTCAATTAAAATTAAAAGAGGTTAGAAAGTTAGGTTAGAAATGAAAAAAACACTCCTACTTATGTGTAGGGGAGGTACCCTAATAAAACAATATTTTCCACTTTCTATCTTAGCACTTTGTCGGGGTGATTTATAAACATATTGATACCAAATTTCAGCTTTCTAGTGCTAGCGGTCGTTGAGATTCTGCGAACGGACAGACAGACAGACTTAGTGAAACTATAAGGGTTCCATGTTGACTACGGAACCCTAAAAATCCAATGTTAAAGTTAATTGTGTTAAAAAAAAAACTACAAAAAAAGAAGCTGTAAAATTATGAAACAAGATATTCAGGAAGCTGAAATATACAAGGTTACTGGATAAACAAGAAAAAAAACAAAAAATCGGCCAAGAGCGTGTCGGGCCACACTCAGTGTAGGGTTCCGTAGTTTCCCGTCCGTCACAAATTTCTCACGATGTAACAGAACTCAGTAGCCCATATGAAAATTACTAACCCAATTTCCCGAGATATGGCGCTGTATCCGGTGGTAGTTTTAATTTGCGTGAACCGATTTTAATTTTTTTGTATTTTTATTTGAAAGAAGATTCGCTCAAGATAATGAAATATGCATGTACGGTTAAATTAAAAAATTTGTTTAGAATGTGTTTTTTTTTAATTTTTCAAAAACTGTTCATTCTATTAAGTACAAAATAATTTTCCTTGAAAGTTTATTTAAAGTACTACTTTTGTAAATTTTTTTCATATTTTTTAAACTTATGGTTTAAAAGTTAGAGTGGACGCCTCATTTTTTACTTTTGGTGCGATTATTTCCAAAAATATTTACATTATCAAAAAATTATTCTGCCTCTTATCGCACTCCTATTAGGTTCAATATAGCATGTATATCACCCAAGTGCTTTTTTGAGTTTATCACAACAAGGGCTTTTTTATTCCTTCCTTATCGTCACGGTCACGGGTGATTATTTTGTTTTACTTAGTTTATCGAAACAGGCGCGAGGCGTCCCCCAGAGTCGCTGGACGACCCCACGAAATTAGAAATTGACCAGAGCAGATTTGAATGCTATACTTATATATTTCTTAAATTTCTACTGTATGTTTGAAATACGATTAAATTTTTTTTCTTTCTTTCTTTATTTCACAAGTCGTAAGTGTATTGAAAAACGTCGTTTGACACACGTGCAGATTTGTTATTGCAATTCAAAAATTGCGCCTCGGTCGCAATGACAAACTTCCTGCACTTGTATCAAAATGTACTATTTTTACTACTTATTCTTTGTGCACTTTGTCGGCGTAGTTAATTTCCATATTGATACCAAATTACAGCTTTTTAGTGCTAATGCACGCTAATGACGGACAGACAGACATGGCGAAACTATAAGGGTTTCTTGTTGACTACGAAACCCTAAAAAGGAATTGTAGTCACACTAGTCACACATTGTACAGGTACCTATTAAAAACGTGACGAGAAAACAATTATAATTTACGCGCCAACACGGACTTACAAAGCCGTCACTCCTGTCAAGTCAATATATTGTGGTATTGTTGCCGCGGCTCGCGCGCTTGAAATTGTTTTTTCGTATACATATACTTCGTAAATCAACTGCAAACTCGCGTAAAGTATTAAAAATGGACAACCCATCAACAACAGGCAGTCAACACCAAAAAGGACCGTGTTGGGGGCTAAAATAACTAACTATAATGTGTATGCTGCTTCATTAAATACAGGGTTTTACAATAAGAGGTGTTATTTTGATATTTAAAGAAAAATGCCATTTTTCTTTAAGTGGCCTCAAAGGAAGAAGTCGCATATGTTGAGCAGGTGGATAGGATTCGACAATCAAACAAGGCGTTCAGATCAAGACTGGTCATAGACCAGAACCAATAGTGGTTCTTACTTCTTTACAATTGTTTCCAATATACCCACATCATATTTTATTTTTTATTTTATTTTATTACTTTTAAGACGGCTTACAGACTAATAACAAAAAAATAGGTAACAAAAAATATATAATAAAGTTGCTAATTACAAGCCTCCACAGATATATAACAATTTACGATTAACTAATGCCTAAAGGATGGTGTCAAGGTTTCTGGTTTATTGCTCAATTTTAAATTATACGTTACTACACGTGTGTTTGAGTACCACCAGTTGGTGCTTCATTCATATAGAATGATTTAGCTAAAAGTTTTCTTACTACACTTGTCTTAGTGCAAAATAAGTCAATATCATGCTCGGTAGATAATTCATTAAAGCAACGAGCGGTTCTCGTAAGATAAGCATTACGCTTATAATTAGTTATTAGTGGACGCAGAAGGCACACTCAGAAGATGCCTCCGACGCAACCCAATAAGGTTAGTCCGAAGTGTCAGTTTTGAAACAAGCTCAAAGCAGTCAATCGAGCCATTGGCTATGTTAATCAGAAAACATATATCATTGATGAGCCGCCTGTAATCAAGTGGTAGAAAATGGTACTTCTTGCAAAGGTGCGCGTAACCTATAGATACTTGGTGCGTTTTGTAATCGAGATATCTTAGAAACTTTTTCTGAATACCCTCAATACGCGATTTACAGATCTCATATTGAGGGTCCAGACTTGAGATGCATACTCCAAATGGCGTACGAACGAGCAACATACAACCTTGCTTGGCTTTAGAGAACGGAAACAGGCTGTGGTTCTCATTATAAATCCTAATGTATTCGCAGCTTTTTTTTACAATACCCTCGATATGTTTATCAAATACTAATTTACTATCTTGTGTAATGCCTAAATCCCTGATACTGTTAACTTTACATAAGGTATGTTGGTTGAGAGTATAAATTGAATTCACAGTAGACTTCTGACGCGTGAAGGTCATATGGAAGCATTTAGTGATATTAAGCTGAAGCAGATTACGTGCACAATATTCCTCAAATCTATTAAGATCAGCTTGCAACTGGCGAGTATCGGAGATGCTACGTATAATTTTATTAACCTTCATGTCGTCAGCGTAAAGTACACGTAAGAATGCTTGAAGCAGTCTGTTACATCAGCAATAAACAGAGTGAAAAGTAGACTCCCCAACGCTGAACCATCTATACAGGTCACCGTGTATTCCAGCTTTAAGCAATTTTTCCAGAAGCAGTCGATGGTCAATACGGTCGAAGCACTTGCTGTAGTCAGTGTAGATGACGTCCACCTGCGCACGCTGATCCATGCCCCCAGAAATAAACTTATGTGATAACACCAAGTTAGACGTAGTGGATCCTTTTTGATGAATCCGTGCTGTTCATCCCCAAAGTATATTGGGCGATAGTTCCTAATGTCAGATTTGTTACCTTTTTTGTGAACTGGGGTAATAAAAGCTGATTTACATATTTTAGGAACTACCTATACCTTCAGATATGGAACGATTGTATAATATACTCAATGGGGTAACCAAACTATCAGCACATTGCACTATAAATTCTGGAGGTATGAGGTCCGGACCACCAGATTTAGAAAGGTCCAAGGACTTAAGTAACTTTAATACTCGCGAAAGAGTTATATCCAACGAACTGATAAATGCAACACTACTGGTGGAGACACTTCTACTAGAATCCCGCAGAGATGATGTACTGGGGACTGGATCAGGTTCCTGAAAAGTGGAGTGGAAATACGTCGCAAATAGATTGCTGATATCTTCACCAGTACATGCGGTGACGTCAATATATTGCATGAACTTAGGAACTGCATTGGAAAGTCTTTTACTTTTTAGACACCGTGAAATTTAAATGGTTGTTTTCCTTCAGCGAAATGGTTGTATCTTGGTAATACAAACGTTTGATAAAGAAATAAAATATTAAAAACAAAAAATGGACCTGTAGAGTGCAAGCTAATTATGACGTATCACAACGTGCGAGAGCTTATTTTGGTTTAAATATTTAATGAATCGGTTTCCTTTGACGGCGGGCTGCTCATGCGACTCTAGTACTACCTACAAATTACGTCTAATGTTACTATTGTTTTCGATTTTTTGAGTTGATAAATATTTTTAATAATTATTTATAAAAAAAAACTTTTTAATTTTTTTTCTGTATGCTTCAAAAGTACTCCTTATGGCAAGTCATTCTGCCGCGGGAAAACAACCATTTAAATTTCACGGTATATATGACCAGATTTTTTTTGGTTTTTTGATTATTGACGACTCTATTTTATCCACGTAAATATTAAAACATGTCTTTTCTAAATTAATAGCCCTACTTCGCAACAGTGAGAAAGCAAGCAAATGAAAATCAGAGAGATTACCATACGTTTTGTACTTGCGATGATACCTATTTTTCTCTCTCAGTACTTTCATTAAAGCGGGACTATACCAAAGTGGATATGAAGATTTTGTTACACATTTAAGAGGTATATACTTGTCCCTAAGTTCATACAATTTACTGTAAAATTCTTCAACAGCACTGTCCAACGACTCAGAATTCAGAAAGTCAGTCCAGTTTATTTTGTCCAATTCAGATTTAATGGCCACATAATCTGCCTAGGAAAAGATGAAGCGATGATGAATTTCAACGAAATCAGCCCGTATACATAACGGTTTATGATGTAAATCAACCGGCAATACTATTGGATCATGACATTCACTAACATTCACAGAGTCATTAGAAAAAACTAAGTCCAATATCCTTCCGTTGATATTCCTCTCACCATTATACTGAGACAAATTAGAAGTAAGAATAGCATCCAAAAATTCACATAAATGTTGGCACGTAACGTTTTGCGAAACCAATTCGTTGCTACCAGCACTGGCTATCCAGTCCACGCTACCGCCAAAGTTAAAATCTCCTAATATTATAAAGAGGAATGCTCAAAAAAAACCGGCTCTGACAGAAACGAGATGTATCTCAAATTATCAATAATAGTTAGATATAAGGCAATAAATTATTATTATCGCGTTCCTTACATGCAAACATATAAAAATTGCCAGATGTAGTTCAGTAGTCGCGAGTCCCAGGTTGGGCGCCACTTTTACGACTGTCACAAAGGAAATCATTACATAGTATAAAACAAAGTCGCTCTGTTCTTATGTTTGCTTAGATCTTTCAAACTCCGCAACAGATTTTGGTGTGTTTTTTTTAATAGATAGAGTGATTCAAGAGGAAGGTCTATGTGTATATATTTTTTATTGAATTAATAATTTTATTCTTTCGACCGATACGATATTTATGGTTTTACCTTCGAACTCCGTCGATTATGTACTGTTTTGCCATTTTTTACTCATATATGTATATCAATGTATTTTATTGTATATATCTTTCTACCAGATTGTCAGACAGTCCTAATTTTTTCTTCAAAATCCAATTCTGATGATGCAATCCATGAAGGAACTCCTGATGTGTTAAAGAGCAACCATTTTTATTTTTTAATATTTTTATCGAGAACTCAAGCATTTACGGCCAAAAAGTAACATTTTATGAAATGGAACTAGTGAAGAAAAAAAAGAAATGATTATCGGAACTTCACACTCCCATAGATGTTACAACCAAGATAGTTAGTTAAGCAACTATGGCAAAATAATTGGCTCTGAATGTTAATTTAAATCGAAGTGATGTGATGATGGAGCCAAAAAGTACGTACCGGAACTCCGTAGTTAATCATATGTATCCTAATCATGTTTGGGTTTATAACAATTATTATGAAATGCACTTTGACTATAAGGTAGGTACTATCAAACTGATCTGATGAAAGAGCTGGAAGGTAGAAAGTAGACACTGGAAATACATAATAAAATAATGTATTCTAAAAGTGTTTGGATTCATTGGAATTGTCATGAGAATTAGGTACTCTGGCTATAATCGTATCATAACTGAAATGTGTGAATTAAGTTTTTTTCTTTTATTACTTTGTCTTTATTGAAATGCTTTGTAAAACATCAAGCATCTTCGATGTCGTGAAAGGTTTCGACAAAATCAGGCTCGGTAAGTTCACCCCAAAATAATGACATCATGACCATTTCTGGTCTTGTTCATCAGTTCTACTTCCTCAAATGATATTTTCAGACTATACAGTCTGCAGTATACACAATGATTAAGTTTTCAATTAAAATACCAAAATCGCTATAGGTATACCTATCTATAATATCTTAGAAGATCCTTGAATTCCTCATCTGTTTCTTATGATGAAATATTATGAAAAATAGATTAGAACAAAAATGGGATCAATCTTTCCAGATGATACCATATCTATTTAACTACTGGTTCTAGGGGAAACATTTAAATGGCAAAGTTGTGCTTATCCCTGTGTATGCTTAGATCTTTAAAAGTTCGCAACAAATGTTGATGCGGTTTTTTTTTAATAGATAGAATGATTCCAGAGGAAGGTTTATAGGTATAATATATCACCTTTGCACACAAGCGAAGCTGGAGCGGGTCGCTAATAATGATTAAACAAAAGTAATTTCTAATTCGAGATTTTTTAATTTTTTGCATTTTCTGAAAAAACTTACTATAGTAATGTATATATTTTTTTACACCATCAAAAAGTAAAAATTTCGACAAATAAGAAACCAATAAACTTTTTTAAAAAATCACATATTTTTACGTGAGATTTTTCGATTGAAAAATAGGCTGTTTTTTCGATGTTAAGTCAAAATAAAGAGCAACTGTGAATATTTTTCATTAAAAAAATTATAGCAAGTTTGGGACATGAAAAGTTCATGAAAAATTCTCACCAAAATTTGTGAAAAAAGAGTAATTTTTAAAGGAGATAAAATTTAAATTCAAAAACTCGGTTTAAAAGTGTAAATACAAAAGTGGTAGATCTTTCTATGACCTACAAGTTTGCTATTAGACATTTTTCCATAAAACCAGTAGTTTTGCCGGAATTAGAGATAAACCATTATTTCCCCTTAAAAGCGCACGCCCATCCACTTCCCGACCTCAGATCGACCGTAATTTATTTTTCCTTAAATTTTTGCTATATTATCTTCCTTTTCGAATGAGTTTCATTCTACTACTATTTAAGTCCCTTTCAAAAGCTATTTGCACTGGTCTAATAGTAGTGCACAGTGTCCGGCAAATATTCTCTTCAAAAAGTGTACGTATAAAGACTTATAAATAGAAACAAAAGGTGACGGACGTAAACAAGACAAGAAACGCTCGGTGCAGATGGTCATAATGGACACAAAAATGCATTCTAATTTATGCCGTAAAACCATAAGAAGAAGATTGTAATTGAATTGACACAAATTATATGAGTAATAAGACTTACTTTTTAGCACCGTAATATGACACAGTGTCATTTGGAAAACCGCTGTATGTGGTTCTCAAACTTCACATGTAAGGATATTAATATTAAGTTGTTTATGGTGTTTCCTAGTAAAATTACGAAATTTCTGTAAGATCATTTTCCGATTTTACAACTAATACTGGAGAAGTGTCCATTTTCTTGCGTGGATTTTTGCATGCTTGACCCACACGTATTGAAAACCCATTTCCGACGCCATTTTTTTGACTTTCGATAACAGGATCTTATTTTTCATACTTAGGTGGTCATTAATAAATATTCTTTGGTTCCCAGAAAGACCAAATTGGCTAGCCGTTATAGGCGAAGTCTTGAGAACGTATCTCGCCGCAGCAACGAAATCTTCCTTCACGTATCGATTGAGGAAACTAACTATTATTGGTTTTGTGCGATCTTTATCTCTTGCTGGCACTCTAGTAACAAAGTTGATTTGGGTCTTGGTAATGGGATAATTAATTTTGGCGCCGATTCTTGCAATAATTTCAAACAGGTTTTCATTATTTACTTGCGGCAACCCTTTTATTTCAGCGTTATTTAATCTTGACCATTGATCCTTAGCGTCAGATTCTTCCTCTAGCTTGTCTCGTTGCTTGTGTGGAGTACACGTAGCGCCGTCATGTTGAAAGTAAACCCGAAATTCCGACCATAAAAAATCATTAATCATCTCTCAATGTTAAAAATGTTCGAGTTTTACGAACCGTCTCTACCAAATTCTCACCATTTTTACAGTGAATTATAATAATTTCAATGCGTTGTTGAAGCGTTTACTTTTCCATTTTAATTAATGGCGTAGTTTCTACTTGTCAAATGTCGAAAAATTACAGCTTTAAAAGTGATATCTACCGAAATAGCGGGTTATTCAAAATAACACCTTTATTGGAAAACCCGTTAATAATTTCAAAATTTTTAGTTTAGACCTTTCATTTCTTCAATAGAATACTCAGCACTTTCCACGAAAAATATTTACAACCATATCAACACCCCGGACGACGCGGTGGAGCATACGGTCGAGGTGTGACCCGATAAGGCAGAGCAACGCCGTGTCCTCGTAAGGGCGATCGGCGACGACGGTCTTTCGAGGAGGCGTGGCAGGCTGTCGTCTCCTTCTGCGCAACAGTAATGCTAGGAGGAGAAGACCGTATAAGGCACCGGCGCTGGCGCCCCAGACGCCGCCGCCGTGATTCCGATCCCTATTTCCGGCCACTTTAGGCGCGGATTAGCGGCTCGATCGTCTGGCCCAAGTCATCAACAGCGCGCACGGTTTCCGTGCGCTTCAAGAAGTTCTCAGCAAACCCTGCAGAAGCGTCGAAGGCAACGGAGGCCAAGAGCTCGTGTCTGAAAGAAAGACTCTGGCCTTGTATAAAACCAACGTTGGACGGAGTGGGTTATTTAGTCAGTAAGAGTCTGATACTATTTCCTGAGATTTGTCATTGAATGACTTTTCCATTTTTACTACCTACCATAAAAAACCATATCAACAATGACTTTCGTTAAATTCCTGGAGTCTGCTTTTATAATCATAACTTCTATTTTTAGGGTTCTTAGTCCACAAGGAACCCTTGTAGTTTCGATAAGTCAGTCTGTCTGTCTGCCTGTCCATCCGCAGATTATCTCAGTGACTGTTAGCACTAGAAAGCTGTTTGGTATCAATATGTTTATCAATCACGCCGACAAAGTGCAAAAACAAAAAGTGGTAAAAATATTTTATTAGTGTACCTCCTCTACACTAGATAAGTATTTAAATAAAAATGATAAGGGTTCCCGTAAAATATTTTTTGATAACGTAAATATTTTCAAAATTACCACCGGGTACAGCGCCATCTCTCGGGAAATTGGGTTACTAATTTTTACATGGGCTATTATGTTCTGTTACATTGTGAGAAATTTGTGACGGACGGGACCGATTTTTTTTAACTTTATTTACTTATTTTGTTATTCTGAGCGTATCTTCTTTCCAATAAAAACAAAAGAATAGTGAAATCGGTGCACGCAATCCAAAATTAGCACCGGGTACAGCGCCATCTCTCGGAGTTTTAGATTACTAATTTATACATGGGCTACTGCGCTGCTAAATCGTAGTTTAAGGGTTCTGCTAAATTGTGAGAAATTTGTGACGGACAAAATTTTTTAAATTTAATTTCAATTATTAAACTATAGAAGGTATCATTAACTTCGTCATCGTCGCACAAACCAAGACCCCCCAGCGGTGAAATTATGCATCGGTATTATTCATTTTTTTAAGTTGTTTTTTTTTTTTATTTTTACCTGTATACTATCGTTATTCTAACCAAGACCAGTAATATTTTTTAGAAAAAAAGAAACAAAACTTAAAAAAAAAAACAAAAATCATGGAGGCAAATACGGTCGTTATTAGAATCAAAATCGATTACATTTTTAATTTGGAATGTAATTCACTTATTTTTTTAGCAAAAAATGTTAAAATAATTAAAATTTTATACAGTTTAATTTAAAAAATGTAAAAAATAATAATAAAAAAATTAAGAAAACACCGACTAAAACGTTCACCACTAGGGTTCTAGAATCATGTACTTTTTTTTATGGTAGGTGAAAATCATCGAATGACGAAACCCGCTCTTGGGTGGAGCGGGAGACCAGAGTCAGACTCTTACTGACTAAAGAACCTACCCCGTACCTTCCTTGCCTTATTCCTAGAGCCGTGGTAACAGTTTCACACCACCCTCGGCTCCAGGAGGCTTCGACCCTGAAGGGCAGTTTGCTGACAACTCCTTGAGGCGCGCGGGAACGGTGCGCGCCGCTGACGACTTGGACTCGGTCTGGACAGTTACCAGACGACCGGACGGCGAGCTACCCATTGCTCACCGTCCGCGAGCCAATGTCTACGGTGGCCGGATATCGGCAGGATCGCGGTGGCGACGGCTACGGCGAGGGCGCTGTTGCCTTTGCCTTATGCGGTCGGCCTCCTCCTTTACGAGCATTACTGCTTCGCAGAAGGAGGCTTTCGCCTGCCATTCCTCTTCGCTGTGGACCATGGCCTGAACCAAGGCCCGGAGCGAGAGGTCGCCGCCGCCGATCACCCCCACAAGGAAACGGCGATGCTCTTCCCAAGCAGGGCACACCTCCACCGTGTGCTCCACCGTGTCTCACAGTGGCGATACCCGGACGTCTCTTCCGCACGAATCCGGTGCAGGAATCTCCCGAACTTCCCATGTCCAGTGAGAACCTGCGTCATGCGGAAGGTGAGGACACATTGAAATTATAATTATTGGACTAAAGTAATCAACATGTAGGTACCTGAGCATTCCGGAGCGTATTTATTATTCCTCATTTCTTTTATGATTGAGCAAAGGTCTCGTAAAACATTCTAATGATTAGAAACTTACCAATTATTTGTTTGAAATTAGCTTCTCCCGTTATGCGTTGCAATGCAGCCAAATATGCTTCGTTCATCTGCAACGAAATGATTGAGCCAATTAAAACTAGTTTTGTATCTACAACAATTCAACGAATCTGAGTTGCATTTATCAAATTTTTTCTTTATTACATTCAAACAGTTCGTAACTATGATGTTAATTAGGGTTAGCTGTCAACAGCTTTTGAATACCCGCTGTGTGCCGTAGTGGCGTGGGCAAAGCTGCCCCCCGCTCACGACCTGGCACTTAAAGGGGCTGCCCGCTAACGGGGGCTCTTTAAGAACGAGGGTTAAACAGGTACTGTCGCTTATAAAACTATTTCTATTCTATTCTACTTTTAGGTACCCACTAAAAATGACGAGTTTTTTATAAATCCATATAATATGAATATGTATAAAGCGAAATACCTCTCATTGATTAATCACAAAATCACAGAAACTATGACAACTAAAAACTTAAACTTGATAGGTAGCTTCATTAAAGGCTGTAGACATCCGCTAAGAACGGTTTTTACGAAACTGCGGGTGCAGTTTCGTAAAAAGGAGGTTTACGACTTTCACGCGGGCGAAGCCGCTGGCAGAAGTAGTTATTGTATATTTACAACATTACCATTAAATTATACAAACTAAAACATTCGGTATTCTGTAAATGTTTTGAAAATAGATTATTTTTGGCCATGAATTTAATTTTATGAAATGTATGTACTTACTAAGTTCAAAGAAAGTAGACACAGCCTCCTGCCAGATAAACTTTCCCGAACACCTGAAACAAAATTAATATTTTTAACAATAATTCGGTAGGTACTTGTGAAAAATCTTTGGTAGGTAAGCATATAAGTCTGCTATATATTATCTATGATCTATATTCTTTACCTACAGACAAATACAGACCAGAACGCAAATTGATTGTCTGAAGCTGATGTCTTATAAGATAGTATAAAATATGGTTCAAAAGTTAGAGGGGGGGGACGCCTCATTTTTTACTTTTGGAGCCATTATTTCCGAAAATATTTACGTTATCAAAAAATTATTTTACGAGACCCCTAAACATTTTTAAATACTTATCCAACAATATATCACAAGTTACAGTAGAAATGAAAAAAAAAATACTTCCCACTTTATGTGTAGGGGAGGTACCCTAATAAAACATTTTTTACCACTTTTTGTTTGTGCACTTTGTCGGCATGGTTGATATACATACATATTAGTATCAAATTTCAGCCTGCTAGTGCTGATAGATACAGATAGACAGACTTGGCGAAACTATAAGGGTTCCTTGTTGACTACGGAACCCTATAAAACGCGTCAATGTTTTCTTTCGTCAATTTATATATAGTCTATACTAGATGAGGACGTTGTTTCTTATCTGATAACCCTGAGAAGAAACACCGAAACAAACTCAGGGGTCAAAGTCTCTTTCAAAGTCCAGTAAACATGTAATGGTCAAAAACATATTAGAACTATGCAGATTTGTGTCTGAGATGGTCTTTTGAAGAAAGTACCACACAGATTTAAGTGGACATATCCAGTGAGTGCAAGCATTTGTCAACTCAGGACGAAGCAGCTCAATGCTGCAACTAAGGAGCTCAATGCCTTGACGAGCAATATCAAAGAAAGGACATATTTTGGGTACTCAAAACTGCCAGATATATTAAAATAACCGAAAAGAAAAGAAATCCACATAGTACCCACATTTACAATAATTAAATAAAATTTACAATAATGTAACACTTTACTAAGTAGCATTTAAAAAAAAATCAATGTCAAATAGTAAAATACAATAAAGAACCTGAGTTTTAAATCATATTGTAAAAATAAAATCATACAAGTTAAAATGTAAAATACACCGAGAAAAAAAATTATATAACGGATAATATTAGAAAAAATAATGCATAATATAATACACGTATTACTAAAATTACCTATAGATGATAGGTAGTACCAGTTTGCACTTTGACGCGGACGAAACCACTGGCAGAAGCTAATCTGTAGTAAAAATTGTGAAAAGTCAAAATTGACCACATGACTTTTCGATACCCAGCGACATGCGCTGGGTATCGTAAAGTCACTTCAAATTTTTTATTGTGGAAAAAATCATCCAATGACAAATCCCGCCTATGGGAGGAGCGGGAAAATGTGTCAGTCTCTTACTGATAAAACGATCCACCTCATTCCTTCTTAGCCCTTATACCAGGGTTGGACCTTATTTTCAGAAACTGGTCCTAGGACTCAGTAGGTTTCCGCCCTGGAGCTGGGCCTCTATGTTTGCTGACAACTCCTTGAGGCATGCGGAAACAGAAAACCGTCGATGACTTGGGCTTGGTCCGGACTGTTACCAGATGACCGGACGGCGAACTACCCATTGCTCGCCGTCCGCAAGCCCACGTCTACTGTGGCTGGAAATCGGGATCGGAATCGCGACGACGTCTGCGGCGTGGGCTCCGCTGCCTTATGCGGTCGACCTCCTCCTTAGCTAGCATTACTGCTTCGCAGAAAGAGGCGACCGCCAGCCACTCCTCTTCACTCCGGACCATGGTTTCTACCAAGGCCCGGCGCGAGAGACCAAAGAGTTATCAGACGACCGCACGGCGAGCTACCTATTGCTCGCCGTTCGCAAGCCCGCGCCTATGGTGGCTGGAGATCGGAATAGGATTCCCGTCGGCGGCTGGGGCGTGAGGGCCGATGCCTCTCGCATGCGGCCTCCTCCTTTGCTAGCATTACTGCTTTGCGTTTTACAGAAGGCGACCGCCAGTCACTCATTGCGGACCATCGAGATCACCGTCGCCGATCGCGCCTCCACGTGGACACGGCGGTACTCTACCCAAGCGGGGCACACCTCGACCATGTGTTTCACCGTGTCTTCCGGTCTTGCCTAATGTAGACCACCACTTACTTCTATCCGCCCCAGTAAAGTTCATACCGCCACTTTATTTAAACCTACCCTGTTTCACGAAGTGCCACGAATATTTCAAGACCAAGATGGTCCAAATTGGTCCGGCCATTCTCGAGTTTTAGCAAGACTAACGAACAGCTATTTATTTTTATATACAAGAAGATTTGGCAATCATTGTTTGTCTATTGCGTAACTTAAATACAAAAATACGGAATGTAGTATCTTTCTTAAATAGACAGACACAAAAAAAAACACCTAAAAATGGCCAAGAACTCTTAAGAACATGCACGAACTTACAAATTACATGATAGTAAATAAATCAACAAAAGCACACGATGTTCCCAGCAATTTGATTCACCCCAAGGCCACTCGATACCAACAATCTAATAAGAGAACACGCGGTCCCGCGCTTTGTAGCGTAAAATTCCAAATTCAAATCCTCCTATCCCATTGGTGGAGCTCTAACACTTCCCGGGTTCCTATTGGTCGTCGATAAACTGATGTAATTTAAAATATTGTCACTTGACGGCGGATTCACCTTATTGCAATTTATTTTCGTGGGGAAGGTTATTTAATTTTCCCCGACCGCCTAAACTTTAATAAACAGATATTGGATGTCATGACGTGGAGATGTAGGTACTTACATTTCGATTTGTTTAGAGAAATAGACGACATAGTATGTGGAAGGGTATATGATAAATGGGTATCTGAGTACACACGAAACATTTGCAAACGCGTTACTTATAAAAAATAAATGGTTACCTTAAAACTTTACGTTTTGCTATTTGATTATATAATCCACTAGTTTGTCGTAGATGTTTTTATTGTGATTTTAAATAGGTAGTTACAACTCCAATATCAAGTATTGAAAAACAAAAGCAACTCTAATAATGTTCTTAATTGCCAATCTCGTTCAATCAAAAGCAGGTTCTCCTCAATTCCTACCTTTAGACACAGACACACAGGTTTTCATCGCAACAATTATCACAGAACGTTATACGAAGCAACTGGGGAGGTCTGGCTTCCTTCCGCTCGGATATTGCGAGGAGGTTACGCCCTTTCAATACCGCATACCTGAAGGTAGCCCCACTCACACCCCTAATAATATTTTGTATAATTACATTTAGATTTAAAACTTACCTGTCTTAAATATGAGTTCTGGTATGAAGTTCTTAGAAGCATCCAAACTCTTCGCAAAAAAGTTAAGACCACAACCGCCATGACAATTTTTCGATTTTGTTTACTATTTTTTTTAAACTTAGAGTGTAGTTTTATAGGTGGCCAGTTTGTTATGAAAAGGTTGACTGACTGATGGATGATATTCTCTTGGACTTGGTTATGTCATAAATTGAGTACGACTATATCATACTTCATTCATCTTTTTTTTATATTTTCATCTTTGTAGAAGAAACTGCTTTCTTTATTAAAGAAAATATACAGATTTCAGTTTTTTATATACTTTTTTAATATACTTTTTATAGGCTTTTGTATATGGCACTATATAAAATTACAATAATATAATAGGTCGGCTTGCAATGGTTTTTTTTTTTTGATCTGGTAACTTTGCACTTTCAGGTCAAGTAATCAGTAGGCCGGCAGTAAAGCGCGTGCGGGTCTATTATAAATGAAACCTACGATATATTATATAAATCAGTTTTTGAGGGTTTATTGCCAGCACAGAAGACGGCAAATAACCCGAGAATTTGTGGTGGGAAAAACTCTCAGATTTTCTATTAGCCCTGCGGCTCCTCTTTCGGCTGAAATGATGATAAACCATAAAAAATCAAGTATTTATTATGCAGTGGTCATTATTCTTTTTCTATTGCGTAACTTAAATTTCTTTATTACTTAATTTCATTATGATTTTAATGTGTTAATATTTCATGATAATTTAAATCATGTTTTTGAACAAAACATCCAAAATAAATATTTATACAGTAACTAGCCGTCCCGGCAAACTTCGTAGCGCCATTTTGTTTTTCGTTCTCACCGTTTAAACCTTTTCTGAACTTTTACGAGTACTTCATGACAAAAACTGGCCAAATCTGTCCAGCCTTACTCGGTTTTTAGCGAGACTAACGAACAGCTATTCATTATTGTATATTTAAAAAACTTCGATCATCAGAAGATAAGATTAGTTTTACTATCCAATTGATTTCCAATTGATTTGTTTTAACATTCAAATATTTTTAAATTTAGAACACCGGTTCCAGATTAAAAAGTATTAGTTTTTTTTTATTTGCTTATATTACGGTCATAAGGGCCGAGACACACCAGAAAGGCAGCACTGAGCACTTTTAAGTGTGAAACAAGTTTAATATAATTTTAAACTTTATGTCTAGACTTAAAATATCATTATTGCGTGAATATCTTGTTAGTGTTTTTTTTATGGTAGGAAAAATTATCTAATGCAGAATCCCGCCCTTGGGTGGAGCAGGATATAGTATCAGACTCTTACTGACTAAATGAAACACTCCGTTCCTTATTAAGTTCGGGAGTTTCCTATACCGGATTCGCGAGGAAGCGACGCCCGGGTGTCGTCACTGTGTGGACTGCCCGGAGCACACGGTAGAGGTGAGCGTGAGCCCCGCTTGGGCAGAGCATCGCCGTGTTCTCGTGTGTCGATCGGAGGCGGTGATCTCTCGCGCCGGGCCTTGGTAGAAGCCATGCTCCGAAACGAGGAGGAGTGGGATGCGGTAGCGAGCATCTGCGAATCAGTTATGCTAGCAAAAGAGGAGGTCGACCGCATGAGGCAAAGGCGTTCACGCCACAGCCGCCGTCTCCGTAGGCGTGAACGTGGGTAAAAGTCATCCAACGACGAATCCTGCCCTTGTGCAGAGCGGGAGACCGTGTCAGACTCTTAGTGACAGGGCTTCCGGTAATACGCTTCCGCATCAGCCCAAGAGGCTTCGACGCTGGTGGGCGTCTTTAGTTTGTTGAACACTCCTTAAGGCGCGCGGGAACGGTGCGCGCCATCGACGACTTAGGCTCGGTCCGGACGGTTACCAGACGACTGAACGGCGAGCTACCCATTGCTCGCCGTCCGCAAACCCGCACCTACGGTGGCCGGAATTCGGGATCGAAATCCCGGCGGCGGCTGCTGCGGCGAGAGCGCCGTTACGTTTGCCTGATGCGGTCAGCCACTTACTTTGCTTCGTAGAAGGAGGCGACCACCTGCCACTGTTCCTCGCTCTGGACCATGACGTGTACCAAGGCTCGGCGCGAGAGATTACTGCGGCTGATCGCCCCACGAGGATTTTGCAGTGCTCTGCTCAAGCGGGGCACACCTCAGCCGTGTGTTCCACCGTGTCCATCGGGCGGTCCACACAGTGGTAACACCCACCCTTCCGCACGAATCGTCGCACCGGATTCGTGCGGAAGGGACGCCCGGATGTGATCCTCCCGAACATACCATGTCCGGTGAGAACCTGCGTCATGCGAAAGGCTTTCCAGCCACTCCTCAAAGACCCCTCTTCTCGGGTACGCCATAATCACGGCTATAAGTCCCCACTTATAGCCGTGATTATGGCGTGCCCGGCACTGGGTAGCAAAAGTCGCTGTCACCATTTCACCAGGACATCCCCCTAGTGCTCCGTCCGCCACCAAAATTTGCCCCAGCAAGGCGGCTCGCCCCTTCGCGGGAAACCATCTTGTCGGTGGTTCTGCCAGCGGCGACGCGAGGCCGACCGATAAGGATAAAGTTTAAAATTATTTCACACTGAAAGTGCTCGCCGCATCGCAGCCGGCTACCATTCTGCCGCTGCCATTCTGGTGTGTCTCGACCCTAAACCTTTGCCTTTCCTTCAACCCGCAAAGATTGAGTGCGGAAAAAAACCCAATTATAATTTTTTTATCGCCTTTTTACAGCGAACGCTTTCTTTCACCTTTTTACATCTTATTTTCGATGCTTAAACTACTTAACGGAGTTTTTTCCTGGATTAATTTTCAACAAATAAGCGTAATATTTTATAGTAGGTCTTTCCTCTAGGTATTTAACTAAAAGGCAGCGAAATCTCGCGCAAAAGCGGCCTTCGCTTGGTGTTTACCCAGCATGGTCGAAGCCTACTGGGGCCACAGGTAATGTGAAAGTGTATCCCGCCCAACCAGCAAAACAGTCTCAGAACTCGCACTTTTCAAGAGTGATAGGCTTAAAGCGCTCTTATATTTGTTTTAGAACATACATCGATCCTATATTACCTTTAGACAAGCCGGTATGGCCTCAAGATCACTCAATCTCATAATCAAATCTCACATATTTATATAAGAGCATGTATTAAGACTAGTTGCACTTGAAAAAAACTTGCTCCTATATGGGTATTTTCTAAGCTCGTTTGATTTTATATTAGACTTGCTAAATGCTATTGTAAGATGTCAGACTAATATCAGCTTTGCATAAGAGTACTGTGAGTACGTGCACTTTTTATCTTATTTGAAACTAATATAAGATCAATAGCACTGGATAAGTATGATATGAGAGTGATTGTGGATCATATTTACAATACAAAAAATAAGACCCATATAAAAGCGTTTGATCTTAAATCGATTTTGGGAATAACTAATTTTAATAGTTTTAAAAGTAATTTTGCTAACCATATTTTATTTTAAAAATTAATAATAATAGATTACGAAAACTATAAAAAATTAGAAAACTGGTGGCATCAGGAAGAAAGTTGTTAAGAAGTAGAGCCATCCACGCCGCGTGCGCCGACTTCGTGATTTTTTTGTCCCTGTCGATTTAAGGTTATAAGTAAAATTGCGAGAAACGCTAATTTATTCCAATATGGAGTTATCTTTAGTAGACCGAGAATGCTAAAATTAGAGTAAACAATCTTAAATCAGTCTAATAGTGTGCTTGTAAAATGCAGCAATACCAATGGCGGCACTATCAATAAAAATTAACAAATAAAATAATTAAACGAGATCAGAAAATACCTTATTTAACAAGGCGCATGAATTTTGAAGTGTAAAACGAGGTATAATTAACAGTAAATAATAAATCCCAATACGATTACTTACCGTAAAACTACTTTTACACATACTTCTATTTTACATCAACTACTCATACAACATTAACTTCACGTAACTTTATTTTGTTTTTATTTAATTTCAAACCAAAACTCACATGAACTTTTAAGTTCGATCTGACGTAAAAATCTCAAAATATTCTAACCTTAGACTATTATACGCCTAGGCAGGCTTACAAGATACTGACGTAAAAGCAATATTAGCCTAAGTCGGCTTAAATTAATTTTGGCTAGATTTTAGTAAGTGCAAACAGCATTCAATTAGATGGATATTAGAACGATATTAAACTAAATATGCTTATAATTGGTGCCCAAACCCAGGCTTATATAATTATATTGGAGTGATGTAAGAGCAAAAAAAAGTAGTCTTGAGATTGTTTTAAGCATAGTTTTTGCTGGTTGGGCGGGGCCCTGAAACGAAGGCACCCCGACCGGAAATGTCATTGGATGATATTGAAACAAAACAAACATTTTGTTGGGACATTTTTGTATGAACTTCAATGGCTGTTTTAATTACATATTCGTAATAAAAGAGAATGCATGGATGTATGGAATCCCCTACCAAGCTGCGTCAAAACCAAACTTGGTTTTTTATAGTTTATACTTATCATATTAACTCCTATAAAAGTGGTTTTACAATACTAAATTCGTAATTCGATGGTTTCCGGGTATCAAAAATGAAGAATTATAGCTACATCTGTTTTTCCGGGTGATCCCACAACTGCAACGGCATATTTGCTCAATCAAATACACAGAAAAAACAAAGAGTTCACAAAATATAAACAACTTCTACTTCTCAGCTCGCAATACGAAAATAATGATTAAACGACATGATTATTATTAATCTATACACTGAAACAGATACGAACATATTCGCATTCAGAGCTAGCGTTAGCGGTTAGATCTGACATCCTTGACATCCATCTAATGTTAGTAATGCGCCCACTAGGATTAGGCATGCGATCGATAAACCTAAATCTTTTGTAAGAAAATCGATTTCATGTCAATTATCAATACTAAATCGATTTGGTGTACTGGATTTACTAAATTGTTACTATTATTCAACGAGAACATAGCAAAAGCTAATATATATCATTCGGAAATTGTTTTTGCAGCAAACGCTATAATATATATAATTGATTTGAAAAGAAACGATTGGAATTACTGTTTAGCCGAGTAATCTCATATTATTTCTAATAATTCACTACATCTATAACCGGTTGTGTGAAACCCATGTAAAGGAATTAAAAATAATATTCCTATCTTTATTATTTAAATTAAATTCCCTACTCAATCGTAAAAATTAACAAAAATAATTAGGTACTACAAATCTTTAATCTTGACGCGTGACACTTTTTAGTACAACTTTTTGGGCATCTCCTTCGGTGCGGTTTTGAATATCGTTTGGTGACTGCGAATGCAAATGAATTGCACAATAAGTGGAATCATTGAAAATGTTTTAGGTCGTGCCGGTTTTTTCACAATGTCATCTTCATCGTTTTGATGAAATAAATCACAAAAGTAATGAGCCTGGCTGGATTTGAACCCGCAGATCTAAAACTCTTAAGTCAGGGACGTACTACGATAACGTAGTAGGCAACTTTACACCTGCTTTCAGAGTATGAGTAATGAAATAGTACATTGTTATACGAGGGGTGAAAGTAAGTTACTTAGTCCCGAGAAATTTCTTGACGACTGAGCGAGAGCGAGGTCGCTAATAGTTCGAGGGACTAAATAACTCTTGAACCCGAGGTAAACACTGTGCTTTTCATTACGAATACGAGGAAATTAAAAATAACAAAAACCTGAGTCGTCGTTTTTAGGTAGGTATATTTCTTTAGATTTAGGCGGTAAGCGGTTTACACCTCTTAAGAATCTTGTGTCAAATAAGCGTTCATAACTGAAGCTGATGAACTTATCGTGTTAATACAAATTTCTTATAACAGAAATTTAGCAAAATGTAAACAAAACTCTACATTCGAAAAATAAAACAAGAAAGATCAAATCGGCCACAGATTATAGAGAGACCACCATTTACCCGCCAATTTTTTTTTTTTCACTGGTCGGCTTGCTATTCTGTCAATATTTTTCATGTTATCATTGTAAAAATGGCTCAGGTCAACATTTTTCTCAAATATATATTAGTTTTAATGAAATAGTTAAAATAAACTTATTAAAAAAAAAGTATTCTTACATTATTCCTATCTTTAATTTGTTTCAATTGTACTGACAGTATGAAATTCGATTCACGGTACAATAGACATGTCAAAATAGAACTAGTTTTTTTTTAAATATTTTCATTACTCATACTCTGAAAATAGGTGTAAAGTTGCCTGCGGACAGGGTTGGAAGAAGTACTTTTACTCCCTAGGGAGTTTTACTTTACAACTGACAGTAGTTTTTTTAATATTTACCTAGACAGCAAATATTAAAAAAAAAACTAGTTCTATTTTGACATTTCTACTGAACCGTGACCCGAAACTTTATACCGAATTAAAATGACATAGAAATAGAAATAATTTAAGAATACTTTTTTTTAATTACTTTATTTTAATTTACTTTCAATTATTTCATTAAAACTAATATATATTTGAGAAAAATGTTAACCAGACCCATTTTTACAATGACAAAATGAAAACTATTGACTGAAAAGCCAGGGAGCCGAACACTGAAAAAAAGAATTGGCGGGTAAATGGTAGACTCTCTATAATCTGTGGCCGATTTGATCTTCCTTTTTTTTTCGAGGTGGATAGTTTTGTTTACATTTTGCTAAATCTCTGTTACAAGAAATTTTTATTAACACGATAAGTTCATCAGCTTCAGTTATTAATTTAACGCAAGATTCTTTGAGGAGAAAACCGCTTACCGCCTAAATCAAAAGAATTATACCTACCTAAAAACGTACGAAGACATTTGACGACGACTCAGGTTTCTATTATTATTTTATTTTCCTCGTATTCGTAATGAAAAGCACAGTGTTTACCTCGGGTTCAAGAGTTATTTAGTCCCTCGAACTATTAGCGACCTCGCTGTCGCTCGGTCGCCAAGAAATTTCTCGGGACTAAATAACTAACTTTCATCCCTCGTATAACAATGTACTATTAGACAGCTGTCAGTTGAAAAGTAAAACTCCCTAGGGAGTAAAAGTACTTCTTCCAACCCGGTCCGCAGGCATCTTTACATCTACTTTCAGAGTATGAGTAATGAAAAAGGGTTTTTTTTATGTTTTGCTCGACCTACGCAATTTATTTCATCTAGCAGTTATGACGTTACACACCACGGCGCTAAGTCGATCCTGTTCATATTTGAAACGCTTTAATAAAAAACATTTATAACATTTTTATTTGTAAGTATAACAGTATTGAGTTTTTTGTTGCTATTTAACTTTGATAATCATATATTCTTGATTCAAGTGATAAATACATTTTTTTTTAAATTGACAATAACGGCTGTAAAATATTGCTTTGCCTGGGATCCCTCATACCTCACATTCTGGGGGTTCACCTTAGAAACATAAAAAATGCAGTATCCGTCAAACAAAACGTGGGAGGTGTGCAATCAATCAGACGAACGAAACAGCCTCTTGCCACAACAACTGATGCTGCTGATACCGATAATTTTCTTAAAATTGATTTGTGATCTGTGTTATATAATTAGCAATTAAGGGCAGATATATACGCCAGCGACCTTAAGCGAACTAAAGGTAGGTTAGTGTCACTACCCGCGCGTCAAGACTATTCGAATAATAACACTGCGTTACAAATGAAAAAAAAAATTGAGTACCCGCTTTGAAATGTCATGTTTTCTTATGGATACTTATAGTTTATTAAAAATACATACAAAATTTCCATTCATCACGATTCATTTTTCTTCCATAAGACTGTGCCAAATTTTACTAAAAATTTAAATGCTAAAACATATTTTAAAGAAAATTAGTTAAATCAACCAGATTTTTTCACATTAACCAAGTTTAATTTTATCATTAAGATTAAAAAAAAAAAACAAAAAAAAAACATTATAAAAATTTTAACACAAAAGATCGCAAAACTTTAACTTTTTCTTTTGTGCTTTGAATGATCTTCTCGTTTTAAACGCCAGCAGTAATCGCCTAGCATAGTTGTGTCCCAACGCCCTTAAAATCGTTCTTCAAGTTTCTTTTCATCCTGGTGGAACCTCTCACCTTGCTCATCACTGACTGCACCAAGATTAGATGGGAAAAAGAAAAGTGAGAATGAAGGAAGTGAATTTTTAACGAAATTCTACTACCCAACTTTTTATATGCTTCTAACATGTCGTCAACTAGCTTTTTCGCCCCTGCGGTTTCCTAAAAACCCTTTAATGACTGCTTTCAGCGATAACCAGGCATCAAGTTCCTTGTCAGTAAGCTTTTTCTCAAAATTTGGGTCTTTCATCAATATGGTAATAGAAAAAATAATTTGGCATGTACCTCGAAAACTAGACGTGATAGATACCACATATGTTTGGAACATTTAATCTGTGACTCATTAGCTATTCATTCCAGCTAACACTTACGTGGGTACCAAAATCGTGTAACGCAGTGTAATTTGTCCTTCATATACTAAACACAATATGAATAAAAGTAGCATATCATAAGATTGGTGTTAAATGAATTAAGTTATCTTTTAGTTTCTGAAAGTTCCATTAAAATACCCCTAATGCTTTTTACCACATCTTCGCTTTTTTGTTGGACATAATTTAAAAAATAAGTCACAGCATTTTCTATGAACAAAAATGTAAATATTAGTCCCTATATCAAATTATTTGGTAAATAGTCTAGTTTAACATGTTTTTTTTCAATAGGTCCTTCCAAATGTGAGGGGCACGGCAATGTCCCAGAGTCCCAGTCAAGTCTCGAGCAAAGCGGGCACGGCCGTACCATTCTTTTGTCGAAGCCATTCGCGGTCTTTCACCCTCCCCCCCCCCCGTTTAATCGGTGTGGATAAAGCTAGGTTTAGGTTTTCAACGACCAAGAGTAAGTATTAGAACAAACTCAGCCTCAAAATGACATGACATTTGAACCAATAGTTTACGAGTTATGGGCGATCAAAGTTACACCATTTTGTCACTCACTAACTCACTGACCGATCATACTTCTAGCAAACTTAGAACTAACAAATTTGGCACCAAGATAGGTTATTTAGCTACGTATAAAGGAAGAATTATATAAATGTTAATATACACAATGTCATTGACATCGTACCACAAACGAAGGACCCCCCAGTGGTGAAATTTTTTGTCGGCACCCTGTATAATACAGGTTGTCATGATATTTTTAATTTGGAATGTAATTCATGCATTAATGTCACAAAAAAAAATTGTTGAAATGAAGTTTTTGTACAGTTTAATTTTAAAAAAAAATGTAAAAAAATCATTAAAAAAAAACATCGACAAAAAAGTCCACCACTAGGTGGTCTAGAATTTTGTACTGGATCTATGGTATTCGTTTGCGTTAGAATATCAATGACACCCTGTATACTTTAGGAACCACATTTATATTTGCGGTTTTACAAAAACATTGTGTATTAATTTGACTGCATTGTTAACTTTGTTCTTTGTTTATGTACAAAAAGTTATAAATAGGTTTATATTATTAATTTATGTATTAAATGTACAAACATATGTGTGATTGATATACCTACATATTGGTACCAAATTTCAGCTATCTTGTGCTAATGATCACGAGATTGACATGGTGAAACATGAAGACATGGTGAAACTGTAAGGGTTCCTAGTTTTTTTTTTTTATGGTGGGTAAAAATCATCCAGTCACGAATCCCACTCTTGAGTGGAGCGGGAAACAGTGTCAGACTCTTACTGACTAAACAACCTACCTCATTCCTACATTGCCATACATACTAGGGTCGTTCTTTCCAGACACGAACCGTTGGCCCTAACTGGCAGCATTAGGTAGCTCGGTGGCCGGAAGTAGGGATCGGAATCCCGGCGGCGTCTGGGGCGTGAGCTCCGTTGCCTTATGCGGTCGGCCTCCTCCTTTGCTAGCATTACTGCTTCGCAGAAGGAGGCGTCCGCCTGCCACTCCTCCACGTTGCGGAACATGGCCTCTGCCAAAGCTCGGCGCGAGAGATCGCGGCGATGCTCTGCCCAAGCGGGGCATACTTCAACCGTGTGGTCCACCGTGCCCTTTGGGCGGTCCACACTCCATCATCATGTCGGTCATGTAAACAGGTTTCCTAGTTGACTACGGAACCCTAAAAATGGATCAGATCAACAATTTTCCCAAAAATATGTTAGTAGAAAAACAGTTTATGCGACAAATTTTTGAAAAAAAATTGTCGCAACAAAAATAGTTGAAGGTAAATTGAAATAAAATCATTTTAAAAAACATACTTTAATTAGGTAATACTATCTTTATGTTATTTCAATTCTACTGGCTGCATAGAAATTTGGGTCATGTTTAAAAAAAAATGCCAAAATAGAACAAGTTCATTTTAAATAATTTGACAGCTGTCAGTTGAAAGTAATACTCCCTAGGGATGAAAAGTGCTACTTTCAACCCGCTCTGCAGGCATTTTCTCAACCTATTTACACAGTATGAGTAATGAAATTGTACATTGTTATCCTAGGGGTGAAAGTAAGTTATTTAGTCCCGAGACGTTGTTTGGCTAATAGTTCGAGGGACTAAATAACTCTTTATCCCGAAACACTTTGCTTTTCATTTCAATACAAGGAAAACAGAAATAAAAAATGTTAAGTCGTCGTCAAAGTTCGTCATAAGATTCACTTTGGCGGTAGAATGTTTTTCACTACTGCTTTAGCTTGAATATGACATTAATACTATGAGATATTTGTAAACTACTAGTATAAACAAAATTCTACAACTCCAAAAAAAAAAAAACAATGTTCGGACACCATTTTCCCGCTTATTTTATTTATTTTTTCTAGTAGCCGGCAGGCTATTCATCCAATATTTTTCATTTTATCGGTGTAAAAATGGGTCAAGTAAACATTTTTTCCCAAATATAAATTAGTTTTTAAGAAATAGTTGAAAGTAAATTAAAATGAAGTCATCTAAAAGAATGTATACTTTGATTAATATTATCAAAGTATACATTCTTTATATTAATTAAAGTATACTGGCTGTACTCGTATAGAAATTTGGGTCATGGTTCAATCGAAGTGTCAAAATAGAGCATTTTTTTTTTTTAATAATAGACAGCTGTCAGTTGAAAGTAATTCTCAATAGGGATGAAAAATACCACTTTCAACCCGATTCACAGGAAACTTCAAACCTACTTTCAGAGTAGTGATCAAAAATGTATTTTCGTATACCTTAGAACATAATACAATGACACTGGCAAAGCAGAATGATGTAAAAAGCGTTATTGATACAAGTAAATAGCTCATCCAGATAATATATAATATTATATACCCATAACCAGAATCCGCAGTCGCGCACGCGTTTCCTTGAAGATATGCGTTTCATCCCTGTGCAGACATTACATTTATGGAATACTGTGTAAATCAAGCTAGGCCGTACACACACAGGTGCACTTGCAAGCAGGCTTCCAATTTGAACTGAACAATGTTTAATTAGTAGCAAGCTATCGATTGTACAATGTTTGGTAGCTAGCGCTCGTTGAGCACCGCATCGCAATTCGCACGTTCACCAATCAACTGGAAATCTAATCTGGTAAATTTTCATAACGACATCAAGGGCGTAGTAATATAGTCAAAAGGAACTTTATAAACAAACTACTGAACCCTGAAAGTAATGCAAGGGTAAGTAAGTCTATGTTGGATATTTTAAAATTTAATTAATATTTGCTGCGGCTTATTTTTTTTTTCTTTTTGCATGAAAAATATATGCTAGGTAGCAATCGCTATAAAACTAAGCAGTCACTTACATTTAATCCTGAAATAGGTACACGTTTTATCAAAAAAAAAATCTTGTGACGGTCAGAAACCATTGTTGAAGGACATTGTCGAGAATTATTTGTATTTTCCTTGTTATCTGTTATGTGTGTTGATTCTATTTCTAACAAATCATTTTAAAAAATCTAAGTTTGTTTAATATTTGTACTCGTATCATATACAAGTTCGTTCTTTTAAGACCCACATTCATTTTGAATACCTAGCTACTTACAATTTTACCGTTGCCTCGCTTCGTAAAAACTATAGAAACTTTTATAATTACAGTGACGTGTATCGATTCAGTATGGCCATATAGAAACATGCTGCTAAGTATATGGGTACTATCGAAGGAATTGCACCCCGTTCCACCGCATTCCACATACCGCACTCGTGTATAAAGGAAAGCATTCTATTTATAGTACAAGATGGGAAAATTTAAATTATCATGTTATGCCGATCAGGTAAACCACTTGTAAAGCGGGTCGATATTTTTATTAAAGTTATCTTGCAAACTATGTAACTACGAAGATTTATTCGAAAAAAGAGACACGAAGTTACATATAAATCTTCCTCGTCGTTATGTTACAGACTCCATGGAATTCTAATTCAGTGTTGGCTTATTGAAACAAAATTCATTAATCAAATTTTGTAAAATAAACTTATAAGTACCTGTAAGCAAAAACCCTAACTATAAAACCAAATCTGACCCCAGACCATAGATAGAAAACGAAAAGAAAAGCAGCGCTCACAAAACTTATCGCAACCGAAATCGCTCGCCAACCTCCGTCTAGTAGACAAACAACCACACATCGCAGTCGCGTGTATCATGTAAAAAGTAGCGTAGTAACATTCGCACGACAATCGCACGACGCCCGCACGACGTCCGCACGACGCCCGTCGCCCGCCACAAGCCGGACTTCTAAGCAATTATTGTAGGGAGAAATAATAACGCCGACACAGCGCGGCCCGTATCCGCTTGCAATAAAAATGTAAAACGTGCCCGATAAGCGACTACGCGAAAGGCTCAAATGTGAAACAAAAGGGTTGTTACCTGCGGTGCATCGATATCGATAGCGATGAAAACGAAAATGTCAGGGAGGACACACAATTTCAATCGGAACACAAACAAAACTATAGATTTACTACGTTTTAGTTCGTCTAGCTTCGATGGCTTTAGGGGGAACGTGTAGGTACCATTTCAATCTTGCATTAAGATTTATTTTTTTAGCTTGCCAAAATTTTCTTTTAGATAAAAATCTTAACTATTCGTCAGTCTCGCTAAAACTTGACAACGGCTTGACCAATTTGGCTAATTCTGGTCTTGAAATATTCACACAAGTTCAAGGAAAGTTTAACGGTAAGAAAGAAATAGAAATGGAAGTTCGAAGTTTGCCAAGTAAACTAGCCTTCTCATGTATAAAAATGAATAGGTATTGGTTAGTCCTGCTAAAACTCCAGGCCGGCTGGATAGGTTTGGCCAATTTTGGTATTGAAATACTCGTAAAAACTTAGGGAAGGTTTAAACGGTGAGAACGAAGAAAAAAAAAACAATTGACGGTACGAAGTTTGCCGGTATATCATCTATCCCGGTCACCAGGGAGAGACGAGACGGCGAGAGATGTCGCGCGTTGTTCCGCAAGGATCGGTACTAGGGCTACTCTTGTGGAACATCAGGTACGACTACGTACTGCGCGGCGACTTCCCTGACGTGGTCAGCGTGGTCTCCTATGCAGACCACACGCTGACCCTAGCGCAGGGAGAGTCTCGCCTGCTGGTCCCATAAAAAAAAGTCGTGTTTGGGAGCTTGAAGTCGAAGTGCTTTTATATGAAAAAGGTGTAGTGGCGCGGTGTTCCAAAATACCGTCCGAACGAACATAATCTCTTTCTCAAACAATGTTCAAAAACAAACAATGTTCTCAAACAATGTTCAAACACTGTTTATTCCAATAGACTCAGTTCCAGCTGCTAAGGCACGAAGCACGCAAAACTAGTTAGTAAAATGACCTTTTCATTACTAATACTCTAAAAACAGGTGTAAAGTTGCTTGCGGAGCGGGTTGAAAGTAGTACTTTTCCTCTCTAGGGAGTTTTACTTTCATCTGACAGCTCTCTAAAATATTTAAAAAAAAACTAGTTCTATTTTGACATTGTCACTTGACACCGTGACCCGAATTTTTATACAGCTATTTTTTTATATTTTATTCAGTACAATTGAAATAACTTAAAGATAGGATTAATTTAAGAATACTTTTTTTTTTAAATTCATCATTCATCATCATCATCAGTCTTTTTTAATGTTCCCACTGCAGGGACACAGGCCTCCACTCTAAGAGAGGGGACTGGGCCGTAATCCACCACGCGGGCCCAATGCGTGTTGGTGGATGTCACATGTCTTCGAATTTTTGGTTCTAGGACATGCCGGTTTCCTCACGATGTTTTCCTTCACCATTTTGAGAGCAGGACAGTTTTTTTTTTAATTACGTTATTTTAATTTATTTTCAACTATTTCTAATATACACTTCTAGACACATCTATTGGCCCACCTTGTATTTTCAGTTTCGTTTGGTCCTAGCTAAAATTTTATATTAGATCGAGCAAAAAGTTTTTATGCAGTTTTGAACCTGGCACATTCACAATTACATTCAATAGTCTTTTTTTTAATTTCGAACACAGAATTTAAAGAAACAGAAGACAATTTGGAGCCTGTTTGTTGATATCAAACAATCGAATACTAAGAAAACTTGGTTTTATTGGTTTACTTGGATTTAATTCTTGAAAAAGTGATTGATATCTTTGCTTTTGCAACAAACATTACTTATTCTTAACATTAAGGTGAGGTTCTATGAATAAACTATGGATACTTCACCTGAAGTCGCCGCCCAAGCTGTGGCACTTATTTAGGCCGGACACAGCCAAAGAAAAGTGAGTGCTCAACTTAATTTAAGTCGATCTGCGGTCCGAAATGTTTATCGGAGGTACCTAGAGACTGGCGGCTTTGTTCGTCGCCAAGGAAGGCCACGATCTCAGGTCACAACTGAAAGACAGGATCGATTCATCGTGACCACCAGCTTGAGAAATCGTCACCTTACCTCCATTAAGATACAAAACCACCTTCGCGACTTCCACGGAGTATCTGTGAGCGCTCGAACTGTTCGGAGAAGGTTAAAAGAACGCGATGTGGTACCACACAAGCCAGCTAATGGGCCCAACTAACGCGAGCCCACCGAACAGCGCGCCTTCATTTCGCACGCAATCATTTAAATTGGACACAGCAAGATTGGAGCCGTGTACTCTTTTCTGATGAGTCTAAAATTGTGTTACATGGCAATGATGGAAGGAAGAAGGTCTACCGACGTTAGGGAGAGCGTTTCCCACAATGCTGCTTTGAAGAGAGGGTTGCTTATGGCGGTGGCTCATGGACTGTCTGGGGCGGTATATCCGCGAGCGGCAAAATTCAACTTGAGGTTGTTACAGGACCACGGCTGCCAACATTAAATCCTGAAAGGCACTCGTGAGTGCTTAGAACCTCACGTGATACCATACGCGGACTATGTGGGCCCAAATTTGCTTTTTATGCATGATAATGCAAAAGCCCATGCGGCCGGCATCGTCAGGGAATATCTTCGGGATGTGAACATCACAGTTATGGACTGGCCAGCCAGAAGCCCAGACATGAACCCCATTAAGCACATGTGGGACGAGCTAAAAAGACGTTTTAGAGCTCGTCAGCCAGTTGCCCAGACGATGCAGGAGTTGAAAACTGCCTTAGACGAGGAATGGGAGATGATCCCTCAAAATTTCATAGAGCGGTTGATAAACTCTATGCCTAATCGTATGAGAGCTGTGGTAGATGCCCATGGAGGCATCTGCCACAGCAGCGCACACGCGTTATTAAATTAAACCTTTATTAGATAAAATATGTTTTTTATTCAAAAATCAATTGCCGGCGATATTGCAAGGCGCCGACTTGTTAGGCGTAGCTCCATGGCATGTATGGTATTCTGAATTCAAATTTAAAACAATACGATTGTAAAAGATGGTAAAATGTATCAGGTTTAAAACTGCATCAACAGTTTTTGTTCAATCTAGCAATCATATTTCGGTAGGGGCCGTCGAAACCTAAACTCTAAGGTGCGACAATAGATGTGTCCAGAAGTGTATATTTGGGAAAAATGTTGACTTGACCTATTTTTATACCGATACAATGAAAAATATTAGCTGAATAGCCGGCCGACCATTGAAAAAAGAAAACCAAGAAAAGCGGGAAAATGGCGATCTGATCATTGTTGTTTTTTTTTCGAGTTAAACTGTCTGCACTAAACCTCATCAGATTAACAAAGTCCTTCTGAGCATATTTGATTAAAGCAGCGGCAGAAATAAAAGTGATTGTGGTGCGTGCTGCGATCAATGACAGACCACGCAATTGAGGTGGTGGAGGGCTTTTTGAAGATTGTAAATGAAATTGTACGTCCCATAGATTTTTTATAATAATTATCAAAACGCATCATTAATTACTTAAAAAAATTTTTGCTGGATGCACTGTCTGTCTGTGGTTGAACCACATTCGTAGATCGACCAACCCCACAGTCTGGACTCGGCATGTCGGCACGAGTAACACAAATCCATGTAACGTATTTATATCACAAATAATGCTGAAATTGTTATCGATATGAAATACGAAAGCTACACAACTCTATAACGCGGACCGTTTGAGTTTTTATGTCCGGATCAAACCGCGCGGTATTTTGTCATACAAAATATAAATGTTGCATACTTCCTTCCTTCATTGGTGGGTTATCTAAATGATTAATTGTCGGGCTCCTACCGGTATGCCTGGCTTTCAACGAGCTAGACAAATAAGAATAAGTATTAGCTTGGATACCGGGCGAACTTTGAATAACTAGCTACTTTATGTCATAAGTTAGTTACACAGTTTATTGTACAAGGCATGGGATTGTTTTAGCAAAATGTGTAGAATGTGAACATCACATAACCATCATAGGTAATGTGACGCTTTGTGCTCCAATTTTGATAAAGAATTTAACTGATTCAAATAAATGAAACGTCATACACTAGTATAAGAAGATAAACGACAAGACTAGAAGAGGTTGTCTGAGAGAAACCGCAGTAGACGAACACAAATGAAGAAAGATCAATAATAAGATAATGGAAACAATTACGCCAACAAACTAGTGGGTATTTTGGCCTGATTAGTAAATTTCAAGAGGAAATTAATAGTTTCAGAAAGCAATAGGGAATATTGGAAAAGTTTTAATGACGTCAAGTCCCTACTCATTTCGAGCCCAAGATCACATAAAGAAGAACCTAAAAATCAAATTTCGAGTCAAGATTTTAATCACAGGCACTAGATAATATGTCTAAAGAGAAAAGAAGAGCTACATTAGAGTAGCTGCACGAGGCCACGACCTAACCGCTCCGGGGCTGACTGGCTGACCAAATCGTTAACATATAAACCATCTAATTCGAGTGGTTACTAACAAAATGCGGCCTAATATTAAGGCAAGCGAAGCTACCGACTTGCAGGCCATTATTACACTCCACAATGAAATTGTAAGTAATTTCAATAAATATGGCTACTGCAATCCCTCGCTATACTTACTGGCCCTTTATATAGGGAACTAATAAACAGTTAGGCATCACGAGAAAGCGGATCGATCTTAAAATTGATATGTATATTATCACTTTCTCACGATCCGCGGATAGACGAGCGTTTCGTTAAGTTTTTTTGCCTTTTAGGTCATGGATAGTAAGCTGGTTTTTAGTGCTTTTGATTCGTGGCTTCCATTAAATTTACTCAGAGCAGTTTCATGTACCTTGGCGGGCCTTGTTTCATTGCTAGACTTTTACTCAAGATAAAGACATCGACAGTGTAGTAAGGTCCGAATTTGGAATAGAAGCTACTGAAGAATCAACCAACGTTTACACTTAAGGTAAATTTTTTCATTAAGGAGATGAATGGCCGCTAATAATATATATATATATATATATATATCATATTCTAGAATATGATAAATATATATTTTTTTAATTGATTATAGGTTCGCGCTTGACCGCTATTTCACCTGATGGAAAGCGACGATGCGGTCGACGATGGAGCGCGCTTACCTAGAAGTAACCTATTCACTCTTGACTTGATATTTTGTATTTCTAGAATTGAGCACCAAAGTTAATATATCCAGAGAATGTCTGCATTGAAATCAGTTTACCGCAAATATAATTATGTGCCAGTAAGACAGTTAGTAATTTTCCCAATTACCCGTGGCGAAAGCACAAAACGATTTCAGAATTATATTTTGAAGTCTTCATTTAGCAGTACTTTGTATAATTTGAATCATTTCAATTGTGATGAGGACGTGCGTCTTAAAAATATTGCTTGTATTTCTTACTGACTGAGATATTGCTAGGCTTATGAAAACAGCACTGAACGTGAATAGCTCCTGAGCTTAATTTGATCATCAGTTAGCTAAGCAAATTGTACCACATCAGTAGCGTAGGCGTAAACGTAGGCGTATACGGCGATATATATGTATATAATTATTTCCTTATATGTATATATATACCTAAATTATAGTATATATTTACATAGTTGATTGGAAGGGATACGTTAGGGTAAACATGAAAAAATATCACATTCCACTTTACGTATAGGGGAGGTACACTAATAAAACATTATTTCCACTTTTTATTTTAGCACCTTATCGGTGTGATTGATATACACATTGGTACCAAATTTTACCTTTCTTATGCTAACGCGAACGGCCGCTGAGATTATCCGCGGATAGACAGACAGACAGTCATACTTGGCAAAAATAAGGGCTCCTTGTTGACTACGGAACCTTAAAAAGCATAAATTTCTATGCAGCAGACTTTGCCCATCAGTGATTGTTTAGATAAACGACAAGATAATTATAATAAAGAATAAACGACTGTTTTAACAGCGGAAACGGTGTCGGTAGCGACAGTAACAAACGATCAAATTCACCTCCAATTACTGTGTAACAAAGACACATTAACGTTAAAGTTATTGTATCCTCTGCACTCGTGATTGTAGCACTGCACTATTGAAAAAGATTTTGAGGACACGATGGTTTGGTATAGTAACTACAATAAAGCATGTTTCACATTGTAGCTTTGGTCTGGGGAGGATTGTCAGTCGGAAAACGATGAAGGATTCCGCAAGTGTTAGAAATTTCTGGGAGAAACCCCTTTTACAAATTCATCCTCTAAGGCATTGATTTGCTAAACAATTACTTTAATTCCTATCATTCATCATTTGATATGATTACAAGCCGTAAGCTCTGCATAACCCGTCATTCATACTCGCACTACTCTGACAAATTGTCACATAATACGAAATGTATCTATTAACATTTCGCTCCGACAAACAACCTGTTATTTCACCTGTCACGTCTGGCTAGTTTTGAATAGAAAATGTAATATTAGCATTTGTTCTTTTAAATTCCAGAATTCAAGCATAGACGCATGGGTATGTTTCCGCGGCAAGCATAGATATAGAGTTCGCGTATCCGCAAGTGCCTATTATTAGGACCAAACTAGTCGTTTTCATATTTAACGTAGACTTTAGTTCCTGATTTCTTGATGCGTGATAATGTTAGCTGATGTAAGTAGATAATGATTTGCGACAGTGTTATGAATTTTGCAATCAATGTAGCTTGAAGTGCATAAAATCGGTCCGTTTAAGTGAGTCAACTGAGGACAGTCAGTGAGGGGAGTGAAGCGAGTTTTTTATTGTACTTTATTATTAAGGGGTAGCTATACGCCAACGACCTTGAGCGAACAAGCGCATCAAGATTTTACGAATAATAATATGTCCTTCATTTATTAGACACAAAACGAATAAAAGCCGTATATCAAAAGATTGGTAATTAAATTATCTTTTAGTTGGTGAAAGTTCTATAAAAATACATTAAACGGATTTTGCCTGATCTTCACTTTTTTCTGTGTTAGAGACAACTTCTTTATCATTACATATGTATGCTTAAATGTTTAAAACTACGCAATGGATTTTGATGGGGTTTTTATTAATAAATAGAGTGATTCAAGAGGAAGGTTTATATGTAACTAGCTTTTGCCCGCGGCTTCGCTCCCGGCAACAGATTATTCTACTCTACCCTACCCTACTCTACCCTACTAATAATAGTCTAATTTAACGTATATATTTTTTTTCAGAACATACTGACTAGCAGTTTAGATGTGATGTTGGATCATCAAAAGTCGGAACAAAATTCTGAATGTACCTAATTGCTTTTAGTCTTTGTGGTAGCACATCATCAAAAAACTTGTCCCGCCCTCGGTAGCGCGATATAGTACGTGACTGTAACTGACTAAAATCCACCTGTTCGAAAGCCGCAGTAGCTGCTTCCAATAATCCCACAGTCGCACAGTGGAGCGTGGTATAAGTTAGACGGAACAAGTCCATGTATACGTACGTCATTACAAGTTAGGGACTGTCAATGCGAACTGACTTGATAATTTAGTCCATTAGGGCTAATTCGCTAATGATGCTACAGATTACCCTTTTTTAGGTGGGAAATCATCCGATAACTTCTCTCGCTCTAGACGGAGCAGGAAAGCGTGTCAGACTTTTAATGACTATAACTCACTCCTGTTCCTTTTTCGCTTTCGTTCTAAGGCCCCCTAGTTCACTTCCACATAACCTTCGATCCCAATAGGCTTTGACCCAACGAACTATTTTCCTAGAGGCGCGGTCGACTTGAGCTCGGTCTGGGCGGTTACCGGATGGCCAGACGACGAGCTACCATTGCTCGCACAATTTGATCAAAGTTTGATCGTTTTAATCCCGTGGAAGGTTGAATAGATACATGAAACACTATTGATTTGTAAAAATAAATTAAAAAACATAGGTTTTTTTTCTTACACAAGAAATTAACAAAGAAATTAATTAATTCAACGACAACGACGTCCATGACCTCGTAAGATAGTGGTCTGTCGATGAGTACCTACAGGTCATTGAACTCACGTAGGTGACGTTCATCATCATCATCATCATATCAGCCGAGCGACGCCCACTGCTGGGCATAGGCCTCCTCCAAGGATCTCCACAACGATCGGTCCTGTGCTGTCCGCATCCAGCGGCTTCCCGCGACCTTTACCAGATCGTCGATCCACCTTGTAGGGGGCCTGCCCACGGAGCGTCGTCCGGTACGCGGTCGCCATTCGAGAACCTTTCCGCCCCAACGGCCATCAGTTCTCCGCGCTATGTGTCCCGCCCACTGCCACTACAGCGATGCAATCCTTCGAGCGATGTCGGTTGATTTCGTTCTCCTGCGGATCTCATCATTCCTGATTCGATCAAGCAGGGAAACACCAAGCATCGCTCTCTCCATTGCTCGCTGGGTGACCTTGAGCCTCCTTAAGAGACCCATAGTAAGCGACCACGTCTCACTACCGTAAGTCATCACTGGCAACACGCACTGGTCAAAGACTTTTGTCTTGAGACACTGAGGTATTTCGGACGGAGAGCTTCCCGAACGCTGCCCATCCGAGTTGGATTCGACGAGAGATCTCTTTCTCGAAGTTGGACTTACCTAACTGGATTGTCTGTCCCAGGTAAACATAGTGGTCAACAACTTCGAGTGTAATGTTCCCAACGTTAACTGGAGCGGGTGCAACATGGGCATTTAACATGATTTTCGTCTTGTCCATGTTCATCTTAAGACCCACTCTTTTGGAAGCATTACCGAGATCTTCGAGCATTATGTTCAGGTCTTCCAAGGTCTCAGCCATAAGAACTATGTCATCGGCAAATCGCAGGTGTGTTAAGTACTCGCCATTGATATTGATGCCGCGTCCTTTCCAGTCCAGAAGCTTGAAAATATCCTCCAACGCAGCTGTGAATAGTTTCGGAGAGATAACGTCTCCTTGTCTCACGCCTCGCTGTAGTTGGATCGGATTAGAGCTCTGGTTCTGTAATTGGACCGACATGGTGGCGTTTTGGTATAAGTACTTTAGCACCTCGATGTACCTGTAGTCTATTTGGCACCTTTGGAGAGACTGCAGAACTGCCCAGGTCTCAATCGAATCAAAGGCTTTCTCATAGTCCACGAACGCTAAACAAAGTGGCAAGTTGTACTCTTCGGTCTTCTGTATAACTTGCCGCAGCGTATGAATGTGGTCTATGGTACTATAGCCTTTTCGGTACCCGGCTTGTTCGGGAGGTTGGAAGTCGTCGAACCTGCGAGCGAGACGATTCGTAATGACTCTAGAGAACAACTTATAGATATGGCTCAGAAGCGAGATGGGTCTGTAGTTCTTCAAAAGAGTTTTGTCACCCTTCTTGAAGAACAACATCACATCGATTCTGCCCCATGCCTTTGGCGTTTTGCCCTCGAGGATGACAGAATTGAAGAGCGTTTGGAGGACTTTAAGTATTGGCTTACCGCCCGCTCTCAAGAGCTCTGTTGTAATTCCATCATCACCCGCCGCCTTGTTGTTTTTAAGCTGCTTCAGAGCCATCCTAATCTCGTACAGGCTGACGTCCGGGATATCATCGGTATAGTGTCGGGTAAGCTTGGCTCTAGAATCCCTAGCCTTGCTTTCAACAGGTGTTTGCGTGGAATATAACTGTCCATAGAAACTCTCAATCTCCCTCAGAATTTCAGGTGTCGACGTAATGATGCTACCTTCCTCAGTTTTCAGCCTCGTCAATTGGCTCTGCCCAATAGACAGATCTCTGGCGAACACTTTGGAGCCTTTGTTCCGCTCAATGGCGTCTTTGATGCGCTGTGTATTAAATTGGCGAAGGTCGCTCGTCAAAGATTTAGATATCTGTCTATTGAGTTGCCGATAACGATGGGCATCCGTTGAGTCTTGTAGCCTCATTTCGTTCCTCTGATCCATGAGTTGGAGAGTCTGACTGGAGAGTTTCTTTAATTTAGGACGGCGGGTTTTAAACTACTTGGACCCTACCGTACGGACAGTATTCACCACCATGTTGTATAGATCGTCCACATCGATGCTGTTCTCAAAGGCTTCGAAGCGGTTTTGTAGCTCGAGCTGAAAGCTCTTGGGATTTTTAATTTGAGCCGGTATTGGTCGGAGCGTGGATTTTATCAGTCGCGCTCTTTCAAGCTTTACGTCGATATTCAATGTGCCTCTGACCATACGGTGATCGCTTCCTGTCTTAACAGCGTTGATCACAGCGACATCATTGAATATATGCTTCTTTGTCGACATGATAAAATCGATCTCGTTTTTGACTCTACCGTCCGGACTGATCCAGGTCCATTTGCGGCTTGCGGGCTTCTCGAAGAAGGAGTTCATCATAAAGAGGTTTTCTTTCTCCATGAAGTCCGCCAGCATCTGTCCCCTTTCGTTCCGTTGCCCAAATCCAAATTTCCCCACTCTCAACTCATCACCGCAACGTTGCCCCAACTTCGCATTGAAATCCCCCATCACAATTGTGTAGTGGGTTTTATAGCTATGCATGGCTTCAGAGATCTCCTCATACATAGCCTCCACTTCGACATCGTCGTGTTTCGAGGTCGGAGCGTAGACTTGAATGACATTCAGCGAATATCGTTTCGATATTCTGAGTATCAGGTACGCTACCCTGCCCGAAACACTTCCGATAGTGATCACATTGTTGACAAGGGACTTGTGGACGATGAACCCGACACCACCTATGGACTGTTGGTCGCCCTCCCGGTGGTATAATAAGTTACCGGATTGCAGGGTTATCGTATCCTCGCCTTCTCTTCGGACTTCAGATAACCCAATGATATCCCAATGTAACTTACTAATTGCCTCTTCCAACTCTACGAGCTTCGCGTCAAGCCTCAGTGTGCGCGTGTTGTATGTTGCCAGGTCGAGTCGTCGTGTTTGGCAGCCGAATCTCACCCGGAGATTCTTAGCACCCCCTGCCCCGCCTTTACCATAGCCGCTACCGTAACTAGGAAAAGCGGGGCTGCCGGGGACTGGGGGCCGATTTTTTGGTTGTGTCGTCATAGGGGGTTTTGCCGTAATCGCCACGCTTGGCAGGCGGGTTGGCGATCGCAGTATGGCCTGCTGTCGTTTGGAGACGCTGCTGCCCATCTCCTGATGCCAGTTTTCCCTCTGTCGGCTCTTACGACACCCACGGGAAGAGAGGGGGTAGTGCTATTCTTTTTACGTGCCGGCACTACACGGCACTGGTGACGTTACTCAAATTAATTTCGTTAATGCGTAAATTAATTTTATCTTTACATATAGTGTTCCTTATACCGGATAGACCCTCCACGAGATTAAAACCGTCAAGTTCAACGGTGTATACTTAGGTAAAAAAATATCTAGTAAAAAAAGATTTAACTGACTACCCTGAGCTATTGTTAGTCACAAACTAATTTTTTTCTAGCCCATACTGTCCCACTGCTGGGCAAAGGCCTCCCTTCGTTCTTTCCACTGTCTCCAGGCACTTCTTGCCAATTCCTAGTCACAAACTTTACGAAAAATAAAAGGTCGGGGTTAGACACTTAGAAAAATTATCAAAAAGCAGCACCCAGAATGGCAAAAACTCTCTGGGAAAGATTTTAAATATTGTATTAATAATTCAAAAACGTAATTACAGTAGAACAAAGTAATGATGCTGACGCTTCTGTGTTACCCAGGGTCACATTCGAAGCGGAGCGGATTGGTGTAATTCAGTTATTCGATCCTGCTCATATTGTGACAGAAAACACTTAGGATGTAGATGGATCGATTTACCGTTTCAATCAGTTGACAGATTTCAATACTACTGACCATGGAGTTTCCTGCACATTGTTCTCCGTAGAGATCTACGCTTTGGTACATGAAATTATAACTTTTCTTTTAACTGACCGACATTTAAACTTAACAAATGAAAAGTGTAAAATAAACATCGGTCTATTTCAAAACAAAAAAATCTGGTTTGTGATGAAATACTTTTTCTGGAATTGCGACGCAGTTTTATTAATTTTTCACTGAAGACAATTTTCTAAAGTTGTCATTCATTTTAATAGGTATTGGTTTAGGGCTTGTACAGACATGCTGGAACCGCGCGTTCACGAATCGAGCGGTTTCAAACCGCAAAATTGTGATGCTATTCAGACACCGGCGGTTATTATGCGATTTTCGTGCAGGGATAACGTCAGTTTGAAAATGGAGGTCGACCAAGAAGTGAGTTTACTGTGGTTGCTCATAATATTGGATGCACCCAATACCGCCTGCATCCAATATTATGTGACCGACTAGTACATGGTCAGTTCGTAACATTATATCCCAATTTAAGAATGTATGATAAAACATTTTTGAATGTCAATAAAATCTTTTGATGAACTAATTGAACTGATCAGGCAAGATATTTAAGAGTTCAGTGTCGAAACGATCCAACGCCATGGTGGCAACTCACGAGCTGTGACGTGCTAACCGCGCGGTATCCGCAACGCAACTGAACGCGAAGTAAAGACTACCGCTTTCTGACTGCGCGTTTCTGTTACCATAGTAACAGAAACGCGCGGGAGCAGCGCGATTCTATTTTCTGGCGGTTGGGTTGCTGTAACCGCGCGGTTAATCAAGCCGCGCGGTTATGTCTGAACGATTACTTAACAACTCATACAAATAAGACTCGCGCGATTTCCATGCGATTCTGAAATCGCGCGGTTCCCGCCGTGTCTGAACAAGCCCTTAGATGGCAACAGGCAAGAGACAAGCAACTTCTGCCTCAATCATAATTTGTGGAGGAAGCATGTAAAGAAAACTCTTCAAAACTTAAATGTGACAAGCGTTCCATAGCAATGGGTTTAACATATTTGCCGCGTAATAAAATTGTCATTGCGACCGAGCCGGATTTTATGAGCCGAGGGCTACAGTGAAGAATTCGCACGGAATACACTTACGAAGGAAATGACCTACACCTCGTGGGGTTCCATCCGCGCCCAGCCTGATACGATTTTTTTTTATTACAATAAAGTTGTGGTGTGGGCGAGCACGCGCTTATTTCCGCACAAGTGCGGAAAAAATATCACCGTTGTTTATTGTTTCCTGTGAAGAACGCAAAAAAATCCCTTGTTAAGATAAATGATAACTAAAAGTCTTAGGAACGTTCCCGAAACTATCCCCGAATTGGTTTCACTTTTGAAGTATATTGTATCACCTATAGTTAATGTGAACATAAATTAAACAAATCACTTTCCAAACATAGTCAAGGAACGAATCATCTTTGTTAAGGCATTGCTTTCTTTTTCTTATAAAAAATAAGATAAAGTAAAGCCTTCACATGCAGAATGACGACTAGTGAACGGTAGGTTTCTCTAACTCTTGTCTGAGGGTCAGTCAAAATCAGGAGCTTATAACCTTAGCTATATAACCTTTGGCGTTTTGAAATCATATTAATTGAGGGCCGAGAGAGAAGGAGGTATCCAGCACGAGTGGCACTAGGGTTTTCAATACAACTGATATCAGCTAGATATGAATAGCAGTTTAATACCTATTGACTTCAAAATCAGCTTACAGTCGCGCCTCGCTTACTTTAATACATAATAATTTGTGGAGAATCGACTACCGAAACAAAAAACAAGAAGCGCAGGGGCATATTATATTTTTATAATTCCTAATAAGGGAGTAAGCTTGCTCGCGGCGCGTACGCAGACTCCGATCAACGGAAAATTGATATTTATATGGTCAATGTTGCCGACATTATTATGTACAGATCATTTAAGTTTTTGGACTGGTATTGTGTGAACTACGATTTAAATCCTTTTTTAAAATCTGTGAATATCCAGTAACGGTACTGTATCAATGTGGCTACCAGCTGAGCCAAAACTACCTAAAAAGCAAACCATCTACCTGAAAAGAAACACAGGAAAAGCAATCAATACTGTTTGATAGACCAAATATAAAAATAGCGTTGTCGGAGAACGCAGCGCTCCGTAACACAAACCAATTAACTACACATGAAAAAGAAAAATGTAGATCTGAAACAACGGATTAAAAGTCGTAACCACACCGCGGACCGCATGGCGTTCTTGCCACTCGTCAATCATAAATTTTACTTTACAAAATCACAAATTTCCACTCAAAAACACCCACGGTAAAAAAAAATATGTTTGCTAAACTAAAAAAATTGTTTACGTGTTGTCACTTTGACTTTTGCATGTTCAACAAATGGTGGTGACAGACGGGCAGGCTTTTACTATAATAACGCGATTGTTAGGTTACCGTCAGTAGATAAGGAGTGCGTTAGCGGGAATAACGAAAAAGCAGTTTAGCGAGATGTCCCAGTGCAATGCACAGCTGGAGCGTAAAGTTGCGGAAACAATGAAGATTGGGTTTGAAGCGACAAAAGTAAACTTACAAAGTTCAAACTTATTTTTTTATGTGACTTAAACCATAACTTGACTGTGATCCCACCTGATGGTAAGCAGTGATGCCATCGATGACGGTGAGTCGCACTAAGAGCCTCTTCACTCTAGCCTTGAAGACACCCAAATTATAATCGGATAGGATGACCGCAACCGACAATTGATGTCTTAGTAAACAATCTAAAAATAATGTTGTGTGTTTTAGAGATGAGATCAATAACTTGGTTATTTAGATAAATAAATAAACAAAAAGCTTAATAAAACGTTAAACTAAAGTAATCTTTGGTTTTTTCTCGTAAAAGCCCCTCTCCCACTTTGAAGTTGTCCTCCTACATTTCTCATCTGGCAGCCCTGCACCCAATAGATATCATTATTTTAATTTTATCGATTGCCGCTTATATACTAATTGTCATCACTTGATAATGGCTCGACGGATTTGACAGGTCCTTTTTATTTTAAGCAAAAAAAAAACTTTTTATGGTTTTTCCATTAAGGAAAGATATAAAAGACGAAGATCATTCGAATTGTACAAACGTATACAGAATCGGTGTCCTGGGGTTACACTCGTGCGAAGACAGAGCGGGTCACTCACTAGTTCTTCATACATATAATTCAATTATGACGTGAGTGAAACCTGGATAAAAAAAGAACTTCATGGGACCTGAAAATTGGTCCTTCTTAAAAAAGATATTATATTCCACTTACCCAGTGTCCCAGATAACCAGGTAATACATAAGTATCCGTCATCCGTGTGTGACTGAAGTTATTTCAGTTTAGAGGTGCGATTATTAAATAAAATGAGTGTGTTACACGATGCCGAAAAGTGTAACCTCGAACATTTTCCCGAAAGTTTACTAATCCGAAACTCGTAACATCGAATGCACGCTACAACGAAAATCTCGACAACGAATAACATTACTTATATTCTATGTATAAGTAATTTAATTTTTATCTTGTTACAACAATATTTGTGTATAGCTTTTAAGTTGTTTATAAATAACTAGCTTCTGCCCGCGACCTCGTCCGCGGGTTTTTTTTTGTAGTGATAGCTCGGTTAACATCCATGTTAAATAAATCATTTATAGCCTATGTCACTCAGGAGTAAAGCTGCTTTCTATTGTTGCTAAAATTTTTCCAATCGAACCATTAGTTCCAGAGATTACCTCCTACAAACAAAAAAAAAACATACTTTACCTCTTTATTATATTAGTGTAGATTGCGAACCATGTAGGTAATATCACAATAACATGAAGTTAGTAACTTACCAAATAATTTAACCTCTAACTTGGCATCCAGAGACGGCAAGGTTGGCGCAGTGGTTAAACAATTTTTTGCTGCGCTGCGATTCGCAGGTTCGATTCAAGCTCGGGACTACTATTTATATGGCCTGTAGAAGATAGTGTTCTGAGTCTGGGTTTCTTAAGTAAGTGAGTTTACATATTTATGAATGCGCTCACTATACGGAAGTGTGAGGCAAGTTTATTTAAAAAAAGCAAAGTAATGCTAGAATTAGCTCTAAATAATAAAAAGTAAAAAAACTAAAACCCAACTACGACAAAAAACGACGCTGAAAAGCATAAAACAAGATTTTCAGAATACTGAACTGAACAAAGTTATAATATAATATATAATAATAATGCCGTAGTCGGGTAAAAATGAGTGCCATCTTGTATTTCAACTCCTTCCTTCGCATGTTTCTCCTTATCACACTTTCCTATTGTGGTTCATACTTACCAGAGTGATTTTAGAGAGCTAATAATTATGTGTAAACTTGGTACCTACCTACCTACTACTAATACTTTTTTATATGTATACTAGCGACCCGCTCCAGCTTCGCACGGGTACTGATATTGAATATATCATGCATTTATTAAACACATAAACCTTTCTCTTGAATCACTCTATCTATTAAAAAAAAGTTATCAAAATCCGTTGCGTACTTTTAAAGATTTATGCATACATGGGTACAAAGCAACTTTGTTTTATACTATGTCTTTACATAGTACTTCGTTAAGTAAAACTGAACACGTATTAAAGTGTTGCCCCAAAAAAATGCCTCCTAAATTATATTTGAAGCCATTGAGAGATCAAAATTATTCTCATGGGAAACAGTTTAGCTGTATCAATCTATTGCAATGGCACATTGACATTAGATATAATGGAATATGCCACAGGCGTGAATATCCAGGTTTGGGTAAACTGCCTATGAACGGCAATTCACACGATTTGTGAGTTTTGACTTTTTGAGGGATGTGGGAAAGTAACAAATACGTAAATTTTATTGTTGACTTTCGCAAAACTTGTTTCTTATTTCAAAAACTTTTAGGGGTTTTCAAAAATAAACACAAGTACGTGTTTATTTTTGAAAACCCTTAAAAGTTTTTGAAATAAATTGTCGTCATTTAGAATCTCTATTAAATGTGCAAGGCTTATACAAACAGTTGTTTTTTTAATTTAGAATATTTGTGTACATTAAGGCAGGGCCAAAGTTCACGTAAACTAGACGACTTTTAGAAGTCTTTACTGCATTAGTTCCACAAGATCTCTATGTATCCAAAATATGTGGAGAAATTGGTGTAATAACATCTTAAATAACCAACGATTTTATGAAATGTAGCTTGGGTTGTCCGACCTTAAAACCAAACTCGGAAAAAATATTCTAAGAGTTCCTATTTTTAATACTTAGGTACTTGAATTTTGAGAACGATCGCAGTTTCTCGTTATTTTTTGTTACTCCATTCATTTATGTGCATTTTTGTTAACAGCCTAATAAAGCTAGCTAAAATACCCATATTCATTTCTAAATATTTTAAAGCATTTATATAAAAAAGCTCAATGAGTAATATCCTCCGAAAGATTAAAGCAAGCGGCGCCGGGAACGTTAACTCTGCACAGTTACCACGCCACGAACGCTTTGACATCAATCAAGGAGCGATTTGAACTGGAATATGTATTATTTGCGCTAATATTTATGAGATAGAATTACACGGTACGATACGGACGCGGTCGACAGCCACACATGCTCAGCTCGGGGTGGGCAGAGCCAGAGCCGGTGGAATCATTGTTTCTTGTACGTGCATCAGTTTGGTGTAGTTTATTTGTGGTTCGTGTAATTAAAGGAGTATTTGATTCATTCTTAGCTATTTGTACTTCCCTAACCTAGATAAAGAGCCTGCAATTTCCGTTCGATTGAAACACCACATTCAAGAACTATTTGTAAGAGAAAAAATCTACAAATAATTATCATTTTTTTTAATATTAGAACTGGTAATTTTTTACAGCTTTTTTCTAATGAACTAATTCTATCAATTAGGTTTGGCTCATTGAAACGATTAAAATTGAATGGTAGCATTAACTTGTTTCCCGTAGACAATTCAAATCAACATCAGAACTAATGTTGAATCAACTACTGATTAAAATTTGACTACTCTGTTGGTCTAGTAGTTACTGACGCTGACCGCTAAGCCGGAGGTCGTGGGTTCGATTCCCATCCAGGATGAGCCTAAGCCATATAAACGCCTTACAAGATACAGATAGCACTACCCACAAAATGGCCAACTATCCCCTAAAAACTTTGATTGCATTTTCTCTTCTCATACGACTTTCCAGTTACTAATATGTTGACTATGTGATTACATAGTCAACATATTAGTAACTGAAAAGTCTTTTGAAGTTAATAATTGAAATAGTATACGATTCAATCGCAAAACTAGAGTAATCGAAACCGGGGCACCTATCCCACTGGGGCATTTATCTCGGCTTTACCCAAAGTTCCTAAGTTTATCAGTTGTCTATAATATCACAAGTTCTGCTTAGCTCGGGACTAGACGGCATTGTGTGATAGATGAAATAAAAATGCAACAATCAATGCACAATGCGCTCACCCTCTAATATTGAACTACGCGTACTTAGAATTCATTAACTCTCTGCGGGACGCAAAATAGTTAAAAATATTTAAACAACCTATTAGAAGCCCGCAGAGCACGCCCTGCGGTACCCCAAGGGCCTATTCATCTGTTCAATACAATCCGCTCAGCGAGGTTCCGTACTAGCAAATCATATAAAATGTCGGTTTCAAGGCGTGGTGCCTGCTCAATCATCCTTGGAATCATGTTATGGGGATTGGGAATTAGATTTGGAAATGAATTTTCTGTATATATTGATGATAGAAGTAACAGGACTACTCGCGATTTTGTGTAATATTAGGTGTCAGAAGACTTGTGACTTAGTTCAAAATCCCTATTTTTGATATAAAAAAACACGTCGAGACGAAGAGGTTACTAGAATAATTAATTACATAGTATAAAACAATGTCGTTTTCCCCTGTCCCTGTGTATGCTTAGATCTATAAAACTAAGCAACTTATTTCGATGCGGTTTTCTTTATTAGATAGAGTGATTTAAGAAAAAGGTTTATATGTTTAATACATGCATAACATCAACATTGCAATTGTGCGAAGCTGGGGCGGGTCGCTAGTATCATACATAGTGATTCCTCAACGTGTTCCACTTTACGACAGTGATTAGCGCTGAGAGAACTAAGGGATTAGACCAACCCTATTCGCTCTTGAACCGCTCGTTTAACTCGGCATTCACCACAGAGTCAAAATATATTTTTTCTAAAGCATTGCCTCGCAATCTGCACGTTCAAAGGCCTGTCATTATATATCGCTATTTATTAAAACGTATAATACAATTTTACCGTCAAACTGAATTTATTTATTGTAAAAGCCAGGATCAGGCGCTCGCAACGTATAATCTTAAAGGTATTAACTGAACATAAACGCAAACCTTTTAATATTATATTGTTGCAAACAATAAATATTATGATGACGGACAGATAGACTGCACTTGTTAAATAATAATAGTTAGGTTAAGCGCGTTCCCCGGGGCTATATTTGTAGACGAGCACTAATAATTATTGAGCTCGTAAAGTACGGTTGAACTGTGAACATGTTGTTGGAAAAAAAATAAACATTTCTTTCTTTTTCCTACTTATTTATTATGATAAAGTGATACCACACACCCGATAAGAATTAGTACATTGTTATCCTGGGGTAAAAGTGTGTGTTGTTTAGTCCATCGAACTATTAGCGACCTTGCTCTGCTCGGTCGCCAAACAATTTCTCGGGACTAAATAACTCTTTAACCTCAAGGTAAACAATGTGCTTTTCATTACGATAATAAATACCTATAGTAAAAACCTGAATTGTCGTCAAAGATCTTCGTATGTTTTTAGGTAGGTATATATTTCTTTTGGAGTAAAATACGGAATGTCGACGGACAAAATATCGATGAACGCTAATACGTTGCTACAACATTGCGATGCACGTTACAGCGAAAGACCGTCTCTGCGAAGTCACTTTACTTCGATGCACGTTACCGCGATAGATCATCACTGCGATACTACTTAACTTCGATGCACGTCACCGCGAAAGATTTTCACTACGATACTACTTAAAGTTTAAATTGCATTTATTTTACGCAAAATTATTAGGGGAAAATTAGTTTTACTACTTTTTTTTATAACTTAATAAATTATGCAAGGTCATCTCACAAATACCTACGTTAAAATATCCATGCCGTCTTTCATGTTGAGATGGTTTTGTAGTTATTGGGTGCATATGGGGCCCCACCACGATCTTCGGGGCCCAAGTCAACCACCCCTGCAAGTTGGGGCACCTGCCGAACAGCAGACGAGGCTCTGGCGCTGGCTTTCCCTCTTAGGGTTGGGAGGTCAGACGGCAGTCGCTCCCGTAAAGGCCATAAAAGCCAAAATAATGGAAAGAATAGGAAAGACATTTGCCACGGATAGGGCGCCGCCGCAAAACGGCGCGCAGGAGATTCGCCCGACTCCGGTGGCAAGTGGGCGAGGGCTACCGTGTCAGGGGCGAACACGGCTAAAGACGAGCCCCAACCCGTAAACTCCGCTTCGCCAGCCTAAACATTGGCACGCTGACCGGACGCGCGAGAGAGTTAGCCGATGTACTTCTTAGGCGAAGGGTGGCCGTGGCATTCCTGCAGGAGATTTGGTGGAAAGGCCGCAGGTCCCGGCTCATCGGGAATGGCTACAAGCTGATTTACACGGGTGCAGCCAGTGGGGAGAACGGGGTGGCCGTTGTACTCTCCGAGGAGTTTCAAGACGCAATCCTGGAGGTGAAACGCTACAGTGATCGGCTTATGGTCGTGGGTGTGCTTATTGATGGGGTTATAACCCACTTGATATGTGCCTACGCGCCTCAGGTCGGTTGCAGCGATGCTGAAAAGGCTGCATTATGGGATCAACTCGGTGGGGTGCTTCGTGGCATCCCGTTGTCACAGGGAATCGTTTTGGGTGATGATCTGAACGGTCATGTGGGTGACAGGTCCAAGGAGTTTGAGCATGTTTACGGTAGCTTTGGATACGGTAGCCGTAACGCTGAAGGGGAGAATATCCTCCAAACATGTGCGGCTGCCGGCCTTGCCATCGTGAACACGTATTTCAAAAAGAAATCCGAATACCTGATTACCTACAAGAGCGGGAGGTACGCTACCCAAATCGATTTCTTACTCATACGGAGGCACCATATCAGTAAGGTGGCCAAGTACAAGATCATTCCCGGCGAGAGTCTCACTGCACAACACCGTCTCCTTGTCATGGACTTGCGCGTCAAGCCTAGGGTCAAGGTTGTTGAGCGCCAACAACGCCGAATACGGTGGTGGCGACTGAATGAAGCCACGTCCCAGTCGTTCGCGTCGGCCATCGGCGACATGTGCGATGGTACCGATGGCGAACCTGTGCAAAGCCACTGGGACAGGATTCAGGTTACCATCACCGAGGCGGCAAAGTCGGTGCTCGGCTTGTCCAGGGGCGGCCGCAGGTGTGACAAGGAGACTTGGTGGTGGGATGACACAGTCCAGAGGGAGATTAGAGAGAAGAAAGCTCTCTTCAAAACGTGGCAAGCTTCCAAATCTCCTGAAGACCGCGACGCATACAGAGCTGCAAAACGTGCCGCCAAAAGGGCCGTAGCCAGAGCCAGACGAGACCACTTACAGCCACTTTATGATAAGTTGGAATCGTCTGAGGGGCAGAAGCTCATTTATAAGTTGGCACGTTCCAGGGTCAAAGCGGCACTGGATATCACCAAGTGCCGCTGTGTAAGAGACCCTGACGGCAATCTGTTAAGGGAGGACCTCACGGTGAAGGAGAGATGGCGCTCGTACTTCCACGAGCTGCTGAACAAGCAGCACAAAGAGGTGCTGTAAAGTGTAAAGTAAAACTCCCTAGGGAGTAAAAGTACTTCTTCCAACCCTGTCCGCAGGCAACTTTACACCTACTTTCAGAGTATGAGTAATGAAAAACTACTTTTACTACAGAGTTTAACTTTTCAACTGACAGCTGTCTCAATATTTAAAAAAAAACTAGTTCTATTTTGACATTTCTATTAAACTGTGACCCGAATTTCTATACTGCCAGACAATTGAAATAACATAGAGGTAGTAATAATTTAAGAATACTTTTTTTAATGACTTTATTTTAATTTACTTTGAAAATGGCGGGTAAATGGTAGTCTCTCTATAATCTGTGGCTGATTTGGTCTTGATTTTTTTTCGAGGTGTAGAGTTTTGTTTAGGTACATTTTGCTAAATCTCTGTTATAAGAAATTTGTATTAAAACGATAAGTTCATCAGCTTCAGTTATAAATGTAACGCAAGATTCTTAAGAGGAGAAAACCGCTTACCGCCTAAATCAAAAGAAATATACCTACCTACCTAAAAACATACGAAGACCTTTGACAACGACTCAGGTTTTTATTATTTTTATTTTCCTCGTATTCGTAATGAAAAGCACAGTGTTTACCTCGGGTTCAAGAGTTATTCAGTCCCGAGAAATTAATTGGCGACCGAGCGAGAGCGAGGTCGCTAATAGTTCGAGGGACTAACTTTCATCCCTCGTATAACAATGTACTATTATAGTACGCTTACTCGCAAAGTAGCCCGTGTCCGTAACCCCATTTCCGAAAACATGGTGCCATAGCCGGTGGTAATTTTGGATTGTGTGAACCGATTTTAATCTTTTTTATTTTTATTTAAATAGAAGATACGTTCTGGATAACAAAAAAATTAAACTAAATTAAAAAAATGCTTGTATGTAGGTACGGTTTAATTACAAAATTAGTTCAGGTTTTTTTTTAATTTTCAAAAACCCTTCATCCTAACCTATCAAGGTTAAAATAATTTTCCTAGATAGGCTGTAAAAAACTCAAATCTTAGTGTAATGTCGTACGGTATTTTATTGTGGGGTAAAGTCTCAAAAGCTCCCTCAGAAATAAGTTTAAAAATATTAATATTTTGACTGTGGCATCTCTGTACATATATGAAAACATTTTATATTCATAACGTTTATACTAGGAATAAACACAAATTAGTGGTTTTGGTAACACATTCAGATGCCAATCATCTCGGTCAGAATCACGGTCACATTTAGATGTCAATATATACACTTTTATAATAAGCTTTCAGGAACTTAGCCTCCATAAATTCAAATCATTTGTAAAACGTAAACTTTGTCAGACGCCTTTTTATACTGTAAAAGAGTAGGTATCTCGAAGACAAAACAACTTGGGATTGACCTGCTCCAGTAATTACTATAATTGTTGTCATTTCATTTTTTACAGTCTAATTTTTAGTTGTCATTATTATTTATACTAATATATTAAAGAGGATAATATCTCTGGAACTCCGATTGGAAAAATTTTTGCAACAATAGAAAGCTGCTTTACTCCTGAGTGACATAGACAATATTTTATGTACGCGGGCGAAGCCGCAGACAAAATCTAGTTTATAATATATACAATAATACAACTATATCTGGGGCACGGCAGTGCTCCAGCTAAGTCTCGAGCAAAGTGGGTCGTTTTTACAATTTGCAATATTTAAAATTAGGGGAAAAAATAAACAAAAGGAAAAGTAATCCATATTGTCCCCAAAGGACAATGTAACATGTCTGGCAGTTGTGAGTACTTTTTGCGGCCTACCCAAATGTCTTTTCTTTGGTATTGTTCGTCAAGTCATTTAGCTCTTTAGGCAGTCCTGAGTTAAGTTACGCGAGTACTGACAAATGTTTGCACTGACTGGACAGGTCCACTCAGAACTGTGTGCTGGCTAGGAAACACCGGCCTCATCAAGTTAAAAAAAAAATGACGTGTAAAAGAGTTTGTAAAAACCTATTTACAAAATAAAAATAATTTATCTACTTTTGTAATTTTTTCATATTTTCTAAACTTATGGTTCAAAAGTTAGAGGGACGCATTGTTTTTTGCTTTTGGAGCGATTATTTCCGAAAATATTACCGTTATCAAAAAAAAAAAATTTAAGTGACCCCTAATAATTTTTAAATACCAATCCAACAATATATCACAAGTTAGAGTAGAAATTTAAAAAAAATCACTCCCCACTTTACGTGTAGAGGCCCTAATAAAACATTTTTTTAAATTTGTTGGCGTGATATTAAACATATTGGTACCAAATTTCAGCTTACTAGTGCTAATAGTGATTGGTTGGTTGAGATTATCCGTGGACGGACAGACAGACAGACTTGGCGAAACTATAAGGGTTCCTTGTTGACTACGGAACCCTAAAAAGTGACAGGCCCACTGGCACGGCACATATTTATAGTGATCGCCTAAAAAATGACCACATCAGTGACGGATGGGGAAGCATTTTTGGTGTATTAATGTCATTTACTTAAGAATGTAAAAGTATTCCCCTATCGGTTTTCAATAGTACCTACCTACTTACGTACCTTGTACCTTGGCTTGGTTTGGCACGTTAGGTGGGCACCTGATACACTTGCACCCTTACGAGTAAGTAATACGGGAAAGGAACAGTCATAGAACCACCACAGTAGTGCCACATCTGTTAGCATGTCTACAACAACCAATTGATGATTGTTGTTGCTTATCGCGCAAACTTCAATTCCTACTAACTATCCTTAAACTTTGATGGTAAAAGTCTCAACGGCAACCAAATAAAATTGAAATTTTAACACTGCCACCTAAAACCGTTACAAGCACTGCCATCTGTTGAGTTCATCTGAAACTAATAAGAGAAATGCTTCCCTGCCCAACGTACTGCTTTTCAATGGCTGCATTACTGAATGCCTCAGTTGCAACTATTCTAGCTTTTGTGGAAAATTCCTAGATGTGCTCTATGTAAGTTTCAGAAAAAGGTAAATATTTTATGTACCTAATGAGCTGTGAAAATGAATCAACCATCTGAAGAGCCACTTTATTTGAAAAGGGATGATTAGGTAAGTTTGGAATAATCCTCTCTAGATACATCTCTAACCTTGGGGTAGCCCTTAAACCTAATGAGATAAACGCATTAGGTAGGTATATTGGCAATTCACAAGTGTATGATTCATGAAACAGGTACTTACAGAATTACCTAACGGTTTCGTTGACAGATCATAGATGGATGACCAGATCGACCGCAGAAGTCTAGTGTCTTATAGATTGGTTAACCTTTAGGTAAGTAGGGAACCTATAATCTTATAAACATAACTAGGTACTTAGCAAGAATGTAGGTACGTAGGCAGGTACAAGATTTTGATTTTTTGAGAAACGTTTAGTAAGTATTTGCACCAATAGGTAGGTAATGTGACACATACTTTTTCTTAGTCACTTTGTTTCTCAGAAATCGAAAACAAAAACAACTTAGCATAAGTATGTAAATACCTACTTAAATAACTCTCGAACCACTCAGACGGCTGTCAAATGAAAAATAATACAAACAGCTTACCTATATTCGATTAAGGGCTTAACGTCTCACAATAGTTAATTAAGCCTTGGCTTTAATTAAAATTATAGAGCCTATCCTGGTAGTAAGTACCTACTCATACTTCTCGGTCACCGTTTTGAACAAAGGCTAGTCTATCGTACAGAGATGACGAGTCGGTTTTGTTTTCTACCTACACGGTGCTGTGATCTAAGAGACTTTTTTTAATGTATACTAATTATAATTTATGGCTAGATCTCAGAATTGATCACTACATGTTTTATAATTATTTATATATTTTGCTAGAAGTATTATAAAGCTGAAGAGTTTGTTTGGATGAATGCGCTAATTACAGTCACTTTCTACTGATTGGAATTGAAAAATGTTGTTAATTTAGGATAGATAGATATACTCTTTATTGTAGGTACACCATAAACAGCACTATTAGGATATTTATCCACGAAGTCCTGCCTGAATCACGCTACAACCAATGGAAGCAAGAGACGGATTCGGGGGACTGGTTGTGTTTAATGTGCCTACTACACACACGCACGAGCGTTACCACAGTTTTGCCCATAGATATAAGAAATATGGTTTTGCCCGTTTGTATACTGAACATCGGTCGTTTTGTGACACATGTATGACAGAGTATCTACCCATAGTACCTAAGACTTGAAAACATATAACGTAAATGAATTTGTAGCCGGTGCGAAGCAAGGGTGGGTCGCCAGTGCCTTGGTACATAGTGTTGTAGGACAACTAAGTATTATAAAAGTCACAATATCGCCAGCCATATTAGATATATGGTTATGCGCAGTCACTTCGAGCAGAAATTCGATCGATACCCGAAAAACGCAACTTCGATCTATACCCGAAAATCGGTTACTTACTGCGCATTCAAGGTTTGCCGCCAGATAGTGCAACTTGTGTTCCAACATTTTGTTTTATAATCTAAGTGTTCCAAGGATTAAACGTAAACTACCTGTAAAAATAAAGCCATCAAGGGTTACTACTTACCATCAGGTGTGATCGCAGTCAGGTAGGTACTAGTTATTTTTTTTTATGAAAGGAATATGAAATAATTTAACGAAAGTTTTGTATGTACCTATTAAATAAACAGGTAGATACCTAGGTACCTACTATATTTTAATAAAGTGTACTCTGATTAAGGAAGAAATAAAAAGATTTCAACGAAACAAAAATGCTTTATGTCAAAACACAGTGTTCTGTCTGGTTCGATAGTCTATAGCGCGACGATAGCCAGCCTACCTGCACGGCGGCGCGGCGGCGGCGACGCGACGTCCCATTCCCCCAAGGCTACACCCGCGCACACGGAAATCATATTTCTATTGCCCTCTTTTAAGGTCCTAACTCGCATACACAACAACTTTACGAAGCATGCACTGCCGGACAATCGAACCTTAATGTTAGTAAACTCAATAGCGACGCAAAGTTTAAAACTCAAGAAAAAATGACGATATTAAGCATTTTACGAGATTTCATTCGCATCGGTATCAACAAGTTTCAAGTTTTAAAGTTAATGGTCAAACATTTGATAGGTACCTACTTACATTATATTAACAAACATTCGCTTTATTAATAACAATTACGTTCCTAAAACATTGGAATTACTAGCTAAAAATATTATTAGCTGAATGTGAAATACATAATTAAACAATAACAACACGAAACATAAACAAAAACATCGGTTATCTGTCAGAAGCCGCATGCGCGGACAGACGAAACTCGACTTTATTGTGAATAACATTGAAACACTTACTGCGGTATTACGATCCAAAAGAATACTTGAATAGGTACATATAAGTTCACTAGGTATGTGTGGCCCACGAGTAACACTTAACTAATAACTTAAAAAGAGGAATTTGTAGAGCGTCGCGTCGGCGCAAGAGTGTTGTAGACTTGTAATAACGGCACCGAGCGTCGTCGTCGTCGGGCTCGCAGGTGACAGGCGACGGTAGCGCCGCGGCGCTGCGCGGCGACCCACGGAACGAGGACGCCGCCCCCGCGCGCCGCCGACGCCGAACCCGTCTGGAGTCAGGACCCGCATGCCTTTTTATTTGCGAACAGAACACGACGCCGCCGCCGCGCCTTGGGTTTTTAAGAGAAAATACTTACAAGTTGTGAAGAGTGTATCTTATATTATTATTTACTAACCCCCAATTTCTGAAATAACCAACATTGAAAATTAAATATTTCTCTAATTAACTCTACCTAATTTATTCTGAAAACTTGTCAGTGTGTGAAACGTCTACAGAGCATATTATTAATTTATTATTATAAATAGGTAGGTACAGTATTATTATAAAGTTCAAAGCTTGTGGTGGAAGTAGAGAACTTGGAAAAACATATAGAATGTCTCTTGCCATTTTAATCAAATAGAAACAGTATTACCTGGGGCGGGTATTGTTTCGAAATCAGTTTAATTCGAAATTCACACGAGTAATTTGTAAATTTTTGAATAGTAGGTACGCATGCCTCTGAAAAACCGTAGGCAATTTTCTCAAAAAGCTTCTATAATCTCTATATATGATTTATGATGTCAATAAATATGTTAAATCTTCTGTCTTTTCACCTACCTCGATCAGGAGTCTTGTAAATGCCAGCCGACACCGCGACATTTTCGATGTATTTTATATTGTTTTTATAAGTAGGTAGGTTATAAACCATAATTATGGTTTTTTACTACAGTCAGTGTAACAATTGTCAAAGCTAACATTTTTTTTACATATTTATGGAAAGCCTAGTTCTTTTAAGCTAACGTATGTAAAACAAGTTTTTTGGGAATAGTACATTTTGATACAAGTGCAGGAAGTTTCTCATTGCAACCGAGGCACAATTTAAATATTTTTTTTCAATACACTTACTCGAAAACTGCCTCTTATCGCACTCCTATTAGGTTCAATATAGCATGTATATCACCCAAGTGCTTTTTTGAGTTTATCACAACAAGGGCTTTTTTATTCCTTCCTTATCGTCACGGTCAACGGTGATTTTCTTTTTTTACTTAGTTTATCGAATCAGGCGCGAGACGTCCCCCACGGGCGCTAGACGACCCCCACAAAATTAGAAACTGTTCAGAGCAGATTTGAATGCTATTACTGCTGTATATATTTCTATTTCGTATGTTTGAGATACGATTAAACGTTTTTTCTTTCTTTCTTTATTTCACAAGTCGTAAGTGTATTGAAAAACGTCGTTTGACACACGTGCAGATTTGTCTTTGCATCCCTCGGCTCGTGCGCATTTCGCCTCGGTCGCAATGACAAACTTCCTGCACTTGTATCAAAATGTACTATTTCACAACTGACGCCAATAATAGACTTTCCCGCGCTTAACCATTGCAGGATGAAAAAGAAGCAAAGGCATCAAACCGTTATACGTCCTACTTAATATTAAAAATAAAAATTCAAATATTTTTGAATTTAGATCACAGATAAACGTTAATTTGTTGGTTATTACATTAAAATGTAATAACAAATTATTGCGTAAAAATCATGATTATTTATTATATTATGTATTATTCTGTTAGAAAACACGATTTAAATTTTTATTAAGTATTAAAACCTTAAAAATCTGCAC